>OX402069.1:2350526-2970526 GCA_947859365.1 Archips crataeganus | reverse complement strand
GTTGCCACAAAAATATAAACAGTTCACAGAATTTTATCTCTATTATTATATTTTTAATTGGATGCCGTGTCTCCAATCTGATATCTTTGCTATCTTTATTAACTCACTGTTTCCTTAAACATGAATAAACAAGGTAAAAGATAATCTTATTAGAAAAAAGAGGATGTGTGCCGTTAGACGTTTGTGCAAATAGCAATTATTACAGGAGACGGACAATCGTATTCCTCTCTGCCAAAAAGGTTCTCGTATGGAATACAGACATGACGAGCCGGAAGACCTGGTTTAGGTAGGCTTCCAACAAGATGGAGCTGATGGGGATCCATTTGTTTCTCATACAATTGGAAGTCATAATGTCCGTATAAACAAGTTGAAATTCCAAATTCACTTAAGCTCCTTATCAATTCTGTGCACTACTACATACAACAGAGGCCGTATTCATTGTCTAACGCTTCTGACGCTTGCCTTCGCTTTCACCATCTCTTTCTGTCGTCATCTTATACCGTTTGACAGAAAGAAAATAGTGATTGCGAAGGCAAGCGTTGGAAACGTTAGACAATAAGCCTGCTGGTCATTTACTTAAGTTTTTCACCAATACCAGGGTGGAACCTTTTCACAACCAATTTCACGATGATTTCTTTGGGAGATGTATGGAATGTGATGTGACATGGCATTTGCAATGAAAAGCGATTCAGTTTCTTCGACTGTTACCATACGACATCTCATGTGAGTTCAATAAAGTACGCGTACACGCATAACACGCCACAGTTTTTTCAGGTTACAAGTGAAATAATCCAAGAACAATACATTGCGAGCCTTGCATAACCCATTAAATCATAACTAGCTCGTTAGCCCAGCAATCTATAGCTACCGGGTGATTTTAATCGTATTATGAAATACAGCTAAACCTTGTTTTCATAAACCTTATCTTGATTAATATATCTCAGGCATTTTGATCCTTTAACTGTTGAAATAATCACTGTTTTCCGCAGTTTTAAGGTAGATAAACGTATTTTTTGCTACATTAATTACTTTTTGGAAATTCAGATCAAATATTTGAGCAACGATAAAGTTTTCAAATTAATCTTTCGAGTACTTGTTGAGTTCAAATATGGAGTTAATCAAAGGCTGCTAAGCGGTATTTAATTAAACGGTATGTAATTAATATGTTTTACATTGTTGTATGAAATGGGGTTAATATTTTTACCCTTTAGTTAGTTGTTACATTTTATTTTACGTGACTGTTACTTCACTGTTTATTTTGTACTTGAACTTATTAAATATAATTTTAGTACTTATGTACTTTTGGTTGTAATCTAAACATGAGGTTAAGTTTTTCTGCTGCTATATTCAGTCGCGGAATGAAAATCTTCGTTATCCTAAAGCCGTCTTTTGTTAGTACACAAGTTGTAGACTTTGAGGTAATGCGCCAAAAAACTAGCAGTGTTGCCTTTTTAAGTGATAATTCATGTGTTACTGAACTGAAACGATTATTTTGCTCATCCGCGACTACGGTGAGCAAACTAATTGTTTCAGTTCATTAATATGTACCTCCGCAAAGTAACGCCTGATTTAATAAATCATTTACTTATTACTGTTAAGGCCACAACAAACCGGGAGCGCGAGGCGCCGACGGAGCGTGCAAAGCGCGGTCAATAACACTGAATCAAATACGGTGTGCCGCGCTGCCGGTGTGTGTCACCATATATTTGATTCAGTGTTATAGAGCCCGCTGGGCACGCTCCGTCAGCGCCCCGCGCTCCCGGTTTGCGTTGGCCTTAAATTTAAAGTCACTGACATAGCTTAGAGAGTTTCCAGACTTGTGATGTGGCAGTGAGTAGGGCACATTGCTTGTAGAACCGACGGCCGATGGGGTAGTAAGGTTCTACATAGAGTGGCGGCCGCAAACTGGAAGACGTGGTATGGGAAGGCTCCCAACAAGATAGACTGACGATATGGTGAAGGTCGCAGGAACTACTTGGATGCGGGCAGCGCAGGATCGACCGTAGTGAAACTCTTTTGGAGGCATTTTTCCAGCAATGGGCGTTTTTTGGCTGATATGATGATGATGATGTGTACCAAGGAATATACCAGCCTTTTAAGCACCTGTATTTTTTTAATGTTATATAACGGTAGGTTTTTATTCCAACTGGCCAAGCACCCCTAATCAAACAATCAATTCTCCTTGTTACAGGATCCATCTTTGCGCCATGGTGTCCAGCACGAAGCACCGCCGCCGCGTTCTCACCTTCGTTCTCACCAAAGAAATCAATCTCACGTAAACGACCAAGAACCATGTGAAACATGAAACTGGATATACTTTTCAATATCGATACATTCGACAACCGCACTCTAGACTTCAGAGACCTATCCACATCCATGTATCTCACCGACAGTTACGTAAACAAGAGCCTCGAGCTTAACGAAACCACCAACGATCTTGTGTACGCCAACCAGTTCGAAGATGATCCCATCGTCGTCGCATTGGTCATCATCAAATGCCTCATCATGCTCTTTATCATATTAGCAGCGATCTTTGGCAACTTACTTGTCATAGTATCCGTCATGAGACACAGAAAGTTGCGAGTCATCACGAATTATTTCGTGGTGTCGCTCGCCTTTGCTGATATGTTAGTCGCTATTTGGGCGATGTGTTTCAACTTCAGCGTGGAAATAACCAACGGTGAATGGCTATTCGGATACTTCATGTGTGACGTCTGGAATTCTTTGGACGTCTACTTTTCTTCAGCTTCTATTCTACATTTGTGCTGTATAAGCGTGGATAGGTATTACGCTATAGTGCAACCTTTGGACTATCCTTTGATAATGACGACGGGAAAGCTTGGGCTGATGCTGGCCGTGGTCTGGTGCAGTCCAGCTTTGGTGTCATTCCTTCCCATATTCATGGGATGGTATACGACGAACGATCATTTGGACTTTAGGAAAAGACATCCAAAAGTGTGCAGTTTTACTGTGAACAAAGTGTACGCTGTGGTATCCAGCAGTGTCAGTTTTTGGATTCCCGGTGTGATTATGTTGTATATGTACTATAGGATTTATGGAGAAGCGGATCGACAGGAAAGGATGTTGTATAGGTACGTACATACAACTTTTTTATTATTAGTGTATTATCTGTTGATGTTTCTACCAAATACTTTGTACGTACAGTTAGGGTAGGTGTACGAAAACTCCATTAAAAAAAAGTCGTAGTAGTAGTAGGTGAACCTTTTGAAAATCGATATTCTGTTCGTTCAGGATAAAATGTTGCCAGGACTGACACGCCCGCGAGCAAGCCAATGTCAAATTTAAGGTGACGAACCTTTTTTTACCCCGACTGTTCATAAACTTGATGCATATTCCAGATATGATAATAGTGAACGGAGTTCTAAGTTTTATGTTTTTGTATTTACCTACCATCAAAAGTGGTCCCCATGTTTAAAATTCATTTACGTAACACGGCCGTCTTTGGGTCACCAACTTACATAATATGACGAGCCCCTTTAATTTTTAACTTTACTTTATTTTTAGTATCTGTTGTTAAAGCCACCACAGTAATAAAAAAATAAAAAATATATTAATGAACAAATAAAAAATATATTATTAAAAGAAGGTGTCTTTTACAAAAACGTACAAATAATACATAATAATTAAATTATCCCACGGGATTTGAACCCACGACCCTCTGCTTGAGAGGCCATTGGTCTAACCACTTGGCCACCACGGCTTTTTTTTAATAAATATTTTTTATGATTACGTAATCGGTTAAAATGTCAAATGTCAAGTTCAGGAGAAAAAGCCCTGTGACAGACGGACGAACAGATACAGCCAGCAGAGTCTCAGTAATAGGCACTCTTTGGGCACCAACGCACCCTAAACAAGTATGAACAAAGAAGACGGTTGGTTACAACCAACCGTTTTCTTTGTTTTTTCACCTTTTTTTTTAAACAGGCTTTCTTTTCAACTTAAATAATGATGGTTATAATTATTTGCTTTGGGTGTACGGTTGGTCCAGATCACGTCTTTCGAATCGCTTTGTATTCCCTCTAGTGTCTTTTGCAGTTTTAAAAAGCTCGAGTACTTAGTCTTTGTTACTTTGCACTTAACGTTTCGCTCTAGCACACCCTCTGAATTAGACCTGTGAATTATTACCACTTTAACAGCTTCTTACCAACCTAATAGCTCGAGCACGACTTCACGCGAATGTCGGCAGTGGCGAGCGTTTTATCGGTTCATTGCGTGTGCCGCCAGGTGATCACTGTGCGGCGAGTGTCTCGGCCGCGCAATGAACGGAGAAAACGCTCGCCGCTACCGCCGGTCGCGCCATGTCGTGGCCGAGCCATAACGGGCAGGGGCCGCTACCGAGTTTCCGTAGGGCTCCTTGTTGCGGTTGTTGAAGATAAGTTAAAGTTATAACTCTTCTAATAGTTTATTTATATTTATAAGTTAAAGTTAACAAGTTAGTACAGCAGCGAGACCGAGTATCTTTTACGTTTATTTTAAGAGTTTCAGAGTAAGCGTTAAGATCAGTTTATATTAGTGCAGTCTTAGGTAATATTGCTGTTGTCGGCGTTGCTAACGTTAACTCTAAAGTAGGGCGCGATTTTACATAATGTAAAAAGTACTGTGCGTTATTGAACCGTACAGATCGTACATGTTTAATTACTAATTATTACACAGCTACTTAAGTACTATTTTTGCCGAAAACTCAGAGGCCCAGGCTCAAACATATGACCCTCTGATTGAGAAGCCATAGGTCCGTCCTCTACGCTATCACGGTTTAACAATAGACTAGATATCACCCTAAAATACTGATTATAGCGCTTAGTATTCAACTCGTTTTTACCTGGATTAGCATATTTTTCAGCGAAACAGGGCTTGGGTAGAATACAAATAGGGCTTACACGTGACCTAAAACCTACATGAAAACCCTTAGGGTATAAAGGCGACTAATTGATTGATTCAGGCGATTCTTTCATTAGGTTCATCATCTTTTCAAATGAAAGACGTCCACTGCTGAACTTAGGCCTCCCTAAGGCTCGCCAAACAGCCCGGTCCCGCGCCATCCGCATCCAACGCGTTCCCGCAACCTTAACCAAGGTGGTGGCTCTATCTTGTTGGAGGCCACACAGCGTCTTTCAGTTCGTGGACGCCATTCGAGAAACTCTTTGCCCCATCGGCCATCAGCTCTACGAGCAATGTGCCCTGCCCACTGCCACTTGAGTCTGACCCCGGCGCCACACATATTACAAATGTTTCAACACATATTTGAACACATATTTGATCTATGGTTGATTGTATGGATGTTCTATTGAACAAATAAGCAAATACCGGTGCTACCTACACATGTGATCAAATAAATGTGTTCAAACATTTGTAATATGTGTGGCGCCGGGGTTACAACTATTCGAACTATGTCTATGTGTGACTTTAGTTCTTGCGCAGATTGGCTGATAAATTAAATTAAAATAAACAATGTAAGTAAGTTTTTTTTTTGTAAACTGGTATATAAATAAATAAATAAATAAATATCACGGGACAATTCACACCAATTATTGACATAGTCCCAAAGTAAGCTAGGTAAAGCTTGTGTTATGGGTACTAGGCAACGGATAAACATAGTTATATAGATAGATACATACTTAAATACATATTAAACACCCAAGACCCGAGAACAAACATTCGTATTTTTCATACAAATATCTGCCCCGACACGGGAATCGAACCCGGGACCTCAAGCTTCATAGTCAGGTTCCCTAACCACTAGGCCATCTGGTCGTCTAACTGGTATAAATATTTTAGTTTATAGAGGCATTTGAACTCAGATTGTCGATGTAGGAAAGAAAACCGCCAAATTCAAGTTGGACTGGGCGGTACAAGTCAGCCGAATGCATCCGGGTCGCTGGGCAAAAATCGCTACCAATTGGGGTCTAAGCGAGGGACACTTTTAGGCTACAGGCATGGGCATTTTTAGCCACAATAAAGAGCTCTCTCTCCAGATAGATGCTACGAGTATGCCATATAGGATAAACATGCAAACAAACATTGCGTACGGATACGCATTTACATACGGATTTATACTAAATCCAGGCTATGTTTTAAGGTAACTTTAAGTCATCATTATTCTCTCTCCTCCAACAAAGCAAAATAATGAAACTTGACTGAATGAACTTTAAGTTATAAATGTATGAAAATTTTATAGTAGATTGTTCAACAAGGGACTAAAACAAGCCATAATGACACAAGATATTTAGCCACCCGAGCAGGGCGAGGGTGGCTATAATTCGCGTGTCATTATGGTAGTTTAGTCTCGTGTTAAACACTCTACTTTTCAAATAATTTATTGAATCAGGCGTTACTTTGCGGAGGTCCATATTAATGAACTAAAACAATTACTTTGCTCACCCGCGACCTTACAATAGTTACGTTTATGCAAGAAATGTGCGTTCATGCAGTTCCTCCACCTCCACACTGTACGAACACACACAAATCACATAAACCCAACCATCACCACCACCAAGCTACACTGACGCGTTTCGAACTCAACCAGAGCTCATCTTCAGAGTTACCACAACCGTATGCTATGCTACCAAACGTTAAACTAACAAACCAAAACAAATGTTTTAACTTGTCACTGTAACTTCTCAAGTACCCACTTTATTTTTCTTATTCTCAAACTACCCCACAAAAATTAACTTTTATTGACATATTTAAAACTACCTTGAATTTTTTTTGTTTATTTATTTATAAGGCATATTTAATTAATACTAACTGTTCAAATTCGACCCAAGCCGCAGTAAAGGAGAAGATACTAAATTTACCTGTTCATTAATAATAGACCCCATAGTGTTGTACCTAATTATTTCCATGCATTCCAGAGCATCCAGACGCAACCCCTTGCCGCAATAATGTAACACTTCATAAGAATCTGAATCTAACAATGAATGATTTGATTCCAACAAATGTTTTGCAAAATTCGATCTATCTGGATGCTCATTCCTATATGCCGAAACATGCTCTTTAAATCTAGTATTAAAACTTCGGCCTGTCTGTCCTACGTATATCCCATTGCAGTCATTACAAGTAAGCTTGTATACCCCCGATCTAGTTCCCTTATCTACCTGTTCTTTGTGGTTACATAGCCTAGAGTACAAAGAGTTGTTAGTCTTAAAGGCAACATTAATATTGTTTGATTTTAAAATGCCATAAATCTTATCAGACAAACCCCCGACGTAAGAGATGCTAGATCTATATTTGTTAGTAGACTGAGAAGGTAACGCAGCGTAAAGCATGCTATTTACTAACCGTGCCTGCTTCTTTTGAACTAAACTATCTACCATTGATTTTGTATAACCATTTGAGATCGCTATCTGATAAATAGTACTCAACTCTAAATCATAATGTTCCTTAGAAAGAGGCACAGTCAACAATCTATTAACATAACAATGGAAAGCAGCCAGTTTATGCTGCCACGGATGATTAGAAGATGCTGGTATAACAGCATCTGTGTACGTGGGCTTACGGTATATTTTAAATTGATGTTTACCATTTAATTTTGAAATCGTTAAATCCAAAAAGTTCAACGAACAATTTTCCTCCAATTCTTTTTTGAACCTTATCTTTACGTGCTTGTTATTCAAACCATTAATAAACACGTCAAGCTGTCTCATACTCCCTCTCCAGCATAGGATCAAATCATCAACAAACCTAAAATAGTACACAATATTACTATTACCCACAATATACTGATACACAATGCACATTTCTTGCATAAACGTAACTATTGTAAGGTCGCGGGTGAGCAAAGTAATTGTTTTAGTTCACTCTACTTTTCACTTTGAATGCGAGGAAAAAAACGATGTTTTATACTAATCTACAATATTACTTTTATACAACGTTCGCTCAATACGAGCCATGGACGTCTGTTCAGAATTCAAATAGCAATTTAAATTTGTTCCGCGGTTTTTTTTTTCTTGAGTGACGCTTTAAATGTTTGCATATTTAGCCAACAGATTCAAACTTGAAAATTATTTCATAGCTAATTGGACTAAGTATGCATAATAAAATGAATTCATCTTTAATATAATTAAATAGATTAATATTCGTAATTATTCATCGTGTTTCGCGAAATTATTATTTTTTTAAATATTTTTTATACAGTTGTCATTTTGAGGTTATTTCCACGCCCTAAAAGGCTTCCACAGGCCGAAGCGCGGGGCGCTACGGAGCGCTACCAAAGCGCTACAGAGCGCGCTGCGGTCTGTGGAAATTTTTAAAATTGTCTATGCCTAGTCACTGAAAATGACAATAATCCTCCATTCACCAACACCGTGATTGGCAGTTTAGGGGTTTCCAGAGTAAATTAAAAAAAAATTACTTTAATCCCTAGAGATCAAAAAAGAGCTTTAGTCCCGATGTGCAGAGACTAAAGTAACATTTTAAGAGCATGAGAAATGAAAAATAATTTATTAAATCAGGCGTTACTTTGCGGAGGTCCATATTAATGAAATGAAGGTCGCGGGTGAGCAAAGTAATTGTTTCAGTTCATTAAGAATTTTAATTTTGTTTTATTGACTGTTGTATGCCTTACAATATCAAAATTATTGAAATTCGTACTTAATATTATAAATGCGAAAGTATTTCTGTCTGTCTGTCTGTTACCTCTTCATGCTTAAACCGCTGCACCGATTTAGATGAAATTTAGTATGGAGATAGTTTGAAACCCTGGGAAGGAAGGGATAGTTTTTATCTCGGAAAATGCATAGTTCCCGCGGGATAGCCATAAACGAATTTTTTGCAGACGGAGTCGCGCGCAACAGATAGTTGTTGATAATTCACTGCAAGTACTGTAACAGCTTTGTTTGTAAATGTGTCTCTGTCTCTCAAACATACAAAATTTGAAACTAAATTGTGTTTGAAGCCAAAGCAATACCATACATTTTCGGTAGATACTTCCTAATTAAATAATCTAATCAATCGATACTTATATATATCCTTCACTGATACTGACAAAAACTTCCTGTTTACTTAATACAATTTCCTCATCCCTTTTATCGTTATAGGAAAATTACCGATTCCAATCAGTTGATACTTTTTCATTGTACTAATTTTAATGAAAGATGGTATCTTGGGTCTTCAGCGGTTCACTTAATGTAATTTATTACGTAAAAAATAATCATCATCATCATTTCAGCCGTAGAACGTCCACTGCTGGACATAGGCCTCCCTCATTGACGCCCAATCACTTCATTAGGTACCTACGGTTGGAAGCGACTTGCATCCACCCTGAACCTGCGGCCTTCACCAAATCGTCCGTCCATTTCGTTGGTGGACGTCCCACGCCGCACTACGTAAACATTACAAGTGATTAAAGCAACCGACTTGATTGCATTTGTATTTAAATTTTAAGAGTAAATAGCTCATAGTAATTAGTTAAGTCATTTTTGGCATAAGAGTCCGATAACCAAGCTTACGACGAAATCAAACGAAAACTGGGAAACTCTATCAGGTGAGACTTAGTTTTTATTGCCACGTCTGAGTCCCCGGCCTGGATTAAAATGTCCAAAATTTGACCTACTGTCTGAGTTTTGGCTGTTTTGTTTTCTTTAAAAATAGCCTGGCGTCCGAAATTTTATTTGTGATTACTAATTTAACTTACTATTTTATTTGTGTACTTTCACACCACAACCTAAACAAATAAAAAAATATTACATTATTATTATTAAAGAATGATTTATCAAAGAACAAACGGAATATTTCAAATATTCAACTGTCTAGCTATCACGGTTCATGAGGTACAGCCTGGTGACAGACGGAAAGACGGGCAGACGGACAGCGAAGTCTCAGTAATAGGGTCCCGTTTTTACTCTTTGGGTAGGGAACCCTAAAAATTATACCTCTGTTGGGTTTCTTGACGGATTCTTCTCAACATAGTTTTTTCGAACCGGTGGTTGATTATTCGACATTCATAAGTGCTTGTTATCGTCTAAATTGAAAAATATTATTGAAGTGAAACTTCTAATGCGACTTCCAACAAGCGTTGCGTTAAATGCGTTGCGTTAAATACGCAACGCAATGCAATGCAACGCAACGCAACGCAACGCAACGCAACGCAACGCAACGCAACGCAAGTTGACGTTTATGAGACGTTCGCATTGTATATGTATATACTAACGGATGTTAAAAACTTCGTCAGTGCGATCCAGAACAATTGCGTGGTTTAGTATGAAAACTTGTAAAAATCAAAACTATTTTAATGGTAGATCGTAGAATAAAGTATTTTAAACGTATTTAGTAAAAAAAGTATTAAATATCTTTGAGAATTACGAGAAATCAAGAAAAATTATTGAAAATATCGTGCGCACGAGGAGCAACGCCATCTAGCGACGAGTTATGTAACTTGTTTCGCTAGCGCTGTAGTTGGTTTTTATTATGAAGTTTCACTTCTTCCGCGCGGAGGGACTCTACGCACTAACTTTTTTTCGCTTTGACTCTGATCCGTTGATCTATCGTTGCGTCACTATCGCAGCGTCACTGTCATGGCGGAAGTGACGCGGCGTCAGGGACGCATTGCTCCAAACTCAGCTTCAACTAAAAATATTTATATCTAACCCTCCTTAAACAGTAACGATAGTTTAAAATTTAGTTAATTAAATTCGAGACGCCTGAAGCTATAATTTGATTAAATTTGTGTGTTAGACGAACTTTATTACTTTAATACGTGCCGCGACTTTGTTATAAGGATTAATTAAGTTGCTTCGATTTATAGTGGTTATTCCTCTTAAATACCATATATACTAGGGGCGTTCAATAAAAAGTGAGAATGAGAAGTTATAAGCAACTTTTACTAAATGTCATTTTATTTTTCGACATAGTCACCTTTTAGCATAATACACTTAGTATATCTTTTTTCTAAACTTAAAATTCCATTTTTAAAAAAGGTCTCATCTTGAGTACTTAAAAAATCTTGTACTGCAGCGACTACCGCGTCGTTGTCTTCAAATTTCTGGCCTTTCAGGTATTGTTTCAATCTCGGAAATAGGTAGAAATCACTGGGAGCGAGATCTGGTGAATACGGAGGATGCTTAAGGATATCGAACCCAGCATCACGAATTGCAGCCATTGCAACGGCGGACTTGTGAGCCAGGGCATTGTCCTGGTGGAACAGCACAACTTTCGAGAGTTTACCTCGCCGTTTTTCGCGGATCTCATTGCGCAATGTTGCTATTTGTTTGGCGTATAATGTGCCCGTAATAGTGGCTCCATGCTCGAGATACTCAATCATTAATACCCCTTTACCATCCCAAAAAACAGAGCCCATGACCTTACCGGCAGATGGGCTCACCTTGAATTTCTTCGGAGTTGGAGATGATGGCCTTTTCCATGTCATAGACTGCAGTTTCGTTTCAGGGTCGTAATGATGGAGCCATGTTTCGTCCATTGTTATAAATCGCGCCAAAAAAAGTTCCCGGTCTTGCTGCATCAGGTTCAAAGTTTCTTGACAAATCTCTAGTCTAGTTTGTGTTTGCGTGTCAGTAAGCATTCTTGGTACCCAACGCGCAGATACCTTTTTCATACCCAAGCGTTCATGTAAAATATTATGCACGCTCCCCGTTGAAATCTTTACATTTTCAGCAATAAAACGAACCGTGACACGACGATCCGCCAAAACTGAGTTTTCGACTTTTTTCACAATTTCTTCAGTTACTGCTGTAGTAGGGCGTCCGGAGCGGGGGTCGTCCATTGTCGATGTTCTTCCACGTCTAAATTCGGCGCATCAACGTGAGACTGTCGAATACGGAGGAGCATTAGACCCTAAAGTATCCCGCAAATCCAAATTGACTTGGTCCGTAGAAAAATTTTTCAAACACAAGTATTTGATAACGGCGCGCAGTTCAATTTTCTCCATTTTCGCTAACGTACTCAATAGCATTGCAAAGAAATGACCGTATATTTTTTTAAACAAAAGACAGTTAGTTTTTTTTTTCATAGAAATCAGCTAGTTAGATTAGCTTTACCGGCCAGTATTTAATTTCGTAATATTAAAAGAGTTTGCATCTCATTCTCACTTTATATTGAACGCCCCTCGTATAGCTAAACTGTTTAATTGAGTCCTCGGGTGCGCGGTACAGGGGCTGGGGGTATGACGACGAAGGGGGTCGGGCACAGAAATAATAATAAAGAGGATAGAAGTGCCTTAGACGCGTGACCTTGGCGCCGCGCTTGTGACTCGTAGGTCACAAGCGCGCGACTTGTGGCTCAGTGCTATTTGAAACGTGGGTATGACAACAAGTGCTTTAAAATGATGTTTTGCAGCATTAGCAATTGCGGAAACTCGTCCACACTGTGTAAATTACACTAATAAGGGGATTACATTTCATTGGTATGTATTAATTTAATGTAATAATGCGGTTTATATCAAAATACAACTTGAGAAAATATTTCATTATGAAATATTGGTTTACACGTTATTAACATGAAACTTCATATACCATTGCTACTCATGCCCATAAAAACGCAGATCGTTTTGAATTATACGCAGCAATGTAAAGTAATTTCTGATAACCCTTCCGTCTTGCACAAAAGTTCGTGGTACGGACAAAAAAACAGGTTACGACTAGTACAGACATAATGCCGACGCGGCCAACAAATGGCGCCGTTGTGTAAATGTAGGTATGACTTACGTTGAGTGTTATTCAACGCTATCTCTAAGGTGTAAGGTTCATAATTCGCTCCTCCGGTACAACAGTGTATCATCTCGAAATAATACACCATTTTAATTTAGATTTTACTTTATTTCCGGTAGGTAAGTCTAAATTAAAATGGTGTATTATTTCGAGATGATACACTGTTGTACCGGAGGTGCGAATTGTTTGTAAGCAAAAATATTAGTAATTGTGTGCGTGATTGCGTAGTACGGTTCCGATCTTTTGCATGTGTGCATTAACACAGTAAGTAGAGGGGATGAAGCAGCGACACGAGTTTCAGAAGAAAATAGGAACTAAGGCATTTCTATCCTCTTTATTATTATTTCTGTGGGGTCGGGAGAGGTGCGGGCGGCAGGCACACGAGGCGCGCTCGCCGCCCGCACCTCTCCCGGCCTTTGTCATACCCCCCAGCCCCTGTACCGCGCGTGCGAGGACTCATTTAAACGGTTTAGCTATACAAGTTAAGTATGAAGTATCTTTTTCTATTTATTTTTTTTATTTTCTTCAACTTCATTTTTTTTTATTACTTTTACATTTTTTTTTTCTGTGCATCTATATTTCAGTTTGTATTTAGTTTGAAATATATGGTTTCACGGGATGACCGTAAAAGTAATAAAAAAAAATGAAGTTGAAGAAAATAAAAAAATAAATAGAAAAAGATACTTCATACTTAACTTGTAAAAGTTGGCCTAGTAGCGCCATCTCTTGGTCCAGGTGAGCGGGTAGCTCCGAAGGAGTGTTGAAGTCTCTCGGTAGAGGGCATAACATAGATGCGCTTTATCACTGCCTAAATGTGATTATAACAGACTGAAGTGTACGATGTATGGGAAACATTCGTCGCTAACTTCTAGACCAGTGATGGTGTAGGGGTAAGCACGCAGCACGGAACGCTGAGGACCTGGGTTCGATTCCCAGCATTGGTCTTTTTTCTGGGGTTTTTTCTGTGCATCTATATTTCAGTTTGTATTTAGTTTGAAATATATGGTTTAGTCTATTCTTTATATCGTAAACAATTGGCCTCAGAAGTCGCTGATCATTTTAGTACTTTGTCGCAATTAAAGTGTTCAGCAACTTCTGAGGCCGACCGTACCTACTTTGCCATTAATTTGATTTCTTCGCAGGTTTCCTTACAATGTTTTCCTTCACCGTCAAACTCATGGTAAATTTAAAATGATATTTCGCACCTAAAATCCGATAAACTCAAGAGATGCGAGCCCAGGTTCAAACCCTATACTTACCATGTATTTGAGAGGCCATATGTACACAACGTGCCACACAGAAGGTGCCACTAGGCATAGTACCTAGTTAGGTAATAAAATTTCAGAAATGTTGTACCACTTACTTACGTACGTATCCGTTGTGCAGTTGGTAGCTTACTCGGCGCGTACCTACCTATAGCCATGCACGCCCAAAAACTTTTTAATTTTTAGTGAATCTTAGATTTTTCTGAGCAAATGTTCTGCTAATAAAAACAAATAATATCTATAAATGATACAAATTGATTTGTCATAAAACAACATACACAAAACAGTAACTTCCAATTACGCGACCAAAACAATTGCCAATGGATTGTTTATACTTGACTGAATACTGAAGTTAAGACTCCCGCTACCGCACTTGGCTTACGCTCTTACAAAATTACCCCATTCACTTCTACAATGGACGACGTACGACGTGGAGTAGTTACTGTAGACAATATTTTCGCTTCGCAACAAAATGTACAAAACGCAAAAAACATTACGCGCAAAATGTAACCAGGGCGTTTAAACTGTCTCATTTATATAGTCACATTTTTTGAGAAATGGACTTAGATTTTGATGGACTTTCGGTTATATTATACACAGGATGTAATCGTTAAGTGTGTTCAGGCGATTATTCCGTAACTGGGCATTTTCAGAATAAAGTGTACCTTGTACTTTTCTTAAAAACCTAACAAATTGTGGGTTATTTCTACTCAGAATCACAAGCACTACAGATTTAAGCAATAAAAAAAGTGTCCCTCTCTCTTAATTGTCAGTATTGTGACGCAGTTAACCATACATGTTGTATAGAGCGTCACAAAACTGACTAATAAATTTTGTATGGAAAAATTAAGGATATTTAAGGAAAAGTGGTACATTTTTTTCTGAAAACTCCCAACTATTACTGTAGAATATGATGCATGTGGGTACATTACAGTTCTGTAAACGAAGGGGAGTCTTGTACCGAACTCTGTAGTTTGATTACGCGTCCCAAGTCGTACCTCAACATGGCGTAGCCGGTAGGATAGGATATCAAAAAACTGAACTACTTAATATCGAAAGTAATACCTAATGAGTAAAAAATAAATAAAAATAAAAATGAGGATTGCGGGTACGAACCCGCAACCCTCTCCATGAGAGGCCAATGACAAACCACTAGACTGCCACGGCTTCCCGTCGCCATCCCTTGCTCATATTAATTGATTAGAGGGTACGATGCGCACCATTTCTCCATACAAACGTAATCCCCTGTTTCCTCCCTGGATAATGGCTTTAGAGCTAATTTTTTTTACTGTGTAATCTGTATCTACCACAGCTATGCCCCTATGTTTCGTTTTTTTCCATATTTCAACTAACATAAGAAATATGAGCTTTCAAAAACTGAAAAAATTGCCCAATTTCAACGTCATTTTCAGACACTCATCAGAAAAGAATCCCTGATAAAAACAAAAAAAGGAAAACATAGGGGCATAGGTAAATCTGTCCTCTAATTATTTTTGAAAAAAAAAAATAATTTTATTGGTCCAGTTTTCGAGAAGAAAACAGAGGATTACGAAATGCTGTTTTGATCAATTGTACGCACCTATTAACGGTCTGAGCTGCAGTTGTCCCGCTCTCGCTGTACTGACACAGAGGGGTTCGGGCGAGACAGCGACATTTCATTAAAATACCTATTTCTCAAAAGTCTCTCAGCCATCGTACCCTCTTAAAGTCATCTCCGCTCTTGTGCCTGCTATGTTCATGAAAAGATGTAATAAAGATATCGAAAGATCTAAAGATAGCAAAATTTAATTTAAATTGAATAATGTCCAGAACAGCCTTATCTATATCTGTTAATTATGAGACTGTCTTTATTTGTCACTCCATTGAACACGGTGAAAGGAAATTGTGAGAGTATTTTGTCAAAGAAATTAACACTTTCTCAATTGTTTTGATTAAATTCCAACTTTGGAGTCAAACATTTGTCATTTGTACTTTTTAGCGACTGTAAGAAAACTTTGATTTCGTCTGTTTAACCCCCGTCGGAAAACAGGGATGTTATAAGTTTGACCGCTATGTGTGTGTCTGTCTGTGGCGACGACCAGACGACCAGATGGCCTAGTGGTTAGAGAACCTGACTACGAAGCTTGAGGTCCCGGGTTCGATTCCCGAGTCGGGGCAGATATTTGTATGAATAATACGAATGTTTGCTCTCGGGTCTTGGGTGTTTGATATGTATTTAAGTATGTATCTATATAGATTATTTAAAAGCGAAAAAGTTTTTCGGGTGCGCCGGTGGGATTCGAACCCACGTCTCCTGGGTATGCGCCCCAACGGATGTTCTACCAATTGAACCACGTCGCATCCAACCGACTCCCCCGAAATTCTTAATCGCTTACATACGCCAACAGTGGCGTGTGATCTTAGATTCGGTGAGCAGCCGTACTGCTAATAAAATAAATAATATTTCTATCTATATAGGTATATATAAGTATGTTTATCCGTTGCCTAGTACCCATAACACAAGCTTTGCTTAGCTTACTTTGGGACTAGGTCAATTGGTGTGAATTGTCCCGTGATATTTATTTATTTGTGATATTTATAGCTCTTAAACGGGTGAAGCGATTTGGATGCGGTTTTTTTTTGAAAGCAAGTTTCTTGGCCATGGTTCTTAGACATGTTTCACAAAATTGATTCAGCCGTTTCAAAGATACTAAGCTCTTTTGTTAGCTGCGGAAGGAATTTTAGACGCATAATGGGCATTACTTTATTTTAAAGCATTATGTGTAACCTAATTGAATTGGGTGTTTTCAAAAATTTCAATTTTTTACAGTTATTTTAAGGTGTACTACTGTACTCCTAAGTTTCGGGGCAGAAGTGACTCGGATAGGTTAGGTTCAGAAGGCTAAGGCGGGAGCGAACCTTGTTCTTGATCATCCCAGCCGATATACGTCCCACTGCAGGGCACAGGCCTCCTCACAGAATGAGAGGGCTTGGGCCGTAGATTGGGAACTTTACACACACCATTGAATTTCTTCGCAGGTGTATGCAGGTTTCCTCACGATGTCTTCCTTCACGGTAAAACTCATGGTCAATTTCAAATATAATTTCGCACATAAATTCCATAATAACAAACAATAGTAATAATAACAATATACAAATAATTTACACAAACTTACATCGATACAGAATACCTATATCGATGCAAACTTACACAAAAAAGCTTTAGATTAATTGAACTACAGATACTATCAAGCAGGTTTTGGCACTTTAAGTTGGCCGGAAGCGGCGCAACTTTGCCCTGGAACAACCCTCGTAAATCCTTTTGTGAGCTATTATAGGAGACCTATAGGAGACCGCGGAAGGTAAAAATTTGCATAGTATTAGTCGCAGCGTTGCCCGAAACGACGCCATTTTGTATTCAATATTCTTCATTAACTTTTTAATTAAGGTTTTCTTTCATAATTATTTGAGAAAAGATGAATTGGGTAATTAGAAGCTGTGTAAGAGATAGGCTCTGTGGGTGGGTTGTGTTTTATTTATAACCTACCTTTAGTCCACGGTGCTTAGTGAGCCATTGAGATTTAACAGTAAAATAAAAATTGTGAAATTATAGATATTATAATAATAATAATAACTCTCAAAAACTACATCGCGGTCTTTATTTACGACGTCGTGTGAAGAATCAAATTTAGCGTTTGATCATCATTATTCCAGACTATACAATACTTCCCACTGCTGGGCACAGTACGCTTAGTATAAGTTTTACTTCACCAAAATACTTCTCGATCGCGTTTACGTAAAAATTTCAATTCTATGGAAACATGGAAGCGCGCGCGCGGAGACGCTGTCCATGTTTCCCTAGTAATTGATTTTTTTACGTAAACGCGATCGAGAAGTATTTGGTGAAGTAAAAACTTATACTAAGCGTACTGGCCTCTTCTTGAATTGGGGACTTCACACACACTATAGTGTGTAGTAGATGTTTTCTTTTATCGTGAAGCTCTTGGTAAATTCCAAATGTGGTTACTTATGCACATAAATTTCGAAATACTCACGAGGTGCGAGCCCGGATATGAAGCCCGATCCTCTGCTTGAGAGGCGATAGGTCAAACCACTAGACTACTGCGATTTTTTAACGTTGTTAGCGTGTGATTATGTCGAAATTTTACATACGTTGTTTCCGATCCGGTTCATATACATTTTTAAAAGCTTTTTACTAACCTGCAATGTATGTTCCTACCTATGTATGTACGGGTCAAATCTTGGAAGTCGAATTTGACCCACTTCCAGTGGTCGGATTCACTTGAAATTTGGTATACTTATGTAGGTTGGATGACAATGTAAGTGCAGTCAGTTAAAAAGCTTGCTATTTTAAAATTACATTTTTAGCAAAAACTTATTGTGTTTGCGTCTCTCTTGTGGACATGGCGAAAGTTAAAAGTCCATAGCCGATATTTTTTAGTCAAGTCTAACATTGGCGTGTGGGACGTTTGGCCAACTTTTTGCTGATTCTGAGTTGCTAATTTTATGACCACAGGAGAGACTGCTTTTGTGTCTAATGGTGTAGGTATATATGACCCATCCCGTAGGGATATTTGGGATAAAAACTAGAATGTTTTCAGGGATAAATAGTGCTAATCCGCTCTGGCATTGGATAAATAAATAAATAAATTCCGCGCATCTGAATAATTTAACCAAATTTCCAAGTTTTATTCCACATTCTTTAAAATAAAACGAATATGAAGTTTTAGAACCATCCGTTGTAAAACCTAGTTAGGTCCAAAAGTGTCGATTTTATTCTAATGAACTGAAGCAATTACTTTAAATTGCTCACCCGCGACCTAGGTTGGTAGGTAGGTGTGGCTTAGGTAGGTAGGTAAGGTAAGGTAAGGTAGGTAGGTAGGTTGCAGGTCGTAAGGTCGCGAGTGAGCCAAGTAATTGTTTCAGTTCATTAATATGGACCTCCGTAAAGTAATGCCTGATTCAATAAATCATTTTATCCTACTTAACAGAATTTAAATGAACTGAAACAATTACTTTGCTCACCCGCGACCTACCTTTGCGGGTGAGCGAAGTACCTAATTGTTTCAGTTCATTGATATGGACCTCCATAAAGTAACGCCTGATTCAATAAATTATTTAACGTTACACAAAAGCTAGTGGCTTAAAACTTTAAAACACATTTTACCGCTCCAACCTTTGCCGCCATGTAAAATTCTAAATAATTTTCTACGTCTGTTCCAAAGCCATTAAACAACGCCTGTCAATAAAAACAATCATCATTATTTAAAAGGTCCTATAAGAATCGCAAATTCATTTAAATTCGAACCTAATGTGTTGAATCGTAGAGTTTCAACAGGTCATATGATGGAGATATGTAAGGCGTATTTAAGGGGTGAGCATGAGTATCTGTAAATTGGGATTTTGCGAACGATAAAAAGTTGATTTATCACTGTGTTAAACGCCATCAAAGGGAGTTTAGCACGTGTAAATTTGTGTAGTCTGTAAATTTGTGTGCTGTTTGTGGATTTTCTTGGTACAGGATATTTTTCGTTCAAACAAATACAAATTTTAAATCAGATGAGATTGAACGTAGGTAATTTTTTTAACAATGATTGATATTTTTATTTGACGATCAAATTCTACTTAATAATTATAAATGAGTTGTTTACATGCATCTGACAAGTACTAAGCATTAGCTACTAAGCTCGTGTAAACCAAGCATTAGGTAGGTACGGAACCCTAAAAAGGAATTTCCGTGTCTCTAAAGTTAACAAAGAGCAGAAACGCTTTCGCACAAGTGGACTCGAATATAACGGAGTATCGCTGAGGACGCGCTGATTGTTCGAGAATTCTTGCAAAAAAAAAACATTATTTGTATAAAAAACACTTTCGCTCGAGAGCTTGGTGTCTATTTTCATGATTTGAAAGGCCTTTTGTAAGTGAAAATGTTCTTTTCATTTAATAAAATGAATTTTACTTTGTTAATTCTTCTTAAAAAATAAAGTAACTGACTGATTGACTGACAGACAACATCATCGTATGCTCTTGTCGGTAGTATTTTTCGGTAGTAGTACACCCGCAACACGGGGGGCATCACAGGTGCGTTGCCGACCCTTTTAGGAATTGGTAGGCTCGTTTTTTAAAGATCCCTAAGTTGTAACGCTCTGGGAATGCTGCCGCAGAAAGTAATCGCCAATCCTCTATTATTTGAGCCAGTCGAGTCTTTTGAGTTCCTCATACGAGGTGGTCTTCTTTATTTGACAGAACAGTCTGCCAAAATAATTTGAGCTAGGAACCTAAAAAATTGCCAGATATAATGCTTAGTCATCATCATCATCATCAGCCTATGCTCGTCCACTGCTAGATATAGGCCGCTCCCATGGCACGCCCACTTCTCCTCCTCCTCCACTTCCTCGGCCACTCTCATCCAGCTCTTGCCAGCCGCCTTGCGAAGATCATTGCTCCACCGAGTCTAAGGGTCATTGATCACTGCCTCAGGCAAACTGTTCTATACCTACATCCACTATGCGGTTGGCTAGGAATCCAAAAATAGACAGATGTAAAATCTGCGCTATAAATATACCATTAACTATATCCGCCCGGTTACTTCCTTGACGTTTCAAATTTCAATATTACCCCCCATACTACCATTTTACTCAAACTATTCTGGACTTTATTAGAACATAACAAAGTCTAAAACACACGGTCGCCGTTAGATTTTCATCTAAACAATATCCTTTTAAAATACGCTACCTGAATATCTAATAAGGTATCCCTAACATCAGGGTTGAGGCACAGATTAGGACAGCTGATTCACTGTTTAATTTGTAACTAAGTTTAATCATCCATAGCATTTCATTTACTGCCTTTACAGGGTGGCACATTGAAATCGGTCAGTATGGGCAAGTATGTGTAACTATAAGACATACAAAGATCCTGTTCTTAGGAACCATGTCATCGATTTTGGTGCAAAGGAAAATTGCATTCAAAAATTTTAAAATAACGAATAAAGTTTATTTGAAAAATAATTTTTAATTCGAGGATTTTGCTTACTTTTGCTAACTGTATTTTTATAGATACATCCTATTATTTTACATATTATTCTTGATTTGGTTATCAGCAGACTGGTACCAGGACGGGAATGTATTACTACAGAGGCCGGGAAGTATGATACGAGGCCGGAAACCCCTGGAAAGGCTTGTAGGTGTAGTGCTTTTCTCAAACATGCAATGAAATAAATAAAAAACTTCAAGAAAACAGTATTCGTGAGACAACTAAATCTAAACTAGTAACATGTATAACCGATTTTTTATTTCCTAAATTCCGGTTCTTCCGTATATTTAAAGATCATTAGAGATTTGCTCAAATCTCTGTTTTTCCCATTGCTGTGCGACATTTACATATTAGTAGTGGAACTAGTGGAAGCTAAATCATCTGCGCTATCCAATTTGCGGCATGTGCGCGTTACGGCAGTGGGTCCTGATTACGTTTTGATACGTGCGCGGGAGTGGCGAAGCCAGTCGTTACAGTGACGTAGTGCTCGTAAAGATTAAGTGTACTCAAACACACATCTCATCGTAAATCTTTTCGGGTACGATGTTTTACGTTTACGTAATGGACGTTTGAGATCTGTCTTTATGAATGTTTATGGACAATATTTTTAGTTTAGTATAAGTGAAGCGATTCTTCGAGCTATGTTTAGTTCTTGCGCGGATTTCATAATTTCTAATGCGATCCCGCAAAGAAACTCCGAGCATAGCCCTCTCCATCGCCCTCTGAGTGACTTTGAGCTTTCTTATGAGACCCAACGTTAGCGGCCACAACTCAAGTGGCAGTGGGCAGGGCACAATGCTCATAGAACTGATGACCTATAGGGCAAAAAGGTTCTCGAGTGGTATCCTCGGACCGGAAGACGCAGTGAAGGTGGCCTCCTTAACTCCAGTCAGAATTTGGATCGCAGGAGGTCTGACGCCGTCAGTCCACTCGGTAGGTAAATAACGCGCGTAAGTGCGGTCTCTCCTCTCTTGCTCCACTCTTGCCTATTAAACGCGAGCTCCTGCCATCCCACGTGATAAACATCTAGGTCTAGATACCTTTTGCCTAGGCCTACCTTTTTCCAGCAGTGGGACACCAAAGCAGGCTAAAAAAAAGTACGGTCGGCTTCAGAAGTCGCTGAACACTTTAGTACTTTGTCATTTTCAATAACGTGACATATTTTTCAAACCGCACAGTTATTGCGAGTGTTCAGCGACTTCTGAAGCCGACTGTACTTAGTATAAGTTTTACTTCACCAAAATACTTCTCGATCGCGTTTACGTAAAAATTTCAATTCTATGGAAACATGGACGCCCGGCCGCAGAGTCGCTGTCCATGTTTCCCTAGTAATTGATTTGTTTACGTAAACGCGATCGAGAAGTATTTTAAGCTTACAGGAGGCCCGCCGTTGCACTCGAACACTCGCTTATAGCCGAGCGATAAAACTATCGGAACTACACACTCGCTTTTCGCTGCTCGCCAACTCGTTTCTAGTTTCTAGCTCTAATCGCTTCTCGCTCATCGTCGGCGGTGGGACCAGTGCCTTAGCCTCTAAATCCCCAAAATGAAATATTTGTCCCCCAAATTGCTCACGAACAACCAAATATCACATTTTCAATTATACCCTTTCGTCCATGTTTGTACGGGAGACAATTTTGACAAGAGGCTCTCATTCCCATTACGGCGTAATCCAATCGAAATCAAATTTAATGTGACCCTGCTAAGTGTCGGGGCGGGGTTTGGGGGGAATTAATGCGGGGTTTCAAATATTTTGATGGGAATTTGAGTTGTTTGGTTACATGGAATGTCTCCAAACTCAATGATAACGTGGTATATACGTAATTAATTACTAATTATATTTCTCTAGAAATAAACCTTTGATTTTTTTGGAGTGTCTATATTTTTATTTCATTGCATGTCTGAGAAAAGCACTATATATACGTCGACGGGAAATATGATAATAATAATAATAATAATAAAATTTGTTTATTCATATATAATAATACTAGCTGTTGCCCGCGACTCCGTCTACGAAGGATAGGGGTATAAAAAATAGCCTGCGACCTATTCTCAGACCTACCGAATATAGAGAAAAAAGTTTCATAACAATCGGTCAAGCCGTTTCGGAGGAGTTCGATAACAAACACCATGACACGAGATTTTTATATATTAGAAAGAAGAAGATATTACTTCCCGGCCTCTGTAGTAATGTACTATTATATTATCAATAAATGGCGTTGTCCGAAAGAACTTTGTGCGTTAAAAATGTTACAGTAACCTTTTTTCAGACCGAACTCTACATATAATTATGTACTTAAATGTTTTTCGTGAAGATATTTCTACTATTATTTTCTATTATTTTCTTGATACTAAAATCAATAAAAGTTCAATTAAAACTGCTTTATTGATAATGAGCTTCTACAAAGTAGCAACTGCGTTATTTATTATTAAAAGCCAAATATATCACGACGTAAATGACACCAGTACTAGTAAATGATAACAGTAAGTACCTAATAAGTATTGACTATGACAATTCAATGAATACTAATATAATCTGTTATTTTACTATGGAAAACACAGACGTAATCGTAGGTACTAACTAAACTAACATACAAAATAGATTAGTTCAGCCAAAAGACGTCCATTAAAGACGAAGGCCTCCCCTAAAGAGTTCGACAACGATCGGGGGAGGCCTTGGCCAGCAGTGGACGTTCATTAACTAAGAAAAGAAGTAGCTATAGATGGGTCATACACAGAGTAAGGAACAAAAGTATAGCTAAACCCTTTAAATGAGTCCTCGCCTGCGCGGTGCAGGGGCTGGGAGTATGACGACAAAGGGGGTCGGGAGAGGTGCGGGCAGCGAGCACATCTCGTGTGCCTGCTGCCCGTACCACAGAATAAGTAATAGTACTAACGTACAGAAGGATCACTCTCGAACAAAAGTCAACTTTAGGTATAAAAACTTGTCTATTCTTAATGCTTGCATGCGAAATTGAAACTTATCGTGTGATCTGAGCGTTCATATTCCGTTGGGCACCGCTGATCCGAAACCAAGGGCACAGGGTTCCGACTCGCCGATGTTTGGTAGGTATAAAAATCAAGAAAGATAACAGTGTGTATTAATTCAATAAACCACCTTTAGTAAGTAAGTTATTTACTTATAAGATCGTTTAGAAGTCATTGTTTGTTGAAAAATCACAAAAAAAAGATTCTTAATTACGCGCGACGCGGCTAGCGTGCGAACTGAAGGCCAATTGACAACCTACTGCCTTACTCCGCCCGGGCGGAGCGCCGGCCGAACATACCTAAACTGCGGAGTGAACCCCCCCTGCCCGTACCTCTCCCGGCCCCCTTTGTCGTCATACCCCCAGCCCCTGTACCGCGCGGGCAAGGACTCATTTAAACGGTTTAGCTATAGTCTCAATTAGAGACATAAAATTAGCGACTCCGAGTCAGCAAACTTAAGATTTATTTAAATGGACCGAAAGCTGGCCACGCGGCCCACACTTGCCAGACATGGCAGACATACCTAAAAAATATTGGTTATAGACCCTTAACTTTTGCTGTGTCCACAGGAGAGACACGAACGAAAAATGTGTTGACCCAGATGTAGCCTTTCCTGCCTTTAGACGTGGTTTCGCTTGCATCCAAGCACATTTAAATCTGGATCCAGAACCTGTCATCATCATCATCATTTCAGCCAAAAGACGTCCACTGCTGAACATAGGCCTCCCCAAGGCTCGCCAAACAGATCGGTCCCGTGCCTTCTGCATCCAACGCGATCCCGCAACCTTAACCAGGTCGTCACTCCATCTTGTTGGAGGCCTACCTACACTGCGTCTTCCGGTCCGTGGACGCCACTCGAGAACCTTTTTTTTTGCCCCATCGGCCATCAGTTCTACGAGCGATGTGCCCTGCCCACTGCCACTTGGGTCTGGCGATTCTTCGAGCTATGTCGGTGACTTTAGTTCTTGCGCGGATTTCAACCTGCAAGAACCTGTGGATCCTCTGAATCTAGATGTACCATATCTAAAGTTTTGGTTTGAAATAGTTATTTATGATACAAGTGCGGAAAGTAGGCTATTCCCAACAAATGTCGGAGATCTAAACAAACGAGCGAAGCGGGTTTGGTTTAGCCGACATAAGTTGGGAATTTCCTACTTTCGACACGTATATCATGCAACATTTTACAATGCATTAAGCGAGGAAAAAAATTGGGGCTAAGAGCGCGCGCAGACAGAGAGCGGTCTGGAGTACCGAGTTCCGCGTTCAAAGTTCTGTGTTTTCATCGCTCGAGAGTTCCAGTCGCCTGCTGTGTGCGTTATCGTAAGAGACTCAGTACATTCGAAAGAACGCAGAACTCTGAACTCGGAACTCCAGACCGCTCTCTGTCTGCGCGCGCTCATAAACATTTTCGGAAAAAGATGTTGCGTTCTTATTTACCTTTCATTGAGGGAAAGTCTCGTAGATGTTTACATATTTCAGCATAGGTTTAGTCAGCAGGAGGCTATCACATTTAATTTTGTGCTTGGTCTAGGACGTCAGGCGGCGTTAAGTCCTATGTAAATTCATCACTTGAACTCTCCATTTTAATTTACTAAACTTAAATTAATTCTCCGGACTGAATTCATGAACATTACTGTGGCGGGTTTTCATGACAGGCGCGAACGGAACGAACCATGATTGGTTCGTGTTACGCCATGCGCGCGCACTGAAAACTCATTGGTTGACAGGCGCGAACGGGTAACCGTGATTGGTTCGTGTTACGCCATGCGCGCACATTGAAAGCTCATTGGTTGACAGGCGCGAACGGGTAAACATGATTGGTTCGAGTTACGCCATGCGCGCGCACTGAAAGCGCAGCTGTCGTACGGTCCGAAATGGACTCAAGGAATTATTTTGGTACTAAATTTTTTATTTCAAAACTTTTGACGAAATTAAAATTTGTGTGTTTTAATATTAAAACAATCTGTTTTATTATTTTATCAGTAAATATTCTTTTGGTTGCATCAAACATTTTCTTATTTGTGCAAAGCTGAATAATGAAGACACAACTCTCTAGTCTTATTTTTTAAACACTAGTTTGGACACAACTTTTTGAGAATTGGCAATTTAAAAAATTACTTTTCCGCACGCGTGTGGAAAGTAAAATCCATACAATTTTTTTTCACACTTGCGAAAGTGTGCTGGGATCACTAACTTTCTATAGATATGTTGACTCGCATCAAGAGGCACTTTCCGAGCATATGCATTGTAAAGATGATATTCCGTCAAGTTTCTTGCGGCGCATTCTTCTTGGCAATCAAATGATGGTCCTTACGAAAGCGCTGGTAGTTTTCAAAAAAGGACATGTAAAAGAGCCCTTTGCCTACTTAGAGCATAAATGTTTTGGTTCACCTGGAAAGGCTTGTATACAGGGTGTAACATTTAGATCGGTCAGTATGGGAAAGTCTGAAACTATAAGACATACGAAGACCTGTTCTCAGGAACCATGTCACCGATTTTAGTAACAAGAAAAAGTGCATATATACCTACATTTTAAAAAAACTTGTTCGCAGCTCGGGAATCGAACCCGGACGTTTTGAAGAATAAGACTATTCCTAAGCAGCAAAATAAATGTTTCTATGAAACATGATGTCTAAAATTAATAAAATGCATTGTTTCATATCCTTTCATTTATTTTAGTAGGTGTCCGAAATGATACCATTTTTTTTCAATACAACACTCTTGTAGTTTCAGACTTTCCCATACTGACCGATCTAAATGTTACACCCTGTATACATACACACATAACATATTTATCACCGACGTATCGTAACCATCGCGTGTAGATACAGTAAATAATTGCCTCATAAATTTGCTCCCGTAAATAATACAAGATAATGTATTTGAGAACAAGTGATTTAACTAAGTGCTCGGGGTGGGTTGTTGTTTAAAGTACTACTTGTTGCTTACGGCTTCTATATAAAGTAGGCCAAAATTACGGGATTATTAATTACGGGATCACGACGGTGGTAGATGCCTGTCCCATGTCTCTTCTGTGTGGCTTGCACCCTAGGCCTCCACAATGTTCGCCGAACAGACTGGTCCTGCGCCATCCACATCCATCGCGTTCCCGCAACCTTAAGGTCGCTTCATTTTATTGAAGGCCTATCTACACTCCGGGTAGCATACCAAAAATAATCAATCCACGCAACCTTACTATATAGGTAGTAAATTATTATAAACTGGCGAACAAAAACCAACAGTGCCGATAAATACTGGTTGGAACATCAGAACATAATAAATGGGAATGTTACATGATATTGTTAAAACCGATTTTAAGTTAGTTATTTTGCACGGAGCTTCAGCGTAACTGAACGCTGGAGTTTTCAAACAATGGAAGCTGAAAATGACAATGGGCATATTGGATTCTGGAATTTTATGACGCGTAAAAAGAATGGTGAAAATATTAACCGGTAGCTTTGATATAGATTCGTTAGTGAGCAATATAGTTTTTGAGATAGAAAGCACATAAGCCGACATTTTTTAACAGTGCCTCAGTTTTCATTCACTCATTCAAGAGATTCAGAATCTTATTTTCAATGGTTTAAGAAAAAAAATAGCGAGAAAAACTAGACACACCTGCGAAGCAATTTAATGGTGTGTGAAATTGCCAATCCGAATCGGGCCCGCGAGGGATCTACAGCCCAAGCTCTTTCAGTCTGAGAGGAAGTCTGTGCATAGTAGTGGGACGCATGTAGGCCGGAGATGATGATGATGATGATGATGATGATGATGATGTAATCAAAAAATTATTATGCACCAATTAAAATGATTTAACACGTGTCTTTACTAGCTTATTTGTATACCTGTTTGTCTGTTTGATCAGTTCAAACCGCTCATTGTTCTACAAAATAAAACAATGACATATAAAAGTTCTGTAAACAAAAAACAGTCATATCTTTCTGCGCAATGCAATAAAAGTAAATCCCGACGTTCACCTGTGATTTATGAACGACATGCAAAAATTGATATGTTACAGATACGGCGATAAAATAGCAGTAGAATATTTATTCAATATGCGCGATTTTGTCACTAAAATATTGGTAGGTATACTTTTTATGAGCTGCCAAAACGCGATTTATCTATCTATTTTGAATAGCAGTACTTAGCTATAATTTCACTTGTTTGCCAATTCAATTGACTAACTATTTATTTATTTTGAAAAAGTATATTTGACACCATTGTGACATGTAACACAGCTCTAAAGTAAACCATTTTATTTAAACCAGAAATTGCTATCACATTCACTATTTCTCTCTGTCAAACGGTATAAGATGGTGCCAGAAAGAGAAGGTGATTGCAATAGCAAGCACCCGCGCATAAGACAACTTGGCCTCAGATTAATTTTCAACTAACCGTCAAATTGGATTTTCAGTAGCTTTGAAATAAATAAATAGTTAATCACTCGGACAGTGACATCTACCGATTGAAGATGAAGTTGATGAATGATGCGTCATGCGTCATTTTGCAAGACGAAATACCTCTATACCTCAACGTTCTTGGTCAGCACCCTTTATTCTAAGTTAAAGTAGACTATCTCAAATTTTTATCTAAATCCGTTCAGACATTATAGCGTGATTGATTAACAAACATTCATACATCCAAATATCCAAACATATTAACAAACTTTTTCATCTGTAATATTAGTACAGGATAGGGTAATTTATAGTATCCTTAGACAATAGGTACGATGGGCTGCAAAAGTGCATGGACATCTCGGGGCGATAATCGCGTGAGCAGTGTTTGATCGTCTGATGTTATTAACATACCCGCGCGCGTATGTCCATGCACTTTTGCAGCCCACCGTATGTTGAGGCCATTAAGAAATAATTCAAAGACACAACTCCAGTAAAAAAACGCTTTATTTTAGCCCTGAAAACCAGATTAATTTTAGATTAACTGCAAAATTCGATTTTTTGTTGCTTTAAAACAAATAAATAGGTAGTTCATTGAGTTGGCGAACAAGTGACGTCATAAGTTGGTATTGCCATTCAAACTTTATGGGAGAATTGTGTTTTGACAGCTCATAAAAAGTACGTCAGTTGATTGGTGGAGTCAACATCCCTATTTTGCAACTGCTGTCAGAATTGTGCAGATGATACCGCCATGTTTGATTTTTCTCCCGTTTTAAATTTCCACGTAATTTTCCACGCGAAAATGCATTTTTCAGTGTATAATTTTGAATTGAGCAAACATGAAGTTATCCGCGTATGTGGAAGTAGGTCAACATTTTGCTGGATTTAATAATGAAATGGAGCCGTTAGTGAATTAGTGGGGATTTCGGCTGAGACTTAGTGAGTTGTAATCGGTTTAATGAGATTTTGCTTCGCGGCTATGAAAGGGGTTAGTGTCGTATTAATGTTCGTTATATTTTGAGACTGTTGCGGATTCGATTTGTGGCATTCGAACATGGCGGATGTAGACAGTATATAATTTTGGTATTTCAGTTTCTTTGGCTTGTAGTATAATTTTGATAGTGTTTTATGCGGCAATTATCCTTAATTAACAGTGATCACAAAGTTCTATATTGCTCTCGTGTCTGACATTTTTTAATGCGCAAGTTGTCTCCACGTGGTTTCTGGAATTTTACTATCAAGTTGTTAAAACTACAATCACCGTACAGCGTCGCTCTCAAAGAGAGCAATTAATTGACATTGGCACAAGCCGCAAGGCCGCCATTAAGGAAGAAGAAGAAGAGACTGTTGCGTCGTTGGACTGGGAATACAGCCGGTTGTGAAACAACTGGGAGAAACATTTGGAGTTAAAAAAAAACCATTTATTTCAGACACAAGGAATCCATATCGTGTTAGTATAAAACTTATGAACTAGGTATTAGTAACATATGAAAAGGGAATAAGCAAAATACGTCAATCACTGATTCATTTCAGTCGGCACTGTAACGCGCAAGACAAAACCCGTACATTATTGTTGTTTTGCGTCTAAAGGCCAGTTTTGATTTGCAATACAACTCGTGTAATTTGCATTACATTGCTCGGCCGTTAAGCTAACGAGTTTGAAATGGTCAATCGCACCCTGCGATGTAATGCTACTTACACGTTTTTTCTTGCTGGTCTAAATAGGGCTTTACTAGCATCTATTAGATATCTTACTTCATATTATACAAAACACGACCGTTTGTGGATATTTGTGTTTGGTAATCTTTTCTGCTTAAACTGCTGTACGAATTTGATTCATCATCATCATTATCATTTCAGCCGAAAGAAGCACACTGCTTGTGTTCACATAGGTCCCCCTCAAAGTTCGCCAAACAGATCGGTCCATGTCGACGCTCCATCTTGTTAAAGGCCTCTTCTTCTTCTGCGTCTTCCGGTCTGCGGACGCCACTCGAGAACTTTTTGGCCTCATCGGCCATCAGTTCTACGAGCGATGTGCCCTACCCACTGTCACTGCAGTCTAACGACGAGCTTGATGCAAAATTGTTTAATCATTCCCGGAGCGTTACGACTTAGGGATCTTTAAAAAACGAGCCTACTAATTCCTAAAAGGGTCGGCAACGCACCTGTGATTCCCCTCGTGCTGCGGGTGTCCATGGGCGACGGTGATCGCTCTCCATCAGGTGACCCGTCTGCTCGTTTGCCACCTCTTATACAGGGTAATTTTTTAATGAGTGCACAAATTTTACTATGTCACTCGTTAAAATAACAAATTTCAGAATTTTCCATTATAATACCTATTTATTACATATTTTTTTGTTTTTCATAGTAACTCGAACAATTATTGGATGAATTACTATATCCAACCCAAATTTCGAACAGATAATCGTGATCTATCAACGATACTGAATCAAATATCAAAATCTGTGCACTGACTAAAAAATTACCCTGTATGTATAAAAAAAAACCAGCCAAGTGCGAGTCGGACTCGCGCACCGAGGATTCCGTAATTATTTATATGTATATATGAACATCCAGTCTTATCAGACCCCTGCTCCTAAGCAAAATGTGCGCAGTGTGGGAACATTGTAGATTGGTTACTGATATAGACAGACAGACAAAAAAAATTATGCTTTTCGCAATTTTTCCTTTATCTGTGCTATAATACGTTGCCTCGTACTAAATTTCAAGATTCTGAGTTCACGGGAAGTACCCTGTAGGTTTTGATTCCCTTGCGAGTTTCGAAAATTTGCGCAAATTTGCAGCATAAACGGCTGTATCTTTTGATTGCGTTGTCTTAGAAGTTTGATTTTTTCACAGCTCCAAGGGACAGTAGACTTGAGTATTTGATATAAATTTCAGCTAGATACCTCTACGCGTTCCTGAGAAAAAGGGTCAAGACAGACAGACGGACGGACGGACGGACGGACGGACGTACGGACGGACAACAAAGTGATCCTATAAGGGTTCCGTTTTTTCCTTTTGAGGTACGGAACCCTAAAAATCATACTTTCTTCTTGTGATGCCTCTTCAATTACTGGAGATTGGCCATCAACTCCGAATATTTCTTCTTATCTCTCGCAAGGTGGGACAGCACAGCAGCACTCGTAACTCCGGTCCACTCATGTACGTTTCAACCAATACTTTTTCTTCGGCCAACACCGTGTTTACCAGCATCTTTGCCCATCATAAAATTTTAATCATGCTTTGTTGGTAAACGTTAAATGATATCTACAATTTATAAAGACCATTATAATATCCATTTAATACAAATCAGGCATTTTTCTTTTAAATATTATTTTACAATGAAAGTAGCGGACGCTCTCAAAGCGACGATATTGCTAAAATTAGAATATCATATTTCTTAACCATCTCGCAATGAAATCTCGGCGGCATTAAGTATAATCCGAGGATGAAGATCCTTTTAACATCAATACTCCATTTTGTTTTATGTCTGCAGGTTTATCTTAGAAATTATTAAATGCTTATTAAATATCTCTTCTTTATTTTGCTAATGTAAGAGCTCAATCTTAAGGTGCTGTGCATTGTTTGCAATTTTACTTTTACTAAGCCCAGGTAGTTAAATTGTACACTTAAACATCAAATTTAATTAAGCCCTCTCACTTGAAGGAAACTAGAGAGTTTTCAGGGTATAATAACAAGTTCAATGTTCACAAGTTCTAAGTTGTAATGTTCTGGTGTACAGTCGCGGATTGAAAAGGTTTGTTACTTTTCGACTCTATGTCAACGAGTTATGGTCGAGTCGAGTCGTATTACGAGACTGAAGTGACGATGACAAAAGAATAGAAAATAATATTCACATGTATAAATTATACACAATATTAAAAAAATACCTGTTTAATAAGAAAAATATAAAGAAGATATTTTAACACCCTCAAATTTCAAGTCTAACATTTGGTAGCATAGCGTACGGCTGTGGTACCAACTCTGAAGATGAGCTCTGGTTGAGTTCGAAACGTGTCTGTGTAGTTCGGTGGTGGTGATGATTGGATTTGTGTGATTTGTGTGTGTTCGTACAGTGTGGAGGTGGAAAAACTGCATGAATACGCATTTCTTACAGAAACGTAACTATCGTAAGGTCGCGGGTGAGCAAAGTAATTGTTTTAGTTCCCTCAAATTTCGTTTCTTATATTTTGGTGAACATTATATTTTTCGACGACTATAATAGTCCAGTGGTTATAGAATTTGACTATGAAGCTTAATGGCTCAGCCACGACTTCGTTAGGGAAAACATCGTGAGGAATCCTGTACACACGTGAGATGAAATTGGATGGTGTGTGTGAAGTTCCCGACCCGCACTGGGGCCGCGTGGTAACTATGGTAATAGCCCTCTCAATCAGGCTTGGTGGCCTGCAGTGGGTTGTGTCGCTGGGATGATGATGACGATGATTCATTAAACTACTTTCTCTTTTCTCAACTATTTTTCTAAGCGTAATTCTATTTAAGATTATTTAAAAGCGAAAAAGTTTTTCGGGTGCGCCGGTGGGATTCGAACCCACGTCTCCTGGGTATGCGCCCCAACGGGTGTTCTACCAATTGAACCACGTCGCATCCAACCGACACCCCCGAAATTCTTAATCGCTTACATACGCCAACAGTGGCGTGGGTTCGAATCCCACCGGCGCACCCGAAAAACTTTTTCGCTTTTAAATAATCTTAGATTCGGTGAGTAGCCGCACTGCTAATAAAATAAAAAATATTTGTAATTCTATTTGTCAACAGGAGTAAAGTAGCAGCTCTACTGCTAGATAAGCATCTGCAGATCAACGGTATATCCATGGGCGAGGCGATACGGGAACGGCAGAGTATCCAGATGCAGCCTATGGCCAGCAGCAAGATGAAGCGGGAAAGGAAAGCTGCCAGGACCCTGGGCATCATCATGTCTGCGTTCCTCGCATGCTGGCTGCCCTTCTTCTTATGGTAAGACCTTTTGCCGGTAATGCATTGAATCAGACGTAACTTTGCAAAGTTCCAAGCTAATCGCTTAAGACCAATTTATCCAAGGTATGTTTGGTTGCGGAGACGCATGGTAAAAGAGTTAATTTACGAGAATTTATTAAAGACCATTGAACATGTTTTGTAATCAGTATATTTACTAAATGTGTGCTATTTTTAGAAGTCGTCATTTTATAATACACACAAATTAAAATTTGCGGCCAATATAAAAAAGTTATTCTTTGTAAGTATTAACTGACTTTAAGTATCCGGGAATCCTAACTTGAATTTTCTGGGAATTATATTGTACTAGACATTCATGACCTGTACAAGTTTTTGTTTTTTTTTTGTTTATAAAGTCGCTAACTTAAACATCAGAGCTTTCAAATTGATCGAAATATCTGAACGAGACCCTATTGTCAATTGCTTCTAAGCAAAGGGTGTTCTCGGATATTTTTAAGCGCCTTGACTACTCCTATATTTACAGTGGACGCGGTTCTACGTGCACGTCGGCTAAATAGTCTAAATCTAAATTTTCTAAATTTTAATTATAATTTAGACGGCGGATTTAACAAGTGCTATTCCAGAATGTCAAGCTGACTAAATTTAGCCGGATTTTATCCGTATTCTAAAATTTCTAAGTTAAATTGAGTGTGTTGCTACTTGGAAAAAATAAGTGAGCGAATAAATTAATGAAATCTGTAAAAAGTATAGGATTTTCTCAAATAATTTACTAAAATTTGAGTGGGCAACACTTAAGAAAAAAGGCTTCTGTCCATGTCTTTTAAATTAAAATGTCGCGAAAACGAATTAATAAAATCCAGCAGGATTTACTCGTGGAGCACCTGCACTCCAGTTTGGGTTTAGTTGGTTTTGAGCTAGAATATTAATTTATTTCTTCATCCATTTCTAATGGATAATACAATACGATACAATACAAATATTTTTATTGCATTATTTTTATTGGTCTTATCGCTTAAAGACGATCTCTTCCAGACAACCAATTATTAAAGAAACTAATATAAATTAAATATGTTATGTTTATGGAATTGATCCTGCACAACTTGACTTTTCGTAATTTTATTTTAAATGGGATTATTTTAGTCGCTGCTAAAATTAGCCAGTTTAGCTTGACTTTTGCTTAAAAAGGTCATGCAAAGAATAGAATTTAAGCAGCTAAACCTAAATTGAATATGAATTGAATAGACCGCCTAAAATAAGAAATGTCAGATTCAAATTGGCGTTGTCATTTGATTATGATAGCTGTTCATAGAATAGGAAAGTGATTTAGCAACGCCTGACTAAAATTAGGAATTTTAGCGGCCGCTGTAGAATCGCGTCCAGTGGTGACGTTAAGACCAGTAAATATAAATTTAAATTTAATATTAATTTGGCAGGTACATAATAACAGCGCTGTGCGGCGACAGTTGCCCGTCACCACCGCCCGTGGTCGCTGCAGTCTTCTGGGTCGGTTACTTCAACTCTGCGCTTAACCCGCTCATCTACGCTTATTTCAATCGAGACTTCAGAGCAGCCTTCAGAAAAACTCTGGATTCATGCTGTAGGTCAGTCCCCCGCCCTCACCTTATTGTTTATAGAACCTTAAGAATTCTGATGATAAATTAAAGCGGAAGAACACCCACCAGACAATGGACAAGTTGAAAGAGTTATTGAAAACGTTAAATTACTAAGTATGTTAAGTCTGTATTGCAGTTTTCAAGCTTTTTGTAGCTTTAATCGGTAGAGTACGATTAGATTAAAATCTAATTTAAAGTCATATTGATACAAAAAACTGTACAAAAAATAATCTTGCCGATACGATCTTGCTATTTTATTTCAAACGCCTAATGTTAGAGAAACCGTTCTTCTCGCTTTAATCTTATAGTCTTAAATCCAATTGACTGCTTTTCCTTCACTTTTATATTATAGCGTTAATCTTTTATCTTAAAAACTTTTGTTGTAACCCTGTCTCCTCTATCTCTATCTTGAAGACAAAGTATCAATCCAAACTGCAATCTCGAAACTGCATCATTTAGGTGAAACTTCCATTCTCCTACGGTATTTTATCGTAATCAATCAAACAGACTTTTCTAGTGAAGATTGATCAATATTATGTGAGAACGCTTCTTGCAAAGATATAATACTTAATATAACAATATTCATATTGGTTGAATCGCCATTTTATTTAACCCGGAAAACTATATATAATAATGATAATGTTAGTTTTTGGAGTTAAAACTAAAAATGAATTATGATGTGTTTTCGTTAATTTAACTACATGTACCGACTTAATCATTTCATATTTTATTAATTATTTTCTTATCCAATATTCTCCTTTAGTCCCGCCGTAGTCGGGTAAAAATAGGTCTACATCTTTCTACAGGCCATTTTAATGATGGAAATGCTTAGTAAGCATTCGTGTAACATAAGGTCGTATGTGTTCTCCGCAGAACGAAATGAACCGAAGGGTAGCAAATCGCAGCTCAGTCGCCCTTCATAGGATTAAGGCAGATATCTGATATAGATAATCCGGAATAGAAAGCGATATTGCTTTCTTCTGTCGCATCTCGGTAAGCTAAGGCTGATCGAAGCTGTAACAGATATTATCTTTTTGACTGACCGTAATAAATTAGTGAAAGGGCTTTTCTGTTGGAAACAAAAAAGGAACATCGCTGATTATTGAGGCATTCCTATCGAGAAAAGTCTCTGCTTTAACGATTTTGATGCTCCTTTCAGTAGGTATATGAGAAGTGGTGACTACTTACCATCGAGTTGATTAAGAAGAGCGTATGTTTTTTTATGTGTGAACTGCATCTTGAAACATAACATGAATGCTGATAACCAATAACGTGACGACCCACAAAAACTCGAAAATTGATACTTGAATACGAAATTACACCTTGTCGTCTCCTCTTAACTTCACAATATTGAAAAACGGCAAAAGAAGCTAATATAAAAAAAAATGTTCAGTAGTGGACGTCTTTCAGCTGAAATGATGATGATGATGATGCCTAATAAAAATATTTTATCGGTCATAAAGTACCACGTTTTAGACGACCAGATGGTCTAGTGGTTGGAGAACCTTACTACGAAGCTTGAGGTCTCGGGTTCGATTCCCGAGTCGGGGCAGATATTTGTATGAAAAATACGAATGTTTGTTCTCGGGTCTTGGGTGTTTAATATGTATTTAAGTATGTATCTATCTATATTAGTATGTTTATCCGTTGCCTAGTGCCCATAACACAAGCTTGCCTAGCTTACTTTGGGACTAGGTCAATTGGTGTGAATTGTCCCATGATATTTATTTATTTATTTATTTTATATTCTCAAAATCATTTTCGTATGGATAACATGTTATTGATTACCAGCTACAGCATCCAAATATTCTCCTAAAATCAATATGGTGGAAAGATTTAATAGGTAGGTATAAACTGCAAAGCCGGCTTATTTTTAGCCCTGCCTGGGGGTAACTAGGTGAGGCTTAAAAGCGTCACAACCGTTGTATCTTGCTTTACAAAAATCGTATAATAAAATATCTCCGTAAATTAAAACCCAATCACCACCACGTGTGGTGTGTGGTCGCAGAATTGCAATTGGTTTTAATTCATAGACAGACATTATCTTTAGATTTTTGTAACACATAAAATACGGCTGTGGAAATGCTTCGGAGCCTCACTCAAGTATGTCCACTCCAAAATTTGTTTTGTCACACTTTTATCAAGTAATAAAACCATCAAACAGACAATGTACTCGTATCTATGATCGATCAAGAAATTCCTTTATCACCCTAAGGCTCAATATCATCTGTACGGATATTTTCACTAATAACTCAATATGACAGTTAGCCTTATTGTTTTTATTCTGATGTTATGAATTGCCATCAAAAATTATAAAATACTTTTTTGGTCGACTACATTGTGTGTAGATTGTTAAGGCAGAAAAAGTCATCCTAGAGTACTAAAGTAACTCAACTGTCAGGCTAACTTCAATAGCCGGGTCACCACTGAGACCCTGTATTGATTTTGTTCTACACAAAGCTGAAAAACGCACCAAAAATGGCTGCCTCGCGAGGCGGCTCGCTCAGTGGAGACTCGGTTAATGCGTGAGAGACTCTTAGGCTACAGTAATGATATCTTTGCCCATAGATCGCTATGTGGTGACCTAGCACGGCGCTACTGTTGCCGTCGCACGCGCCGCGAGCAGCACCACTCCAATGCCTCATCCGACATACACATGAACAACTGCGTCAAATCTACGTCAGCTGACCTCCTGCGGGCGCAGCCAGCGTCATCGTCAAAACCTGATGATGATTAACGGAAGCAACCAGGTTGTGATTGTGCTAAAGTTGCTGACAGTTTTGCATTGATGCTGGAATCGAGTGAATTTAATTTATATTTAAGTACGGGGAGACTGTGCTCTCCTCATAAATACTTGTCTTGATTTCGGTGTAAATAATGTCTCCTTAGATGACTATAGCTAACTGAAACAAATCGAGGAAACCTAATCTTCTACAGGCGCAACTAGCGTCATCATGGAAACCTGGTGAAGGCTAATGGAAGAAACCAGGCTGTGATTGTGACTAAGCTCAGCTTGCTTATTGTATAACGCTTCTGACGCTTGCCTTCGAAATCACTATTTTTTTCTGTCGAACGGTATAAGATGATGACAGAAAGAGATGGCGAAAGCGAAGGCAAGCGTCAGAAGCGTTAGACAATACGGCTTCTTGTGACAGTTTTGTATTGATGCTGAAAATAAGTGGATTTACTTTATTTTAAGCACATAACTCCTTCTTTATTTTGATGCTATTAATCATCATCATTCTCATTTGAGCCGAAAGACGTCCACTTCTCAACATAGGCCTCCCCCAAGACTCGCCAAACAGATCGGTCCCTATTAATGCTTTCTTCAAAATAACTGCATCCAATCAAGATTAGAAACGGTGAAATACATTTAGAGTGAAAACGGACACAATGCACATTTCAAAATTGACGTTTAAATTAATGTGTCATAGCGAGAGTAGCGTAGGGTTGCCATAAGTGTGGGGACTCAGACCGGGACATTTAAAGAAAAACTAGTAAAGGTAGTAAAAAAGAAACTTTTATTACAGCAATAGGTAACTTTAAAGGTTTAGTCCTTGCCTAAACACAAAACAACTTTTAACACAGCCATTCAATGCCAGCGAGTTTTTTACTTTTTTTTTATGGTTTTCTGTTTGTTGGCGCTTTTCGCTATATTGGTGAAAATGCACATTATCGGCTACGAGCGCAGCGTGTAGCATGCGCTGCCGCTAGGTATATTACTGTTTACCAAGTCCAGCCCTCTATTAAATTACTATGATTTTTAAACCGGGACAATTTGCTTATCGGCCGGGACGCCGGGACACCATGCTTCAAACCGGGACATGTCCCGGCGTACCGAGACGTATGGCAACCCTAGAGTAGCGTTGTATTGTTGTTATACCGAAAACTTGCAATATTGACGCATTCGATGCTAGGAACACACACTTACTATATCCATTTTCGTGACTTTTTCCTAGTGTCGCTGTTATAGTTTGGCAGTTTTTTGAACGCACGTATGCGTTTGTGGCTCCTGAAGTAGTCTCGAATCTGACAGCCGGCACCGAATGCGTTAACGTACAAGGAGAAGGTCTAGGTGCCGTACCTTCTTCGACCTAACATTGGTGGATTTTCAAAAAACTGATGTGACTATCAGCTACGTGGAGTGAACATTTTGTTAGGCAATCCGGAGTGAAAAAACCGTGAGTTAGTTATGTATTCGGATGAAACTCCCTACAGTTACTGTACTGTCGAGGAAATTGAATTGCGTACCAGGATGGAACCTTTTTGTTGCAAATATCATGTTGACATTTCCTACATCTGCCAAAGAAAGCAAGGGAAATTGACTGCAAAGTGGTCCTACCCTAGTACGCGATTCAGTTCCCTCGACTGTACGGATGATGAAGGAAGAGCGAAATCGCTTCATGAGGTTAGACGACCAGATGGCCTAGTGGTTAGAGAACCTGACTACGAAGCTTGAGGTCCCGGGTTCGATTCCCGTGCCGGGGCAGATATTTTTATGAAAAATACGAATGTTTGTTCTCGGGTCTTGGGTGTTTAATATGTATTTAAGTATGTGTCTGTCTATACAGGGTTATTTGTAATTCACTAGCATCCTTTTAACCCTAAACTCCTACCACTTAAAAAAATGTTTTTTGTTTTACGGCTTTTGTCATAACTTAATATTTTTGGTGTAATAACGTTTTGAAACCCTACCCTACCTCGGGCAATCAGCTATCCTATGGTTTTATTTGCGGATGACAGCACAGTTATATTCACGGGAAATAATGTACAAACATACGAATCAAACATTAATAAATCTTTAGACTTAATAATTGAATGGCTTAACAAAAACAACTTAAAAATTAATTTAGAAAAAACAAAAATCATGCAGTTTAAACAAAGAACTAATAAAACTCCGAATTTAGTGGTTGCTTACAGAGAACATACAATTGATCAAACCGATGTAACAAAATTTTTAGGTTTAAATGTAGACAGTAAATTGACGTGGAAATACCATATCGATAACCTGTGTAAAAAGCTGAATCAATTTTCTTATGCGCTATACAACTTAAGAAAGGTAGTAAATCAATCCGCAGTACTCACAGCCTACCATGCATATGTCACCTCAGCTTTAAGATATGGTATCATATTTTGGGGGAATTCCACGGATCGAGAAATGGCATTTAAGTGTCAAAAGAAATGCATGAGATCGGTGTGTGGAGTTCAACAAACAGTGTCATGCAAACCTTACTTTATTAGACTAAAAATACTAACCATGCCATGTTTATATATATATGAGGTTGCGTGCTATGTGAAAAGCAATATGGAACAGTTTCCAAAGTTTAATAGTTTACGACAGCAAGGTAAAATTAACACCAAACCTTCTAACACTGCTTTGATGGCAAAGAGTTTCTTTGGGATGGCACCAAGACTTTTTAACAGATTACCAGCAGAAATTTTGAAAATAGATAATTTAAAACATTTAAAAAAAACATTATTTTCTTTTTTGGTTGCAAAGGCTTATTATAATGTCAATGAGTATATTAGGGATAGTAGTCTAGTTTCTTAGTTTTGGTTTATGACGTAATTTCAATTATATAATACAATTACCTAAATAAAATTATAATTAGTTCGTAAGAAGCATGCTGCATGTCAAGCTGTGGCTATTTGTATGCCTTATGGCGCAGCATAGTGATACTTATGACCTGTACTGTATTACCCTTTTTTTTACCTATGTTTGACAAATAAATATTTTTGAATTTTAATTTGAATTTGAAAATTTGAGATTACCTCTTATTTTTACGATACTCTGTGTATTTGTATGGGAAAAAAAGTGCTTCATTTTAAAAAGTCGTCAAACAAAAAACATTTGTTTGAGTGATAGGAATTCTGGGTTAAGAGGATGTCAGTGAATTACAAATAACCCTGTATAAGTATGTTTATCCATTGCCTAGTACCCATAACACAAGCTTTACTTAGCTTACTTTGGGACTAGGTCAATTGGTGTGAATTGTCCCGTGATATTTTTTTTATTTTTTATTTATGAGTTTCAAATGACGCAAGCAAAGCCGTGTGTAAAAGCTATTCTTCATAATTGAAATTCTCAGAAGGTTTTGCATCTCACCAAGTACGAGTCCTTGGCCTTGCGAGGCAGCTCGTACAGCTTCCGTTTCAATTAGTAATTTTATTTATATTTCCAAGGCAAAGCTGGACTAATGAAGTTTTATATTTAAACTAGCTTTCTCCCGCGGCTTTGTTCATGCTAGAAATCCATGAAAAGAGGTTACATCAAAAACAGATTGTCATCATCATCATCATCATCCCAACCTATATACGTCCCACCTCTACTTGGGAGTACTACTAGTAGTTCCCACGCGGATCCATTGCGGATTGTATTAAAAACACAGACAGACTGCGAACAGCTAGTATTAAAGATTAAATTACAACAAAAACTATTTTATTTTGCGCGGTGTGGTGGTACTTAGTTTTAGTGTTTTTTTTTTGACTTTGTTATATTTTTGATTATTTGTTGTTATTGTTAGTTTAGTATTTTTTGCTGTAATTTAATTATATATTTTTTTTATTTTATAATGTGTTCTCCGATCAGTCCAAGACGGCTAAATCGTTTTGATAACGACACTGCACTCATCTACGGACGGAAATCAACGGTATGTGTCACAATCCGCACTGAGTCCGCGTGAAAACTACAGCTTTCTGGCCTGTGTTTTGCAGTGAGACTTACACAGGCCAAGATGATGATGATATTAATGTGAAAATTATCTAAATAGCCACCGCAAATAACTTGTATTGACTATAAAACTACAGCTAGTTGCTATGTCCGTGAAATTTTACTAGGAAACTCTTTTACGATTCTGTTTGTCTAACTCTCGAGGATACCAAAGTACCTACAGTTTCACAAAGTTATTTCAGACCCTAGCGACATCTAGTGCCGAGTAGGTGACAAGACAATTAAAGTTTTCGCTTACTAGAATATGTAGGTACGTGAAAACTAAAGGAGGAGGGGGGGGGGGGGTCTTGGAAAATAGTACGGGCGGTCACCGATAGGCAACGGATAAATATACTTATATAGATAGATACATACTTAAATACATGTTAAACACCCAAGACCCGAGAACAAACATTCGTATTTTTCATACAAACATCTGCCCCGACACGGGAATCGAACCCGGGACCTCAAGCTTCGTAGTCAGGTTCTCTAACCACTAGGCCATCTGGTCGTCTAATTATGAGTGAAGATCACGAAAGTTTAAAACATTATACTCTATCAGTATATGACTTGTAAGAGGAATAGAAATGTCACGAGATCTTAAAGCAAGAGATTATAGAAAAGAGAGATTATAATATTGCCTGTAACGAAGCGCCGAGTTCATCATCATTTCAGATCTAGGACATCCACTGTTAGACACATTGATACCAAATTGACAGATGGAAGCGTTTTGTATCCACAGCCACCGGCCCACAAATCATACGTCCGTTGGAATTGCCACGCTGCACTTGCTAGGTCCGTAATTATTCCAGAACTTTTCGGCCTTAGGGCCGTCTTTTATGCATGCTATACATGGCCTGCCTAATGACATTTCAATCCGTTTGGTTATGTCAATGACCCCTGTTCTTCTACGGATCTCCTCATTTCTGATTTGATCGATATATTAACTTTCGATATTCAGGATAGTGTCAAATAGCGCAACGAGCTAGTTCATTGAAAATCGCGCGAGCGCTTGAAATAAGTAGAGTTGAACTTTAAACGCTAAGTAAAAACAACAGTTTCAGATATTCCCAGGTCTAATTGACAATTCTGATTGCAGGCCTAATTATCGGTCCAGTTATTTTCAGGTCTACGGTCTTTGTACGACGGCCTTTGTTTGTGCCGAGTCGGCACAAAGCCGAGTGACCTAGATCGGAGCTTTCCATGCCGAATTATTAATTTACTGTTGATTTCAGTGATGCGATTTCGGAAATGTTACAAGTTGATAATTGTCGAGCGAGTGGAAAGCGTGAGCGGAATGTCTCCGTTACAGTTTGGACTACTAATGTTTGTCTGAATGTCTATTTTTAACCCCCGGCACAAAAAGAGGGGTGTTATGACTTTGACCGCTATGTGTGTGTGTCTGTCTGTCTGTCTGTCTGTGGCATCATAGCTCTTAAACGGGTGGACCGAATCTGATGCAATTTTTTTATTTGAAAGCTGGTTTCTTGGCGATGGTCCTTAGACATGTTTCATCAAAATTGGTCCAGCCGTTTCAAAGTTACCATCTCCTTTGCTAACTGCGGAAGGGATCTTAGACACATAATTTAGGCATTTACTTTATTTTCAAAATATCTGTGACCAAATTGCGTCGGGGGTTTAAAAATTTTCAATTTATAGTTTCCTATACAAATAGCATTAAAATTTGTTTCTCTACAGATATCGTAAATTTTTATGAAATAGGTATGTAAATAGGAAACGCATTAACTATTACACTAAACGGTACTTATCACGTTAACAAACCTTTACGTTTCAGCCACATCACAGTGGCTGTGGTCACGAGTTGACTGAAGTGTTTAGTGTCACGTTCGTTTAGCCGCGTGACTCTTTCGAACTACCCTCACTTGATTCCGATTAGAAACAGCACCCGAATCTCGAACTACCTGCACTTTATCAACATTTGTTTAAAACTGTTTAAAATTAAAACAGATTATAAGATAAACTAAAATTACAAAGAAAAACGTCGTCGAGATTTTCTGCCACAAGCATTGACCCCAAAACACTGGGCGCATTACCTCTCTGAAATAGATTGTGTAGGCTGGTATATTAATTATAAATTATAACCATACAATATCTTGTAAGTGGGCAGTAAACAATCCTTATAGATCACGAACATGAACATGTATTACCATGAATTATTAACTAACTATTATTTCGACCTTTAGGAGCCCACCCAACCAGACGCAACCTACACGGAGTAGAGTTTCAAACTAACAACATTTTAAGTAATTGCTGCTGCTTTGACAGGGCCCACACCAATCGCATTTCGCTATCTAACTACGTACGTACGTAGCGCGATACATTTATCATCATCACCATCCCAGTCTATTATACCTACGTCCCACTGCAGGGCACAGGCCTCCTCTCACAATGAGAGGGCTTGGGCCGTAGTTCCCACGCGGGCCCAGTGCGGATTGGAAACTTTACATACACCATTGAATTTCTTCTCAGGTGTATGCAGGTTTACACGAAAAAACATGACTCATTGTAACGTTACGTAACGTCACATTGAGCGGCGTACGATGAGCATACATTTCATGTACAATCTTAGTACATGCTCATCGTCGCCCCTCGGGTAATTTTTGAATGTTTTGTTATGACTATGACGCTATCACGTTAAACTATCGTCCGTAAACTGACTTTACAGACAACCGGTTTTTTCTTCACCGTAAAAGCTCATGGTAAATTACAAATGTAATTTCGCACGTAAGTCAAACCACTAGGCCACCACGGGTTTTGTGAGAATTTGAGGCAAAATCATTATTCTATTGTTTAATGAAGTTGGTTAATAAAAAGGGCCTTTCTTTCCCGTTTTAACCTATTTATTGTCAGTCTGTAGTTTGCTACAATTACGGAATACTTAGGTACTATTAAGGAATTTAGGAGCCCCGTTCGATTAGTGTGGACCCTTACAATTAGGCAAGTTACAAGGAAACTTTGCTATATGGAAATTTACTTTGTCAGTTGGCTAAGTTCTTCAAAAACAGAAGTTTGATAATTTGCTACTAGCAATTTGTTGGGGCTATCGATCATGGGCGATCAACAGCTGGCCGTAAGAAACACATCACAGTCCCTTTGATTAACTTAATCATCATCATCATCCCAGTCTACATTATATAGGTCCCTACGTCCCTACGTCCCACTGCCACAGAATAAGTAATAGTACTAACGTACAGAAGGATCACTCTCGAACAAAAGTCAACTTTAGGTATAAAAACTTGTCTATTCTTACTGCTTGCTTGCGAAATTGAAACTTATCGTGTGATCCGAGCGTTCATATTCCGTTGGGCACCGCTGATCTGAAACCAAGGGCACAGGGTTCCGACTCGCCGATGTTTGGTAGGTATAAAAACTATAAGATCGTTTAGAAGTCATTGTTTGTTGCAAAAATCACAAAAAAAAGATTCTTAATTACGCGCGACGCGGCTAGCGTGCGAACTGAAGGCCAAGTGACAACCTACTGCCATACTCCGCCCGGGCGGAGCGCCGGCCGAACATACCTAAACTGCGGAGTGAACCCCCCCCCCCTGCCACTGCAGAGCACAGGCCACCTCTCAGAATGAGAGGGGTTGGGCTGTAGTTCCCATGCGGCCCCAGCGCGGATTGGGAACTTCACACACTCCATTTAATGTCTTCGCAGGTGTATACAGGTTTACTCACGATGTTTTCCTTCACCATAAATCTCATGGTAAATTTCAAATGTAATTTCGCACATAAATTCCGAAAAACTCAGAGTGCGAGCCGGGATTTGAACCCACGACCCTCTGCTTGAGAGACCATAGGTCAAACCACTAGGCCACCACGGCTTCTAGGATCGGCAGTAGTAGATCCGTAGTAGGGATCCGTACCTCCTTAAGGCCGGCGCCCACTGACGGCATGGCACGGCGTGGCATTTTATTACACTATCAAGTTATTTTGAATCTTATTTCAATGAGTGTAGAATTCATGTTACTTTATTTCGATACCACGATGCCGCGACGTCCTGAGGGCCGATGCCACGCATAACCAATAAAGTAACATGAATCTAAACTCATTGAAATAAGATTCAAAATAACTTGATAGTATTAAAATGCCACGCCGTGCCATGCCGTCAGTGGGCGCCGGCCCTTATAACTTATTTTTAAGGTTATATGTATATGACTCGTCACAAAACTGTCACAAAAAAATGTACGAAAAATTAGGGACATTTAATTTTATTTAAATCATCAAAATCAATAGAGCTCTTCTGAGTAAGGGTCTCCCCATTTCTATCGACGCGGAATTGGGAATGTCTAAAAAAAATTACCAGTGGTTTTTATATTTTTTTTGTATAGAAAAGTCAATTATAAGAAACTAATTTCAATATTTATTTAGTCATTTAGTTCTCTACTTTTTTCAAAATTAATTATTGAAACTATTTTAGTTGATGACGTCAGATTATAATTGAGGGCTCCCACAATGCCAAATTTCTAAATCTATCTAAATGCGTACGATAAGGCAACCCCTTTAATTATTTTTTGCGTAGTGGTACACTATACACTGTGTCACTTTACTGGCACTGACAAAGTGTTAAATGTCAGACAGCGGGTCCAAATCAAACTCCGTAGTATAATCCACGCGTAAATTGTGAAGAATTCTAACCACACAGAATAAAGTACGACTTGAACCGGTCACGCTATTTACACCAATGTAAAATGAAGGTCATTGCTTATTTGTTATATAATAAATTCATTACATAATATTAAAATTAAATAACTACAGAAAACGATTTAAAAAGCATTTATCTCGAAATGGTTTTCGATTTTCTATACATTGCAAAAAAATAGACATCCCCAATTGAGCCGAGCCGATCGACGTCTTTCTCACTCTCTTTGCGTTGACATACCTAAAGGATTTTCGATCCACTTAAGCCGATTCCGCGTCGATAGATGTGGGGACTCCCAAAACTACCTAATTCTGAAAAAAAAAGTAGCAGGCACATTTTTAAATTGAAAGTGCCCACCCTTGCCTACTACTGTACGTGGGCTGTGCCGATAGATCAGCATTTTAGGCGTCTAAGGCTGCGTATCCACCGGAGCTGTGCGAGTATGCGTTGCGAGGGATGTGTATGTGAAACACTTCATTTACAAAGACCTTGTAAATTAAGTGTTTCTATTGGTTCATGACAAACACATACACATCCCTCGCAACGCATCCTCGCACATCTCTCGTGGAAACGCAGCCTAATACCATTATAACGGTTAAAAGATAAGCGATTGAAATGCCAACCGGGAACTCTCCCATGTCAAAGTACAACAAAAATTGACAATATGAAATGTACATCATTATAAAATGTAACAAAATATGATAAGGCTATATACTAATAAGTAACTTGTACGAATTGTTTGAAGTCTCATTTAAATGATGTGAAAAATGGCATGCGATGTACATTGCCGTCGAAGATCGGTAATTTATAGTAGTAGCGCGATCACCGCGCAATGTAATGAAACTTGCGCCTTTCAAATGACACTTAAGGCCGCAGCGAGCTTGCGCTAATCGATTTTAGGTATTCTATGCACTCGTAAGCGACACAAGTTCCCCGTCCGATAGCTGAAGGAGAACAGAACTAACGCAACTAACTATACGGACAAGGGGGAAGTCCGACGGCTTAAGATAGGTTGGTCAGACCGCGCGTGTATTTAGGTATTTTAATCGTATTACTAAAAAAAAACATGTTTTAAAAATGTAGCATCACTAGAGCCCTAGAAATCTTGTTTTGTTAACATTCAAAAAGTCATGACCTGTCGTGTAGTATTTACGCCGTACTAAACTTAGCCGAAAATCACTAGTCTAGCACATGAATTTCAGAAATAAAGCTTTGCTAGTAAAGATACAGCAAGGGATTAAATGATTGCAATAAATGCGCCAATAGCTCGGTTCGGCCTTAAATGTGACGTCACTAACCCAAACCAAGAACGATTAGATGAAAAGGACTGCCAATGTCTACAATATGTCGAGTTCCTTTAAAATAACAAGCCTGCTGTAGTTACTTTCAGTATGGAGAGGTCTCTTAGACCTCTGCTTAAACAATATAGATAGAGTCAGTTATGATGACACGTGCCGTGGTTCTTATTGCAATGTTATTAAAGTCTAATTTTGACAAATTCATGCGTCTTCGTAAAAGGCACTATAGTTAGACCGTTTAAATGAGTCCTCGCCCGCGCGGTACAGGGGCTGAAAGGTATGACGACAAATGGGCCGAGAGAGGTGTGGGCGGCGAGCGCGCCTTTCACAGAAATAATAATAAAGAGGATAGAAATGCCTTAGTTCCTATTTTCTTCCGGAACTCGTGTCGCTGCTTCATCCCCTCTACTTACTGTGTTAATGCACACATGCAAAAGACCGGAACCGTACTACGCAATCACGCACACAATTACTAATATTTTTGTTTACAAACAATTATGAACCTTACACCTTAGAGATAGCGTTGAATAACACTCAACGTAAGTCATACCCACATTTACACAACGGCACCATTTATTGGCCGCGTCGGCATTATGTCTGTACTAGTCGTAACCTGTTTTTTTGTCCGTACCACGAACTTTTGTGCAAGATAGAAGGGTTATCAAAAATTACTTTACATTGCTGCGTATAATTCAAAACGATCTACGTTTTTATGGGCATGAGTAGCAATGGTATATGAAGTTTCGTGTTAATAACGTGTAAACCAATATTTCATAATGAAATATTTTCTCAAGTTGTATTTTGCTATAAACCGCATTATTACATTAAATTAATACGTACCAATGAAATGTAATCCCCTTATTAGTGTAATTACACAGTGTGGACGAGTTTCCGCAATTGCTAATGCTGCAAAACACCATTTTAAAGCACTTCTATCCTCTTTATTATTATTTCTGTGGCGCCTTTGTCGTCATACCCCTCAGCCTCTGTACCGCGCGAGCGAGGACTCATTTAAACGGTCTAGCTATAAGTTTAGGCGCAAGCCAAACAGAAGAGACGTGGGACGGGGGCGTGTCGCAGTCCGCGTCGTTTGTTCGCACGCCGCGTCTCCGCCCCGTCTCATCTGTTTGCTTTGGATCGCGACGCTTCTATATATTTATTATGAAAACTGAATAAAGGGGCGCCGCGATTGCGGTGTCCCACGTCTCTTCTGTGTTGCTTCCGCCTTATAGCTTTATTTAGTTTCTTCATTGAGATCATAGATGGTGCTATTGTGTTAAGCAGAGCTTAAAATGCCGTATAGGTCAATTACAGAGACCGTGGAATTGCATATGTAGTGATATTGTGTGTTTATAGGCATTAGAGAGAGAGAGATCTCTATATTGTTGTCTCTCTCTTACTAAATTGGAATGCCTGTAAACACACAATACCACTAGATATGCAATTCCACGCTCTCGGTAATTTATCTATACGAAACTTATGGTATAAAGACCTCTCTATAGTACTAAACAAGGCACAGGTTTATTTTAAAAGTTCTCTTGATTTGATTGTTCTTGTCTAAGGCCCTTCGCACATCGAGCTACTCAAACGACAGTAACTAGTCGCGTCGTGTGCGAACTTCAATGCGAATGTATACACCGTGAAATTTTAGTGGTTGTTTTCCCGAAACGAGGTGATTTAGTATCGATTGTACAATCGATTTATAATTACTATTTTGACTAGAGTCAAAAATCCAATTGTGAAAAACGAAAGTCGAAAATGACCGCAAACCAATAGTAACGCTTCGTTGGTACCTAACCTATCGTACGATCGTACGCTACTTGTACCATCGAAGCGTTACTATTGGTTTGCGGTCATTTTCGACTTTCGTTTTTCACAATTGGATTTTTGACTCTAGTCAAAATAGTAATTATAAATCGATTGTACAATCGAAACTAAATCACATCGTTTCGGGAAAACAACCACTAAAATTTCACGGTGTATATGGGCGGTGACGCTCAAGCAACTCGTCAGTAGGTAATAGTAGGTAATTTAGGTTCGATCTTTGAGTAGTTCCATGTGGGAAGGGCCTAAGCGTTTTGGGTAACGTCTAGATATTTCCTATGGACCTATTCTAGCCCCCACCACTTCGCCTTTAGATTTCTTCTGTGATCACTACACTATTGTAAAGAGCTATTTATATACATAGATAAGTAATTATATTTTTATTTTTAAAATAATTAATGTGATCAATGATTGTATTTATAAAAAATTAAACCACACGATTATAAATCGGGAAGGAACAATTCGAATAGTTTCGGTCGTTGAGCGCGTCGACGTTGTAAACGCGATTTCTCTGAAGAAGGACTTCCAAAAGAGCCGAAACAGATGGAACCGTTTCTGACTCGTAATTTCGAATTGAGCCGTTTAATTTATAAGTCCTTATATATAAGATATATGTATATCGGGTTTAACTTGTTGTGTATTGACTGTTATGTGCAAAATTATGCATATCTGTCATCGAGACTTACTGTAGGTATATGCGATTTTTTGGTTCTTTCTTTTAGTCGTATAGTATATAGTAGTACTGTGGGTAGGTACCTACTAGCCTTCTGTTTTACAAACTCACGGCCCTCTCCTGCTTGCTATTTCAACATTGATTATTCGCCCCCAATACCTCCCACATAACAAATTTCATTTTAATCGTTAAAGCCGTTTCAGAGACCCCCTAAATAAATAAATACATGAATTGCTCATTTAAAGGTTTTTGATATCACTAAAACTTAAAAACCTGTTGTTATTTTGTACTAGAAACTAGTATTACAGTAAGAAGTAAAAACAGATAAAGAGACACAAAAATATATCACAACAATATTGTAATACAAGTTTTTACATAATTTATTGAATCAGGCGTTACCTACTTTGTGGAGGTCCATATTTAGTGAACTGAAACAATTACTTTGCTCACCCGCTACCTTACGATAGTTACGTTTATGTAAGAAATGCGTGTTCATGCAGTTCCTCCACCTCCAGTTTTTACGTTAAAAAATGTATAAATAGAGAAAGTGGCTCCCTCGTTTAAATTCTTATCTTTTTTATCGCACTTTATTTATTTATTTATTTAATGAAATAATAACACAGCATACTATATACTTACCTACTCTAAATTGTACGATGGGCTGCAAAAGTGCATGGACATCTCGGGGCGATAATCGCGTGAGCAGTGTTTGATCGTTTGATGTTATTAACATACCCGCGCGCGCGCGCGCTCATGCGATTATCGCCCCGAGATGTCCATGCACTTTTGCAGCCCACCGTACGCATAATTTTGCACATAAAGTGTGCTTTAAAATTAAACCAAACGTTACACGTTTTAAATATTGAAATGTGAATATTTTACAGTTTCCATCCAGATATATCAAGCCCTGAGTTTGCAAACACTGAGTTTTTTTTAATCATACTGTATCTAGAACACAAAAAAAAAATCAGAAAAAATTAAGTCGGGCCGAGACTCGAACCCGGGTCTACGCCAATCTGTAATGTGTACTAAATACACCAAAGTGAGAGAAAATTCGCTATGTGTTCTGGATACGGTTACTATTTTAATTTGCGAATCGAAATCACGATTGTCACTGTTAAATATTTTCCTTTCAATTATTATTATAAGCATGTAAGACATATTTTTTGTGAAATATAGACTCAGATGTAATCATCGTAATCATCATATCAGCCAAAAGATATCCACAGCTGGGCAAATGCTCCGTCAAAGAGATCCACCGATCAGCCTCTTCCTCGAAGTTGGCCCTACAACTGGACGGTTTGTCCCAGGTATACATAATCGTTGACAACTTCGAGTGTAGTATTCCCAACTTTCAAGGGAGTCTTACTAGGGAGTTCAACATGATTTTCGCTTTCTCTGTACTTATTCATTCTGAGGTTCACTCGTTGCTAGACTATGTTAACGTGTTGTGGATTAGTTACTTGATTAGTAACCTGTGGTAACTTTACTGATAGGTACAGGTCGATTCACAAGAGCTGGCACGAATGGATCGAATGAGCGAATGGAAGTATCTATGTGTTATCTATTTGAATACACTTCACACAAATATGAAAATGTCATGCATCAGTCATTTTCCTACAAAAATGTCAAAGTAACATTACTTTCGTTCAATCCATTCATGCCAACTCTTGTGAATCGACCTGTATATAATCTAAGATTTCTATTGTAATTAGCCATATTGTACTGTTTGTACCCAAAAGCTCGATATATTTATAAAGATAATAACGGTCTGGTCTATATCTCGCAGTAAATTTGTCTAATGTAATCAACCAAAAAATTAAAAATGTTGTATTAATGTTAATTATAATAAAGAGTATTTCGATGTATAAAAACCTGAATTTATTAAACGTTGACATATCTAAAGATTAGGAATAAATGGCAATGAAAGTGCCAAATAGATCAATTTTAAATATGAATCCAATGTAAATACGAACTGATATTTACTTGAAAAGTTAACGGGTATTTACGAATTAAATGTATTGTAGATATTATAGATATTATACATGTTTAATGTGTACAGTGTATTTCAAATTTAAATTTAATAATGGGGAAAGGCTAACGCGCGAACTTATAATCATTCACTGAACAAAGAATAAATAATATAATATTAATAATTGCAGCGAATATTTTCTTTCCTAGGAATCATTTCGTAGTTCGAGCCAGTGATGGATCCAGGAACAGGCGTCTTGGAACAGTTTTTAATTATAATGTTTTAAACTTTTGCAATTCTCACTCGTAACATAACTAATATTTTTGGGACTTAATCACAAACTAGGTACTTGAAATAGTTTATTGAATCAGGCGTCACTTTGCGGAGGTCCATATCAATGAACTGAGAAAATTACTTTGCTCACCCGCAGCAAACGCAACGCAACGCGACGCGGGTGAGCAAAGTAATTTTCTCAGTTCATTTACTTGAAATTGCTCGACTTGTGACCGTGGCCTCTGATATGCGGTTTAAATCGAAACGTCGAGACAATTTCAGCACTTTCAAGTACTTAGTTCGTGATTAAATCCCGAAAAATATTAGTTATGGGCACTCTGGAACTCAAAATAAAACTTCTGTATTATTTTTGTGATGTTGTGTTGTGTGCTTTTCTAGTGTTTACCTTGCTTAAAACTACCCTTATTATGGTCAAGCCTCTCTCAAAAAACAATCTTGGATCCGCCGCTGCAAACTAAGTATTTAATATTTAAGTTGTAGTTGTTGAGAAAAGTGTTGGTCGGGCGTAGCGACTTAAATGTGAATAAACAGTCTATACGCTGTATTAATCAGAAACAACTAGCACAAAATATGTAGCACAGGGGACCGAAGAGCTCGCAGCTTCCTCACACAACTTATCAGCATTAATATACAGCGTGGAAATGCTGCCAGCTTAGTTAAATAGGTACTGTAAAGATTCAGGCCTTACTTTTCGAAGTTCCATGCCCAAGCTAAGTTTGACAATGACTACGCTGACCTATTCATTTATTATAGGTACACACTATGTACTACACAGTGATCTACCATACTTGGAAATTTTACATTCGGATTTTTTATTTTAAAGCTTTCCACATTACAATTTTTTTCTAAGTTTTATTCATTTAATCAGAGATGGCGCTGTTTTCTCAATAGATAGGTAACCATCAAAGTTCAGAAATTTACTTTCCGATTATAGAACTGGAGATTTCAACGATTGATTTTGCGTAATCCAGACAGGTTAGGGAGCTTTGTATCGGGGGCAGAGACGCCAACGCAAGCTAGTTGGGCCCGTAAATATGCACAATAAAACTTCCCCGCTATTAAAATTGTTTTGTATAGCCTACATTACCAGAATACCATTTCCTGCGATGTATTGAAGCCCAATAAGCAAATACCATACCAATATTGGATTCCGCTCGGCTAAAAGAATTCGAAATAAATTGCAAATGCTTTAAGCATACCTTTTATTCTGCGTACGGTTATTCCAATAAGTATCGGTATTTATACTACGATTTGATCAATTCTACGGTACGTAAACTAGGACTCGATAATTCTCCAGATTTTAAATAATTTTCCAGATTCTCCAGATTCTCCAGATTTTTTTAACTCTGTTCAATTAAGATGTCGCTTTTGTATAAAAAAACGATAATTAATGATTCTGTGGAGCTTTTGACAAATTTGACATTTGTGTTTTGTTTGGGACACCAATAAAATGCATAGCACCATAAAAAATAAGTCTAAGACGCGACTGTAGTACAAAAACAACTTTATTCTAGCCCTGAATCCAGATAAATTTTCAATTAACTGCGAAATCACATGTTTATCGGCTTTAAAACAAATATAATAGTCGATTGAGTTGGCATAGAATTTAAGTCGTAACTAGCAATCGCTGTACAAAGTCTTTAGGAAAATCGTACACGTACTTAACAGTAATCGTGTTAGAACAACCACTCGCAAGCAAGATTGACTAATTTATTGAATCAGGCCTTACTTTGCGGAGGTCTATATCAATGAGCTGAAATAATTACTTTGCTCACCCGCGACCTCGAAAAAGTGAAATAAAAAAGCAAAGCGAAGGTCGGGGTGAGCAAAGTAATTATTTTAGTTCAAGACTGTGACGTCAAACAGATGTAATACTAACGCCATCTAGTTATATTTCACCTGTTTAGATCCCCTTATAAAGCGGAGTGTACTAATTGACGGATGTGTGCTACCTAAATGATCTGTTTGAAATCGACGTCTCAACAGGAGCCAGCCGGAGTAGACCTAGTCATTTATCTCACCTACATACTTTCTATTGGGCTTGGCATCGACTTCATACTGATCACTAGGAAGCACACATACGGAAACATGTTATTTTATTTCTGTTGTAGGGCATTCAAATACTTTTTAATAAATCTTTTTTTTTTTTTTTTTCTTGTCTTTTTATTATTTTATTATTGGAGGCGTTTTACTTTTTTAGCAAGTATTTATGAAAAGATCACTCATTAAAGTAACTGAGAGATAAGTTTACCCAAATTATGTAAAGTCGCCCGCCAACATGGTCAGTGGTTTGGTTAGTATTTATTACCTTTGAAAAATAGTTCTCACCCAGCAAGCACTACATGATTCCTAAATATAATTATGAATTACGAACACGCACAATACTTTTTATTTTATAATTTTGTACCAAAAAGGGATTGAAAAGTCAATACTGAATAAGTCGAATAAGTCTTAGAAATAAGCACTGTGTAGTTTTGTGTGTAAATAGTACAGCGTTTTAAGTGAAAAATGTGCAATATTATCAATTTATTTTGTTAAAAAATGTAAAAATTGACGTTAATTCAATAAAATGTAATGAAAGTATTAATTTGTTTCATTCATTTTAGTTTGGGACTAGGTCGATTGGTGTGAATTGTCCTGTGATATTTATTTATTATTTATTTAAAATGTTTCTATTGTCGGTCAAGTAAGTACGTAGGTAAATGGTAATGGGCAAGAAACAAAAGTGGTCTCTCCTGTGGACATAATATCACTTCGAGTCAGCAAACTTAAGATTTATTTAAATGGGCCGAAAGTTGCCCAGGCGTCCCACACGCCGATGTAGATTTGACTAAAAAGTATTGGCTATGGACCCATAACTTTTATTATGTCCACAAGAGATACGCGAACAAAAAAATGCATATGACCCTAATGCATCACGATTATGACAGTACCTGCATTAAAAAAATCGTGCGTGCAGTAGTTCCTCCGCGCGGAAGAAGTGAAACTTCGTAATTTGGAAATGAAAAAGACACTTATACATCAATATAAACCTTATTGCAATAACTTGAAGAACTAAATTTACTTATGCATATTTTTGTGTTTAAATTACTCACTAGATGGCGCTTTTATCAAGTCTCATACAAATTTGTACAGACAGTATGAGTTCTGCATCGCACTGTCGAAGTTTTTAACATCTGTTAGTATATATACAATGCGAGATTACTTGCTTCGGCAGTACATACAGGGTGTCCCAGAAACCGACGATCATCCGTTAAGGGCTGATAGACGTACTAATTACCTACCAGAATATCACATTTTAGGTTTAGTAACAATCACTTAGTTTTCGAGATATTGGCATTTTTGCAAAAATCTCCATTTTTCTCCCTCAGTTGAGTTTTTCGTCTGCCACAGCCTCAAATGACCGAATTTAGTAAATCTGATTACTGATAAATATTGCAGAAAAGATGGGCTTTTAAACGTGATATTATTTTATTTTAATATTAAATCAAAATTGAATGAAAAACGACTTAAGAGACAGTTTTCAGATATTTTACTGTTTCATCCCGTAAATTTGGTCCTCCATGGTTTAAAAAAAAATAACTACGCTAAAGTGGCACTGGACATTAAAAATATGCCTCGCTAATGTAGTTTACAAAATGGTATAACACTTACTTATTTATACAGCAATTACAAATTTATTGCTATTTCACTACTGAAGAAGCTAATCAAGTGAGCCACCATTTAGTCTGACGACGGCAGAATTATTGTTTTTATAAGGCTGGTAAAGTTAAATTAAAATTTCAAATAAAGTTTGAAATTTTTAAATTTGAATTTCAAAATCAAATTTGCTTTGTTTTTGGTTAGCGTTTCACTGCTTTTAGTAGATTGCGAATTTTCATTGCTGGTACCTACATGAAAAATTTCTTGTCTTGTGGGTGTATTTTTAGTAATTTGGATTAATTTAATTAGCTTCTTCTGTAATTAAATAGCAATAATCTTGTAATTGTTGTACAAATAAGTAAGTGTTACACCATTTTGTAAACTACATCAGCTAGGCATATTTTTAATATCCAGTGCCACTTTAGAGTATTTATTTTTTTTTAAACCAGGGAGCACCAAAGTTACGGGATGAAACAGTAAAATATCTGAAAACTGTCTCTTAAGTCGTTTTTCATACAAGTCTGATTAAATATTAAAATAAAATAATATCACGTTTAAAAGCCTATCTTTTCTGCAATATTTATCAGTAATCAGATTTACCAAATTCGGTCATTTGAGGCTGTGGCGAACGAAAAACTCAACTGAGGGAGAAAAATCGAGATTTTTGCAAAAATGCCAATATCTCGAAAACTAAGAGATTTTTACTAAACCTAAAATGTGATATTCTGGTAGGTAATTAGTAGGTCTATCAGCCCTTAACGGATTATCGTCGGTTTCTGGGACACCCTGTATACTAATGTTTTCATACCCCGTCCATGGTAGCGTTAAACGTTTAACGCGACCTTGTTGGAAGTCGCATTAGAAGTTTCACTTCAAAAAACAATACGGCTGATTGTTACAATGACTTGTGAGTGAAAATTAGTCTATGTATGATGTTTTAAATTCTACAAATGGAAATGATAAAGATGAATAATTTATTTATTTATTTATTTTTTGAATCAGGCGTTACTTATTAACATTAACAGGCGTTGTTTCAGTTCATTGATAGCGGAGGCCCGTATCAATGAACTGAAACAGTTACTTTGCTCACCCGCGACCTTAATAAGCGATAAGGTCGCGGGTGTGGAACAATTACTTTCAATTGTTTCAGTTCATTGATAAGATGAATGCATGAGTGCGTACGTACATTCTTGCTTGCGTGCGTATGAAGTGTGTGTGTATATTTATTACTCCTTGACACTAAAACGGGTGGAGGGAATTAAAACAAATTTGTTATGTAGACTTTTTATCCCATTATTAGTTAATACGGGATCCAAATAAATACCCAAAAAACTTCTTAGTCCAGAGATATGAAAACGCATGAGTGTTCGTCATACGACGTAAATGAAAATTTTGGGAATTTCCGCAGGAATTTAGTGAAATTCCCGAGTTTCAATTCAACAGCAAACACTAAACGAGACTGCGGTCTCCCCTATCAATCATTCTAAGCGTAAGTATATTAAAGTGCCGGCTTGATAGCTAAGCCGTCTGCAGAGTTACCAGATAAAATAAGTATATTTCCCTGATAATGCTAATTCGATGAAATTTCATACATTCAAAAGTAAAAAAAAAATCTAAATAAGCCGTGGTGGCCTAGTGGTTTGACTTATGGCCTCTCAAGCTGAGGGCCGTGGATTCTAATCCCGACTCGCACCTCTAAGTTTTTCGGAATTTATGTGGGAAATTACATTTGAAATTTACCATGGGCTATACGGTAAAGGAAAACATTGTGAGGAAACTTGCAAATACCTGCGAATAAATTCAATGGTGTGTGTGAAGTTCCCAATCCGCACTGGGCGTGCGTGGGAACTACGGCCCAGGCGCTCTCATTCTGAGAGGAGGCCTATGCCCTGCAGTGGGACGTATATAGGCTGAGATGATGATGATGATGACATAATAAGTAAGTAAACCCACCAAGCCGTAACTTTCTTTTTCAGTGGGACTCTTAAGGGCCTACCGAGTTTTTCGCGCTAATCGATTTTGGGTGGGTGATTTCGGGCGTGGGGCCGCGTGGGGGAGGCACGATGGCTCAAGATAGGTTAGATGGACTGCGCGTGTTTTTGGGTATTTTCATCTTATTACTAAAACAAATACATATTTTGAAAATGTAGCAAAACTACGCCCTAGAAAACATCTTGTTTTATTAACATTCAAAAAGCCATGACCTGCCGTGCAGTATTAGCGTCGTACTACGAGTTTATTTTATTTTTTAGAGACGACATTGAATTTTTTTTCTATCGAGCGCACTACAAGTAATTGTGTTTCGATAAATACTTGTCACTAGCTAGAGTGAATCCTCAAATATCTTACATATGAATTTCAGGACTATAGAGGACTATAGTATTGCTAGTAATGATACAGCACGAGAATGCAATAAATGCGCCAAAAACACGGTAGGGCCTTAACTTGAAATATTAATAAAAAACTAATTGAAACAAAGTTAAATACCGTAGACGACCGGATAGTCTAGTTGTTAGAGAACCTGACTACGAAGCTTTAGGTCCCGGGTTCGATTCCCGGTCGGGGCAGATATTTGTGTGAAAAATACGAATGTTTGTGCTCGAGTCTTGGATGTTTAATATGTATTTAAGTATGTATTTATCTATATACCTAAGTATGTTTATCCGTTGTCTAGTAAACATAGTACAAGCTTTGCTTAGTTTGGGACTAGGTCAATTGGTGTGAATTGTCCCGTGATATTTATTTATTTATTTAGTTTATATTGAAAATTTTTTGACAGCCGCAGTTTACCCCTAAAAATCCTGACAAGTCGGGAAAAGAGCAGTCATCTGGCAGCACTAGCTGTAACCAGGAATCGTTCGCTCGTTAATTTCCCCGAGGCGCCGTTAGAGCAGCTCCTTACAGTCCATTGGCTCGTCTGCAGGGCTGTCTTTCATATTTAATGTCGTGACTGGCAACACAGTTGGTTTATGTACTTACAGATTTTAGTGCATTGATGAGATCATTGACGAAGCACTGGATCCTACACTTGGAATTAAGTTAAATAAAAAGTAAAGTTAAACTTTAAACTTTCGTCCACGGTGGGCCTCATAAGGCAATCATTATCATCCCAGCCTAATATGACGTGATGACTGAGAGGGGTAGTTTCCACGCGAGCCCAGTGCGGATCGGGAACTTCACACACACCATTGCATTTCTTCGCAAGTGTATGCAGGTTTCCTTACGATGTTTTCCGTCACCGTAAAGCTCGTGGTAAATTTCAAATTAATTTCGCACATAAATTCCGAAAAACTCAGAGGTGCGAGCCGGGATTTGAACCCACGATCCTCTGCTTGAGAGGCCATAGGTTAAACCACTAGGCCACCACGGCTTCCTCGCCGTCGCCGTCATCATCTTATCTTCACCAAAATCTCGCAACGTGACACATAAAAGCATATAAATTTTAACCTTTAACCCTTTCAACGCCACGCCTCGACAAAACGTAGACCTGCTTTGAATCTTATGTCATTGTGTCAAGATCACTTTGACACTGTACTTTGTGACACCTATATGTGTCGTTGGCGTTGAAAGGGTTTAATAAGGCCCCATTTAATGGAGCATACTACCACAGAATCAAAAGCAGCTATCGATTAAAGCTAGTCGTATTTTCAATAATTACAATGGACATTGTGACGTATTATAAAAGAAGTAAGGTTGAATTTCCAGAGCAATGCATGTGGTCGGTAAATCGCCTCTACCTTTTTAAGGGTTAAGCATCAAATTAAAATAATTTCAGTTAAAAATATGAAATAAATATAGCCTTTTGGTCGGGACTTTGTTTAAACAACTCGTATTTCACGAATTTTGCGACGAAAAATGGAAAGAGCGAAATAAAACCTCAGTTGAACAAGACAATTGCGTGCCTGACACGCATTATAACTTAGAGGAGCCATAAAATAAAGTTTAATGATACTTTTTACTTTGCAAAAACACCCGTTAAAAATCAACTGGTAACTCTCCAAAGGCCGTACTCATACATCATCGTTAGCGCAAATTGCAACTTTATTTTCAGGCGACAGAGTTGCATTTACACGTTCAGTAGAAAATGAAATAAGATGACATGTATGTAATTAAGGTCTATCATGGTTTCCATTTTTTTTTATTTCCGCTTTTAGACTATAATTTTGAAGTGTCTTTAAATACCGGCGGCGTCAGGTAAGTACTTCAGACCCCAGCGTATATACGCCCACTGCAGGGCACAGGGCTCCTCTCAGAATGAGCTTGGGCTGTAGTTTCAACGCCAGCCAGTAGATTGGGAGCTTCGCAAACACCATTGAATTTCCGTTTACCTTCACCGTAAAGCTCATGGTAAATTTCAAATGTAAAATCCCACGTAAATCGCAAAAACTTCAAAAGTCTGGGCTTAAACCTACGGTCTTCTGCTAGAGAGAATCCCATAAGACTACCACGACTTGACAACACATCAGTGCAAAAAGTTGACGCTATGCAAAAAACGTCAAATCGCAAATTGACTTTTTGCGTAAACATTAAGACGAAAGTTACTTTTTAGGGTTCCGTAGCCAAATGGCAAAAAACGGAACCCATAAGGATCCGTCATGTCTGTCTGTCTGTCCATCCGTATGTCACAGCCACTTTTTCCGATACTATAAGAACTATGCTGTTGAAACTTAAGTAGATGTACTTATTCTGTGAACCGCATTAAGATTTTCATACATAAATAGGAAAAAACAATAAATTTTGGGGGTTCCCCATACTTAGAACCGAAACCCATAAATTTTTTTTCAACAAACCCATACGTGTGGGGTATCTGTGAATAGGTCCTCAAAAATGATATTGAGGTTTCTAATATTTTTTTTTTCTAAACTCAATAGTTTGCGCGAGAGACGCTTCCAAAGTGGTAAAATGTGTGTCTCCCCCCCCCCCTGTAACTTCTAAAATAAGAGAATGATAAAAATAAAAAAAATATATATATGATGATTACCATGTAAACGTCCACCGTAAGTAGATTTTTTTTAACACGTCATAAATCGTAAACCGCATTTTTTTATAGATACCTAATGGTATGGAACCCTTCGTGCGCGAGCCCGACTCGCACTTGGCCGGTTTTTGTTTACCTATTATCTTTGCTACTTCTATATCATAATATTAATTACTTTGAGCAAATTCTCTACTTAACACAAAGTCTATTGCCGTCTAAAATTACACACAATATTGATGACGAGGATCAAGCTAAACTTATTACCCGAAGACAAATTTGAACCACAAATTGTAGACAAAATTAACTAAGACAGCGAAGCTATCAAATATCTTCATCCCTTCATTTGCTAAGGGTTTAGTGTAGGTGGGACCCACAGTGTGAGATGCGACTGCTAGTGTACCTACATCATCGAGTACCATAATGATATTTCACCCTTTTACTGAGACTCCGCTGTCTGTCTGTCTGTCGTCCGTCTGTCACAGGGCTCCATCTGTTGAATCGTTATAACTAGACTCTTAAATTTTTTACTGGTATTACAATTTCATGACGACCCCCTTTAAGTATTTATTTTATTTCATTTTTAGTATTTGTTGTGTTTAGTGTTTGTTTGTTGTTTGTATAGGGGCCACAGTAATAATGGCATTAATTAGATGCTTGAAATTTTCACCGATTTTGTATTACTGTGGTTGAAACCAAAAAAAATATATAAGTAATTGGGAATGTCTAAAAAAAATTACCAGTGGTTTTTATATTTTTTTTGTATAGAAAAGTCAATTATAAGAAACTAATTTCAATATTTTGTCACTTAGTTCACTACTTTTTTCAAAATTAATTATTGAAACTATTTTGGTTGATGACGTCAGATTGTAATTGAGGGCTCCCACACTGCCAAATTTCTAAATCTATCTAAATGCGTACGATAAGGCAACCCCTTTAATTATTTTTTGCGTGGTGGTACACTGTAACTAGTGTCACTTTACTGGCGCTGTCAAAGTGCTAGATGTCAGGCAGTGGGTCCAAATCAAACTCCGTAGTTATAATCCACGCGTAAATTTGTGAAGAATTCCAACCACACAGAATAAAGTACGACTTGGACCGGTCACGCAATTTACACCAAAGTCAAATGAAGGTCATTGCTTATTTGTTATGTAATAAATTCATTATATAATATTAAAATTAAATAACTACAGAAAACGAGTTAAAAACCATTTATCTCGAAATGGTTTTCGATTTACTATACATTGCAAAAAAATAGACATCCCCAATTAAATCAAACATTAAGGGGGTCTCACTAATCTTTAAAAAATGATCCTACACTGCGTACATTTTACTTAAAAGCAGGGCTCTGCTAACACTGAATTATTATAGTTACGGCTGTTTACGGCATATATTTTTGTATAAATGTATGTTAGAACGGTTCTGGGAACTAAAACTTAGATTGAACCAAAATTATAGTAAAGGCGATTCGATGAATGACTATGTCGATGTGTAAATAAAATAATGAAGTAAAATTCTATAAAGTTGATAACTGTGTGAAAGGTATTTCGAGCAACAAAATGAGCAATCTTTTTTTTATGTTAGAGAGGCCAGACAAATGAACTAGTGGGTCACCTGATGTTAAATGATCACCACTGTCCATAGACACCCACAGCACTTTCCGCGCTGCTAGTGCGTTGTCGGCCCTAAAAGGGAGAGGAAAAAGGAAAGGGAATAGAGGAGGGGGAGAGGTATTGGGCCCCCGGCGCTCTTACTGACCATACGAAACGCAGCAGGAATACTGCTGCTTCACGCCGGTGTTCTGTGAGAGGGTGGTACTGCCCCGGACGAGCCAGCCTATTCGTGATGCAGCGCTAGCTACAACATGGCTCTACCACTACATTCGAAGTTCGATGAATGGTTCTTATGTAATGATTAAATTCTGCAAATAGTGTCATGGAAAACGATAATCGATGAAACTAGTTTCGGTAAAATGTTATATTACCAGTCAGACCACATACTATCAATATAAACCCTTTACAAGAACGTTACGTTGGTTGAGATTGGTTGCCATAACGATGTTTATGTCTCGTACATGGATTCGTCAAAGTTTTCAATTCCAAATAGAAAGTTCAAAAATATTTGTCATCAATTTTTATGCTGGCACTAGCTGTTCCCTCCAATATTTTGTTTATCGATATCCCACGGGATTGTCCTATCCAATTTACCGGAAAAAAATGTTCATAAGTATAGTCGGGGTAAGAATAGGTTCGTCACTTTTCGACTCTATGTCAACGAGTTAAGGTCGAAAAGTGACGAACCTTTTCTTACCCCGACTATACCTTTGCACAATACATTATTTTTGTTATTTGTTGTATAGTGGCTATAGCCATCTATCTTCTAATATATAAAAATCTCGTGTCACGGTGTTTGTTATCGAACTCCTCCGAAACGGCTTGACCGATTTTTATGAAACTTTTTTGTCCATATTTGGTAGATCTGAGAAATAGGTAGAAGGGTATTTTTCATACTGCTAGGTTTATATGGCAAAACAACGTTTGCCGGGTCAGCTAGTATAATTATAATAATACGTTCGCCTTGTACATGTATCTGAACTGATGTCAACATTGTTATTTTTGTACAATAATGGGTTTACATACATATACGTATACATATTATAAAAAAATTCAAGTACCTATCTGATTAATTTAATTGCGAAAATCAAGTTAAACATTGTAAAAAAAACGTTTATTTTATAATGGATGACCATCTTTAGAATGACCATCTTTAATTTTTATCGCTATCTTATTTTATTAAATAGGTGAACGTTTCTTATGTCTAGATTACGGTGCAAGAGATAGAGCGCTGTGATAGACGAACATACTTACCCTAAAAAACAACTTTGTGTACAAAATGTTTAACTCCACTTTTCCACATGAATATATTCATAACCCCTTTGAAAACTCCCAACGCAAACAAAAAGCGCATAAATATGAAAACAATTTGCACAGACCTTTAGAATCGCGAATCGCAACACGGAACATTTGGGATTATTGAGTCAATTGAACGAAACCGCCGACGGCAAATGTTTGCCGGCTTTGGTCGAGTGAATCATTATAGGCCGAGAGCTGTGGACTTCTAACCGCCGGCCGGGTGTGGTGTGGTGTTTAACGGGTAAAAAAAAACAAAATAATTGAAAAAAAAATAAAAATAAAATAAATATTAGGGGGACAATCTTACACAAATCGACCTAGTCCCAAACTAAGCAAAGCTTGTACTATGGGTACTAGACGACGATAAACATACTTATATAGATAAATAAATACTTAAATACATAGAAAACATCCATAACTCAGGAACAAATATTCGTGCTCATCACACAAATGAATGCCCTTACTGGGATTCGAACCCAGGACCTCTTGCTTCGTAGGCAGGGTCACTACCAACTAGGCTAAAGCTGTCGTTAAATATATTTATTTTCAAAAAAGGTTTTTACGGGTGGTGTCGAATCCTCCTTTTAAGTCAAGCACTTGTATTAGGAGGAATTCGCTCCTTCATATAGGTAGTATTTTATGCTAAAAATAATAACTAAAACACATTTTGTAGGTACTTTGTGAGTTGCTATCCAAAAAAAAGTGAGTTGAGTGGCGTCCACGGACCGGAAGACGCAGTGTAGGTAGGCCTCCAACAACATGGAGCGACGACCTGGTTAAGGTTGCGGGATCGCGTTGGATGCGGATAGCACGGGACCGATCTGTTTGGCGAGCCTTGGGGGAGGCCTATGTTCAGCAGTGGAGGTCTTTCAGCTGAAACGAACGAATACCTCCTTTGAAACGTATAACAGCTCTCGGAGTATACAAAACCACGCAGCTTGGTTCTTATTGTATGTATGTTTTTATCTCGACTGTGCTGAAATTTAAATATTTAAAAGCCTTGTTTGAAAAGTTAGAAACAGAATTTGTAGTTATTTTATAATCAGGTCGCATTGTATCGCGTATTCGGTTACGATCCCATTCATCGTTTGTTTTTACCCTCACCATATATATACCTACCGTTTCAAAGAAGGAAATGGTAAAAACAGTTATGATTCTGAGTGAGTCAGAATTGTTCTTCTTCATCATCAGCGTCATCGTCGTCAGCCAAAAGACGTCCTCTGTAGTTAGTAGTGTTAGTACTGTAGACACTGGCCACCGAGACCGTTTCGCTGTTTCGTAAATTTGAATTTGTGGCTTCTAGAATTTGAATCATGAAACGAACAGCGGACAGCAGACGGTCTGGGCAGCCATTCTTGGATAGGCTGTGCTAGTAAAATGTTTCTTTGTATAGTTGGGCCATTTTTTATTTTGTTGTGCTTTTTGACTTTTTTTTATTCGGAAAGTTTTATATGACTTCTGCTCACAATCACGAGCTCTTTCGATCCTACTACGAAAAAAAAAATGTCTCAAGCTTTTTTTCCTTTCCGTTACCATTTTTAGGGTTCCGTAGTCAACTAGGAACCCTTATAGTTTCGCCATGTCTGTCCGTCTGTCTGTCTGTCCGTCCGCGGCTAAGCTCAGAGACTGTTAGTACTAGAAAGTTGTAATTTGGCATGAATATATATATCAGTCACGCCGACAAAGTGATTAAATAAAAAAAACTAAAAAAAAATTTTTTAGGGTACCTCCCATAGACGTAAAGTAGGAGTGATTTTTTTTTCTCGACTAACCCTATAGTCTGGGGTAACGTTGGATAGGTATTTTAAAACCAATGGGGGGTTGCTAACATGATTTCTCTATTCAGTGATTTGTTTGCGAAATATTCAGCTTTAAAGTGAAAATTTTCATTAAAATCGACCGTCCCCCCCTCTAAAGTCTAAACTGTTGGGTGAAAAAATTTGAAAAAATTCAGAATGGTAGTAAATATAATATATTTACAAGGAAAATTATAGCGGCTAAAATTGCTTGGGAATTATTTGTAATTTAAGAGTAAATAGTAGCCTAAGGTATAAAGCATACCTAAACTTGGAAGATTCCGTACACATACGAAATCCTTTGAAAAATATTACTTGATTTTTCGTAATGGCTACGGAACCCTATCTTGGGCGTGTCCGACACGCTCTTGGTCGGTTTTTCATAGACTTTATACGTCCTTACGGAATGGAAGAATCGAAGATTAAGTATATGAAAGTTTTGGGACACTTTTTTTCTCCTAGTAGGATCGAAAGAGCTCGTGATTCTGAACAGAAATCACATAAAGCTTTCCGAATTAAAAAAAAGTCAAAAGGTACAACAAAATAAAAAAATGGCCCAGTTGAACTTGTAATTATAATAAATCCATATTATCGTTGAAGTGGAAATTTTCATTTAAACAGTTAAAGTTAGTTCTTTAAGCTACGATTCTGGTTAAACACCTCTCAGCTACGCCCCATCACTGTACACTATACTACATCAATGAACTGTATCACACAGCGAATGTACCTAACATATTCCATTACAATCCACAGCTTATCCATTCCATTTATTCATAATTCCATCCCCAACGAGGCGCCCGGGAACAATTCCAGGATGGATTCCAATATTATATCGTTATGGAATTCTCTTGAAATTAATTTGTCACGTTTTTGAAAATAAATGAGTGTGCGATTCCCGAAGGACGTGGGACGGCGTAAACAGTGATGTGGCTGAATTCATCTGACACATTCGGGCTCAAGAATGTGCAGGAATTTGGTTAGCATGGAATACTTTTATTGACGATCAAATGGCCTAGTAGTTAGAGAACCTGACTATGAAGCTTGAGGTCCCGGGTTCGATTCCCGCGTCGTGGTAGATATTTGAGTGAAAAATACGAATGTTTGACGCTTAATATGTATTTAAGTATGTATTTATCTATATAAGTACTATTATCCGATGTCTAGTACCCATAGTACAAGCTTTGCTTAGTTTGGGACTAGATCAATTGGTGTCAATCGTCGCATGATTTACTTATTTATTATTTAAATTAACAAAACAAAGCTTTCTGCTGCCCTGGATTCGCACAAGTATAATGAAGAAGATTTGCTACCCACGCACTTTGCTCAACTTGAACCTGCGGCCTTTAGCAAATCGTCGTTGGTGGAGGTCCCACGCTGCTTTCTGACCTTTTTTTAGGGCCCCTTGATAGAATTTTCTACATTCCTTGGATTTGCTTGATCCAGCACTTCTGCCCATTGCCATTTCAACGAGCTAATCCAAACATCGGAGCATCCAAGTCCTATATATGTCCCAATCCGTGGGAATTAGATACGACCCAACTGCCGCGCTATGACAAAACACTGTATCTAAAAAGCACCTATTATAAAAAAATTAAAAAAAATAAATAAATAAATAATGAAGTTGAAGAAAATAAAAAATAAATAGAAAAAGCTACTTCATACTTAACTTGTAAACGTTGGCCTAGTAGCGCCATCTCTTGGTCCAGGTGAGCGGGTAGCTCCGAAGGAGTGTTGAAGTCTCTCGGTACAGGGCATAACATAGATGCGCGCTTTATCACTGCCTAATGTGATTATAACAGACTGAAGAGTACGATGTATGGGAAAAATTCGTCGCTAACTTCTAGACCAGTGGTGGTGTAGGGGTAAGCACGCAGCACGGAACGCTGAGGACCTGGGTTCGATTCCCAGCATTGGTCTTTTTTCTGGGGCTTTTTCTGTGCATCTATATTTCAGTTTGTATTTAGTTTGAAATATATGGTTTCACGGGATGACCGTAAAAGTAATAAAAAAATGAAGTTGAAGAAAATAAAAAGTAAATAGAATTAGATACTTCATACTTAACTTGTACACCTATTATAGTATAAACATTATTTTATAAATCTATTTCAGAAAATAAACCTTTTTTTTATAGTAATTTTAGTTATTATTATCATGTTCTTGTTTGTAACAACATCTCTCCTACTTAGGAGGTAAAATATTGCACGGGCCTAAGCCAAGTGCGTTTATTTTTTAAATGTTAATTTATGACATGGATGACATGGATAAAAATTTACGTACTATTCGGCATGTGTTGAGGATGACTGCTTTCTGTAGGAGTATGTATATGGATGGGTGTATGTCTAAAGTCCGGAGGCTTGTGTGAAGAGTTTTTGTATTATTAAGTTTGCTGACTCGGAGTATCTAGTTTTATTTCCACAGGAGAGACCTTGTTTCTTACGTCGTGTATGATCCAAAAGTTATCTTTTTAAACAGTAATCAGAGCTAAATACGTCTGTCATTATTTGTTATTGTTATTAAACTCGCGTAGCTGAACCAAATATGCCTTCCGGGAGTTCAACCGTGAACAAATTTATGGTTAATATTTAAACTTTCCTTCCCGACCAAGAAACTCCATTTATTTGACAAGCTCTGTTCGTGAAAATATTTATTCAAAATCCCTTGCCAATGGTAACAAAATATTTGCCAGAAAGGTTGTTTGAATTTTCAAGTCGAGTTAATGTGAACCTTTTTCACTTGACCTTTTGACTTGATATCTTGAGATGCAAGAGTTTGCTTTGAGAGGTTGTTAGATGTTCAATGTTCAGACTTTGTTTGAGGTGGTGTTGTTTGGTGTGTCATATTTTAGGCACATGTGATGTTAGGTGGCCTAGTGATCGTGGGTTCGAGGGGCTCACACTGCAGTGGGGCGTCAAAAAGCTAGAACGATGAGGATGATTCTTACAGGAGGTTGTTACACGTTTTATGGCAGATAAACATCTTTTTCACTTCTTTTTCAAATAGTTCCACTTATAAATAATGCTTTCTGTAACTACAAATAAACAATAACAAGAATAATTATTTACGTACCTACTTACTTTTAACTACTTATTAATAACTAGCTTTTGCCCGCGACTCCGTCCGCGTGGAATTAGTAATTTGGGCAGCTTATTTATTTTTTATCCAATTTGCTTTTTCATCAATTATGGCTCTCCTTAGTTCCTCGATATAAAAAAAATACCCGCCCCCGCACCCCCCCCCCCCCCCCGAACTCCCCCGCACATCCGCGTTCACATTCAACACCGTACTCCCAAGTCAAGCGTGCCTATAGAAGTTTTACTTCAAAAACCCCCGATTTTGAAACATTCTTCCGCTCCGCTCCGCTCCTATTGGTGTTAGCGTGATGATATATAGCCTATAGCCTTCCTCGATAAATCTGCTATCTAATACTGAAAGAATTTTTCAAATCGGAGCAGTAGTTCCTGAGATTAGCGCGTTCAAACAAAAAAACCTGTTCGATAAATTCTTAAAATAGACGTATCTTTCTTATTTGTGAACCGATTCAAATGAAACAAACACTAAATGTTAATCCAAGAAAATACCAACATGTCAGTGAAAACCCCATCCTTCTAGGTTAAGCCGTTTCTGAGATTAGCGCGCACAAACGCACAGACAAACAGACAAACAGACAATAATTCTAAAAATCATTGTTTTGGGTTCTATTGTGCTAATACATAGCCCTAGTGACAGTTTTTCTCAAATATCTTCAATGTACAGACACCGACTTGTTACAGATTTATTATATGTATAGAAGATTATTTTAAACTTAAAGTACTTACATAAAAATCTGTAAATTTTGTGCAGACTAGCGACCTAATATAAAAGAAGCGCTGTGTAAACCCCTTTTTTTTCAAAGGCTAAAAATCAGGACAAATAAGAATTACTAATATTATTCTCTTAGTCCTTAGGGTTTTCTGAGGTATAGCATTGGAACGATGATGGTTGTTCAGTTACTTTTCCCCTCAATGTACTCCAAAACATAGTAATGACGAATAATATATATCCAAGCCCCTCATTTACGTCGTATAAAAGGCACATTCATCTTGTTCCAGTGAATTAATATTACTCGTATTGCTGTATTTGCTATTACGACTGAATAGATCAAATGTATTGGTTTTTTACAGCGTGCTTCAAATTAATAGGTAATTTATTAGTAAAATAACTGACATGGAAAATATAATTGGAAAACTAAAACTACAAAGTAAATAAAACCGGTCAAGTGCGAGTAGGACTCGTACATGGAGGTTTCCGTAACTCCGTATGATGTTTAAAAAACAGTTCAGTAAAAAATCGCCAAAATGTAAACACTAAAATCGCAAACTTTTCGAAAAACATCCAAACAGCATAGAATCGCTCGCTCGTATGCGCGCGGCAATGAAGAACTATGGCTGTTAATCGTTGCCTAACAACTGTCAGTCAGCTGTTGCCTAGCAACCAGCGCCGCAGTTAAAATCGTTGAAGAAGAGGCCTTTCTTGTATGAAGACCCCCTTTAATTTTCACCCGACTGTCGAAGGAGGGTTATGTTTTTCAAGCGTATATATTTATGTATGTATGTATGTATCATTTTTGGCACGCCCTGCTGCCGAAACGGTTCAATGGATTTTGAAGTGTGAGGTGTCATTAGATTCGTCTCAGTTCCGCGAGTGATATAAGGTATGTATTATTGGCGGGTTTTTCATCTTAGTATGGAAATTAAAATTATTTATCTTATTTTGTTTTTAGTATTTGTTGGTATAGCGGCCACAGTAATACTTAAGTAGGTATTATTATTATCATTATTTCAAATTAAGTTAAATTATCATAGATAACTACTCATATTACCCAATAAGTGATTGTGTATTACTGTGGTATTACTAACAAAATTTAATTGAAAAGTCTGAATAAATCATCATAATTAATAGACAATCGGTGAAAATTTCAAGTGTCTATAGCTATTACGGTGCAAGAGATGCTCTGTGGCAGACGGACAGACAGACGAACCTGCGAAGCATCTGAATGGTGTGCGTGAAGGTCCCAATCCGCACAGGGCTGGCGTGGGAACTACAGTCGAAGCCCCCTCATTCTAAAAGGATCTGTGCCCTGCAGTGGGAAGTGTACTAGCCGAAATGATGATGACGATGGCACTAAGGAATTACTTAGCAAGCCCCGAAGCCAGTAGTCTTATATTTGGTTTCACCTGCCGGATTGTGCGTTCCCCAGGCGTCGACGCTAACGTGATTATAGGGGTTCTGGCGGTTGGTGTGGAGGTTGAATTGAAGGTGGGAGCGGGAGCGGAAGCGGAGACTGCTAGATATGTGACTTCTGTAAACAATAAAACCATTTTGTTAGCTGCTTTTAAGTCGCGACTAAGTAAATGTTCGTAACTGTATTAGTTAGCAAATCCGTTAGGCCGTACGTTTACATGATTACTTACAGAGACTCTCGTAGGCGATGTGGAAATCATATTTGAAAGCGGAAGCGGGTGCGGAGATGTGAATAGCATCTTGGTGTTTATTGTCGTAAGTAAGTAAGCAGCAAATGCCATTCAACAGAAAAAAGTCATTATTTTTGCATGTGGTGGTGACATGACTAGTTCTTATTATTATTGAATTTACGCTGTTTTTTTATACGTACCATTTTTTTTCTGAGAAATAGTAAGATTAGGATCCCTTTTAATTAATCACCACAAAAAAATACGCTCGACAGTAGTTGTATGAAGAGATGCTTTAGAATAGACAAAAGGTGCATACGTGTCAAAGACGTGGTTATGCCTTGAATCTAAAAATTCTAGTACCTATTCAAGCAAACTTGTGCGACTATATGCTGAAATATTCTGAATTAATTTAAGTGACAGAATTACTATTCACAGTGTTCAATACATTTAATATTCTATCCTGTCTTAGTACATATAAAATTATAATTAAGAAAATTTGTGAAGATTTTGGGATGTTTAGATGTTTGATACTCAATCACGTAACAATAGCTGAACGGATTCAGATGAACCTTAGCGTACAGATAAATTAATACTTAACTGGATTAAGACAGGATACTTAGTATCCTAGTCATACGTTGACAATATTATTATTACTATTGCTTATCAGCATCCAATAAGTTTATGACATAGACCACGCGAAAACTTTACCAAAGATTGGAAGTGTATGTGCATGTCAAGATAATTTAATAGTAGCGTCGCATAACGCTATTATATTTATGTTTACGTTCAAGTTTACCGCAAACAATTTGTGACGAGATTCCTTCGGGCTTGTAAGTGAATACCCTAATAATATAAGCTGGAATTTTAAAAGTGATCCAAAATAAGTGTTTCTGGCTTAGTTAATGCTGGACATAAAGGGTGTTGTTACACCAATCGATTGATGTCATCGACGCATCGACCGATAGTGGAATGGATTCGTCGACGGCAGTCGACAGTTTCTACTGCACCAATCGGCCGATCCCCAATCGATGCCCGAATGGCAGAATGGATTGGGATCGTCGACTGACCGGCTAGTTAGACAAATTTACCAGAATCGTTATCCTAGTAGCAAAATTTATATTCGCATTTTTTCCCCAATCCATTTTTACCCACTATGGTTTTTTACTGAAGCTTATTTTCACAGTACGTAACGTTTTTTCCAAATTTATATCCACACAGAAACAGTATCGACGGACGGACAGTGCTTCTATGCTTTTTGCCCGAAGGGTCCGATGCAAACTTAACATAAACTAAACCTACCTATGTTTCTGTGTCGATAAAAATTGGCAAAAAAGGCGATTGTGACAAAAAGCTTCAGAAAAAACCATAGTGGAAAAAAGGCATTTGAAAAAAAAGCAAATGGAAATTTTGCTAAGTACTAGAAAATAATGATTTTGGTAAAATAATCTAACCAACCGTTTTTTATATAACAACGCAATCCGGTTAAGTGCATTAGCTTAATAAATAGTCTTACAGCTTTTGCGGAGCTGGACTGCGAGGCTAAACAGCAGGAAGCGGTGTTTGTACACCCTTATACAGAGGAGAAGCAAGCGTTTGGTCACGTGTTTCCATTACATGGGCGCTGACGGACCGTGATTTCTTAGCCACTTGTTATTGACAGATGAAGTACAAGTCCATCGTTACCCAGTTGAAGAATAGAATGGATCACTCGTGCCTAAAATACCATGACCTATCAGTAGTCACACTAATGTGCTACACTGGTGTGACTATGGATAATTTTATTTATCCGTTCCGTAGTCACACCACTATAGACCAACTCACCCTTGCCTTGACTAAATATAAATACTTAATTAAATCCAATTCGACGGAGCCCCGCTTCGTGGGGCTCCTATTTCTGGGCGGTTTGCCCTTCGGCCTGAAGAAACTACTTAACTAACCTAACCTACCTATTTTATGGACTGAGTTGTGGTTGGAGGGTGCATTGGTGTGACCATGGGTCGGGTAAAACACTATGGATAAATAAAATAAACCATAGTCACACCAGAACAGTAAATTGGTGGGACTACGGATCGGTCGCTTAAAATACCACGTTCCCAAAATAGCAGATTTTTCAATACATAACTCATTTATTTTATTTACTAGCAATGATACAGCAAGGGATTAAAAGAATACAATAAATGCGCCAAAAGCTCGGTGCAGCCTTAAGTATCCCGTGACGTACCCTGTTGACAATGGACACCCGCAACTCCCTGGACCACTTAGCGCCTAACGAGCTGCGAGCGCCATTTCCCGGGATAAATACAGCTTATTACGCCCATTATCCTCTAATACCGAGGACAGGTGCCGTACTTGCAGACAAAGGGCCTGCATTATACAGTATCCACAAGTTTGTAACTTCACACTAACACCCTGTATAACGACATTTACACTTCAAAGTGTAACATTTACTTTTTTACATGGGGCCTTTGCCCCACAGTGGGATACTTCTTAAGCCTAATTAGAATAATCCTAACTAATATATAGCTGTTGCCCGCGACTCCATCAGTGAAGTGAAGAATATGGGTATAAAAATAGCCTACGACCTTCTCAGACCTCTGAAATACAGAGAAAAAAATAATAAAAATCGGTCAAGCCGTTTCGGAGGAGTTTGATTGACACGAGATTTTTATTATTAGAAAACTAGCTGTTGCCCGCGACTCCGTCTGCGAAGAATAGGGGTAGGTATAAAAATAATAGCCTACGACCTATTTTCAGACCTACCAAATATAGAGAAAAATTTCATAAAAATCGGTACGTTTCGGAGGAGTTCAATAACCAAACACCGTGACACGAGATTTTTATGCATTAGAGATAAGTAATATCGGCCCCGACCGAGAAAAACCTAGGACCTCAGAAAGTGCACGTAACAACACAATCCTACAAAATGTTTAGTACACTGATCTAATCACGAGAATCACGTTACAGCGCATGCAAATCCATTTATTCAAATTTCCGCCAGCCCAATTTGTAAATGGTCAAGATATTAATTCAATACACCTGCTTTAATACCTTTGGGTCTGGAGTGCCTGATTGAATTGGGTAATGGTGTCTTTGATGAGAGATAAGCGATGATTTGGTTTGTCTTCTTCTAATTTGTGTCCATTTGTCAGCCTTGTCTGATGAATGAAACCGCCATTGTAACTTAGAGGTTTGATCGGGGCTGCGCGCCACCGAATGTGGGCCCCCGTCGGAAAGTGTTAAAATTTAAAACAAAGACATATTTCACTATGTGTGCGTCTCAAGGTAGTTTCATGTTTAAATATGTGTTTTCGTGTAAGCGAATATTATTATTATTCATTTACTAGCTGATGCCCGCGGCTTCGCTCCCACTGAATTAGATTTAAACGTTTTTCCTGTGGGAATAAGATAGACTATGTGGTTATGCCTCTCTCCAGCCCTTCAAGTATGTCCATACAAAAAATCACGGCAATCCGTCGCTCAGTTTCAACGTGAAAGAAGGACAAACAAACGAACAAACACACTTTCACATTTATAATTATTAGTATGGATTCATTCAGAATCGTCAATTTTATAGTAACACTAGCTGACCCCGTAAACATTGTTTTGCCACATATATCCTTCCTGGGGGTATAAAAAATAGCCTAGGTACGACCTATTCTCAGACCTACCAAATATAGAGAAAAGAAGTTTCATAAAAATCGGTCCCGCCGTTTCGGAGGAGTTCGATATCAAACACCGACTTGTTTTTAAATCGATCGTTTCTTTTAACGTGATTTCTTCCGGTAGATATTATTTAATTAAATAATGCACTAGTAACTTTTTGAGTTCCGTATTTTCACTACACTAAAGTAATGTTTTTAGTTTTTCTTTTAAGTGATTTACTGATCTATTTTAAAAGTTTTCATTATGATCTAAAGTTAATGTCGATTGGGGCAAGGTACTACGATTTTACAATAAAATTCCCAGCTATTTCACGCTAAATAACATTATATTATTGGTTGTCTGAAAGAGATCGCTTTTGAGCGATAAGACCGCCTATTGTCAAGCATTATATTATGATTAACAATATTATATATTGCGAAAGCACCCCCAAAAACTCCGGGAAAACTGACATTAAAAATCTAACCCTCCCAAATTAACCCTTCCAGTGACTTGTGCCGAACACCTTGCGCTGTCACCCAACGCGGGACATCCCAGACCTCTCATCAAATATTAATGGGACTCTAATAAATGGGTGGCAATTTTGCACCGACAGCCGTCAACCACGGTTGTTGTGAATTCTGATTTGGTAATTTATTTTGAGTAGGTAATATGTTGTAGGTAAATGACCTTTGCTAGAGCTAATCTATATAATGTGTCTCAAAATTCAATGACAACCTGATACCAGGCGAGCAGTCAAGCTATAACAGTTATGGAAAAAATTAAAAAAAAATCCATGTAGTCCATAAAGTTCTTTTAAAGTTCGCAAACGAATCTCTGTATCTAAAAATCGCCTTCACAACGACACTCCACACTAATAACGTTAGATGAGAAAAGAAAAACACTTTACGTCTATGGGAGGTACCTACCCTAAAAAAATTTTTGTTTTTACAGTTTATTATACCACTTTTTAGAGGTAATTGTTACATAATATTATTATTACAGCAAGATTACAGCTTTCTAGCGCTAATAGTCTCTAAACTAATTCGCGGACAGACGGACGGGCAGAGAGACAGGAATGGCAAAACTATAAGTGTTCCTTTTTTGCCATTTTCGCTCCGTAACCTTAAGAATGGCACTTCCTTGGTCGACTATACAAAGCTAAATAAGGTAAACGTCCCTGTGCTCGACACCGACCCAAAACATTGCACATAAAATCTTGACAGATGAGTGTCATCTATTGGGCGTTCAAGTGTCGAGGATTGGTACGTTTACTTTAAATAATTATAAGGTCAGCTCTTTCAGTTATTTCAAGCATCTGGCATCCGAACCATTGAAGCATTCGTCTGAAACATAAAAATTCTCATAAAACGTAAAATGGCTGCTATTCAAACGTCACAGGTCAAATTATTATTTTCCTTCCTTTTCAGCTTATTCGGGTGTTTAACGGTCCCCATTCAGACTCTAGCTTTCGTAAGTTATCCATACCACTGCTGCGGCGCACCATACAATATAATACTTCCCCACCACCATCGTTGAAACCACCATCACCATCATAATGTATTTTCCCTTATGACAATTATAGCACTTTAAGCTGAGATATTTTGCCCAAATCGCGTCGAGTAAACGTTTACAGCGCTATTACTCGACTGTTTATAGACTCTTTTCTCAGCTTGAAGTGAAAATAGGAACGTGCTCTCGAATTTCATACGACTTAGTTGTTTTGCTTCTTGGGACGACCGACCTCAGACTCGGTGGAGCGATGATCATCGCAAGGCGACTGGCAAGAGCTGGATGAGAGTGCTGAGGATCGTTCTCAGTGGCGTTCCATGGGAGAGGCCTATGTCCAGCTGTGGATGAGATGCCGTAGCCAGTTCTACTGCTAGCCTTTTGCTTCATTGTGGTGAATTCACCCAATTATTCATTTCCCAAGCAAATAGTGCGGAACGAGCGAATTTAGCAGACTTCTCTGTACGGGTTGATTGTGTTATAATTAAGCTGCGATTATGCGAGACGCAAAGCGGCGTTTCGGTGTGGCGCCACTGATAGAGATTCTCCTTTAATTGACCGAGCGAGCGAAGAGTCGTGGAAAAAAATTGTCTGTCTGTTCGGATGTCCGGTTGTTCTCTATAGGTGTCATTTCTAAACCGATTCTCGTGTTTTTTTGTGAATAGATTCGTTAATTATTTACCTAGGTATATAAAATTTTGTCGTCGATTCACTTTTTGGGAACTTTCAAAAACGGCCATGGGGTTTGCATTTTCAAAAATGCAAACGATCGTATAAGTGTTTTAGCTATTTTGCGATATTTACAGCAGCTCCCTGTGCTCGACTCTGACCCAATACATGGCACCTTCAATCTTATGTCATTTTCAGAGAGGTGACAGATGGGTGTCATCTACTGGGTGTTGAGGTGTCGAGCATTGGTACGCTTACCTTACCTTTGTACGAATAATCCTGAACCGGTTCTCTGTCTTTTACCAGCTACAGTTTAAGTTTAGTTTATATTTTTCCCAACTGATTCATTTGCCAACTGTTTCATTAAAGTCAACTGTTCATTTTTTCTGAAACCGTAAACTTTTCAGGATTTTATAAAACAAACCTAACCTAAACCTAACCTACAGGATAGTCCTGAAATATATCCTGAATACTTTACAGTTTCAGAAAAAAATAAACAGTTGGCAAATGGATCATTTGGGACAAAACTTTCGGCGAAAAGGCTCCTGCCGGTGGTATCCTTACCACCGGTAGAGTGGCGTTGAATGGCGGAGTGAATTTTAAAACAAAATGTAAAATTCACTTTCTCGCGCTGAATAGATAACCTAAACAGAACACTATACTTACCTTGCTCCAACTCCAACAAGACATTTGGCTGGCTTGGGTGACGCTCTCAGGGCAACACGTACATTGAGCGCATTTGACACAGAGTTTTTAATTGTTTTTAATTATTCGTTGGGATGTATTTATATATTTTTTGTTACCTATTTGTTATTTGCTAAGTATTTTTTTTTTTCACACGAAGTGGCGGTAGCTTAAATTTATTGTGAACGACTTTACAAAGGGCCGGGCTGCGTTCCCGCCTAACCTTAAGTCTTTAGAATGTTTTGTTGTTTATAAGTTTGTTTTATCGAAGGTTGAGTGAATGCGTCACAATATCAAAATTTGTGAAATTGCTGATAATTCACTACAGTAGCCAGAATAATCTTTGGCGTAATTTGTTGCGGTTTAATGGTTCTGATACGATTAAACTGATCAAGTGTTGCCATACATACTTCCGGTTTGTATACCTATCTAGGTTTTTGTTGCGAACTACATTTTCCGCTGGCGTTCGTGTCTTCACAATGTGTTGTTTTTTTTTTGTGTTTAGTTTTTAAATGGGTCCCACTGAAAAACAGCGTTGCGGCTTGCCCAACTTATACTATTCGATGATTTTTATTTGTATCTTTTCCTGTCAAATGTATTTCCTGTGTATCGAATATGTACACAATTACACGTAAATAAACATCTCTCTCTCTCTCTCTCTCTCTCTCTCTCTCTCATAAGGCCCCAACTAGATGAACCGACGATCTGGTAAAGGTTGCAGGAACCACCTGCATGCTGGCAGCGCAGGACCGAATGCCTTGGAGCCCTGTGGGTGCGCCTTTGTCCAGCAATGGACGTCTTTTGCCATTCTTGTATGTGGGTCACACAATTTTTAGGGTTCCGTACCCAAAGGGTAAAAACGGGACCCTATTACTTACTGAGACTTCGCTGTCCGTCCGACTGTTCTTCTGTCACCAGGCTGTATCTCATGAACCGTGATAGCTAGACAGTTGAAATTTCAGTTGAGATGATTTATTTCGGTTGCCGCTATAACAATAAATAGGTAGGTACTAAAAAATAGAACAAAATAAATTTTTAAGGAGGCTCCCATACAACAAACGTGATAATTTTTGCTCGTTTTTGCTCAATATTGATAACGGCAACAGGTAGACGCTTGAAATATTCACAGAATGTTATGTATTCACTTTTAAAATAAATAATTAAATTAAATTAAAACAAATATTTAAGGGGGGCTGAACACAATAAACGTGATTTTATTGCCATTTTTAGGGTTCCGTAGTCAACTAGTTATAGATAATGGTACGGAACCCTTCGTGCGCGAGTCCGACTCGCACTTGGCCGGTTTTTTATTTGTTCGCGTCTTTCCTGTCAACATATCAAAAGATATCCTCTAAGGGTCTATAATGAATATATTTAGTAAATAAATGGATTGACCTAACCCTATTAACCTAACTAGTAAGCCTAACCTAATTAGTGTGATTATTTATTTATTCAACACCGCTCTGACTCCCACCACAGCCCCGCGCACCCCCGCGCCGAAATGGATCGTGAATTGGATGTTTATTTAATAATTTTCAAACGCAACTGAGAAGAAAAAAGCATGTTTTTATTTATAATACAGTCACTTTTTTGTTAAAAGTTTAGAGTATCTTGCTGAGGTTAATGCTGACTAATATAACTCATTTACTCAATTGTTTGCGTAAAAAAACTATTACTTACCTTGTATTTTTTTCTCTAAATACCTACCTTGTTTCCTGGCATCATTATCATCTCAGCCTGTATACGGCGCATAGTTCCCACGCGGGCACAGTGCGGATCGGAAACTTCATACACATCTTTGAATTTCTTTGCAGGTGTACAGGTATACAGGTTTCCTCCGGATGTTTTTCTACGTAAAACAAATTTCAAATGTAATTTTGCACATAAATTGAGAAAAGCTTGTTGCTTACTAAATGGTGTACAATAAAGGGTCATTGCTGTTGTCTAGTACCCATAGTACAAGCTTTGTTTAGTTTGGGACTAGGTCAATTTGTGTGAATTGTCCCGTGATATATATATTTTTGTATTGTATTGTATTGAAACACCCTAAAATGAAGAAAACTTCTAATGTCAACAACAAGCACCCCATAGGTCTCTATTTCCGCAATTTTTAAGATATACTTTCAAAAAGTAGATATAATCGCGTGGAAGCTTACATGAAAACTGATTTTTTATTGTTACCAGGGACTTAGTAAAAAAAGCCGATAAAGGTTCCATTTTCTTTTTGAGGTACGAATCTCTTTCAGCAATATCTCATTTCTTAAATGTTTTATTTACATCCATATTTCAATCAATCGTAAAATAACGTTGAACATAAGCTACGAGCAAAAACCTATTTTTTTAAATATAATTTCATCCCATTGCTTTATTCGGTCTTGAATCGTGAATCACTCGATCGAATTAAACCCAATCTTTCCACAATAAAAAATACCTTTTGCAAGGAAGCGACAATTCGCGACCCCCGATGCGTGCTATCTCACATAGCACATAACTCAAGCAGCGTGGCGTGGCGCAGACTGTATAGAAGGCTTTGGCACAGCTGCGTTATTATTATTTTTTACGTCAGAGAGGCCAGACAAACGAACTAGTGGGTCACCTGATGTTAAATGATCACCACTGTCCATAGACACCCGCAGCGTTTCACGCGATGCCAGTGCGTTATCGGCCCTGCAGAAAATTGTACACTCGCCTCTTAAAGGCACCCAGGTCGTAACTCGATAGGAAAACCTCAGCGGGAAGCTCGTTCCAGATTTTGCAAGTTCGTGGCAAAAAAGACCGCTTAAAACGTACCATCGAAGACTGCCATTCTTATTCTTTAAACCAGTGTGTTTTAGGTTGCGATCCTTGAAGGGGATGCAAAGCCTTAATCGGGAAAACGTGACTAAAAAAAAGGCACAGTGTTTGTAGGTCTTTCACTACTATAACACCATAAAATGAGACATTTTACCCGAGACGTTCATATAGCCACCCGAGCCGTAATGCGAGCGGTAATGTTCATTTTAAGCTATTATTTTTCATGCATTGCAAGTTTTATGATATTGTAGGTACTAGATTTGCGTAGTTTTATTAATTTCGTAATTTATAACACGGTGATATTTGGTTAATAAATATAGGTTCAGATTAAGTTACTTAGTTTAATTTTTTGTTTTTTTATTTTTGTTCATTTTGTAGATAAATATATATTATGCAATATATTGTGTAACATCCAATGCGTTCCCAAACGCATTGGATGTTGCGGATGGCGCGGGGCCGATCTGTTTGGCGAGCCTTGGGGGAGGCCTATGTTCAGCAGTGGACGTTTTTCGGCTGAAATCATCATATTGTGTAAATAAATATATGTTTTCTTCAACTTAAAATACACCTAATTTATCGTTCTTGATATGTTAATCATCACAATTATTTTTAAGTTGCAAAATAAATATTTCTCTTTCAATTTTAATGTCGACCATTTAAGAGAATGTCTCAGTTAAACAGGAAGAAAATAGCGATTGGCCCAATAGAATTTCAAAGTGTGACTTGCCATTTCTGGACATTCTTGCTTTCTCTTCATTCAACACGTCGAATTCCATGTTAAGCATGTCGCCAGTAGCTTCTTGTCATCTCGTGGCTGTGTTGCAGATTAAGGCTTCCATTTTAATCTTTACAGGTCCCAAATGAAGTAAAATCATAGTCGTATACCTACTAGTTTTTCAAATCAATATTATTATGTATTTTGGGGGTTGAAATCGCTCGCGTCCGTAGGTTTTACCCTCGAGACCCCACACGTGACGCCTAGGTGGTGCTCAACGAGCGATACAACTACGGTGGTAGGCTTCGTACATGGCTGGCATTGACGTACAATAAAACAACTAGACTCCCAATCGCTTAACAAAAGTTCCTCAAAAAACGTCCGAGCGGCGTTGTGTGTACGTATACATCAATTTATACAGATAACGTTAACAGCATTCATTCAAATTAACACCTTATTTCGTAGCAGTACTGTTTAATGTCAATTGTATACGATCGTTAGAAGTAGTGACATGACGTCACGCGCTGGAAAGCGCCTAAAGAGTAAAGAATGCAGTGGAGTGGTCATGCGAAGCGGAAGATAGACTGTCTGTCTCTTTTTTTCTCGTGAGTTTGATCACGGTGCGAAAGAGACATATACGAATACGGGGCGAGAAGTGACGTTGTAATCAACGCGCGGTCGAAACACAACTGAACCAAAACTCTGCACAATAGACGCGTGTGCAGACTTTTGCTTCGGATAATTTTTGAGCGTGATTGGGAGTCTAGTTGTTTTATTGTACGTCAATGATGGCTGGACACCACCCTAGGCCGCCAAGCAAATCTCGTCGTGTTCCGGTCTTTATAGTTATAGTTATAGTTATAGTTTCTTTATTGCAAGTCACATTACAGACAAGGATCTTAAAAATATATAGGTATACATGTGACGCCCTGCAAGGGCACAGCAAAAACAACAAAAGATGATGGATATCATTTTGGAGTCACTATTATCAAATTATTATTCTTAGCCAAAATTTATACAATATTCATACACACATTTTAATATTTGTTAGTATACTTAGTTATTATAGTAATGTCATAAATTATTTACTTAATTAATTTAAAACTAAGAGACATCGAAGTACTTCGGCAGATTTATTTATTATGACTATCATTTTCAAATTTATCATCAAAAAATTCCTTTAAATTGTAATATCCTTTTTTCACTAGTAATTTTTTTAACTCTTCAATGTAAATTGTTAGCTTCTGTTGGTTTTTGATATAATTCGGGATATGATTGTATATTTTGATAAGCATGGATGGGGCGGCGCACGACGAAACCAATTTCAATTTGGTAGAAGGTACCTTTAGTTTATTTTGGTTCCTATTGTTTCTTCTAATAGTTTTAATCGGGGAATATAGATCTGGGTGTTTTCTAACAAATTTGCATGACTCTAAGATATATATGGATGTGAGGGTTAGTATTTGTTGACTAATAAAATGTGGTTTACAGGATTCAAACCTGTTTATGTTCATTAATATTCTAACGCATTTCTTTTGCCTATAGAAGCCACTCTGGAGGAAGGGTCTGAGCTGTTGTGCTGTTACAGTGCCGCGTATTTGTAGTACGGTTTGCACTGCTTGGGGGCGCGCACAACACCGCGCTCAGCTGCCTTCTTCCTGCTTATTCCCCTAAATTCAAGTCTAGGGTGAATCAAGTTAAGTATGAAGTATCTTTTTTTTTTTATTTTCTATTTATTTTTTATTTTCTTCAACTTCATTTTTTATTACTTTTACGGTCATCCCGTGAAACCATATATTTCAAACTAAATACAAACTGAAATATAGATGCACAGAAAAAACCCCAGAAAAAAGACCAATGCTGGGAATCGAACTCAGGTCCTCAGCGTTCCGTGCTGCGTGCTTACCCCTACACCATCACTGGTCTAGAAGTAACTTCTAACTAACTAGCTAACTTCTAGACCAGTGATGGTGTAGGGGTAAGCACGCAGCACGGAACGCTGAGGACCTGAGTTCGATTCCCAGCATTGGTCTTTTTTCTGGGGTTTTTTCTGTGCATCTATATTTCAGTTTGTATTTAGTTTGAAATCTAGGGTGAATGACCATTTACTAGGCAAGCGTGCTCCATCGAAAGCCTCATTTTCGCTTTACATTAGTACCTCTACCATGAGTTTACACTAGTTCACAGTGACCGTACTCGCTAGCGACGGCGTAAATGATTTGTATGGAGAATTGTACTTCCGTAAGTGACCGCTAGAGGTGCCGTACAATTCTCCATACAGATAATTTCCGCCGTCGCGCTAGCGAGTACGGTCACGTAAACTAGTGTAAACTCATGGTAGAGGTACAGGCGTGATTGGGATCAAACGCAAGCCTATTAATAAAAAAGTTTGATTTCCGTAATTTTAACATGTTTAGGTCACTTTTTGCGCTACACAAACACGCCACTACACAGCACAAGTTTATCGATATCAAAACTAAACCTTCGTAAATTAGGGTGGCTCTTCTTACCATCTGTGATTTCTCCGGCGGAATATTATAATTCATAGCCGGTAACAGGTGGACTCAGTTCTTTGGCGTAAAAAAGGGGCTTATAACTTTTTTCACCGTACGTTAAGACTTACGGCACAACTGAATTTGGGCTGAAAAAGTTGAAAAATGACTTCACGAAGTAAATGGTGAATAAGTTTTTGTTGAAATTTACCTTTTTAATAAAAATATTTTTGCTCACTGGACTTTGTGTTACTTATGACCCTGAACGTGGCCGCTCACTATAAACATTACTAGTATCAGAGTCAAAAATTATTCAAAGAGCAATAGAGAGGCTATGCTCGTGGTTGCTCTTTGAGATTGAATGTGAAATAAGAAAAATTGCAGAACAACCAATGTAAGCGACGTAGCGTAGGCAGAGTTGGGCGTTATTTAGATAATTTCTTATCTAGATAATTATTACAAATAAAATTATTTGAAATAAATTTATTTGGAGAGAAATTCAATCACAAATAGTACGTTGACAACTTTTTAATTTAGATAAATTATCTAGATGAAGATAACCGACCTCGTTTGTTATTGAAGTAAGCTTAAAATAATAAATGTATACAGAATGTCACGTCGGGTCAAACCGCCACACTGACACCACTTCTAGTTCTACTTGACTGTACTACTGACATTCATCTTTTATTTAAAATCCCAACTAATTTATCTAGATAAAAAAGAAACTGATCTAGATAAATTCAAAATAACAAATGACGGATTATTTAGTTACTTCAAATAAAAGACGATTTAGTTATCTTCTCGGTTTTTTGTAAATAGATAATTTTTGCCCAACTCTGAGCGTAGGTTACATTATCGTTTGCCAAAATTTTATATAATACTGTCTTGTTTTCTATAATTTTAATTTGTTATAAATTTATGAAACAATATTTTCTATAGAATTGTTATTATCCTAACCTAGCTACTGTATTGTACAAGATGACATTTAAAAATAATCTGAAAATAAATAAAATGATTAAATAAAATTGATTATTTAAGACACTGTGCCCTGTAGTGGGACGCCGTGCAATGAATAGAAAATATAAAAAAATACGTAGTTGCGGCTGGGCCGTTAGAACTTAGAACCAGACCATGACCAAAGAAAATTTAATAACAACTTTTTAGTACTCGGCACACCCCGCAACAACTTGGGCCATTATTTAAACCTGCGCATCTTTAAATACCCGTTCCTAAGAAACTCGGACGATTAAAACTTTTAATAAAATTGCAAATTAAGTTCTTGCCCTGAATCTTTGATTTATTTGATCAATTTAACTTGCTCAATTTACGTTACAACGCTTCAATAAGTTTTGTAAACGTTTAATTTTTAATACAAACTTTTTGCGGACTGGATTTTTTACTAACTGCAGTTTCATTGATGTGACCTTAGATTATTTATCCACTAGATAGAGTGTCAGTAGCAAACATTGCGATACAAAACGTCCAAAACTCCATTTGACAGCTTCATATTACGATCGCGTTACGTCATTCAAACTGAAGGGAAGCAAATGACATATAAGCCAACTTTTGGCTTATATTTTTCGGGACGTTTTCATGCCGCCTAAGCTCTATCTAGTATATAAATAATCTAAGGATGTGACAACTGCGATTACTATATCAAGATTCTTGACTATATCACATAAGTACTTTCAAAGTCAGTCAAATTCAAAATTCTTTATTCAATTTAGGAATCAATTGATGCTCCCTTGAACGTCGAAGAATCTACTATCGGTTTAGAAAAACCCTGTTGAGAACAATCTGGCAAGAAACTCAACAACTTTGACTAGAAGCGGGTCGAATTCAATTTGAACTTAAACATAGGTGACCTGTGGCTTCCCAAAGCAAAGGATTATGGATTCGAGCTCTTACTCTAACTTCTTAAGTACTTTGTCAAAATTTACCATCATGGTCTTCATTTACGTTATGAAGATTCATCATCATCATCATCATCAGCCTATATACTTACGTCCCACTGCAGGGCACAGGCCTCCTCTCAGAATGAAGTTCTTTCGTCATGAAGATTACTAATGCAAATTTCCGGATCCCTTTGCTTCCCATAACTTTATTTGTCATAATTTCACTTGCTTTGCCAACTTTTGTCGTTATAATAATTATAAAGAAACGTGCTCTCTTCAGTTTTTTTTAAAGATATACGAGAAATAAAATCACCTTTACGTCTATGGGAGGTAGGTACCGTAAAAAAAATATTTTTTTTACTTTTTTATCACTTTTCGGGGTAATTGCTATTATATATCCATGCAAAATTACAGCTTTCTAGCACTAATAGCCACTGCGCTAAGCCGCGGACAGACAGACAGACAGAAAGACATGACGAAATTACTCCGGAACCCTAACAATTGACCCATTTAAGATACCGGCAGGATTCCGTTTGCGCAGTATTAAAATAAAATGCTTCTAAAAGCAATAGATCTCCTGCACTCGAACGTATATCGTTATCTAAAGATGTTTCAGAGCTCTTCTAGTTTTCCGGATCACAAATAAATAGGTATATTATATACAGAACGACTGCATGTATCAGGTTTAGTTAAGGCCAAGGCCTCGTGATAAAACTTTATTTTTTTTATGAGAGGGAGGCAAACGAGCAAGCGGGTCATCTGATGGAAAATGATCACCGCCGCCCATAAATATCAACAACTCAAAGAGAATCTGTGGCCGGCCTAATTAATAATTGTTATATTAATAATTGCTAAAATTATCTCGACGTTTCGACCACATTGCAGCGGCCGTGGTCACGCGTTGACTCGAGCAGGTCCATTGGACGATGTGGTCGATGACTAATTGGCTAAGATATTCAAAAGGGGAACGCTGCTATAGTATAAATCTTCCCAGGTGAATTTTTCGCTTAGAGCCATTACATTAAATTTGAACCTTAATACTATGACGATACCGTTTGTTTTGAAAGATAAGGGCTCGAAGCGAAAAATTCACCTGGGAAGATTTATACTATAGCATCATCGGAACCTTGTCTAAGGGGATTCCTTTTCATAACATGTTTTAGGTATAGCAAGGATGATTTATAGACTGGATTAGCAATCACCAAAGTACAGACCGACCGCGGAAAAATAGTTCGATTATTAAATCTAGATGGCACTGACATTATAGCCCGAGGCTTTGAAAGCAAAACAATAAGACTAACAAATGTTTCATATTACTGCAAATGTATTATTATGTAATATTTTTGAAAAATATGTTAAATATGCTTCGAAGGAGTGTTGATGTCTCTCGATGAGGGTGAAACATAGATGGTGCTGTAACACGGCTTAAATGTGATTAGTTAACGAACTGAGATGTGCGATGTATGGGAAAAAATTGTATCTAAACTCCTGATCAGTGGTGGTGTAGGGGTATGGCACGCGGCACGGAATGCTGAGGACCTGGGTTCAATTCCCAGCGCTGTCTTTTTTCTGGGGTTTTTTCTATGTATCCATGTTTCAGTTTGTATTTAGTAAGAAATACACCGTGAAATTTTAGTGGTTGTTTTCCCGAAACGAGGTGATTTAGTATAAATAAATAAATATCACGGGACAATTCACACCAATTGACCTAGTCCCAAAGTAAGCTAAGCATAGCTTGTGTTATGGCTACAAGGCAACGGATAAACATACTTATATAGATAGATACATACTTAAATACATATTAAACACCCAAGACCCGAGAACAAATATTCGTATTATTCATACAAATATCTGCCCCGACGCGAGAATCGAACCCGGGACTTCAAGCTTCGTAGTCAGGTTATCTACCTACTAGGCCATCTGGTCGTCAAGAAGTACCTAACCTATCGTACGATCGTACGCTACTTGTACCAACGAAGCGTTACTATTGGTTTGCGGTCATTTTCGACTTTCGTTTTTCACAATTGGATTTTTGACTGTAGTCAAAATAGTAATTATAAATCGATTGTACAATCGAAACTAAATCACCTCGTTTCGGGAAAACAACCACTAAAATTTCACGGTGTATAGTACCTTAGCCTTAAAGTCGCATTGCGGGGCTAGGTTTAAAACCAGCCGTATCTAGGCTATCTAACATCGCCAGACAGGCTATTTCAGTCCCAGCCCACTTTGTACAGCCTAGAATCGGATGGTATTCATCTCTCGCAGTTTGCTGCAACAATAACAAAAAGGGGTGTATTTTTAATTCTGAAAAATTTAAGTAAACAACCTATTGTGTGGAGCACTTGAAGTTCCCGATACGCACTGGGCCCACGTGGGAACTACGACCCGAGCCCTCTCGTCGGAGTACCCTGGAGTGTGACGTATAGAGTCTAAGTGGTGATTCGATTTTCGTCCCGCAATTGTTTTCGCTTCAAAATGAAATGAAATCAACCAATCTGGCAATCAAAACAACGCAATTTATTTTAGCGGTTAAAGGCTGATTTACACCGGACGAACGAAGAGCAAGAGCTAGAACAAAAGCATTATTTCTTGATCTTTTAGTGTAAAAGAAAGCTCATTTTCATCGTTTACATCAAAAAATCAAGAAAAAAATTAAACTTTTTCCATCGCCACAAATGTTTTCGTCCATCTATCGCATGTCGCATTACAGCCGGCCGCGGAGTGGGGATATAGTGTAAGACGCTCGGCAGCAGCCAAGGCCAATATGGCGGCGCCCATAGCTCGCATCAGCTGACCGTGTAGCTTTTACATTCTCACTTATTCGTGCAAGTGCTCCGCGGTATTTGTGCCTTCTGCCTTAATTTCATTCCCTTAAATCGAATAATTTTCCGAAATTTTTCATTTAAATGCCTAAAAAAGTTTCACTTGCTTCGTGGTTTCATCATCATCAGCCTATGCTCGTCCACTGCTGGACTTAGGCCACGATCCTCGGCCACTCTCATCCAGCTCTTGCCAGCCGCCTTGCTAAAATATCGCGCCAGACGACGACGAGGACGAGACGCCTTACGCTACGTTTGCCGATCCGAGGTCTCCACTCAAGAACTCGTCTACCCCAACGGTTATCGGTTCTTCGGGTTATTATGGCCAGCCCATTCCCATTTCAGCGTGCTAATGCGGTGGGCTATGTCGATAACTTTGGTTCTCTTTCGGATCACTTCGTTACGAATTCGATCTTTCAGGGAAACTCCGAGCATAGCCTTTCCATGGCACGTTGAGCAACTTTAAATTTGTGGACCAGCCCTACCGTCATTATAAAACCACACATTGATTTTTGTAGTTCTTGCTCTTTTTTTGTCTGGTGTAAATCGGCTCTTATCGGCTCCAGGGAGCGAGCACCTTCGAACACGCTTGAACGTTCTAAGCAACAGTTCGCAGGCTTTAAAGCCGTTTACATCAAGCGAGCGAGCATTCTTAGAATATTCTGTAGAATATGTGCGAACGCAGATTGAACAATGAAAGAATGTTCAACGTCTGTTTACACTAAAAGAATTGGATAGAGTGGGGAATTGAGCGTCCGCTCGTCTGGTGTAAATCGGCCTTTAGATAAATCGGATTCGGTACGGTCCATCAATCCATCGATCTTTTGCGTGTCGTTTAGGCGGCGAATTGGTAAAATTTTTATTAAAAGTCACAGTTATAATCAAAAACTGGGCAAGTGCGAATCGGACTCGTGCATCGAGTGAGTTGGGACCCCCTTAAATTATATTTTTATAATTGTTCTTATAGTAGCGGCCACAGTAGAACAAAATCGGTGAAAATTTCAAATATTTATGTATCTATACCTTGACAAGCTCGTGCGCGGCGCTCGGCGGAACCCTGTCGTAGGGAGCCTCTGCTGTCCTTAACAAGATTGTTTTTAATAAGTGCGGCAAATGCTGACTGCGACAGGGTTCCGCGGAGGGTCGGGCACGAGCTTGTCGGACTATAGTTAAACACTGAAAAAACACGGTTCTTGTATGACGACTCCTTTAATTTTTAATTTTACATTATTTTTAGGCTTTATTGTTGTAGCTGCCACAGTAACACATAATCGAATAAGTTATACGGTTCATGAGATAGAGCCCTGAGACAGACGGACGGGCAGACAGACAGCGGAGTCACTGTAATAGGTAACTTAATTAAATTTAGACTAAGTATAACAAGGACTTATGAATGTCAAAGGATCCACCACTGGTTCGGGAAACCTCTGTCAAGAAGTTTACGCTGATAGCTTTCACAGAAATTCAAGTGTAGGTGGATTTCATCTACGAAATTAAATGGCATTTGAATGAAATATAACCTAGTGAATTAACCTTGTGTTTGTAATAAAAGCCAAATGTCACATTTGTAGAGTACGGCATTTTGATAGAGGTGGGTTGTATTTTAGTTGGTTACGGCGGTTCCACTAATTTTTGATAGCCTAATCCTACTCATTAATAGATGAACTGGTATCCCTTCACTTCCCATAACTTAATTTGTACTAATTTGCCATAATAGTTACTGGCCATAATGTTCGTTTGCCCTAATATCATATGCCATAATTCTAGAGTGCCATAATATTTAATATCCCTAATATTAGACACAATAATAACACTTTCCATATTATTTACTTTTTATAACGATCAATCATTTGCCATAGCTAATAAATAAATTGATACAGTAAGGTACGGAGTGACACGAAAGCGAGCGAAGTGAGCGAGTAAGATGGTTCGGAGCAGAAACGACTCGGATAGGTTAGGTTTTTTTATTTCGGCCAGAGAAACGTGTTTTCATTCTGAGTGTTTTATGGCAAATAATTATTATGGCTTTTGAATTTTTGGGAATATGATTTTAGGACATATGAAATTCGGGCAAACGATAGAGAACCAGGTTAACCATATGATATCGATCCAACAGGTGGTGTTAGATTTTGCTGATCGACGGAAACCGGTGGATAAACGATTGATCGACAGCTAATCGATGCTACTGTCCGACGTCGATCCATTGGTGCGTTTGGTTTTGGTGTAGTAAAAACTATCGATCGACATCGACCAATCCATTTTACCATAGATAGTTGGTATCGGTCGACGATCGATAGATTAGTGTGATACACCCTTAGAAATAATCTGGCATTTATTTATCATCCCGCGCATAATCGAAGCATTTCTAAACCCGATTGTTTATGCATCGAAAACATTTTGCATAATTTGCCTTCGGCGATTGTTCTGGCGCATAATTTCGCAAATTTCAATATGCCCGATGCAAACGGATGAAATCAAATTTCCCTTTAACTTTTTCGCTTGTTCGACGTTCATTTGATTTGCGATTCCCAGATTTTTTAGGAAGTTTTAAACTAATAAAGAATTTAAAACGGGACTAATTTTAGCATTCAATTTAAATCTGCGCTCAATTAGCGAGTTTTATCTTATCTAATTTATAAATTAACGGTGCTTTAGTTAAAAGCTAAATTAGTAAGGTTCATTGTTAATTTCAAATGTAATTGCCTAGGATACAGGCTATTTATGTATCCTAGTTTAAGCATTATATTCTAGTGAGTGACTAGTTAGTCTTGTTGTAAAAGCCGTACCTACAGACGATTAGGCACTTGAAGTTGAGCATTAGACACAGACATTGCGCAAAATAAAGTTTCTATAAATTGACAACATCAACCGTACAAAAATAAATGCTATACATACTTGTTGCGTGTGACAGAACAGTAAGTACAGCATTATTTTCGTATGACTCACATTGTCAATTATTCAGAAGCTTCATAGTTGTGCTTATATTGGCAGGATTTACTTCTTAGCGGCCGTTGAATGTGCATAATAAAACGAAACATAGAATAAGTAAAATGCCTACTAATAATTTCAATTAATTATGTAACTACATTTGTTCAAATAAATGAATAGGGATGTTTCCTAGGTAAAAAAATAATAATTCTTATTAGTCCGTATTTTACATTATCAAAAAATATTAGACACGTAATTTTTCTTTTGACAATTAAACAAAAAATGACGAAGATATGGCGCGTTGAAGTTCCGCGTGACGAGGCGTGACGTCACTTGTTCCTAAAACGCTCATACAAAGTGTAGGAACAAGTGACGTCACGCGAAACTTCAACGCGCCATATCTTCGTATTTTTTTGTTTAATTGACAAAATAAAAAATACGTGTCCAATATTTTTTGATAATCTAAAAGACTGACTAGTTAGGAAAGTAGCCTATTATAAATTCCGAAAAAGTCAGAGGTGCGAACTCTATTTTAGAGGCCATAGGTCAAACCAATAGGCTGTCACGACTTTTCCACGAAAATTATAGTCAGTAGGTGGTAATCTGATAAAACAGGGTGAAGGTCACCGATTTAACGTGTCGGAACATGATTACGGGCTATTATAGTACTGCATTATGATTGCTACAAGACTTCAACACAGTCGTGTACGTACAGTTAACCAATTTAACCACAGAACCTTGTCATACTATATAATATTATAAATGTGAAAGTGTTTGTTTGTTTGTCCGTCTTTCACGTCAAAACTGAGCGACAGATTGGCGTGATTTTTTGTATTGACATAGTTGAAGGGCTATAGAGTCATATAGGCTACTTTTTACCACGGGAAAATGCTTCATTTCTACGGGGAAACACGTTTTAATCTACATCAGCGGGGGCGAAGCTGCGGGCATCAGCTAGTCAGCAAGTTTACAATAAGAATAAAATATTTACGACACTTATAGATGTTTTGTAAGACTGACCCCCTGTTTCACCATCCATTGATCAAAATTTGACGGATAAATGTGATGCCGTCTCTGTTTGTTTCGTTCGAATGGACGGAGACGGCATCACATTTATCCATCAATTAAAATTAGTCAATGGGTGGTGAAACAGCCCCTGAGTCTGTTAAAACAAATTGCTATTTAAAAGATTTTCCGTCAATCCAACTCTAAAAAGGCTCGGGTCTTTCCTAACACTAGCAGTGCTTCGTCACTCTACAGAGAGATGTTTAAATCGGTCAGTATGGGCAAGTCTAAAAATTTGTTCTTAGGGACCATGTCATCATATTTTAATTTAACTATTTATTTTCAAAGTGAATGTATAATTAAATATTATATGAATATTTCAAGCGTCTACCTGTTGCCGTTATAAATATCGAGCACAAACGAGCAAAAAAATCACGTTTGTTGTATGGGAGCCCCCTTAAATATTTATTTTATTCTGGTTTTTAGTATTTTTTGTTATAGCGGCAAACGAAATACATCCTCTGTGAAAATTTTAACTGTCTAGCTATCACGGTTCATGAGATACAGCCTGGTGACAGACGGGCAGACGGACGGACGGACAGCGAAGTCTCAGTAACAGGGTCCCGTTTTTACCCTTTGGGTACGGATTCCTAAAAAAGAAATAAACACATTCTCGAACCAACTAAGATTTTTTGAAATCCATGGCCGACCTTATTATGCCACACACTATCGTACGTAACGAAGGACGTAACGTACTTCCCTACCGCTATCATAGACATGTAGTTCCATTCTCTATGACACTTGACACCCGAAAATTTAAAGTGAGACTTCTCTTCTATTACCGTTGGCGGATGAGCCGTCTGGTATAGGAGAATATAGCTTCAAACTCGAGTGTCGGATCTGTTACGTAGTATCTATTGTGGTTGGGATACCTACATGAGAATACTAGACACTCAGTGTATACGAGTACATCGTTTCGTGTGACATCGAATTGCAGACATAATATGTAGCCTATGTTTGGGTCAGTGCCGTGGAGATAGGACGTAATATTGGTGTCTGAAAAGAATGTCACGGATTTAGAAACTGCATTTCGTACTTCCGTTGTATTGATTTTCGATGTGCTAAACGTCCAGATTTCAGATGTAGGTATTATGTGTGATGTACGATTGTTTACTCATTTCTAATGCTAAAATAATCTAAGTAAAGTTCAGGTATGTGCCGTTATGTGTGCCACTAAACACGTGTTTACCCGATAGCTCGCGTGGCGGCGCCACATTACATGGCGCATTACAGCTGTAACGAAAGGTGACGTGAGCGGGGTTAATGAATGGGCTTGGCAAGGCCTAAGCGGCGTTAAGGGTAGTTAACTACTAAAAAACATACACCGTATTAAAATATTATTTTTTCCAGGGTTTCAGACCTGAAAGGCGTAATCGGAGCCCTATTTGCCCTAACCTTGTACCCAGTGAGAGGTCAAGTTTCATTAGTTCTGGAAAAAGTAAGAACTAAAATCCATGTCACTCAAGAGTCGTTTAAAGTACAAAATTAAGGGATTTAATAAAAACAAAACTTAATTGGTTCCTTTGTGTAACGAAAATTACCCATAGATATATTTTGTATGACTAACCTTCGTTACACAAAGGAAACGATCCTTAACTATGTGTGTACAGTTTTGATGAAAACTACTCTTAAGCGATATTTAGGCAAAATAACCGATAGTCACCCAGGCAGCGGTAGTCGGCTGTAATGTGTGCGAAGAGTACGGAAAATAATAATATATTTAGTGCTCTACCTCGTGGTCTCTATGTGGGCGTTATTATTAAAAGACTGAGAAATGGGTATTTTACCCTAGGTTGAGTTGTTTAGTAACAATATATTGCATCAGGCGTTACTTTGCGGAGCTCCATATTAATGAACTGAAACAATTTCGGAAAAAATCCAGTGTACGAAATTCAACACTGAAACCTATATAATAGTTACGTAGGTAGAGCATGTAAAGTCGCAAATTAATCTCAACCGCTCAGTCCAAACACATAATTTTGTACGCAATTACATAAGAACATACTATTATTACATTTGAAATTTACCGTGAGCTTTACGGTGAAGGAAAACATCGTGAGGAAACCTGTATACACCTGCGAAGAAATTCAACGGTGTGTGTGAAGTTCCCAATCCGCACTGGGCCCGCGTGGGAACTGCGGCCCAAGTCCTCTCATTCTGAGAGAAGGCATGTGCCCTGCAGTGAGACGTATATAGACTGGGATGATGATGATGATGATACTACTTATGTCCTTCATACAAGGAGAACCAGAGCTTATTTTTTGGGAATTCCTGCAAAAACGTAATGAAACCCGGAATCCGAATTTAACTGCCAGAATAGGGATGTTTCCTAGGTAAAAAAATAATAATTCTTATTAGTCCGTATTTTACATTATCAAAAAATATTAGACATGTAATTTTTCTTTTGTCAATTAAACAAAAAATGACGAAGATATGGCGCGTTGAAGTTCCGCGTGACGAGGCGTGACGTCACTTGTTCCTAAAACGCTCATACAAAGTGTAGGAACAAGTGACGTCACGCGAAAGTTCAACGCGCCATATCTTCGTATTTTTTTGTTTAATTGACAAAATAAAAAATACGTGTCCAATATTTTTTGATAATCTAAAAGAATGACTAGTTAGGAAAGTAGCCTATTATCTACACGAGCAAAACTGTAGATAAAAACTAGTTTAAAAAATCTACGTAAATAAGCTTAATACACCTCTTCAGCTTGAGCAAAAACAAATGAGCAACGCAATAAAGTATGTTGTTATTATCTTCAATATGAAATCCTCATACTAAGACGTCTCACAAGTCTAGTTTGACATGTAATAGAGCAGTCTTTCCCAAAGTGTGGGCGCCAGCATTGTGCTGGTACATCTTGATCCCCGGAAATCAATGACACCTGGCCCCTATACCACAAACGTTACATGAGCTACATAGTTGTCACTTCTTTGTATGGCTAAGTTAACACTTATGTCGATTAACACTTGCATTTTTTATGGTACGGGGGGCTGTAATTAGATGGCACGGTTCTGAATATCGAAAGCTACATCGAATGTATTAAAAATCGATCATCAGTACATAACAAAAGCGTCAATAGTTGTATTTGTCGATGAAACTCCCTACCTGTCAATAAATTTTACCCTCTAAATTCCGATATCTGAGAACACGCATACCGTTAAATTTTTCCGCATTTGTTTTGCAATCATTTCGCATGTAAATTACGAAAAAGAAAACTCAAGGGTGCCCAGTGCGGATGTTGATCTTGAACATGATTTTAGAGGTGTCCGGATAAGTTTGAGAACCGCTGCACCAGGGTAATCCCCTGTCGACCGCCATCCTTCATGAATGGAACTTCATCCCCTTTATCCCTCTTATGATTTCCCTGTTTGTTCTTTTGTGGGAGTTAGATCGGCGACAACTTTATATTGCGGTTGGCGTCCACATCACTATGGAAGATTTGTATGCAATTCGGTTATGCTAGCTGTGTTTGACTGCAGTGATAAGTTTGTTGAGACAGACAATGGGTTGTGCGGCACGGAGTAGAGAAGAGTGTAATGTGTTGATGTGTTATGAATCAAGGTACTTATGTAGATTCTGAGGATTAAATTTTATTTTAGAGTAAAATACTTAAGCAATTCAAAGTCCAAATCAAGGTCATCATTCATTTCAGCCGAAAGACGTCCATTGCTGAAGGCTCGCCAAACAGATCGGTCGGTCGGGGTTCCCGCAACCTTAACCAGGTCGTCGCTCCATCTAGTTGGAGACCTGCCGACATTGCGTCTTCCGATCCGTGGGCGCCACTCGAAAACCTTTCGGTCCCATCGGCGGCTCGGAGATTCTCTGCGGGATCGCATTAGAAATGATGAAGTCCGCGCAAGAACTAAAGTCACCGACATAGCTCGAAGAAACGCCAGACTCAAGTGGCAGTGGGCAGGGCACATCGCTCGTAAAGTCAAGATATTTTCAATTAATTTAGGGCATAACCAGCATTTATGAATGTCGGCTTCTGCTAAATTAAACTAAATAAGTCTTACGCGGTCTCCTAAAACTTAACGATAATCTGGTACCGCTAGACAGTTGTAATTTTCACAGATGATGTATTTCAGTTGTTGCTATAACAACAAGTACTAAAAAACAGAATAAAATAAATATTTAAGGGGGCTCTCATACAACAAACGTGATTTTTTCCTCGATATTGATGAACAGGTAGACGCTTGAAATATTCCATTTAAATAATTAAATTAAAATAAAACAAATATTTAAAGGGATTTTATTTGTATGGGAGCCCTACAAAAAACGTGATTTTTTTGCCGTTTTTATAGATAATGGGGCGGAACCCTTCGTACGCGAGTCCGACTCGCATTTGGCCGGTTTTTTATGCCATATGTATACGGCAAGAACACATGTTAATAATTTAGCATAGCCACAAGGTGAGAGATTTTTCCATGTTCAACTAAATGGCCTAAATAAATTTATTTGAATGAAAAAAAAATTGAAAAACTAAATACAAACTGAAATATAGATGCACAGAAAAAACCCCAGAAAAAAGACCAATGCTGGGAATCGAACCCAGGTCCTCAGCGTTCCGTGCTGCGTGCTTACCCCTACACCATCACTGGTCTAGAAGTTAGCGACGAATCTTTCCCATACATCGTACACTTCAGTCTGTTATAATCACATTTAGGCAGTGATAAAGCGCATCTATGTTATGCCCTCTACCGAGAGACTTCAACACTCCTTCGGAGCTACCCGCTCACCTGGACCAAAAGATGGCGCTACTAGGCCAACTTTTACAAGTTAAGTATGAAGTATCTTTTTCTATTTATTTTTTTATTTTTCTATTTATTTATTTATTTTTTAATTTTTTAGAAGAAAAATAAAAAATAAATAGAAAAAGATACTTCATACTTAACTTGTAAAAGTTGGCTTAGTAGCGCCATCTCTTGGTCCAGGTGAGCGGGTAGCTCCGAAGGAGTGTTGAAGTCTCTCGGAAGAGGGCATAACATAGATGCGCTTTATCACTGCCTAAATGTGATTATAACAGACTGAAGTGTACGATGTATGGGAAAGATTCGTCGCTAACTTCTAGACCAGTGATGGTGTAGGGGTAAGCACGCAGCACGGAACGCTGAGGACCTGGGTTCGATTCCCAGCATTGGTCTTTTTTCTGGGGTTTTTTCTGTGCATCTATATTTCAGTTTGTATTTAGTTTGAAATATATGGTTTCACGGGATGACCGTAAAAGTAATAAAAAAATGAAGTTGAAGAAAAATAAAAAAATAAATAGAAAAAGATACTTCATACTTAACTTGTAAAAAATTGAAATTCGAAAAAAAGGTCACAGGTGAGCAAAGTAATTGTTTCAGTTCATTAATATGGACCTCCGCAAAGTAACATCTGATTCAATAAATTACTTAAATTTATTTTGACATGGAATTAGAATCGTCTCCATTTTCTTTAACCCCCCGTGGCAATAACTAAAGAATATCGGTCGAAATCTCACGCTTGCATTTTTCATGCTACATAGCTTTTCTTTTGAAGCAGTTCTTTCAATTTTCGCTTTCTGAAGGAATATTTGATGCAACGAACAAAGCTTGTGTTTTCGTCAGCTTTTGCCGCAGCAAATCCTTGGTAATACTTAAGTTTTTATTCCGCTTCAAAAGATTTTTTTTTAACAATTTGAAGCATCTATTGTATACAAGCAAGGATGATATAGACTTGATATGGATTAGCACTATTAGCAGTCGCCATAGTACAGATCGGCCGCGGAAAAATAGTTCGATTTATTAAATCTAGATGGCGCTGACATATAGCCAGAGGGTTTGAAAGCAAAACAATAAGACTAACAGATACACTGACGAGCAAAAATAAAGGGTCGGTTACAAAAATGACGATAACTTCAAAACCCGCTGTGATAGCTTCTTCGAGTAAAATGAGTTTAGTAAAGAGTTTTATTCTCAATTAAACTTTTTCTTGTTAAGAATAAAACTCTTTACTAAACTCAATTTATTCGAAGAAGCTATCACAGCTGGTTTTGAAGTTATCGTCATTTTTGTAACCGACCCTTTATTTTTGCTCGTCAGTGTATTTCATATTATTGCAAATGTATTATTATGCAATTTTGAAAAATAATACATTTGTAGTAATATGAAACATCTGCAGTCTTATTGTTTTGCTTTCAAACCCTCGGGCTATATGTCAGCGCCATCTAGATATAATAAATCGAACTATTTTTCCGCGGCCGATCTGTACTATGCGACTGCTAATCCAGTCTATATCATCATTGATACAAGTTTCTGAAAAACGCGGGAGCTCAGTGGTTTGTTCCATGGCTTTAGTGGATCGATGGATTCGAACCTTGAGTCGTACCTCTGTGTTTTTCTCAATTACTGTTCAAAACTAGCCGTCGCCTACGTACCCTACCGACCTACTGTATTCTAACAAATAATATTAGTAGGTACGGAACGCTAGAAACAAAATAATGTATCCAACAGAAAATTAAAACACTTTTCAGTTATTCAGCTTCCATTGCCGCCGCGTCACACAACGCGGACAAAGGAATTCATTTTTGCTAGCAGATGTTCGGTGGAACATTTTTACATACACTTTTATCTTCGCCTTTGTTCATGGAGCTTTTGAAGGAATCCCTTTATTTCCCTCCTCAGGGTGTGAAGGAATACATTATATTTTATGACATATGATGTATCTAGAATGCCTTTATTCAAACTTAGGTAATCATCATCATCATCCCAGTCTATATACGGGTCCAGTGCGACTTGGGAACTTCACACACACCTTTGAATTTCTTCGCAAGTGTATGCAGGTTTCTCAAGATGTTTTCCTTCACCGTAAAGCTCATGGTAAATTACATATGTAATTTCTCACATAAATTCCGAAAAACTGCGAGCCGGGATTTGAGCCCACGACCCTCTGCTTGAGAGGCAGGTCAAACCACTAGGCCACCACGGCTTCTATTGGTTAATTCTTCAATATTCTTATGTAAATAAACAACAATTACCTGAGATGGAGGAGTATATCCACCCACAATTGTCGCATCGTGTTTCGTGGTATTTGAAATATAGGGAACATGCTCAGGACTTTGGAAATCTATTCTGGCTTATTAAAAACCAGTTCTTAATAGATAGTGAAAATAAACGGATCACTCGCGTCTTAAAACGAGTTTAACTAGACATATTTCGGGCCAATCCGTAGCCCTTCCTCTCGGAACATGTCGAGTTAAACTCGTTTTAAGACGTGCGTGATCCGTTTATTTTCACTATGAGTGGTCTCACGGTAGTTTCTTAATAGATAATATATTTCTTAATAGGTAAGCATTGTATGGTGTCATCCTACGGGACAGGCATAGCCTAGTGTAGGTGACACGGGTAACCACTATATGTATAAAAATTAAGTACGGTGAAAAACTGTTCCTGTGCAAAACTTAATTTATGTAATCTGTAATATCACTGTTTCCAATATTTTTTTTTAGTTTCTTTTTTATTTGTTGGTGTGTTTGCAATTTTAGTAATTGTTTCATCATTATCATTATCATTTCAGCCTATATGCGCCCCAATACAAAGCACAGGCCTCCTTTCAGAATTAAAGGGCTTGGGTCGCATTTCCCACTTTAGGTACGTTTTCTTGTTACTATACGTTCACGTTCACGGATTAGTAGTTGATTAAATTATTAATAATAATAAATTATGGGCCAATTGACACCAATTGACGTAATCCAAACCAAGCAAAGCTTGTACTTACCATGGGTAGAGTCAACTTCATAAATAAGTGATCACTTTTGTACTTTGTCGCTTTTACGTCATGTTTGAAAAGCCATACGAAATTATGTAACAACTGAAAGCGACAAGGTACAAAAGTGATCACTTATTTATGACGTTGACTGTACTAAAACAACGGATAAACATACTGCGATAGATAAATTCATATTAAACATCCGAGACTTGAGCACAAACATTCATATTTTTACATTTCGTACTAAATACAAACTGAAATATAGATGCACAGAAAAAACCCCAGAAAAAAGACCAATGCTGGGAATCGAACCCAGGTCCTCAGCATTCCGTGCCGCGTGCCATACCCCTACACCACCACTGGTCTAGAGATTAGACACGAATCTTTCCTATACATCATACATTTCAATCTGCTAAATCATCACCTTATGCAGTGACAAACGCACATCTATGTTACACCCTCATCGAGAGATTTTAACACTCCTTCGGAACTAACCGCTCACCTGGACAAGAGATGGCGCTACTGTGCAACTTTAAACAAGTTAGCTATGAAGTATCTTTTTTTTTTTTTTGTACTTATTTTTTCAACTTCATTTTTTTATTACTTTTACGGTCATCCCGTGAAATCATACATTTCGTACTAAATACAAACTGAAATATAGATGCACAGAAAAAACCCCAGAAAAAAGACCAATGCTGGGAATCGAACCCAGGTCCTCAGCATTCCGTGCCGCGTGCCATACCCCTACACCACCACTGGTCTAGAGATTAGACACGAATCTTTCCTATACATCATACATTTCAATCTGCTAAATCATCACCTTATGCAGTGACAAACGCACATCTATGTTACACCCTCATCGAGAGATTTTAACACTCCTTCGGAACTAACCGCTCACCTGGACAAGAGATGGCGCTACTGTGCAACTTTAAACAAGTTAGCTATGAAGTATCTTTTTTTTTTTGTACTTATTTTTTCAACTTCATTTTTTTATTACTTTTACGGTCATCCCGTGAAATCATACATTTCGTACTAAATACAAACTGAAATATAGATGCACAGAAAAAACCCCAGAAAAAAGACCAATGCTGGGAATCGAACCCAGGTCCTCAGCATTCCGTGCCGCGTGCCATACCCCTACACCACCACTGGTCTAGAGATTAGACACGAATCTTTCCTATACATCATACATTTCAATCTGCTAAATCATCACCTTATGCAGTGACAAACGCACATCTATGTTACACCCTCATCGAGAGATTTTAACACTCCTTCGGAACTAACCGCTCACCTGGACAAGAGATGGCGCTACTGTGCAACTTTGGGATGACCGTAAAAGTAATAAAAAAAATGAAGTTGAAAAAATAAGTACAAAAAAAAAAAGATACTTCATAGCTAACTTCATATTTTTACACAAATATCTGCCATGACCGGGAATTGAACGGGTATGTATTACAATACCGAAGTACGAAAGACCGAATGTATTAAAACATCGAATGGGTCAAAAGGCCGACACGATTTGTTTCTGAAACCGTAAACTTCTCAGAATTTATTAAAATGGCATCATACAGAACCCATTAGGTTAGGTTAGGTATGTTAACGGTTTCAGAAAAAAATCGTGTCGGTCTTTTGACCCATTCGATGTTTTAATACATTCGGTCTTTCGTACTTCGGTATTGTAATACATACCCGAATTGAACCCGGGACCTCAAGCTTCGTATTCAGTCTGGTTGCATAAAATTTCTACGCATAATTCATTATTTGGCATAACTCTTTTTTTCTCAGAAACAATTATATTTATAACAATTCTGAATAATTAATGGTTTTTGAGAAAAAAGAGTTATGCGAAATGATGAATTATGCCAAAAGATGAATTATGACTGAAAATTGTATGTAACCCGATTATGGACCCAGCTGAATAATTTCCGCGCAAGTTCTTGGTACCGTGGCTGAGACAATGACAAGTGGAAATGAGATGTCATACATAAGTAACACGATCTCGTTGCTCAGACATTTAAATTATATGCTTACGACTACAATACCCGGGGGGATGCCAGAGTTGACTCGATGAGATTAATGAGATTGATTGAAATGAGTGGAACAGAAAGACGGGTTTAGCTTCACAAATGTAAAATAACTAGGTATACTAAAATAATGTACCTATTCAAAATGTACATCATCATCATCATCAATTTTCAGCCGAAAGACGTCCACTGCTGAACATAGGCCTCCCCCAAGGCTCGCCCAATAGACCGGCCCTGCGCCATCCGCATCCAATGCGTTCCCGTCACCTTCACCAGGTCGTCGCTCCATCTTGTACAATACAATACAATGCAATACAATGACTCTATTGTCCACCACAAAAAAAATTACTACAGAAAAACCAGTACATGGAAAAAATATATAAGGTAAGTACTAGCTTTCGCCCGCGACTCCTTCCGCGTGGAATCAGTAATTTGGAAAGCTTATTTTTTTTTATCCAATTTGCTTTTTCATCAATTATGGCTCTCCTTAGTTCCTCGATATAAAAAATATATAATTAATTAATTAACTAATTATTATAGTTTTTTGTATGACGACCCCCTTTAATTTTTAACTTTATTTTATTTTTAGTATTTGTTTTTATAACGGCCACATTAGTACATAATCGATATGCGTGTAGCTATTACTGTTCAAGAAATAGAGCCCTGTGACCGACAGACAGATAGCGGAGTCTCAGTAATAGGGTCCCGTTGGAACCCTTTGTGTACGGAACCTTGAACCCCGAATCCCCGAGGACTACGTATATTAATTTTCCCAGTAAATTTCCCGTGGTAGGGTAATGAATATAACGAACGCGTGCCCTGGTCGGCACCTAATCAATTTGTTGGCGTAATTAGTGCAGCGAAATATCGAGTGACGGAGCTTGATGTAGGGATGGGACACTGTATCGATATCCATATCCATATCCATACTTCCATAATTTATTCTATCGTAATTGAGCGACGGACTGGCGTGATGGACATAATTGAAGGGCAGGAGGGTAACATAGGCTACTTTCTACCACGGGAAAATATCTCATTCCCATGGGAAAACACGTTTTAATCTACTTTAGCAAGGGGGCAAAGCCGCGGGCATCAGCTAGTTATTTATAATGTTGACTGATAGTCAAGTGCTAAGACAAGTGTGTTTATGCTGGACAATTATGATGCGTTTACTTAATTGTTTTAATTAGTCTTATTTAATTTGAGGTGCTCATACATCAGTGGCGGAACGTGAATTTTTTTACAAGTAAAGCCGGTATATTTCAAACTAAATACAAACTGAAATATAGATGCACAGAAAAAACCCCAGAAAAAAGACCAATGCTGGGAATCGAACCCAGGTCCTCAGCGTTCCGTGCTGCGTGCTTACCCCTACACCATCACTGGTCTCCAGTCATCACTGGTGGAGACCAGTGATGGTGTAGGGGTAAGCACGCAGCACGGAACGCTGAGGACCTGGGTTTGATTCCCAGCATTGGTCTTTTTTCTGGGGTTTTTTCTGTGCATCTATATTTCAGTTTGTATTTAGTTTGAAATATATGGTTTCACGGGATGACCGTAAAAGTAATAAAAAAATGAAGTTGAAGAAAATAAAAAATAAATAGAAAAAGATACTTCATACTTAACTTGTAAGTAAAGCCGGAGCACAAAAACCTAAAAACCCCATTTATCCTCTTCTTGAAAGTGCAGTAATGGAGGTGAAGAGTTATAGTAACTTCAATACGTGTACGTGTACGTACATACGTGTGCGCGTTTGGCAGCCGCCGTGACGTACGACTCCGAGAGGAAGGGCTACGGATTAGCCCGAAACATTTCGAGTTAAACTCGCTTTAAGACGTGAGTGATCCGTTTATTTTCACTATCAAGTGAAAATGAAATCAAAAAACAACGTAGTCAATAAATTAGCGATTAGAAGCCGCCAAGAAGAGGATGATGGTTTATCTTAGCATTTAAATTGTGTTTTAAAATATGAACCTTTACCTCTACCATGAGTTTACACTAGTTTACGTGACCGTGCTCGCTAGCGACGGCGTAAATGATTTGTATGGAGAATTGTACAGCGCCTCTAGCGGTCACTTACGGAAGTACAATTCTCCATACAAATCATTTACGCCGTCGCTAGCGAGTACGGTTACTGTGAACTAGTGTAAACTCATGGTAGAGGTACAGGTTTACAGGTAAAAGACAGCAAAATTTTCTATATTTTATGTAATACTTCAATTCTACCAAAGAAAAATATAATGATTTAAATAACATTCTGTTTTTATTTCTCCGTAGTAGGTACTATCGCCCCAAGCGCCAGATACCCATTTTCAAAACAAATTTCCTTGCAGCCGTTGATGTTTATTGCTATGGATTGTTATGGACAGATGTCTAGCCACTGCACGCAAAATGGGCCTTTAAGGCAACATTTCAGCCGAAAGACGTCCGCTGCTGAAGACATTTCCATAATCACGGATTAGACTAAACGTTTTCAGGCCATACGCCGGATACCCTAGGTACTTGATAAAACAAGACTAAAGATTGTGAGGCGCAGCCTTTTGTGGCAGAAACTCCTGTTGTAAATACGTTAAGCGGCCCGCGCCGGCTGTACCCGGAGCTGCGGGCTGTATCGTCTGCAAAAAAAGTTATTAACTTGTGTCCATCATCACTTCAAGCAGACAAACATGGGGAAACTGTAAGTGTCTCCTATGGGACTACGTAGTACCGGTAAACTGGGGTTACTTTAGGAAATTTTGGGGCTACTTTGATAGATTTAAAATGGTTATAAAAACGCAAATATTCATAGCTAGATTGAGCAAATGACGTAATAAATTAAGTGATTTAACAAGGTAGTTATTTCACTGCCACACATGGTCTAAAAAAATAAGGACACGGCGTAAAAACTGTTTTCTAAAGTAGCCCCCGCATTTCAAAAGTAACCCCAGTTTACGTAATGTAGTTTTTAATATAAAGGGTCCACGGAAAAATATTTCTAGCCTGGCTAAGCAACTTTACTTAGTTTTAGCGGTTTGAAAGTTAGTCATCACGAACAATTACTACCATATGGTTACCTTTAAAAATCTAATATACTAGGGGCGTTCAATAAAAAGTGAGAATGAGTATGTTATAAACAACTTTTACTAAATGTCATTTTATTTTTCGACATAGTCACCTTTTAGCATAATATACTTAGTATATCTTTTTTCTAAACTTAAAATTCCATTTTTAAAAAAGGTCTCATCTTGAGTACTTAAAAAATCTTGTACTGCAGCGACTACCGCGTCGTCGTCTTCAAATTTCTGGCCTCTCAGGTATTGTTTCAATCTCGGAAATAGGTAGAAATCACTGGGAGCGAGATCTGGTGAATACGGAGGATGCTTAAGGATATCGAACCCAGCATCACGAATTGCAGCCATTGCAACGGCGGACTTGTGTGCCGGGGCATTGTCCTGGTGGAACAGCACAACTTTCGAGAGTTTACCTCGCCGTTTTTCGCGGATCTCATTGCGCAATGTTGCTATTTGTTTGGCGTATAATGTGCCCGTAATAGTGGCTCCATGCTCGAGATACTCAATCATTAATATCCCTTTACCATCCCAAAAAACAGAGCCCATGACCTTACCGGCAGATTGGCTCACCTTGAGTTTCTTCGGAGTTGGAGATGATAGCCTTTTCCATGTCATAGACTGCAGTTTCGTTTCAGGGTCGTAATGATGGAGCCATGTTTCGTCCATTGTTATAAATCGCGCCAAAAAAAGTTCCCGGTGTTGCTGCATCAGGTTCAAAGCTTCTTGACAAATCTCTAGTCTAGTTTGTTTTTGCGTGTCAGTAAGCATTCTTGGTACCCAACGCGCAGATACCTTTTTCATACCCAAGCGTTCATGTAAAATATTATGCACGCTCCCCGTTGAAATCTTTACATTTTCAGCAATAAAACGAACTGTGACACGACGATCCGCCAAAACTGAGTTTTCGACTTTTTTCACAATTTCTTCAGTTACTGCTGTAGTAGGGCGTCCGGAGCGGGGGTCGTCCATTGTCGATGTTCTTCCACGTCTAAATTCGGTGCACCAACGTGCGACTGTCGAATACGGAGGAGCATTAGACCCTAAAGTGTCCCGCAAATCCAAATTGACTTGGTCCGTAGAAAAATTTTTCAAACACAAGTATTTGATAACGGCGCGCAGTTAAATATTTTCCATTTTCGCTAACGTACTCAATAGCATTGCAAAGAAATCACCGTATATTTTTTTAAACAAAAGACAGTTAGTTTTTTTTTTTCATAGCAATCAGCTAGATAGATTAGCTTTACCGGCCAGTATTTAATTTCGTAATATTAAAAGAGTTTGCATCTCATTCTCACTTTATATTGAACGCCCCTCGTATAAAAACCTCGTGTCACGGTGTTAGATCATTTATGTACACCTGCTTTCAACAAATAAATATACTTACTTACTTACTTTCTTACTTAATTATCACTTATAAATGTCCTCCGAAACGGCTTGAAAGATATTTATCAAATTAAATTTCTATAAATGTTTGGTAGGTCTGAGAATAGGTTGTAGGCTATTTTTTATACCTATATTCTTCGCAGACGGAGTCACGAGCAACAGCTAGTAAAAATATATATTGTTTTCAGATATCCATATTTAATTCGATGGTAATATACGAGCTCAAGCCATAGTAATTTACGAGCTCTACATTTTGAGATTAAAGTCTTAATTTTCAAAAAAGGTGATTAGACGTGTTCTTTCCGTGGACCCTTCATAATGTGTCTGTTCTAGTGTAAGTCTACAAGTCATTTATCAAAGTGGTACGGAGTGCGGGGAAGTGGGCATTCTGCAAAAACGTCACGTCAAAAACTATTCTGAATCTATTTGTTTTGAGTACTGTACTCATTACGCGCCCGCGCCTGCTCGCGTGTACCCGCCCCGATAAGCTACACGTGTTCACCGCAACATACAAGCTGGCATTTGGTAGTTTCTGACGTAACTATAAATAACTAGCCCTTGCCTACGGCTTCTATCAAATTTTATGAAATACTGGCTGTTGCCCGCGACTTCGCATGCGAAGAATTCGTTTATCGCTATCCCGTGGGAACTATGTTTTTTCCGGGATAAAAAGTATACTATGTTAATTCAGGTTATAAACTATGTGCACAAAATTTATTCCAGAATTTAATATTCAGAATCCGTCAAACCGTTTTAGCGTGAAAGAGTACAAACGTCCACTCCACACATCTATCCATCCATATAAACTTTCAGGTTTATGATATTTGTAAACCTAGCCCTTCCCTACGGCTCTTTTCGAATTTTATTAAGAGGGTTTATACCTGCTGAGCTGGTAACGTTGCATTATTGTTAGTTTTTCTCAATTATTCGATAAAAATTTAATGAAAATAAAAATGTAGTCTATAAGAATTATTCTAATACCTATAAATTTAAGTTAATAATAATAATAAATAATTTTATTTAATCAGACAACAAGGATCCATAATAATATTAGTATTTCACTTATGACTATGTTAGTATACATATTGAACAAGTGTCATTGTGTTTTTAATTAAATTTTGCATAACAGAGCACTCATCTCTCACCGCTATCGTCTTCAGGAGGCTGTTAGTGTTGCCACGTATTCTTATCAGAAGCGATGCCATTTTTTTTCGTAGTATAGCGTTAAAGCTGTCTACTCGCGCTTCGGCAAACATCGTGGACGCACTGCAGAACCGTGGCAGCCCCAACAGCGCCCTGAAGGCGTAATGAAGCCCTGAAGGTTAATGTGTCTACTGCAATAATAATTCGTGATAGACTTTTATTTTCTTTAAAAACGAACAAATTATTACCTAACGGTTTTTAAAGAAAATAAAAGTCTTATCAAGAATTATTATTGCAGTAGACGCATTAACTTATATATTAGAACAATAATTTGTATACAAAACATTTTTAATTTTCATTCAATTTTTATGGAATAATCGAGAAAAACTAACAAAAATGCAAGGTTGCCAGCTCAGCAGGTATAAACCCTCTTAAGTACTAACGACCCACACCGGCTTTGCACGGACTGTCTAACGCGCTAAGGTTGTAATTAGGAAAGCTTATTTAGCCGTTGAGTTTTCTGAGATTTTCCAACTAAATTTTGTACTATAAAAACCTTCTACAAATTAATACATGTACGCTACTAAATTTGAATACCGGTAATGATTATACCGCTAATCAGAGCTTTAGCGATATAAATAGCGAAATGCAATTATAACCGGTTATAGCTCATTTTAAAGCCGGTAGTAAGAATACCGGTGGCGATCCCTTTCTGTCTTATTCCAGATGTCTAGATAGGTACCTATCTGCACACATAAGCTCATTCAAATTAATTTAGCTGATTTAGCGAGAATTAAAAATACACACTCATACACGCACGCACGCTCATACTACGTTTCGCATGTAACATTAGTATGATTAATCTTAGGATGGTACTTAACAATATCAGCTTATTTCATCAATGTAATGGTGCTGCTAACAAGATACTTCATGTAAGTGTTATACCGACGCCGCGAGCTAAATTAGGTAGATATATTAAGTATCTAAGTTATATTAGGTACACTCTTAGATAAGATACAGTTATTACCTTACCTAATCCTTTACCTGTGTTATGAAGGTTTACTTCTTGCCAAATTTCATAATTATACACCGTGTTTTTTTATATATAGGTTAACTTCGCCAAAGAATAAGGCTAGGTACACACGGCAAGAGGAGAATAGGACGGCAGAAGAAAACCTGGGCTTGATGATCTAACACAGGGTTTTACAACCGGTGTGCCGCGGCACACCAGTGTGCCGCGTACATTTTCAAGTGTGTCGCGATGCTTAATTGCAGTCCAACCTAAAGGGTATCAATACAACCCCTACGTCCGTTACATATAAATCAAAGCCTCTAATATACCGAATTCTTTACTGGTGTGCCGTGAAAGTTTACTGAAACTAAAAGTGTGCCGTTGACAACAAAAGGTTGAAAAACCCTGATCTAACAAGTACCTACAGAACAAACACACACACAGAACCTACAAAAAATACGGTTTCAAGGGATCATAACATGTTTCATAATTAATTATTAATTTCAACTTGATACTAGGTACCACGTGTTCTCCTAGATCAAAATGTTTATTCCGTACGTAGGTCGTAAAGGGCTCTTTTTACATGTCTACCTATTTATATGTTTTATACTGAAGCGCTTTCGGAACGACCATCATTGCCAAGAAGAATTCGCCGCAAGATACCTCGAAAAAACAAATTAATTAAGTAATTTTCAGTCATATTTAAAAAAGGTCTCTCATAGATGGGCAACACATGAATGTGAGTGTGTGTGTGGAATTATTTTTTTATGAAATCCGAAACCTATTTTTCTCGTAAAATTAAGACATTTATAGACTTGGACAAATTAATAACAACATAACAAATTATTAAAAATTATAAAAAAAAACTGTCCTTAATTATCTAACTACGTACATGTACAACTCGCCTAAGTTCTGTCCCTGTGGAAGAGTGCCCATAAGGCCGCCTGGATTCTGATGCCATGTAAAGTTCTAATTTTTATTTTTTAATTATGTACACTCGACTCCCTCAAAAGTACACTTAACTGACCCCACTTGATTCCTTTACCCAAGCTTTACCCTCTACCTGTTTCCATTGGCAGGCCTAGCACGCGCGCCGGCGTGACCGGAGTTCAGACTAGCGTAACGCTTCCGTAACGTATGGAGATAATAATATGTTATATCTTTATTGCACGTGTCGTGAACTTTTGGCGTCCGGCAGGTATATTCACCAAAGTGTAGCTTAAGTTTATGTTTATAAGAAAAAGTTGGTACCTACCTATGTAAGTTAAATGTTAATATACCATGTCCAAAATAACGAGTTAATGCTTACGTACCTACGGCCTCTCAAGCAGAACCCGGGATCGCAATTCTGAGTGTTTCGGATTTCACGTGCAACACTACTGTGCATGTATAACCATACAATAGAGAGAGAGAGAGAGTGAGTGTTAGTAGAATATTTTGCTGAAGTGGCAATAAGCTGGTCACGTTTGCAGTACAACTGACGATCGTTGGAGCAGACGTGTCCTGGAGTGGAGACCACGTTTAGGAAAGCGTAGTGTGGGACGCCCTGCAACACGTTGGACTGATGACCTTAGGAGGACAGCGGGCAGTGGATGGATGAGGGAAGCCCAGGATCGCGAAAGTTGGCGCAATATGAGGGAGGCCTACGTCCAGCAGTGGACGGACAATGGCTGTAGATAAAGTATTTTCAAACATATCGTTTACACTTGAAAATGCACTTTCTAACTTATACTAATACCTTTGGCGGTAACCCGTCTGGTACTTAAATATAGCGTCTGTTACATGCGATCGTTCATCTCTGCTTGTACATATCCCACTGCAGGGTACAGGCCTCCTCTCGGTATGAAAGGCCTTGGGCCATAGTTCTCACGCGGGCCCAGTGCGGCTTGAAAACTTCACACACACAATTTATTTATTTTCCTTCACCGTAAACTTCATGGCAAGTTTCAAACGAAATTGCGCACATAAATTCCAAAAATCTCAGAATTACGAGTCCGCGTTCGAATCCACGACTCTCTACTTGAGACACCACTAGGCTACCATTTATAACTTTTTTCCCTATAAACAAACACTAACTCGTTATATTGGACATGGATAGTCAGTCGTTTGAGAAGATGTTGCCAAAATTACATCACTCATGAAAAGTGCATTTAAGATGAACTCTAAAAGCGTAGCACTTTTGCACAAAATAGCGGTAAGTGAGAAGATGTGAGGAAGCTGCAAGATTATGAGAGTTAAGGGAAAAGTTCTACAGCAGGCTCATTTTTATTTACCTACTACTTTATACTAGTGTCATACACATTTTTTCGGTTGCGTCCTTCCTGTGGACATGGCAAAAGAAAGGGTGTGTGACGCCTGGCTAACTTTTGGCCTATTCAGTTAAATAAATCTTAAGGGGCTAAATTCAGGAACGGCCCAACACGGTTCGCGAGCGGTAATTCGATCGTTTGTGAGAGAATAGGGATGAACTGCTATTCAGGAACGCCAAAAATCACTGGTTTGCGAGAGGTTTGGACTGAGATTGGGATGAGCCTTATTTTTCTAGATTGCATTTGGTAGTAGAGCATACGGTTGTGGTGCCAACTCTGAAGATGATTTCGAAACGCGAAAGTGCAGTTTGGTGGTGGTGGTGGTGGTGGTGGGGTTTGTGTGATTTGTGTGTGTTCGTACAGTGTGGAGGTGGAGGAACTGTATGAACACGCATTTTTTCTTACATAAACGTAACTATCGTAAGGTCGCGGGTAAGCAAAGTAATTGTTTCAGTTAATTTATAGATTTTTGTAAAAAAAAAATCTAAATATGATCTTCATTATTTAATTTTTTTTTCTAGCCAGTCGATTTTGACGTTCGTCACGTATATTTTGCATTATATAGTAAAGACAATTATATGACATCAATTTTAGGATATATTGCCATACGAAAAAATACAAAAAATACAATTTTTTTTTTAGTTGTAAGAACCTCTTAGTTTTCGAAATGTATGTGCGAAAATTCTGTACGTCTGTCTCCATTGTAACAAATCTCCAAGAGCACATGCATATTCGGATATGTAAATTTCCCTGCACCGTCTTAGCTCGTAGTCAGCGCGACCGAAGTTCCTTATCGCTTTTACGTAATATATGCGTTTCGGAGGAAATGTGTTCGAGAGCTTAGTGCGACAGGGTATTAATGCGAAAATAGTTCCTGTGCATACGAACGGATAAGGTCACCTCGCTCAACGCACACTGTATCCGCCTTTCCTTCACACTTTTTTAGACCCGGGGTATTTCTTTTAAATAATTAAATTTAAAAATATTAAAATACATACCTATGTTTGATAAATACTTATTGTCTGTCAAAGTAATCTATAATAACTATAAATTAAAATTTTTAAATACCCTACGCAATTATTTATGTCATTCGTTTAAGTCAATGCCCGTTATTTACGCGTCTAAGATCCCTTCCGCAGCTAACAAAAGAGCTGATAACTTTGAAACGGCTGAACCGATTTTGATGAAACATATCTAAGAACCATCGCCAAGAAATCTGCTTTCTATTAAAAAAAACCGCATCCAAATCGGTGCACTCGTTAAAGAGCTATGATGCCACAGACAGACACACACACATAGCGGTCAAACTTATAACACCCCTCTTTTTGTGTCGGGGGTTAAAAATAACTATAAATTAAAAAATTTAAAAACCCGCAACGCAATTATGTCACACTTATGTTTGAACATAAAGCAAATGCCCATTATGCGTCTTAGATCCCTTCCGCCGCTAACAAAAGAGCTGATAACTTTGAAACGGCCAAACCGATTTTAATGAAACATATCTAAGAACCATTGCTAAGAAACCTGCTTTCTAATAAAAAAAAACGCATCCAAATCGGTTCACCCGTTTAAGGGTTATGATTCCACAGACAGATACCTACACACACACACATAGCGGTCAAACTTATAACACCCCTCTTTTTGTGTCGGGGGTTAATAAATGTGCAATAAAATAAATGAAGATAGTGTTTTATTTCTGTTAAAAAATCTATAATACTAATATTTTGACGACTAAATGGCCTAGGGGTTAGGGAACCTGACTGCGAAGCTTGAGGTCCCGGGTGCGATTCCAGCGTCGAAATATTTGTATGAAAAATACGAATGTTTGTTCTCGGGTCTTGGGTGTTTAATATGTAGTACCTAGAGTACAAGCTTTGCTTAGTTTGGGAGTAGGTCAATTGCTCGGAATTGCCCCGTGATATTTATTATTATTTAATATTTGAGTGGTGATAAAAACATCGAAATAGTTCATGGACTTCGATATTTTTAAAGTCGATTTTTTCAGCAGTGAAACATCGACGTTTCGATGTTTTTTATGGGCGATGTTGCCCTAACTAGAATACTTTTTATTCAGGAAAATCGCATAGTTTTTGCAGCCTCCGTATTGTCTATCGCTTCTGACGCTTGCCTTCGCTTTCACCGTCTCTTTCTGTCATCCTTTTATACCGTTTGACAGAAAGAAATAGTGATTGCGAAGGCAAGCGTCAGAAACGTTAGACAATAAGCCTGCAGGATGTGATAAACGAATTCTTCGCAGACGGAGTCACGGTCAACAGCTAGTTACTTTCAGTATTTAAAACCCTCATGGTCTCAACTCATTACACCATTAACGATACAATGAAAATAACTCAACACGAACATAACGTAACGCAAACATTCAAAATGGCCGCTAATCCGTGAACCCTGAAGAGTTGGGTCGCGCGCGACGCGTTAAAAGCCGCGACCAACGGTAACGCGCGCGTTAAGGTTCCGCACATGGTGTACAGGATGTTACTAAATAAATAATGCATTGTGTTCAGTAACGTACTTGATAGCTCGAGCAGCTCGAGCGAATATTGCTAGATGTCTTTCACTTCGTCATCATAATCATCCCACTGATGCGTTTCGAACTCAACCAGAGCTCAACTTGAGAGTAGGTACCGCAACCGCACGCTATGCTACCAAATGTTAGACAGTTGGGCCATTCTACTTTTAAGTAACCATTAATCTTTTGTGAAATATAAGGCATACCTGGTGATTTTTTTCAAGTGTAAATAACTTATATACAAACTGAAACACCTAAATTGAATGTTTTAAAGCAATAAAACTTTAAATTCAAAGAAATTTTGTGGAAAAAATTGGTAACTCAGCGGAAAATACATCAATTTCCATACAAATGGCGGGGGCATGCATGTCCACTACGTTACCTACTTTATAGATAATAATGATTACTTTTTATACGTAGTGATAATTTTAAATGTAAGCTTAATTATGTGCCTATTTAAATCTTTAATGATTTAAACCGAGGACTTTACCGTTTTTGTAAAAAAAATATTTGAAGAGCACAGTACAAAAAATGACTGGTCAACGAAAAGTAGAATGGCCCAGTTCACATTTCTAACATGACGATGATGATGAGTCTAACATTTGGCGTACGGTTGTGGTACCTACTCTGAAGATGAGCTCTGGTTAAGTTCGAAACGCGTCAGTGTAGTTTGGTGGTGGTGATAGTTTGATTTGTGTGTGTTCGTACAGTGTGGAGGTGGAGGAATTGCATGAACACGCATTTCTTACATAAACGTAACTATCGTAAGGTCGCGCATGAGCAAAGTAATTGTTTCAGTTCATTAGTGTGGATCAGGCCTCCTCTCAGAATGAGAGGCCTGGGCTGGCCTGACCGGCCTGAGCCTTGCAGTTTGACGTAGACTGGGATGATGATGATGATGATGATGATGATGATTAATAATGAATCTCCGCAAAGTAACGCTTGATTCAATAAATCAAGTAGGTATTTGTTAGAAAATAATAGGTAGCAAAATGTTGGTATTTTAATTTACTATTTCAGTCTAGACGTAATCTCTTGCTAAATCTCTTAAAACCGTTTAAAAGACAAACGTCTTCTAAAGCATCATCAAAATAGAGCCTAAGGCTGCCAATCCCTTCGCTGTTTGCGTAAAATCCAGCGGTGTGCAAATCACCCTGTTTGACTTTCTTTTCAACGGTGGGTGTGGCAAAAAGAGTGGCAATTTCACACCACGCCGCGTGTCTAAATTTGTCCTCGGGGGGATCCCTGCGTCTCACGAAATTAACGAAAATGTGCGTGCGGATGAACTCAAGTTTATGAAAGTTTGTTTTTTCAGTGGAAATTGGGTTCGGGCGCGACGGAGATTTAGGTTGCTGCTACGAAACGATAAGATGGCTGTAAGCTATATATATATCATTCGTTTTGTTATGAGGTATGAAGAAATGTGTCGGAATGTATCCGCCCATGATTGGGTAGGTTAATGAACTAATAAATAAATAAATAAATATCACAGGACAATTCACACCAATTGACCTAGTCCCAAACTAAGCAAAGCTTGTACAGTCGAGTTCACCAATATCTGTATCTATATCTGTAGCGTTATCGTAATAAGGTCTCTGTATAGACATTTACGAAAGGTTGGCTGTACAGATAATGGTGAACTCGACTGTACTATGGGTACTAGACAACGGATAAACTTACTTATATAGATAAATACATACTTAAATACATATTAAACCAGCACAAACATTCGTATTTTTCACACAAATATCTGCCCCATCCGGGAATCTAACCCGGGACCTCAAGCTTCGTAATCAAGGTAAACTATCTTGTAGATTATGAATATTTTCTATATTGCATTCATTCACACTTGTTTTATTTAGTAAAACAAGTTTATAACCTCAATCTAAAGTAGCTATTTCATCATAAATAAAGCAATTCCAGACAGAAAGTTAACATGGTATCGAAAATATTGACTTCACACGCACCATTGAATTTCTTCTCAGGTGTGTGCAGATTTCTTCACGATGTTTTCCTTTACCGTAAAGCTCATGGTCTTCTCATGGTAAATTATAAATATAATTTCGCACATAAATTCCGTAAAACTTAGAGGTGCGAGCCCGGATTCAAACCCTCGACTCTCGGCTTGAGAGGCTATATAGAAGTCAAACCACTAAGCCACCACGGCTTCGTGGAAGCCACCTTGTATAATAATCATCATCAATTTCAGCCGAAAGACTTCTACTGCTGAACATAAGCCTCCCCCAAGGTTCGCCAAACATACCAGTCCTGCGCCATCCGCATCCAACGCGTTCCCGCAACCTTAACCAGACGTCTACCTACACTGCGTCTTCTGGTCCTCCACTGTACAGTCAACGTCATAAATAAGAACTAAAACAAACATTTAGTTTAACATTTGGTAGCATAGCATACGGTTGTGGTCGGTACGGGGGTGGTTGTAGCGTACGGTCTGAAGATGAGCTCTGGTTGAGTTCGAAACGCGTCAGTGTAGCTTGGTGGTGGTGATGGTTGGGTTTATGTGATTTGTGTGTGTTCGTACAGTGTGGAGGTGGAGGAACTGCATGAACGCACATTTCTTGCATAAACGTAACTATTGTGGGGTCGCGGGTGAGCAAAGTAATTGTTTTAGTTCATTAATATGGACCTCCGCAAAGTAACGCCTGCTTCAATAAATTAGTCATAAATAAGTGATCACTTTTGTACCTTGTCGCTTTCAGTAGTTACATAATTTCGTATGGCTTTTCAAACATGACGTTAAAGTGACAAGGTACAAAAGTGATCACTTATTTATGACGTTGACCCTACGATTCTAAATCGGGGTGACTTTAAAAAGTAGTTTGCCGATCATCTCACCCATTTTAATTAGCATTTGCTATTCCTTGTCGATGTCTTCATCGATCTTAACGACCGCCTTAGCCTAGTTGGTAGTGACCCTGCCTACGAAGCAAGAGGTCCTGGGTTCGAATCCCGGTAAGGGCATTTATTTGTGTGATGAGCACGAATATTTTGTTCCTGAGTTATGGATGTTTTCTATGTATTTATCTATATATTAAAGTATGTTTATCGTCGTCTATTACCCATAGTACAAGCTTTGCTGTTTGGGACTAGGTCGATTTGTGTAAGACTGTCACGTAATATTTATTTTATTTATTTATTTATTTTTATCTTCTTTTTCAAGATTGGTATGGAGTAACTTTCTTTTGGATTTTTTTTAATTGATTAAGCGAGCTGACACACACATGTGTGATGCATAGAAAAATTACGGTGTCTATATCCCGACCAGTTGTGGTGTAGGGGTATAGCATTGTTACAATGTGCAGCTTCCAACTACCCTCCCCTTTCCAAAATCATAACTCACGGTGATTGCTCCGGAACGCTCCGGAGAATACGATCTGCCTCCGAGCTTGACACATATCGCGCGTGTGTGTATCGAATTCTAGAAAACGAACTAAAAAGGGGGAATTGCTACAGCCTTCGTGTCGCGTGTGGCTTCTGACACCAAAGCCTCTCAAACGCGAGTGAAAGGAGTGAAAGTGCACTTGTAATTTGGACTATACAAAGGACAAGCTGTGAGTACAACCCCTTTGCCTCTCTCACCCCCTACACATTGTAACAGCATGCAGCACGGAATGCTGAGGACCTGGATTCGATTCCCAGCGCTGGTCTTTTTTCTGGGTTTTTCTGTGCATCCATGTTTCAGTTCATATTTAGTATGATATATTATCTATACTTAATATTATAAAGAGGAAAGATTTGATTGTTTGTTTGTTTGTTTGTTTGTTTGTTTGCATTGAATAGGCTCCGAAACTACTGGACCGATTTCAAAAATTCTTTTGCCGTTAGAAAGCTACATTATCACTGAGTGACATAGGCTACTTTTTACCGCGGGAAAATACCTTTTCCTACGGGAAAATTAATTTATCGCGGGCGAAGCTGCGGACGGAAGGCTAGTATCTTATATTTGTCTACATGTCAACCATTTACCTCTTATGGACAATGTCGACTTTATCGCAATTTTAAAACTATCAAAGTTGCCCCAATTCGATCAAAGGTACCCGGTTTACGGTACTTTACTACTTCTTTATTAGCAGGTCAGGAGTTATTAACATTATAAAGGACAAAAAGACCCAAAAGTGGTTCAATCGACCTCCCGAAAGTGTATCAAAGAGATGAATGTTCTAATCTCTCGGGCAAAGTACGTCAAGACACAGAGTAAATAGAAGAACAGCGAATCCACTATGAGTTTTACCTGTTGCGCTTCAATAGAGCGGTTCGGTGATGAGCAGAATCAAATCAGTACTAGTTGAAATCAACGTCATGTTAGAATGGTCAAGCCAATGAAGTTACACACTTACACAGTGCACAAAATTACATAATACACATAGTTACTTATAGGTCGAGTCATTCGTGATGGCGCGTGGCGTGGCTCTTATTACAATGTCATTAATGACTAATTTTGACAAATTCATGTGTCTTCATGAATGGCGCTAACTATCATCACCATCATCATTTCAGTCGAAAGACGTTTACTGATAAACCCAGACGTTTACTGATAAGGCCTCCCCCAAGGCTCGCCAAAGAGAGTGCCCTGCTCCATCCGCATCCAATGCGTTCCCGTCACCTTAGTCAGGTCGTCGCCCCATCTTGTTTATCACTCTAAGTCAGGGTTTTTCAACCTTTTGTTGTCAACGGCACACTTTTAGTTTCAGTAAACTTTCACGGCACACCAGTAAAGAATTCGGTATATTAGAGGCTTTGATTTATATGTAACGGACGTAGGGGTTGTATTGATACCCTTTAGGTTGGACTGCAATTAAGCAGCGCGGCACACTTGAAAATGTACGCGGCACACTGGTGTGCCGCGGCACACCGGTTGAAAAACCCTGCTCTAAGTGATAGCATCTATGTGATATTACAGCGGCCTTTGCACTAGACTCTGGGTCCTAACGAAAATATTTACTCCACGGCATTAGTAACCGCAAATAATTTTAATGAGCGTCATAATCACGCAATTTGAAACACAAAAATCTTCAAAGTAAACCCATTGTTGACGCCTTCTGATGATATCAGGCGACAACAACGGCGCACAATTTACGGAAAATGACCGCACGAGGGCACTGCAATCGCGACGGTTGTCAGTGTCAAAAAACATTCTCTTTCTTTACGACCGTAAACTTAATAACACTAATTTCGAAAGCGAGACCGGAGCGTACAATTTTTCTTTATTAATATTGTACAAAACCTTGTAAAAAATTTAAAGCAAATAAATAGGTACTTGCTAGAAAAAATTAAAGAATCCTTCATTGACCCAACACCCAACTCCCAAGAGATTGCCAAAGCACAGCCGCAGCACCCATTACACCAAACCGCGCTGCGTTTTCAGTGCTTTCGCTGTTCTAAGCTACATCAAGGGTATACCTTCAAGATTTATAAGTATCTTAAGTGTTCTGTTGACGACAAATGGCGGAGTAAGGCGGTGTTTTACGGTCTACCACTCTGATGGCCTGTTGGCAGTTTTTTATGGCTCTATTTGTCGTTAATGGCGACTGTGAATTTCTAATAAACTCTAGAATAAAGAATAAACCAGAAACCGCGACAACATCTACTTGGCCTATCGTTCTACTGCTGAGGACAGGTCTTCTCGTAGAACGATTGAATGGATTGTTTGTTGGTGTTGCCATAGAGAGAGGTAGGTCTCATGCGGTGCCAGTGCAGATTGAGAACTGCACATACAACATAAACACATATACTCACTTTGTGTACCTATCGAGCATCTCTGTAACCGCTACTCAAGTGAATAAATATATTATGATTACGATTATGATTATGTTATTCTTCCCCGTACAGCTTGTGGTAAATTCACACACGCAGAGGCGCAAGGTCGGGTTTGACCCCACATTCCTTTTACGGCTTATATACGGCTTGTCCGGTACCGTCATCACCATCATTTCAACCGAAAGACTTCCACTCCTGAACATAAGCCTCCCCTAAGGTTCGCCAAACAGACCGTTCCTTTTTTTGGAGCGGAAAATGCGGCTGCATCCAGCTCTGTTCGGGGAAGCAAAGGGTATGAGGGGCTCTCCTACAAGGGCCGTACCCACTAAAAACCTCATGCATTCCCTCGTTGCATTCACGCGTTGGATGCGGATGGCGAAGGATCGATCTTTGGCGAGCCTTGGGGGATGCCTATGTTTAGCAGTGGACGTCTTTCAGCTGAAATGATGATAATGATGATTCCGCATTGCCATGGTGAAGGCCATAAAGCATGTAGTGACATCGCGCCGCCCACTGGCCGCCCCAGAGTGAAGCTCCTCTGATCAACACCGCGCAATGCAGGTTGAAACAGACCGGTCCTACGCCATCCGTACACAACGCGTCCCCGTAACCTAAGCCAGCAGGCTTATTTCTAATTTTCTAACGCTTCTCAGGTTTGCCTTCGCAATCGCTATTTCTTTCTGTCAAACGGTATAAGATGGTGACAGTAAGAAATGGCGAGAATGAAGGCAAGCATCAACGATGACAATACGGCCTCAGGTTGTCACTCTATCTTGTTGGAAGCCAACCCGTGTTTTCCAGTCCGTGAACGGCAAACGAGAACCTTTTGGCCCCGTCGGCGTCAGGTGGCCACGGTTCGCGGGAAAGGTACCTACTGCTGCTTCTGGTTTATTGTGTATTCTGGGATCTAGTATAAAGGTAATGAGGTAGCCAATGACAAATGGAGTGCCGTTAGTGATGTGGATGATTCACTCTCCTGTTGGCAGTGCGCCAATAAATGTCACCTAAACTCCTCATTTCGGCTACAAGAGTAATAATGTGAAAGAAATGGGTAATGATTGTAATTTTAAGCTGTTAATGTAGTTTCTTAGGGTTGCGCAAAAGATAAGCATCCCATCACGTCGTCTGTCAAGACGTTTTTTCTCAAGATATTTCCTACAGAGGCACATGGGACCTCTACGTGAGGCCCACCACTTCACGGGAGCCCCGACAGACCGATATATTCGTTTCATCATCATTATTATCATATTTATTATTATTATTATTATTATATTAATATTATTATTTAAACGTCCCACTGTAGTGTCATTGAATTTCTTTGCAGGTGTGAGCAGGTTTCCTGACAATGTTTTCCTTCACCGTAAAGCTCATGGAAAATTTCAAATGTAATCGAGCACTTAAATTCTAAAAAACACAGAGGTGCGAGCCTGTACCCGAATCCACGACCCTCTCCTTGAACCTTTCCGGAAATTTCAAACTAAGAAGTTCAAACTTATTCTTGCCGATTTTCAAATATGTTCAGAACCCTCAGTGCGCTAGTGCGACTCGCACTAGTTTAGTTTTTTTCCTACAGCTTACTGTAACTGACCCTGCTTTTCGTGAAAGGGCAAACCGATTTCGTCATTTATTTAAAGAAACTACTTAGAAACAACCTCCTTACTAAACGCTGCGACCATGACCTAAGAATAGTTAATTTACTATTGCAAGGACGCCCAAACGTCAAACTGGCTGTCAAAATTCTCAGTCCAAAATAATGAAGAATATTTATTTATTTTAATCAAAAAACAAACCAACAAGATGAAGTTCATGGATAAATTGCCAGCTGTGATCAGCTGCTGCTTCTGCTGTTTCCTTAGAGCTGGAACAGTTATGATAGCCATTGTGTCCTTCGTAAGTTAAAAACTTAGATAAACTTTTATTTATCTACAAGTGCCTCTCCAACTAGTGGAGATTGGCAGTCAGCTCCGCATATCTAACTCGGCCTTTTGCCAATTTGAAAAGCTCCGCCGCGCTCTTAACTCCCGTGCACTGCCGGATATTGCGCAGCTACAATTATTTTATTATAACAGTTTTTTTTGGTAACATCCATAATTTTTTCAGTCGAGTTATGATGCCATGCATCTACATGCATCAAAATATCGGCAACTTATTTAAGATGTAGATATTACCTTACCTTATTTCGTAGAAACTGTATAACAGTACTAGTTGTCACTACTATATTTCCATGCCAAAAGACCGCGGTAGCACAGTAACCTTTGCTTTTTGAGCAGAGAAGGATAGCATCTCTGTATTATTCAAAATGTATCCACATTTACGTAGAGACGTAGGATTTCTTAGTGTACTCTTCCAGTGTTTCGAGGAGCTATCTAATTTAATCAACGAATCCGACACGCAGGCGTTCGGGAAGCTCTACAATATCTTGTCATCTAATATACCGCAGTGTCTCAAGTCAAAAGTATTTTGACCTGTGTGTGAAAAATGGTGTCTCATACATAAAGCCCAAGTACACCCAGAGAGTGATAGAGAGGGCTATGTTCGGAGTTTCTCTGCGGGATGATATGAGAAATGAATCCACACAAGAACCAAAGTCACCGACATAGCTAAAGAAAGGTTTAATAGCTATTTAATCGTAGAACAAGAGCGATTTTACTTCCGCCACTCCTCCGGGTACGCCTCTATAGGCTTGGAACTTAATGAAACGCCAAATCGAAGTATTGATTGATGTAGTTAAGTGCAGATATGTTGCGTGAGAGCTTGCGAAGACTTGTGAAGACAGGGTTGACGTACCTCTTGAAAAGCCATTGCTAACTTCTGCCTCAATGGATTTTTAGCAGATATTACCATAATAGATACTATTACACTAAATGGGACTTATCGCAAACAATATTTACCTCGGCGTTTCAGGCCTTGCAGCGGGTTGTGGGCGATTGTGAATGCGGCGCGGTTGTGGTTGGTTGAGTTGAGTTGTTATGAGTGATAATCACGAAAGTTTAAAACAAATACATAATGGGTACTGAGCTGACAGATCGACAATCGCGTTTTATGGCCGCTGTATTCACTTGCAAGCCGGCCTGCTACCGCCAAGAGTGTTGATAGCAGTTACAATACATTTTTGAATGTCAATTACCAAAGAGAATTGAATCACTACGAATACGTGTCAATGATTACAGTGGACAAAAACTATACATATTGTTTGAGGTGCCAAGTTAAGTTAAAGATATTAGGAATATAATTAGGTCGTCAACCTATGGTTAGGGCAACGCGCTGTAAACTTTACCTGCAGTACGAGTGGAAGAGGTTAAGAATAGCTTCAACTAACTACTACATTACGTGTAACATTTTATATTTTTATTTTTTATGACCAATGAAGAGTTAACATGCATAATTGTGAACAGGTGTTCGGTCTCCTCTTCGCTCCCAACGTGATCCACACAAAAGGCTTCTGGGACATGGACACAATACTGTCCAACTACTCAGCTTCGACCGAGTCAGCGGTGCAGCTGGTGTTAGGAGCCGCGTCCATCTTCCTTTGCGGGATCAGCGTGCTGCTGTTGATTGGGGCACTGTTTGTAAGTAAGGTGACTTGTAACTGATAATCTCACTAGTAATAATCTAAGTCAAAGAAAAGAAAGAAAGAATATGCTTTTATTTACAACAAGGTACATCAATATTATTACAAATAGACAACACGAAGGATAAAGATAGAGCTTGTCGGTGCGGTCAACTCGCTAGGTCATTTTCGATAAAAAGTGTATTATTTTTTTTTAATGAGGAAATTTTGGGCTTTTCCTAATCAAGAGTACTATTAACTTTAATGATTAAAAATGTCCCTAATTTTTTATGATGGGCAAAGTTGAAATTTGAAAATTGCTCACCAAAATATATCAAATTACCCATATTCAAAACTCCCAGAAAACTTTCCAGGTAGATCTACCAGATGACTGAATTAAATCCTACTGCAGAGCACAGGCCGTCTCTCAGAATGAGAGAGCTTGGGTCGTAGTTCTCGCGCAGACCCATTGTGAATTCGGAACTTCGCACACTTCTCAAGTGTGTGCCGGTATCCTCACGATCTTTTACTTCACCATAAACTCATGGTAAATTTCAAATGTAATTTCGCACAATTTCGTAAAACCAAGAATTCCGAGCCCGGGTTCGAACCCAAGACCCTCTGCTTTCGCTAACACGATAATTCGCTTACACGAAAAAAAAAATACTTTTGTTTTCGCTCACACGATAATTCGCTTACACGAAAAAAATACTTTTGTTTTTAATGACGTTCACTTTACTTATTAAGTATACCAACGGGGCCCGTTATTCGTTGGTGCCCAAGGACCCCCGCATGCGCTGAAAGAGCTCGTTTATTACAAAAAGTTAAGTGTCCACTTAGGGTGTCCCCAAATCTATCGAATCATCGGTAGATTTGGGGAGACCCTTAGCCGCACGATATCGTCATTACGATATTAACATTTTCACAATCAAAAGAGATGCTTTTGCGATGCTAAACTGCAAAGAAAATAACTGTTTAGTTGCTGAGATGACGATTGCATGGCGATACGTGGACATACCAAAGACTCAAAATACGCTTTTCATAATTTATAGATAATTTATTGAATCAGGCGTTACTTTGCGGAGGTCCATATTAATGAACTAAAACAATTACTTTGCTCACCCGCGACCTTACAATAGTTACGTTTATGCAAGAAATGTGCGTTCATGCAGCAAAGAACAGGTAGATAAGGGAACTAGATCGGGGGTATAGAAGCTTACTTGTAATGACTGCAATGGGATATACGTAGGACAGACAGGCCGAAGTTTTAATACTAGATTTAAAGAGCATGTTTCGGCATATAGGAATGAGCATCCAGATAGATCGAATTTTGCAAAACATTTGTTGGAATCAAATCATTCATTGTTAGATTCAGATTCTTATGAAGTGTTACATTATTGCGGCAAGGGGTTGCGTCTGGATGCTCTGGAATGCATGGAAATAATTAGGTACAACACTATGGGGTCTATTATTAATGAACAGGTAAATTTAGTATCTTCTCCTTTACTGCGGCTTGGGTCGAATTTGAACAGTTAGTATTAATTAAATATGCCTTATAAATAAATAAACAAAAAATTCAAGGTAGTTTTAAATATGTCAATAAAAGTTAATTTTTGTGGGGTAGTTTGAGAATAAGAAAAATAAAGTGGGTACTTGAGAAGTTACAGTGACAAGTTAAAACATTTGTTTTGGTTTGTTAGTTTAACATTTGGTAGCATAGCATACGGTTGTGGTAACTCTGAAGATGAGCTCTGGTTGAGTTCGAAACGCGTCAGTGTAGCTTGGTGGTGGTGATGGTTGGGTTTATGTGATTTGTGTGTGTTCGTACAGTGTGGAGGTGGAGGAACTGCATGAACGCACATTTCTTGCATAAACGTAACTATTGTAAGGTCGCGGGTGAGCAAAGTAATTGTTTTAGTTCATTAATTTATAGATTGCATGCATTCGTTAAATGACGCCTCCGTGGACAGTAGGTCTCACTCACGCCAATATTTTACTTTAGAACATACCACGTTTCATCGAGGTGTACCAGTGGGGTGCGCTCATATACAGCGGCACCGTAACCTTCCTCTGCCTCATCCTGGCTGCATTCTGCTTCTTCATGCACAACGACTTGCTCGCCGGCATTGGCCTGCTGTGCCTAATCGTCTGCAACATGATATGTAAGTTTTTCTGCTATAACTATAAATTAAAAAAATTAAAAACGGCAACGCAATTTGGTCGCACATATGTTTGGAAATAAAGTAAATGCCTATTATGCCTAATATCCCTTCCGCAGCTAACAAAAGAGCTTACCTATAACTTTGACACGGCTGGCTGAACCGATTTTGACGAAACATGTCTAAGAACCATCGCCAAGAAACTTGCTTTCAAATAAAAAAACCGCATCCAAATCGGTTCACCCGTTTAAGAGCTATGATGCCACAGACACACACACATATAGCGGTCAAACTTATAACATCACTCTATTTGTGTCGGGGGTTAAAAAGGCCTATGCTGAGCTGTAGACGTCGTACGGTTGACGATGATTTTGATGATAAACAGACAGATACTGGTGAACATGTAGAGAATAATACAAATGCCAAGAAACTCCATTAGAGCGTTAAACAAAGCAGGGACAGAAAAATAAAGCTTTTATTTTTTTCATGCGATTTTTTTAAATTTACCATTGTTACTCCCAGATACGTTAGTCAATAAAAAGGTTTGCGTATTAATATTTCATAAGGCAAAAGCTCTTACCATCCAGCTTTTTATATTTCAAGTAATAGAATTTTGAATACGAATCGCAGAATTAGATATTTACTAGTATTGAGTTGAAATTTTACTCATTTGTTATGCAAAGGTGTTGCTTTTTCACGAAGTTTAAAGACGCTAAAAGGTTTTAAAGTACCTTTACTTTTTATATTTTTACTTGGCTTCTAAATCTAAATAAAAGAAATAAATAAGAAGAAAGAAAGAAGCAAGAATTCTAGTCTAAATGAAAGAAATAATGACTCGAATTCACCAACAATATTTAAAGTCGACCGGATTTGTTAATCACGTAGGAGCGTGTTAAGATATTTTTGTACTCCCTGTGCAGTGCAATAGGTACACAACACAGTCGACCAAGCAAGTGCTTTACCGTTTTTTTATGACAGTTCGTATATCAGAAAATAAACGATAATGATGATTGTCATATTGACTTGTTAAAGAAAATAGTCTTAGATGTTTAACGACCATCTTAGCCTAGTTGGTAGTGATCCTGCCTACGAAAGCAAGAGGTCCTGGGTTCAAATCCCGGTAAGGGCATTTATTTATGTGATGAGCACGAATATTCTTTCCTGAGTTATGGATGTTTTCTATGTATTTAAGTATTTATTTATCCATATAAGTATGTTTATCGTCGTCTAGTACCCATAGTACAAGCTTTGCTTAGTTTGGGACTAGGTCGATTTGTGTAAGATTGTCCCCTAATATTTAATATTTATGTTTTAAGCCGTACAAATGGCATTGAACCTTAAGGCAAAGAAATTTATTGGTCGACTGTACAGTCAAGAAAACTGAATCACGTACCAGGGTAACTCTTAACATTGCAAAAGTCATGATGACATACCATATATAGAAATTATCGTGAAATTGGTTGTGAAAAGGTTTCACTGTGTCAGTCAGCATCAAAAGTAGCAGATCACTAAAGGGCGGCCAGTGGATGCAATATACGTCAAAGTCATGTGAAACGATATCTATACATATAATAAATCTGTAACAAGTCGGTGTCTGTACATTGAAGATATTTGAGAAAAACTGACACTAGGGCTATTTATTAGCGCAATAGAACCCAAAACAATGATTTTTAGAATTATTGTCTGTTTGTCTGTTTGTCTGTTTGTCTGTTTGTCTGTGCGTTTGTGCGCGCTAATCTCAGAAACGGCTTAACCTAGAAGGATGCGGGTTTCACTGATATGTTGGTATTTTCTTGGATTAACATTTAGTGTTTGTTTCATTTGAATCGGTTCACAAATAAGAAAGATACGTTTCGAACGTACGAAATCGTTAAATCCAAAAAGTTCAACGAACAATTTTCCTCCAATTCTTTTTTGAACCTTATCTTTACGTGCTTGTTATTCAAACCATTAATAAACACGTCAAGCTGTCTCATACTCCCTCTCTAGCATAGCAGCAGCATAGGAGTCTACTAACAAATATAGATCTAGCATCTCTTACGTCGGGGGTTTGTCTGATAAGATTTATGGCATTTTAAAATCAAACAATATTAATGTTGCCTTTAAGACTAACAACTCTTTGTACTCTAGGCTATGTAACCACAAAGAACAGGTAGATAAGGGAACTAGATCGGGGGTATACAAGCTTACTTGTAATGACTGCAATGGGATATACGTAGGACAGACAGGCCGAAGTTTTAATACTAGATTTAAAGAGCATGTTTCGGCATATAGGAATGAGCATCCAGATAGATCGAATTTTGCAAAACATTTGTTGGAATCAAATCATTCATTGTTAGATTCAGATTCTTATGAAGTTTTACATTATTGCGGCAAGGGGTTGCGTCTGGATGCTCTGGAATGCATGGAAATAATTAGGTACAACACTATGGGGTCTATTATTAATGAACAGGTAAATTTAGTATCTTCTCCTTTACTGCGGCTTGGGTCGAATTTGAACAGTTAGTATTAATGAACTAAAACAATTACTTTGCTCACCCGCGACCTTACAATAGTTACGTTTATGCAAGAAATGTGCGTTCATGCAGTTCCTCCACCTCCACACTGTACGAACACACACAAATCACATAAACCCAACCATCACCACCACCAAGCTACACTGACGCGTTTCGAACTCAACCAGAGCTCATCTTCAGAGTTACCACAACCGTATGCTATGCTACCAAATGTTAAACTCAACACAACATTTGTTAACATTTGGTAGCATAGCATACGGTTGTGGTAACTCTGAAGATGAGCTCTGGTTGAGTTCGAAACGCGTCAGTGTAGCTTGGTGGTGGTGATGGTTGGGTTTATGTGATTTGTGTGTGTTCGTACAGTGTGGAGGTGGAGGAACTGCATGAACGCACATTTCTTGCATAAACGTAACTATTGTAAGGTCGCGGGTGAGCAAAGTAATTGTTTTAGTTCATTAATATGGACCTCCGCAAAGTAACGCCTGATTCAATAAATCAGTTAGTATTAATTAAATATGCCTTATAAATAAATAAACAAAAATTCAAGGTAGTTTTATAATATGTCAATAAAAGTTAATTTTTGTGGGGTAGTTTGAGAATAAGAAAAATAAAGTGGGTACTTGAGAAGTTACAGTGACAAGTTAAAACATTTGTTTTGGTTTGTTAGTTTAACAGTTGGTAGCATAGCATACGGTTGTGGTAACTCTGAAGATGAGCTCTGGTTGAGTTCAAAACGCGTCAGTGTAGCTTGGTGGTGGTGATGGTTGGGTTTATGTGATTTGTGTGTGTTCGTACAGTGTGGAGGTGGAGGAACTGCATGAACGCACATATCTTGCATAAACGTAACTATTGTAAGGTCGCGGGTGAGCAAAGTAATTGTTTTAGTTCATTAGTCTCTTTTGGCAAAATGTACGATGTACAGTCGACTACAAAAAAATCGATACGGCCAAAGTTACAAAAATATGTATACACAACCTTAATGTTAAGTCAATAAAGGTGTGTATACATATCTTTGTAACTTTGGCGGTATCGATCTTTTTGTAGTCGACTGTACACTGGCATCAAATATATTTAGCAAAAATCTGACGAAATGCGGCACTGTTGACCCGTTTCCACGGAATATTACACAAAGCTAGAAAGTTTATCAGATTAATTTTAAAATCTTCTTGATTCCATTTCGTAGTTTTCGTGCAGGATTCCTGACGGCGATGGACACCAGATTTTAAGTCTAAGACGTAATAGATATAAACACTTAATAGTCTCAAGAGGAGATAATTTACAAGTGGCCAGTAATTTCTTAATAATCACATTTTGTTCTATGGAGGATAGAGATATTTTTTAATTTCTGATATATTTTTAATAAAAATGTATAGATAAATATTGCTCAAAATTTAATAAAAGTCTTATCCATCTTATGCTTTTGTATATCGTTTGACATGACTTTGACGTATATTGCATCCACTGTTCGCCCTTTACTGATCACTTTTGTACCTTGTCGCTTTACAGTCAGGGGCAAATGTCATACATGATTGACAATTGTGTTATTACGACAAAGTACAAAAGTGACCAGCTGCTTTTGATGCTGACTGTACGAGATAAATTGATTGATTGGTAAATTCTCTTTCCAACATACTTAATAAATTAATTTTCTTTCCAGTGACAGTTTACTTTGTGATCGTGGCGAACAGTCTGCGCACTTCTCTAATTTTCCTGTCAAATGCGGACCTCATGCTCTGAAGACGACCCTGTGATATAACGAAACGTATTTGTACATAGTATTTTGAAGTAAATGTCGATAAAAATGTAAAATATATTTATGATGTTTATAACTTTTTCCGTGTCACAAAACTATTCTTCCTTACACTTTTTACAAGGTTATTGTGTATGTAGTACATCTGTTTCAATATTACCTACAAAATTGGTCCCAATGCTAAACTATGTAGCCGTTTGAGAAAGATCCAACGTACAGCCTTAGTTCCCACGCAGGCCAACTGCGGATCGGGAACTTCGCACACACCATTGAATTTCCCCGCAAGTGGGTGCATGATGTTTCCTCAAAATGTTTTCCTTCATCACAAAGCAAATGGTAAATCTCGAATGTACTTATTTACGCATGTAAATTCCGAAAAATTCAGAGGTACAAGCCCGGGAACCCACGACCCTCTACTAGAGATGCCATAGGTCAAACCTCTAAGCCAGCGTTTCTTAACCTTGGGTCGCAATGCAACCCTAATTCGGGTCGCTCGCTATAATATTATTGGGATAGGTCGCGAGAATTAATTTAATACAATTTTTAAAAGAAAATTTTAGCTTTAATTTGATTAAGGAAAAATAATAATGTTTTTTTTAATATTTTATGAAACATTAGGATGGCAGGCTTCAAATACAACGTGTCTACACTCTCTGAACAAAGACCGAAATCCTGAGTAGAGTTCTTTCTCAGAAATGTTCCACTTTTGTAAAATTCTTAGATTAAATATATATTTTTATTAAATACGATTAATACCCACAAACAAAACAACAATAAATAGGAAAGTATGCTGTTGCGGGTGAGCAAAGTAATTGTTTCAGTTCATTAATAAATAGGAACAAACTGTATCAGTTGTTTGCAATGAGTTTTGCGGTTCAGAGGTTGATCAAATTGAAATACTCTTTAATTGTAAGTACCATGTATCTACAAACAAGCTGTGCCAAAGTAAATCGTAAATCAGTAATTTTTCTGTTAATACGGTGGCGTTTGGTGCGAGGCTTTGTACAGACCTTAGAAATAATCTTATCTTACAAATACAATACAATACAATGACTCTTTATTGTACACCAGGAATAGTAAGCAATACAGAAAACAGGTACACAGAGAGTAAGTTACAAGGTAAGCAATAGGCGGCCTTATCGCTTAAGAGCGATCTCTTCCAGGCAACCCTTTACCAGAAAGAAGGAAGGACTAGTTTACAGCAGGTGGTGCATCAACAGTGAATCAGAAAATTAAAACGCAACAAAAATAGTACATCTACTCATACATATGTCGTACATATAATAGGTACACGTCTAAAACAAATATAAGCATTGGGATAAACAGCCACATATAAATAAATAAACTATAACAAAGCTAATTATTACAAGAAGATAGATTTAAAGCAAATACCCCATAGATTTAAACCTTACCTTACGCATAGATTTAAAGATTGACAGAGATACCCTAATTAACACGTCCTATTCGTCTATGTCCAGAGGGTTAAAACTCGTAACGTTGTATATTCATACTTTGGTCGCCAGCTAAACAGGATAAGAACCATGGTTCCAAGTTATCACGGCTACGCGGCTTTTTAGGGTTCCGTAGTCAACTAGGAACCCTTATAGTTTCGCCATGTCTGTCCGTCTGTCTGTCTGTCTGTCCGCGGCTAAGCTCAGAGACTGTTAGTACTAAAAAGCTGTAATTTGGCACGAATATATATATCAGTCACGCCGACAAAGTGGTTAAATAAAAAAAGCTAAAAATATTTTTTTTAGGGTACCAAACACGTAAAGTGGGGGTGATTTTTTTTTTCTTGATTAACCCTATAGTGTGGGCTATCATTGGATAGGTATTTGAAAATAAATAGGGGTTTGCTAAAACTACTTTTTGGTAAAATGTATATTTTCGGAGATATTCACTCCGAAATTTCAAAATAATGTGTCCCCCTCTAACTTTTGAACCGCACGTCTAAAAAATATGAAAAAAATTACGTAAGTTAAACTTAATAAAAACTTTCTAGGAAAATTATTTTCAACTTAATCGGTTGAGCAGTTTTTAAGTTTTTGTAAAAAAATATTTCTTAACTAAAATAAGTCCGCCTAAGTATTGTGACGGTCGGGAACTACGGAACCCTACACTGAGCATGGCCCGACATGCTCTTGACCGGTTTTTTCTTAACCTAATGTTTTATTAAAAATACTTGGTATTGATACATAATGATAATAATAACAAATGTAAGAAACGAAAATAAAATTAAGATTGCTAATAAAGGACAATGGCATGCAATTTAGCGGCGACCGATCAAACGACCGAAACATTCTGCGTTATTAAAAAAATTGCGTGTATTTGAATAATGCCGAAGGAAATATTTCATTGCCAAGAAAAAGGCATTGTTTGTCATGTTTATTTATTTACTTAATGGAATATCGGAGACTTATAAAAACATCATGTCTACAGGGACGTGGAATTTACTGGCAAGATAAGATCAATTTATCTGAAATCAGCCAATTTGACAAGCGTTTTATTAACTTGCAATGTATGTATACGAGGGGCGTTCAATATAAAGTGAGAATGAGATGCAAACTCTTTTAATATTACGAAATTAAATACTGGCCGGTAAAGCTAATCTATCTAGCTGATTGCTATAAAAAAAAAAAACTAACTGTCTTTTGTTTAAAAAAATATACGCTAATTTCTTTGCAATGCTATTGAGTACGTTAGCGAAAATGGAGAAAATTGAACTGCGCGCCGTTATCAAATACTTGTATTTGAAAAATGTTTCTACGGACCAAGTCAATTTGGATTTGCGGGACACTTTAGGGTCTAATGCTCCTCCGTATTCGACAGTCGCACGTTGGTGCGCCGAATTTAGACGTGGAAGAACATCGACAATGGACGACCCCCGCTCCGGACGCCCTACTACAGCAGTAACTGAAGAAATTGTGAAAAAATTCGAAAACTCAGTTTTGGCGGATCGTCGTGTCACAGTTCGTTTTATTGCTGAAAATGTAAAGATTTCAACGGGGAGCGTGCATAATATTTTACATGAACGCTTGGATATGAAAAAGGTATCTGCGCGTTGGGTACCAAGAATGCTTACTGACACGCAAAAACAAACTAGACTAGAGATTTGTCAAGAAGCTTTGAACCTGATGCAGCAAGACCGAGAACTTTTTTTGGCGCGATTTATAACAATGGACGAAACATGGCTCCATCATTACGACCCTGAAACAAAACTGCAGTCTATGACATGGAAAAGGCCATCATCTCCAACTCCGAAGAAATTCAAGGTGAGCCCATCTGCCGGTAAGGTCATGGGCTCTGTTTTTTGGGATGGTAAAGGGATATTAATGATTGAGTATCTCGAGCATGGAGCCACTATTACGGGCACTTTATACGCCAAACAAATAGCCACATTGCGCAATGAGATCCGCGAAAAACGGCGAGGTAAACTCTCGAAAGTTGTGCTGTTCCACCAGGACAATGCTCCGGCACACAAGTCCGCCGTTGCAATGGCTGCAATTCGTGATGCTGGGTTCGATATCCTTAAGCATCCTCCGTATTCACCAGATCTCGCTCCCAGTGATTTCTACCTATTTCCGAGATTGAAACAATACCTGAGAGGCCAGAAATTTGAAGACGACGACGCGGTAGTCGCTGCAGTACAAGATTTTTTAAGTACTCAAGATGAGACCTTTTTTAAAAATGGAATTTTAAGTTTAGAAAAAAGATATACTAAGTGTATTATGCTAAAAGGTGACTATGTCGAAAAATAAAATGACATTTAGTAAAAGTTGTTTATAACATACTCATTCTCACTTTTTATTGAACGCCCCTAGTATATCTATGTAAATATGTAGTCATACGGGTCAAATCTTGCAAGTTAAATTTGATCCAATTCCCGGTTTTCGATTGAGCTGAAACTTTGCATGCATGTATAAATCGGATGCAATTCAATATTATAATAACATGGAGCTGATCTGATCATGGAGCTGGGAAGTGGCCATAAGAACCCTGTAATAAAACGACAGACCTACCAAATGTAGGCAAAAAAAAACATAAAAATTGGTCTAGCGGTTTCGGAGGACTTCGATAGCAAACACTACTATGACACGAGATTTTTATATATTAAAACATTTTATATTACCTATTGTAGAGATGGTAACTACCAACAGTACTAGTACTTGTACTAGTTAGTATTTTGACAGCATACTCAGCTCGTATAACCATAAGATAGCGGGTTCAAACTCATACAGCCCACCATCGCCGTCGTTTTAAAAAAAAATGTTTCGTTTTCTTTCAACCCTCTAAGAATAAGCAAAGGAAGTGTCATCCATACAGCCATTCATTCACATTTCATCATGCCTACTATTGTCTTTTATCTGAGATCAATGTTAATGACACTGACATATTCGAGTCAGAAATTACTTATAATTTATTGTTTTGAACATTAATTTATAAATTAAAATGTGCGAAATATTTCCAGAGGTTCAAAAATGTTGCTTCGTAGTGCCTATAAGAATTGGACTGATATTTATAGCAGTTTTAGCCCTCGTAAGTAAATGCACTCCATTTTTATTCAGTGTCCGAAGTTGTTGCTTTCCGTAACCATGTCGCGGAAGAAAAATAGGCCGTTTAAAGTTGAAAAAATAGAAAATAATTAACTAAAAAATACTCCAAAATGATAGCACGTACATCTCGTGATCCGGATATTTTACAACTTTTTCTTAAATTTCATTTTGCTCTACCGCCGCGTGGGTTCATCTTAAAAAATTAAAATGTTCTAGTTTAAGTTTTTTTTTGAATAATTTTTGCGAAGTGGTAAAAGCAAGTGTTGTATTTTATGCGTCAATAATGCTGTTTGTGTAAAAATATGGGTGTACATGAGTTGGTCATAAATATGTCCCATAGCTCTATGCGGTTGAATTAAGATATCGAACATCATTATAAGAGGACTAGCTGTTGCCCGCGACTCCGTCTGCGAAGAAAAAGGGTATGAAAAATAGCCTACGACCTATTCTCAGACCTACCAAATGTGGGGAAGAAATTTCATAAAAATCTGTCTAGCTATTTCATAGGAGTTCGATAACAAACACAGTGACACGAGATTTTTATAAATTAGATTAGAAGATTACATCGATGCATATTTTTGCACTTGATCGTACACTTAATGAGTTCGCCGAACTTGTTCCAAACTACTTCGGCCAACGAACGTCGTCCTCCCATTAGTCTGACCGCCTACTGCGTTTCGCTTCGATTTTCACCTGACTTCCGAAGGAAGGTTATATTTTTCGAGCGTATGTATGCATCATTATTTGGCACGCACTGCAGCCTCTGCAGCTCGACGGAACTTAAATTACTGGGTGTCATTCATTACATTAATATCGTCTCAGTGGTGAGAGTGACTTAAAGCCTATCCAGATGAGGCGTTCTGCGCGCAAGTCCAATCGCGCGCTTCAATTCATATTGCGTCCATACCGCGTTATATGCGCGTTTCTACGCTACGCGCGTCGAAGTTATCACGCTCAATGTTGAACCAACGACACGTCCAATCTCCACGGACTCGCACGTAGTACTGAACTGGACGCAGCGCAGCAATGGCGCCGGAGTATCTCAACGCGCGCGGAGCTCGCGCGTAAAAGGCCTTCTACACGGTCGGGACCAACCGCCAACCATCGTGTCCGTGGTCGGGTTGATTTAAAAATGGACAGTGTAGAAATCGGTTGACCCGACCGATATTTGGTTGATGTCAACGGCCTTGGTCGCGAGCGCATTGTCCGTGGTCGGCCCCAACCGTATGGAACGCTGTCGGCCGACGCGAGCGACACGACGGTCGGCGGTTGGTCCCGAACGTGTAGAAGGCCTTTAAAACGAGCGAGTCGAGCGTCCCGCTTATTACACGCGTTTTACGCGCGAGTGAGGAAACGCGTGACAGCATCTGGACGGGATATGCCTACCTATGTAGCTTTTTTATACAATATAGGCTTGCGTTTGACCACAATCACGCCTGATGCAAAACGATGATGAGGCCTAGATGGAGCACGCTTGCCTAGTAAATGGTCATTCACCCTAGACTTGATTTAGGGGAATAAGCAGAAAGAAGGCAGTTGAGCGAGGTGTTGCGCGCGCCTCCAAGTAGTGCAAACCGTACCGCAACAGCGCAATAAATGCAGGGCACTGTAACCGGTACGCGTGCGCTGCACAACTGCTCAGATCCTTCCTCCAGAATGGCTACTACGGGCAACAAGCCGGAACATGACGGGACGCTTAGAGGTCTGGCTCAACCTACAGGTTGGTGACCAGTCATGGCCGGAGCAACCACCGGAGTTGTATTGTTGTTTCCGATACTACAGATCGATTCACAAGGGTTGGCACGAATGGACTGAACGAAAGCAATGTCACTTTGACATTTTTGTAGGAAAATGACTGATGCATGACATTTTCAGATTTGTGTGAAGTTTATTCAAATAGGTAACACATAGATACTTTCATTCACTCATTAGATCCATTTGTGCCAACTCTTGTGAATCGACTTGTACTAATACGATTTCAAAAATTCCTGTTTATTTGAGTTGAAATTCGGTAGTCATTATGTAAATCGATGACCCGGAGAAGGAGTGTAACATAAATAAGTAAATTAAATGAAATGATGTGTATCTCACTGGTTCATTCAGTAACAGCCTATTCACTGTAGCTTTGAAGAGCCCTAAGTTGTATTTATCTGGAAATACAGACGATGGGACCGAAATCAAAACAGATCTACGATGTTATTATTTTATTTTATTTTATTTTATTTTATTCAGAAAACCAACAGCTATTTTATTTTAAAAGTAGATACTATAAGTAAATATCAGAAAAGCCAATTAGGTACAAGTCCTCACAGATAATACTATTATATAAACAGAAACAGGCACAAGTTAATCAAAACAAAACAGTGACCTGATGCAAAAAAAAAGAATTACAATTACTTACACAAAAGAAAGAGAATAAAATTATTGAAACCTTTCTTTGGATGAATTAATTGCAGATGACCGGTACAATCTCAATGAGCGTGCTCGTCAAGAAAAGTGGGACAAACTACAATGAATTGAGAACTGGGCTCAAAAGGTTATCGGGTAAGTTTTGTCTTGATTCTAATCGTAAAACTCAAGAACCACTGCACCAAATCGGATAATACTTTTTCAATTGAAACTTTTTCCTTTGCCTCAAACTTTTTCGTCCATCTATCGCATGTCGCATTACAGCCGGCCGCGGAGTGGGCATAAAGTGAAAAGCGCTCGGCAGCAGCCAAGGCCAAAGTGCTCCGCGGTGCCTTCCTAAGTACCGTAAATCGAATTAATTTTCCGAAAATTTTCAGTTAAATGCCTAAAAAAGTTTTAGTTACTTCGTGGTTTCATAAAACCAAACATTGATTTTTTTGTTGTGTTCGTTTTTGTCATTAAAGGTTTTTAAAAAATAAATAAATATCACGTGACAATTCACACCAATTGGGGATGTCTAAAAAAAAAACCCATGGTTTTTATATTTTTTTTGTATAGAAAAGTCAATTATAAGAAACTAATTTCAATATTTTGTCATTTAGTTCTCTACTTTTTTCAAAATTAATTATTGAAACTATTTTAGTTAATGACGTCATATTATAATTGAGGGCTCCCACAATGCCAAATTTCTAAATCTATCTAAATGCGTACGATAAGGCAACCTCTTTAATTATTTTTTGCGTAGTGGTACACTATACATTGTGTCACTTTACTGGCACTGACAAAGTGCTAGATGTCAAACAGCGGGTCCAAATCAAACTCCGTAGTATAATCCACGCGTAAATTGTGAAGAATTCTAACCACACAGAATAAAGTATGACTTGAACCGGTCACGCAATTTACACCAATGTCAAATGAAGGTCATTGCTTATTTGTTATATAATAAATTCATTACATAATATTAAAATTAAATAACTACAGAAAACGAGTTAAAAAGCATTTATCTCGAAATGGTTTTCGATTTACTATACATTGCAAAAAAATAGACATCCCCAATTGACCTAGTCCCAAAGTAAGTTAAGCAAAGCTTGTGTTATAGGTACTAAGCAACGGATAAACATACTTATACAGATATATACATACTTAAATACATATTAAACACCCAAGACCCGAGAACAAACATGTTTTTATGAAATAAAATCAGCGTTGGCGAAGCCGCGGGCATCAGCTAACTGTATTCATATAAAACATGAAATTAACATAAAAAAGAGAAACAGATAAAGGCTACTTTATCGCCTACACTCTACAGCATGTTACGAGTATTTGCTATAGCTAGACCGTTTAAATGAGTCCTCGCCTGCGCGGTACAGGGGCTGGGGGTATGACGACAAAGGGACCGAGAGAGGTGCGGGCGGCGAGCGCGCCACGTGTGCCTGCCGCCCGCACCTCTCCCGGCCCCCTTTATCGTCATACCCCCCAGCCCCTGTACCGCGCAGGCGAGGACTCATTTAAACGGTTTAGCTATAAATGAATTTATATAATCTTAATTTGTAATGCCAGTGAGGCATAGTGGCCAGACACCTTTGTTGTTCATCATCATCAGCCTATGTTCGTCCACTGCTGGACATAGGCCTCTCCCATGGCACGCCACTGAGCACGATCCTCGGCCACTCTCATCCAGCTCTTGCCGCTGCAGCTTGCTTGCTTTGCTTGCAGCTTTGTTGTTCAATGATCAATATTTGGTTACAGACTCAGGTGACGTAATGGGAGAGATAAAAACAGTGGTACGCACAGGCATATCCTTGGCATCTGTTCTATTCATGGCCATGGGAGTTTTACTGCTCATTGCTAACCTAACGGTACCGCTTTACTATATACCCATAGATGGGTTACCTATCAAAATTTAGAATTATTTTTTTCCGAATATTTAAAATCCCGAATGCTTCATTTATCCGAATGCATTTTTTTCTGAAACTGTAAATATTTCAGGATTTTTATAAAACAACCTTAAATACAAATACCAAATAAATAAATACCACGGGACAATTCACACCAATTGACCTAGTCCCAAAGTAAGCTAGGCAAAGCTTGTGTTATGGGTACTAGGCAACGGATAAACATACTTATATAGATAGATACATACTTAAATACATATTAAACACCCAAGACCCGAGAACAAACATTCGTATTTTTCATACAAATATCTGCCCCGACACGGGAATCGAACCCGGGACCTCAAGCTTCATAGTCAGGTTCTCTAACCACTAGGCCATCTGGTCGTCTAAACCTTAACCTAACCTAAAGGGTTCTACACGATGGTCCAGAAATAAATCCTGAAATATTTACAGTTTCAGAAAAAAATGCTTTCGGACAAATGAAGTTTTCGGGATTCTAAACCTTCGGAAATAAAATTTTCTAAACATCGATAGGATCCCCCATAGATGAATTGACAATATAGTCATTTATTCCGAAAGACGTCCACTGCTGAACATAGGCCTCCCCCAAGGCTCGCCAAATAGAGCGGTCCCGTGCCATCCGCATCCAACACTTCCCGGCAGCCTTAACCAGGTCAATGAACTGAAACAATTACTTTGCTCAGCCGCGACCTTCCGATAGTTACGTTTATGCAAGAATCGCGAATAGGGTATGTATTTTCCCGGAATTCCCATGGGAACGGGAATTGTACAGGTTGGGTCCTGAAGGCCTTACTTGCATTTAGCCTTGGCATTCAAAACGTTTCAGTAGTACACTGACCAAGTATGCAAAATGACTTGTTTATCTAATGCCATGATTACAAAATTGTCTAAGTTTCAAGAAGACTTTCTTAGCAAAACGTCTAGGACGTGAAATGCACAAGTAGGCAGAATGACTCAATATTGTATAGTCTTGATTGTATTATATTGGTAATGAAGGTTATCCAGACTAATTGAAACATTATGACATTAAGTCGTTGTACAGCCAAGTCATTAAGTCTTCAATGTCTTATAGCAATGAGGGGGTGTTACAGACCAAGATATTTTGCAACGCGGACAAATATACAACGAAGGTGTCCTGCTCGCCAAGGCTAAATGCAAGTGAGGCCTTCAGGACCCAACCCAATTATACGAGGGGCGTTCAATATAAAGTGAGAATGAGATACAAACTCTTTCAATATTAGGAAATTAAATACTGGCCGGTAAAGCTAATCTATCTAGCTGATTGCTATGAAAAAAAAAACTAACTGTCTTTTGTTTAAAAAAAATACGGTAATTTCTTTGCAATGCTATTGAGTACGTTAGCGAAAATGGAGAAAATTTAACTGCGCGCCGTTATCAAATACTTGTGTTTGAAAAATTTTTCTACGGACCAAGTCAATTTAGATTTGCGGGACACTTTAGGGTCCAATGCTCCTCCGTATTCGACAGTCGCACGTTGGTGCGCCGAATTTAGACATTGAAGAACATCGACCATGGACGACCCCCGCTCCGGACGCCCTACTACAGCAGTAACTGAAGAAATTGTGAAAAAAGTTGAAAACTCAGTTTTGGCGGATCGTCGTGTCACGGTTCGTATTATTGCTGAAAATGTAAAGATTTCAACGGGGAGCGTGCATAATATTTTACATGAACGCTTGGGTATGAAAAAGGTATCTGCGCGTTGGGTACCAAGAATGCTTACTGACACGCAAAAACAAACTAGACTAGAGATTTGGCAAGAAGCTTTGGACCTGATACAGCAAGACCGGGAAATTTTTTTTGGTGCGATTTATAACAATGGACGAAACATGGCTCCATCATTACGACCCTGAAACGAAACTGCCAGTCTATGACATGGAAAAGGCCATCATCTCCAACTCCGAAGAAATTCAAGGTGAGCCCATCTGCCGGTAAGGTCATGGGCTCTGTTTTTTGGGATGGTAAAGGGGTATTAATGATTGAGTATCTCAAACATGGAGCCACTATTACGGGCACTTTATACGCCAAACAAATAGCAACATTGCGCAATGAGATCCGCGAAAAACGGCGAGGTAAACTCTCGAAAGTTGTGCTGTTCCACCAGGACAATGCCCCGGCACACAAGTCCATCGTTGCAATGGCTGCAATTCGTGATGCTGGGTTCAATATCCTTAAGCATCCTCTGTATTCACCAGATCTCGCTCCCAGTGATTTCTACCTATTTCCGAGATTGAAACAATACCCGAGAGCCCAGAAATTTGAAGACGACGACGCGGTAGTCGCTGCAGTACAAGATTTTTTAAGTACTCAAGATGAGACCTTTTTTAATAATGAAATTTTAAGTTTAGATAAAAGATATAATAAGTGTATTATGCTAAAAGGTGACTATGTAGAAAAATAAAATTACATTTAGTAAAGTTGTTTTATAACATACTCATTCTCACTTTTTATTGAACACCCCTAGTACAGGCGGGTTTTTTTTTCATCTACTTAGTATTGAAATTAAAGTTATTAGCAGCAGTTTACAATACAATACAAATATCCTGTATTGAACACCATAAAACATTAGAAGAATAATTATAAATTCAGGCAGACAATAGGCGATATCACTCAAAAGCAATCTCTTCCAGCCAACCAATTACGATGTATTGTTTACAGGATTCAAACGACCTAGCGATGACGTTCGTATGGGGTATCTTAGCGGTTGTGATCATAGGGGTGGGCACAGTAGCCTGCGTCACCATAGAGTGCGTGCTGAAGGAGTCCAACTGCCTCCTTAGCGGGATGGACTGGTTTTCGGCTGCATTCTTCCTAGTAGCCGCTGCTTCCTACCTCTTCGGTGAGTTGCTCTTGCAATCATTATCATCATCATCCCAGCCTATATACGTCCCACTGCAGGGCACAGGCCTTCTCTCAGAATGAGAGGGCTTAGGCCGTAGTTCCCACGCGGGCCCAGTGCGGATTGGGAACTTCACATACACCATTGAATTTCTTCTCAGGTGTATGTATGCAGGTTTCCTCACGATTTTTCCTATAAATTTGTACGGAACCCTCGGTGCGCGAGTCCGACTCGCACTTGGCCGATTTTTTTTTTGACTATCCCTTGCCTCCGCGACAGCTTTCATTATTTCATACTAAATACAAACTGAAACATAGATACAGAGAAAAAACCCCAGAAAAAAGACCAATGCTGGAAATCGAACCGTGCCGCGTGCCATTCCTCTACACCACCACTGGTCAGGAGTTTAGACACAAATTTTTCCTATGCATCATACATTCCAGCCTGCTATCATCACTTTTGCAGTGATACAGCATCATCTATGTTCAGTTCTCATCGAGAAACATCAACACTCCTTCGGAACTAACCGCTCACCCGGACTAAGAGATGTCGCTACTAATGAAAGTTTTTTTTTAATGCTCAGTTTATTTTTGTTGCAGTATGGCTGTATTTCGCTGCTGTGGCCAACACGTACGGTGCCTATACGTTTTAGCGCTAGTGGGGTTATATCAAAAAGTAGTCATTGGAAACTTGGTAACTTGGACATTTGGTTCTTAGAAACTTGATAAACTTGGTAACTCGGAAATTGGGTTATCATTTCGAGCATCTGGATAAATCAGTTATACACTAAGAAATAAATAATATTGATTTCATTCACTTAAAAGATAGTTTTATTACTTAGTTAGGTTAATAACAGTTTCCATAAATATCAGTAAGCTTCTTACAAAATAACCTTCTGAAATAAGGAAACTAAAAAACCTTTGTACTAATCTCGTACTAAATGTATGGAGTGTTTAATATCAAAATTTTGGATATTTCTCTTTTTATTTATAACAATTTATTGATGTAATTTTACTCCTTAGGTAACTTACTTTCGATATCAGTTTAAAGTTTTCTGATATCTGTTATATTTACGGAATAATCACTTGGCTACACTTAACGATTACACCCTGTATACGTCCCACGCGAGCCCAGTCCGGATTGGGACCTTCAAACACGCCATTGAACATTATATTATTATTTGTTATTATTATTATTGTTGTTTTAATAAAATATTTTTATAAGGTAATAGACGGGTCTCCACTCCACTGGTTGAGCCGCCTCGCGCGGCAGCCATTTTTAAGAGTCATTTATTGTATTGTATTGAACACACACACCTTTGAAACATACTTACAGGAACAATATAGGTAGCGCCACGAGAGTTGAGGCAAATGATTACACACACAGCTACATAAAGTACTGATTGCAAAAAAGCAGTCAATGAATGAAATGAGTGAGTGAATGAAAATGTGAATTATATGATCTTAAGGTAATACCTACGCAATACTAATAACACGCAAACACAACGCTACTACGCAATGCTATTAATAGCATGCATATTATAATTTTTCTTTTATCATATAACCTATTTTTGAAATAAAACAATTTGAAACCGATAAGAAATATTCGCAACGAACAGAAACGGTATTTTATAAAAAGCGAAAAATATGCTTATCTGATTTAAATAAAAAACATCAAAATATTTTATTTTCTATTTTCTTTGAACTAGACGTATTTTCTTAAATAATTCTTAACGAAATAGGTTGAAGAAATTTTTAGTCAATCTTGTTATTCACTATTGAGTCTGTTGAACTTGCTATCGGTACGAATAAACGTCAAAATCCCAAAGTCACACACACACACATTGCACACAATAACATCTCAATGTTATTGTGTGCGTGACCTCAACTCTGATGGCGTTACCTATAACTCGACTTCCATCTTCAAAGCTCCAACGATGCCGCCATATTTAATTCAATACTAATTCCGCAGCGGCCTCAGCAAATATCATTTGGCAGTGACCAAATTATGCATCGAAAGTCTGTTCTATAATGTATGTTCGTACATCCGATCGATAGCTCGTAAACTGCGGTCTGCGCTACAAAATTGATGAGGCCCTGGCAGATCGATCTAGGGCCAATTAAGCTGTGAATTATTATCCATGTAGGAAAGGTTCTTATACCGTGACAAGCTCGTGCGCGGCGCTCGGCGGAACCCTGTCGCAGGAAGCCTCTGCTGTCCTTAACAAGATTGTTTTTAATAATTGCGGCAAACTCTGACTGCGACAGGGTTCCGCGGAGGGTCGCGCACGAGCTTGTCGGACTGTAGTAATGTGTGTAAACTTTTCGTTATACTCTAAACAGCACTACGAGCTACGGTGGTATGGTACTATCCCACCCTACCCCCAGGGGTATGGCTAGAGGTTTGGGGGGTCTGAAGGGAATATTATAAAGCTGAAGAGTTTGCTTTCAACGTGAACTCATTCATCGTGAAATTATACGGCTTGTCACGTCTTAAAACGAGTTCAACTCGACATGATTCGGTTTAATCCGTAGCCCTTCTTCCCGGAGCCACACGTCACGGCGGCTGCCAAATGGCGTGGCTGTCCGGGAAGGAGGGCTAGGGATTAGCCCGAAACAGTCGAGTTACACTCGTTTTAAGACGTGAGTAATCCGTATGTTTTCGCTATTCTGAAGAGTTTGTTTGTTTGAACGCGCTGATCTCAGGAACTACTGGTTCGAATTTAAAAAATATTTTTGTTGAATAGTCCATTTATCGAGGAAAGCTATATCACTGAGCGGAGCATCAATTATTAACGCAGACGAAGTCGCGGGCACCAGCTAGTTATACATAAAAATAATATGAGAAAGCAAAATAGGAAATAGAGATATTTATTTAGTCATATTCAATACGCGGGAAAAGCTATTTGTTACTTTACCATACGCGAGGCGTTATTCTAGTAGACATTTGCACGTTTTCGTATATCGAGAGAACACTTCAGTGAAATCACCGTTAGAACAAGAAGCCGTTCCCCTCTCCAATCCAGCCATTTCTTCCACATAACACTTACGAGGGGCGTTCAATATAAAGTGAGAATGAGATGCAAACTCTTTCAATATTAGGAAATTAAATACTGGCCGGTAAAGCTAATCTATCTAGCTGATTGCTATGAAAAAAAAAACTAACTGTCTTTTGTTTAAAAAAAATACGGTAATTTCTTTGCAATGCTATTGAGTACGTTAGCGAAAATGGAGAAAATTTAACTGCGCGCCGTTATCAAATACTTGTGTTTGAAAAATTTTTCTACGGACCAAGTCAATTTAGATTTGCGGGACACTTTAGGGTCTAATGCTCCTCCGTATTCGACAGTCGCACGTTGGTGCGCCGAATTTAGACATGGAAGAACATCGACCATGGACGACCCCCGCTCCGGACGCCCTACTACTGCAATAACTGAAGAAATTGTGAAAAAAGTTGAAAACTCAGTTTTGGCGGATCATCGTGTCACGGTTCGTTTTATTGCTGAAAATGTAAAGATTTCAACGGGGAGCGTGCATAATATTTTACATGAACGCTTGGGTATGAAAAAGGTATCTGCGCGTTGGGTACCAAGAATGCTTACTAACACGCAAAAACAAACTAGAGTCGAGATTTGTCAAGAAGCTTTGGACCTGATACAGCAAGACCGGGAACTTTTTTTGGCGCGATTTATAACAGTGGACGAAACATGGCTCCATCATTACGACCCTGAAACGAAACTGCAGTCTATGACATGGAAAAGGCCATCATCTCCAACTCCGGAGAAATTCAAGGTGGGCCCATCTGCCGGTAAGGTCATGGGCTCTGTTTTTTGGGATGGTAAAGGGGTATTAATGATTGAGTATCTCAAACATGGAGCCACTATTACGGGCACTTTATACGCCAAACAAATAGCAACATTGCGCAATGAGATCCGCGAAAAACGGCGAGGTAAACTCTCGAAAGTTGTGCTGTTCCACCAGGACAATGCCCCGGCACACAAGTCCATCGTTGCAATGGCTGCAATTCGTGATGCTGGGTTCAATATCCTTAAGTATCCTCTGTATTCACCAGATCTCGCTCACAGTGATTTCTACCTATTTCCGAGATTGAAACAATACCCGAGAGGCCAGAAATTTGAAGACGACGACGCGGTAGTCGCTGCAGTACAAGATTTTATAAGTACTCAACATGAGACCTTTTTTAAAAATGAAATTTTAAGTTTAGAAAAAAGATATAATAAGTGTATTATGCTAAAAGGTGACTATGTCGAAAAATAAAATTACATTTAGTAAAAGTTGTTTATAACATATTCATTCTCACTTTTTATTGAACACCCCTAGTATACAGTCATCACTACAGAGTATAAAACAAAGTCGCTTCCCGCTGTCTGTCTGTCCCTATGTATACTTAGATCTTCATACGCAGCGGATTTTGATGCGGTTTTTTTAATAGATAGAGTGATTCAAGATGAAGGTTTATACACCGTGAAATTTTAGTGGTTGTTTTCCCGAAACGAGGTGATTTAGTATCGATTGTACAATCGATTTATAATTACGATCGTACGCTACTTGTACCAACGAAGCGTTACAATTGGTTTGCGGTCATTTTCGTCTTTCGTTTTTCACAATTGAATTTTTGACTCTAGTCAAAATAGTAATTATAAATCGCTTGTACAATCGAAACTAAATCACCTCGTTTCGGGAAAACAACCACTAAAATTTCACGGTGTATACATGCATAATGTAGTAGAGAAACACTGATAATTTTAGAGATTTCTAATGTGATGACGTAAATAAACACATTTTTTGCGCTTACATTGCAAACGCTGGCTGAACCCTCTACGAGATAGATCAAAATAATAGATATGGCTTACACTATAGTTCCTTGATTACTTATTTAGTAATTAATTATCCTTTATACTTGTGTTATTGTATGTAAATGTGTGTATTTATGTATTTTATATTTAGGTACAGATATATTAATGTTTTATTTATGTATTAAGTATATATGTATAAGTAAGTGTAGTATTGTATTGGTATAGTTAGGTATTTGAGGTTTACGTATGCATTTATATTCATTCAAATGTTTTGCTCTATTTGTCGATCCTTGTTTTTTGATTGCTCTTCTCTACCACTCAAAAGTTGACAGGCAGAGATTCCTTCAGGGATAAGTCCGCCTTTGTTCTTATCATTTTTTTTCTGTAACCTTTTTGTTTTCCTTTTTGTACAATAATGAGTATAAACAAACAAACAAACAAACAAATAATGTACTACAGTAACTGTATACCTTAAAAAGTAGTAAGTATATTTAGTATCAGCATTGCACCCGTGCGAAGCCGGGGTGGGTCGCTACTTTAATATTAATTGTCGTCTCTTTGTGCCAGTAGACCCCATCAGTACGTCTCAATCGTCGTGTGGATATTCGCATCCGGGGTTAGATCGCGGAAACTCCAGAAGGAAATGAACGCCAGCGGCTCGTGATAAGGACGCCTCCTTGTACATTATTGTAAGGTCGCACTTAATGAGATAGGGGATTCAAGTATTATAAAATCAAAATAATAATTTATTTCATCAGGCGTTACTTTGCGGAGGTCCTATTAATGAAGTGAAACAATTGGGGATGTCTATTTTTTTGAAATGTATAGTAAATCGAAAACCATTTCGAGATAAATGCTTTTTAACTCGTTTTCTGTAGTTATTTAATTTTAATATTATGTAATGAATTTATTATATAACAAATAAGCAATGACCTTCATTTGACATTGGTGTAAATTGCGTGACCGGTTCAAGTCGTACTTAAGGCTGCGGCTCCACTGAGGCGGAGACGAGAGGAGCGGAGAGGAGACGTGTAGGGGTCGACCAATCATATCAGTTGAAATCCCCATCTCGTTTCCACACCGCTTCAATGGAACTGATATGATTGGTCGACCCCTACACGTCTCCTCTCCGCTCCTCTCGTCTCCGCCTCAGTGGAGCCGCAGCCTTATTCTGTGTGGTTAGAATTCTTCACAATTTACGCGTGGATTATACTACGGAGTTTGATTTAGACCCGCTGTCTGACATCTAGCACTTTGACAGTGCCAGTAAAGTGGCACAGTGTATTGTATAGTGTACCACTACGCAAAAAATAATTAAAGGGGTTGTCTTATCGTACGCATTTAGATAGATTTAGAAATTTGACATTGTGGGAGCCCTCAATTATAATCTGACGTCATCAACTAAAATAGTTTCAATATAATTATTTCAATAAAATTAATATTTTGAAAAAAGTAGAGCACTAAATGACAAAATATTGAAATTAGTTTCTTATAATTGACTTTTCTATACAAAAAAAAATATAAAAACCACTGGTAATATTTTTTAGACATTCCTGTACCAAGATATCTAACGACCGATAACTGACAATTACGCAATGATGAAATTCATTGATTATGCATTGTAACTTTAAATTACAATTTTTCTGTGATTAAGCATTTTGGCGCATTAGGACCAGGTAGGTAACTTCGGATATGCTAAGGAATCATCGTTTAAATTTATTGTTTTACTTATAGACTACACCCGGTATATTATTTCTGTAGTGACACCCCTAGACCATGCGGAAGTCTCGGACGGCTGCAGCGACTTTTCTTTCCCGCCAGCGCGCCGGAGGAAACGGAACTGTTGTTTTTAAATTAGTACATTTGCGGAAGGTTCCGGAAGCAGAATAAATTGATTTCAGATTATACAAACTAGCGTCAGCGCGCGACTTCGATTCTGTCCCGCGGGAACTTTTTACTTTCTCGGGATAAAAGTATGGTGCTACTCAGCACTATGTTGCGGCAAACCACACGCTGTTTTCCAGTGGGATTCATTTAAAGCCCTTTAAAGGCCGGCAACAGATTAGTGGCTTTCTTTGAGTTGTTGATATTTATGGGCGGTGGTGATCATTTTCCATCAGATGACCCGCTTGCTCATTTGCCTCCCTCTCATAATAAAAAAAAACTAAACACAAAACAGGCTTAAAATGTTAACAGTGTCGAACACAAACTTAATTTATTGAATCAGGCGTTACTTTGCGGAGGTCCATATTAATGAACTAAAACAATTACTTTGCTCACCCGCGACCTTACAATAGTTACGTTTATGCAAGAAATGTGCGTTCATGCAGTTCCTCCACCTCCACACTGTACGAACACACACAAATCACATAAACCCAACCATCACCACCACCAAGCTACACTGACGCGTTTCGAACTCAACCAGAGCTCATCTTCAGAGTTACCACAACCGTATGCTATGCTACCAACTGTTAACTGTTAACAGACAAACAGACAAACAGACAAACAGACAATAATTCTAGAAATCATTGTTTTGGGTTCTATTGTGCTAATAAATAGCCCTAGTGACAGTTTTTCTCAAATATCTTCAATGTACAGACACCGACTTGTTACAGATTTATTATATGTATAGATAGATGGGAGTATGACATTTTTTTTTCGTTTTTCGACCTATATTCCTTCGAAAAAGTTGTTCAGTTTAAGCAACACTCACCTGTTTTCGGGAAGGACCCCCGTCCATATCCACTCTGTATGTGGTTGCAAAATGTTAAATAACGACCGCTGTAGCCTAGTTGGTAGTGACCCTGCCTACAAAGCAAGAGGTTCTGGGTTCGAATCCCGGTAAGGGCATTTATTTGTGTGATATCTATTTAAGTATATTTATCGTCGTCTAGTATCCATAGTACAAGCTTTGCTTAGTTTGGGGCTAGGTCGATTTGTGTAAGATTGTCCTCTAATATTTATTTATTTATTTATTTAAATATATTTAAAGACTGACGAACCTATTCGTTTCGCGGCTGTACCTCATTTGTCCATCTCCATTTTCAACGCAGATCCTTTAACCATTGAATGTGCTTATTTATTCACACACTTCACAACATAAATCACACCCCCTAACAATCAATCCCTGAATCCCCAACACGGAATGCAAACGAAACGCCAACAATCCTTTCCTTCGAAACAATTTTTCGAACGATTGCCCGCAATAACTGGGAACCAGGATACTTGTGCGGATAACATGATCTTTATTACGTATAAAACTAAGTAGGTTTTGCTCTGGTTCAGTTGTGGCAGTTGGAAGGTGGTAGATCTATGTTTGGTCTCGGCTAAGCTTATGTGAAGGTGTCTTTTGTTGGTGGAGACAATCGTCTTTCTTTAGATTATGGCAAGGAATTTAAAATTTTATCCACACGTAAACCATTAGATCTACCAGTTGAATTAGAACTCCGAGATTTTATTAAATACTCATGGAAATTACTAAAAATTATATAGGTTGTTGTCTTAATACACGTTTAATGACAATCAAGGATTTGTCACACTGGATGCGTTCTGCGGTCGCGGTCAGATCAAATTGAAGGCAGCCCGCATTATGTATGAACAAAATTGTCGGTCTCTACATAATATTTTGTATAGAAATGCGATTTCATCTACCTAGTATTGCAATTAAAGATAATTAAAGAAAGAAAGAAAAAATTTTTTTTTTTAATTTAAAATTTAAAATTTAAACTGTTTATTTAAAAAAAATACACTTTATACAGCATTAACTTAAATCCTTAATTTGTAGGATTGTTGCAGAGAAATAATGGTTTATTTTGATCAAAGCCCAACAAATTACAACACATAATTGATGCTCGCTCGAACGAAGCCGGGGATAAGGACTTGTCTTTGAAGGATTTGCCACACTGGATGCGTTCTGCGGTCGCGGTCAGGTCAAATTGAATCTCTATGTATACCTATTGCGCGTGCGTGCGATCCAACCATGCGGACCGCGCGGTCAGATCGCATATCTATAAAAACTAGCGACCCGCCCCGGCTTCGCACGGGTGTAACTTTGAAAAATAGGTGTGAAAAATAAAGGTGAATAAATAATGTAATAATTTAAGGTGGTAAGTTTAGATATTTACCTCTTTTTCCCCAAACTACACCCACACGAAGTCGGGGCGCGTCGCTAGTTTTATGAATAAAATTTCGACCCGTACATTTAATTTAAACGATCGTATTCTGTTAATCACGCCAACTGTCAAACGACTGGCAGTTATGTCAAACGCCATAAGGTTACATTAGAAAAGTTATTATGGACGGTAATTTTTCTTATATTTTCTAATTTTCCGCGCAATTTTCTTAATTTTTTTCTTTCATAAGAACCTTCTCCTGACAATGACGAACACAACAAAAAAAGAATTAGTGAAATCGGTCCAGCCGTTCATGCGTGATGCCGTGACCAAGGGAAATAGGGATTCATTATAGATATATGTATATAGAGACCGACAATGTCGTTCATACATATTGCGGGCTGCGTTCAATTTGACCGGACCGCGACCGCAGAACTCATTCAGTGTGACAACTCCTACAACCGCGTAAATTTCATATATCTAGGCTTAGCGGAACTCGTTGAAATATTGGGATAAAAAGTAGCATGTGTTAGTTAGCTGAGGGTCGTGGGTTCGAGCTTGGACTCACACCTCAGAGTTTTTCGGAATTCCCGTATCTTTGAAATTTACCATGAGCATTAGGTACAGTGAAGGAAACCTCCACATACCTGTGAATAAATTCAATGGTGTGTGCGAAATTCCCAATCCACACTGGGCCCGCGTTGGAACTACGGCCCAAGCCCTCGCTTTCTCTGAAGTCTGTGCTCAGCCAGCAGCGCGCCTATAGGCCGAAATGATGATGATAATGATTATGATGATGTGATGATCAAGACCTTGTCACTTACCTCGTTCTATTAGATTCAAGAAGTTGTTTGAACTCCTGAGTAATTGAAATCAAAGGAAAATGTCTGTAAAGTGTACAGTCAGCAACGAATGTCCATGAACACATCCAAATTTTCATAACACCTGCACGCTGTAAAGTTTCATATGTTACTGAACATGATGTAATACAAATATCGATTGGACACTTGCAAATAACAGAAAAAGGTGTGCACTATTTTTTCAAAAGTTGCTGAACATGTTTATTAGATTACGTACTTCTTAACTTCAGTTGAATTTTGACAATCATCGAGAAGAGTGCCAACCTGTCACGTCATTTCATCTCTTTCTTTCATTGTGGGTATGTATTGTATATGACATCGTCGTTGTCTTTTTTTACACCAGCCAGTGTTTCTCGTTTATTTTAGGTAAAATGTGTAGCAACCTCTTTGGTTTGAATTGGATGTGAAAATAATAAATCTGACCAAATACTTTGTGCATTATAATTTCCTTTGACATTTGTAATTATAATGTCCAACTACTTTTGAAAGTATACTGTTCAGCCACTTTTTAAATTATAATGTCTAGTCACCTTTTGATTTATACTGTCCAGTTACTTCTGAAAGTATAGTGTTCAGCAACTTTTGAAATTATATTGTTTAGCTACTATTGGCATTTTAAGATGTAAATGTATTTTTGTTTGTACTTCAGTTCAGTAACTTATGTACAATGAATGTGTCTAGTAACTTTTAAAATCTTATTTTGTTCGGCGACTTTCGTTGCTGACTGTACAAAATCTTCCGAGTTTTATCGAACAAAAATACGAAGAATTCCCCTTAAGATGAAGAAGAAGTTGTTTATTTCTGTTGGGGATCCGCAATGACACCAAGTGTAATTGTTTTGTTATGTCTTAACTTTTTCACCGTCAAACTAGTAAATCATAAGCTACTTTGAATCTTATGTCATTGCGTGACTTAGACGTATTTTGTGACGCATGTTATCCAACGTAAAAAATATTTGGTTAGTACCGCTTTTTTTAAAACCCTTACCCCCTGTTTCACCATCCATTGATCAAATTTATTTGACGGATAAATGTGATGCCGATTCGTTTCTGTTTGTTTTGTTCGAATAGACGGAGACGGCATCACATTTATCCGTCAGTTAAAATTAAGCGATGGGTGGTGAAACAGCCCCTTAGAATCTCTTTTTAACCCCCGACACAAAAAGAGGGGTGTTATAAATTTGACCACCACGCGTGTGTGCGTGCGTGCATGCGTGCGTGCATCTATGGCATCTAGCTCATACACGGGTGAATCGGTTTGGATGCGGTTTTTTTGTATTTGAGAGCAAGTTTAAATTCTGTATATCTCTGAAGCTCGGCCGTTTATAATCACGTAGCGTACTCCTACCTAAAAGGCCGGCAACGCACTTGTGACTCTTCTGGTGTCGCAGGTGTCCATGGGCGACGGTAATCGTTTACCATCAGGCGATCCGTCTGCTCGTTTGCCCCCTATATCATAAAAAAAAAAAAAAAAAAAAAAAAACATCACTAACTCTATCATTATCTTTTACCGATCGACAAAAAGAATAGTGAATGTGATAACAAGACAATAAACATGCAGTTCCCTATACTTACATTACATCTATTGCCTCTGGCCTGTCTTTTTCTTTTATAGCTAAGCTATGGTCTCTGTAGCTAAACCGTTTAAATGAGTGCCTGCCTTTCTCGGCCCCCTTTGTCGTCAACCCGCGCCCCTGTATCACGCGAGTGACTCATTTAAACGGCTTAGCTATTGTAAATTCTACGGCACCCGATATTTAAAGGGTAGTAACGGCCCTCCCCTTTTTCTAGACAAACTGCAAGCGGGTTAAGTGCTACTCAGGCTACTTGGACGATTGTATCGTCGTTCCATTCGCAGAAACAGATACGATAGTAGGGGAGCCCAAGAGGGGATTTGGGGAGTCACTCGAGCGCGGCAGATTAATACAGGGTTATTTGTAATTCACTGACATCCTCATAACCCTGAATTCCTATCACTCAAAAAAATGTTTTTTGATTTACGACTTTTTAAAATGAAGCACTTTTTTTCCCATACAAATTCACAGAGTATCGTAAAAATAAGAGGTAATCTCAAATTTTCAAAACGTTATTACACCAAAAATATTAAGTTATGACAAAAGCCGTAAAACAAAAAACATTTGTTTAAGTGGTAGGAGTTTAGGGTTCAAAGGATGCTAGTGAATAACAAATAACCCTGTATACAGGGGGATACCTTATACCCTCTAGGTTACCCCCATTGAATATGAGCACTATGAGGGCCGTCAAAATGCTTAGTATAACAAATAGATTCTTTGCAATACTCGAGCACGTCAGATTTTGATAATTTGATACTCCAGCGTGACACTGATAGTAAATGTATGATAATCTACCACTTTGCATGGTGGGTGGCCATACGGAAGGGCGCGCGTCAGATTTTCATAGAAAGAAAGAAAGAAAGAAAGAAAGAAAGAAAGAAAGAAAGAAAGAAAAATATTTATTCGTGACATAATCTTAATAAATTAACAAAGAAAAACGGTAAAAGATACAAACATTATCACGAAATGGTCCCAACTCAGCATGATGTCGGCCGTGAAGCCGACGCTGGTCTTCCGTTGGAACCATTTCACCAACAATAAAACATAAACTGTTCAGTGAAACCGACAACTGAAAAATAAAAAAAATACAAAAGGAAACTATAAAAAGCATACAAGAAAACAAAACGCACAATGGTGTCTGCATAGACCGAACGCCTTTGCCCTTGCCACTTATTATAACCAAAACGAAAACATGGAAACATAGACAAATTTAGTTAGGGGATGTTAATTCCAAAGACTGACGATTTGGAAGTTGTTTAATCATCTGGTCGAAAACAGTTACTACTCTATTGACGAGTTCATGACAAATTGCAAACTGTAGTACTATTTACGACATCATTTTGTTTATTAGATTTTCATAATCAATTTTAATAGCCATTCCTATTTTAACATAATTATTACTTTTCCTAATTAGTTTTATTTTATACAAAATTGACATTATTTTAATCAAATTTTGACCATAAATTATTGTGAGTTAAAAAAATAAGTAAGTATGCATGATAATCTAATTAGAATTGACAATTATTAATTTATAAATATTTGTACGCCATACTCTGGCAAAATAAGGATTGAAGCCTCTGATATTGTGTAACACCAATTTATACCCTTGTTTATGCAAATAAAGTATTTGAGTTTGAATTTGAAATGTGCATTGTTCTGTTAATAATTAAACCACCTTATCTCAATCTGACACGCTCGAGTATTTTAAAGGATCTATTTTTTTACTAAGTATTCTGAAGGGGTGCCCTAGGCATTACCCCCCACATGAAGTGCTCATATTCGCTGGAGGTACTCTAGAGGCTATAAGGTATCCCCCCATGAGGGACTCCCCAAATCCCCTCTTGAGCTCCCCTACTACGACTTGTGATACCGTTTATACAGGGTGCCCAGTAAGTAATGGATATTCCTTTATCCACGGACAGTACACCTTAGGCTGGTCCCTAAAATAGACTTATAGATTTAGTAAAAATTCTGTTTTTTTTTCAACATTATCATTTTTTTAATCATAATCATCATTTCAGCCGAAAGACGTCCACTGCTGAACATAGGCTTTCCCAAGGCTCGCCAAACAGATCGGTCCCGTGCCATCCGCATCTAACGCGCTCCCGCAACCTTAATCAAGTCACCTCTCCATCTTGTTAGAGGCCTACCTACACTGCGAATTCCGGTCCGTGGACGCCACTCGAGAACCTTTTAAGCCATTTAATTTGTTTTAACAAAGATGATAACAAACCGATCCCCCGATCCCGATCTGGCCCTATACTACGAAGCGCGAAATTTGAACTTCGTTTCATGCCGTTCCGCTCACGCTAATGGTATTTATTACGAGAGTGAGAGGGACCGCACGATCCGAACTTCGAACTTCGAATTTCGTAGTAACCCCCCTGTTTGGCGAGCAACGGGGGAGACCTATGTTCAGCAGTTGACATGTTTCGGCTGAAATTATGATGATGATGATGATGAATGACAAACCTCTGAGACGCGAGCCCGGTCTCGAGCCACGATCTTCTGCTGGAGATGGCTACCACTGCAGACAATAAAAATTAAATTGAATTACTAACTAAATATAACCACCAACGCAAGTACACTGACGAGCAAAAATAAAGGGTCGGTTACAAAAATGGCGATAACTACAAAACCCGCTGTGATAGCTTCTTCGAGTAAAATAAGTTTAGTAAAGAGTTTTATTCTTAACAAGAAAAAGTTTAATTGAGAATAAAACTCTTTACTAAACTCATTTGACTCGAAGAAGCTATCACAGCGGGTTTTGTAGTTATCGTCATTTTTGTAAACGACCCTTTATTTTTGCTCGTCAGTGTATGTCACAGTTTGAGCATAAAGTAAATACCCATTATGCGTCTAAGATCTCTTCCGCAGCTAACAAAAGAGCCAATAACATTGAAACGGCTGAACCGATTTTGATGAATAATATCTAAAAACCATCGCCAATAAACCTGCTTTCTAATAAAAAAAACCGCATCGAAATTGGTTCACCCGTTTAAGAGCTATGATGCCACATACAGACAGACAGACACACACACATAGCGGTCAAACTTATAACACCCCTCTTTTTGTGTCGGGGGATAAAAATTAAGGAGTGCATCAACAAATATAAAATGACCCCACACTATGTACATTTTGCTTAGACGTAGGGCTCTGCTAGCACTATTTTTTTATGAATACGGGTGACCTACAAATTTGTACAAAACCCTCGGTGGGCGAGTCGGACTCGCTCTTGGCCGGTTTATCCATTTACTGGACTGGGTGTCCCCTGTAACTCGTCCCCAGGTATACTTAGGTGACCTAGTCTGGAGCGATGCGATCTAAATATGTCTTCGATAGAGTTACGAGGAAGTACAAGGGCGTTAAATCAAAGTTTTTCTAAAAATATTATTTAACACATTTTATTTGCTGACGGACCTTAATTATTCATCATCATCATCATCCCAGCCTATATACGTCCCACTGCAGGGCACAGGCCTCCTCTCAGAATGAGAGGGCTTGGGCTGTAGTTCCCACGCGGGCCCAGTGCGAATTGGGAACTTCACATATACCATTGAATTTCTTCTCAGGTGTATGCAGGTTACCTCACGATGTTTTGCTTCACCTTAACACATTCGCTGCCACGTATTGCTACGCGCTACGCTCGTAGCCCGTAGCAGCGTTTTTCTGCTTTGTAGCGAAAAGTGCCTACGAACGGAGAACTCCACTGTGGCGTTCCCGGCACTGAATGTGATTTCGCACATAAATTCCGAAAAACTCAGAGTTGCGAGCCCGGACTCGAACCCACGACCCTCTGCTTAAGAGACCATAGGGGCGGGAAACCACTAGGCCACCCCGGCTTAATATTCAATTATTGAATATTGAAAATTAACAGAAAAGATGTACAAAGGTGAACTTACCCCTTACAGGGATCTCTTTCACTTAAAAAACGTCTAACGTTATTGTCTACGCGTACGGAACGAAGTCGCGGGCAAAAGCTAGTTATTACTATGGGGACGTGTCGAAAGAAGACTCCATATTGCATCGGAATTGTGAACCTGTTGAGAAATTCTGGAGGAAGGGTCTGAGCAGTTGTGCAGTGCGCGCGTACCGGTTACAGTGACCCGTATTTGTTATACGGTTTGCACTGCTTGGGGGCGCGCGCAACACCGCGCTCAACTGCCTTCTTCCTGCTTGTTCCCTTAAATTCAAGTGTAGGGTGAATGACCATTTCCTAGGCAAGCGTGCTCCATCGTAGGCCTCATCTTGGCTTTCCATCAGGCGTGATTGTGGTCAAACGCAAGCTTATATTGTATAAAAAAAACGCGACATCACATCACACACATCTGGTAGCATAGTGAACGGTACTCTGAGGATGACATCCGGTTAAGTTCGAAACACGTCAGTGTAAAATAAATAAAAAAATAAAAATAGTTTATTTACCAAAAAACACTTGTTACAAAAAATGCGGTACATCTATCAGACTCCAAACTAGGCTGAGCCTGTATCTTGGTAGCCTGCGAGTGCTGTTAACTGATTAACAGAACTAAAGTGTTACAGAAGTTGTTATTAATAGTAGTAGTAGTAGTAGTGTGTAGTTTGGTGGTAGTGATAGTTGGGTTTGGTGTGGAGGAACTGCATGTACACGCATTTCTTGCATAAACGTAGGTGTCATAACGTCGTGGGTGAGCAAAGTAATTCTTTCAGTTCTTTGATATGGACCTCCGCAAAGTAACACCTGACTCAATAAATTATTGTGTAAACATTAGAACTCTTCTTTGCTAGTGTTAATAAATAATTTTACATAACTACAGGTAAATTATAGCAGAAATTCTAGGAGATTATCAACTCTACGTTGTAATTTTTCAACCCATTGGCTATCGCGTTGACCCGTTCTACAGATACAAAATAATAAAAAAAAAAAATATTTAGAACCGTGTAAAGCATATTTAAAATTTAAGCTAAGTTTCGTAGAATAAAGTTGTTACCTATTGCAAAAATCATTTTTAATAGTTTTTTTTTGTAGGCTCTACAGTCAACCAATCGGTTCAGTTCATTACTATAGACCTCCGCAAAGTAAAACCTGATTCAATAAATTTTTTGATTCCTGTTTTTCGAAAACCTACCTTTAAGTTTGCGACTTTAGTGCTTACATTTAGGCAATTCTTTACTGAACTAGTTTGAAAACATTGTATGAAAGTAAGGAACCCTCCATATACGAGTCCGACTCGCACTTGACCGGTTTTTTATGACAGTTCCTACAACCGAGAAAAAATAAGGCTGATTGTCACATTAGCGATCGATCCGTAGTCACACCAATTTACTATACACTGGTGTGACTATGGTTCATTATATTTATCCGTAGTCACACTGGTGTGACTACCGTTTATTTTACCCGACCCATGGTCACACCAATGTATCCCCAACCATAATTCAGTTCAGAAAATAGGCAGGTTAGGTTAGTTAAGTAGTTTCTTCTGCCCGAAGGGCAAACCGCTCAGAAATAGGAGCTCCACGAAGCGGGGCTCCGTTGATTTGGTTCAAATTATATTTAGTCAAGGGTGAGTTGGTCTGTGGTGGTGTGACTATGGATAAATAAAATGAACCATAGTCAAACCAGTGTCTCAAATTGGTGTGACTACGGATAGGTCATGGTCACATTGACTTGTGAGTGAAAATAGCCTTTGATGTTTTAATCCAAACAACCCACATTGACCCTCAAGGTAGTAAAGGAATTTCTCAGTTGATTATACATGGTTGTAAACTTGAAGTTTCTTGTATTTAACAAGTTTCCAATATCGTAACCAAATACGACTTCGCAATGTTTCACTGACTTATTAAGTTATTAGTCTCCTATGTGCTAGATGGGCTAGTGATCGCGTTTTAGGCTTAAAACAACTAAATTTCATAATACCTTATTCACTAATACCCCTAATTTTCGAATTACCATGGGCTCATAATACCTAAAAATACCTAAAATTTCAAATTGTCTCCTCTTAAAATTTGAAATTTTAGGTATTTTAAGGTATTATGAGACCATGGTAATTTGAAAATTAGGGGTATTAGTGAATAAGGTATTATGAAATTTAGTTGTTTTAAGCCTAAAACGTGACCGCAGATCAAATAACAAGACGAGGGTGAATCAACTTTTTCTTGCCATCAGATTCTTTGTCATCACCCCAGGCTATTACACGTCCCACTGCAGATCACAGCCCTCCTCTCAGAATTAGAGGGCTTGGGCCGTAGTTCCCGCGCGAGTGCAGTGCGGATTGGGAAGTTCACACACACCATTGAATTACTTCGCAGGTGTTTTTCTTCACCGTAAAGCTCATGTCATGGTGAATTTTAAATGTGATTTCGCACTTAAATTCCGAAAAACTAAGAGGTGCGAGCCGGGATTTGAACCCACAGCCCTCTGCTTGAGAGGCCATAGGTCAAACCGCTAGGCCACCACAGCTTAGGTTACTCGAATTTTGTCTTTTGGACAATCTGATCATTTCCTATGAAACAGTATGAATATGTCACTTGGAAATCCCAGGACAGATTAAACAACACAAACAAGTTGTTTTACCCAGGAACATTACTGTTGTCGGTTGTAATTGCTTCCAAACAGATATCGAACTCGACTATTTTGTTTTCATACATTTTAATAAATAACGGTACTCATTAGTGAAAGTCCTTTTTGAAGTACAATATATGGAAAAAACTATTTTATGGACAGCCAAGTTGAGCCACAATTTGTTACAGACCGTGCCAGGAAAATAAACATAATATGGTTTTTTAGCCATATAAACACCTCGGGATTTTAGCAGTCTGGCGCAATAAAACTGCCTCACTGATAAACAGAGTGAGAGGCCAAAGTAACAGCATGCTAAGATGATTATTATTATTATTATTATTAATTAGCCTGGAGAAGTGTCCCACTGCTAAGATGATAAATAGCTAATAATTTTGACCGCCCTATATTGTGGAAATCTGCTCAAAGGACGAAATCACAATATTATAAATTTACTAGCTGTCCTGTAGCTGTGGGTATTTTTTGTTTGTAAATTTTAGTTTTGTAAAATTTTGTTTTAGTTATTCTGTCAAGCTTTGATTAATAAAAAACTAGCTGTCCCCGCAAACATACAAAATAGCCTACGACCTATTCTCAGACCTAGCGGATATGGAGAAAAAAGTTTCATAATCGGTCAAGCCGTTTCGGATGACTTCGGTAACAAACACCGTGACACGAGGTTTTTAGGGTTCCGTAGTCAACTAGGAACCCTCATAGTTTCGCCATGTCTGTCCGTCTGTCTGTCTGTCTGTCTGTCTGTCTGTCCGCGGCTAAGCTCAGAGACTGTTAGTACTAGAAAGCTGTAATTTGGCATCAATATATATATCAGTCACGTCGACAAAGTGATTGAATAAAAAAAAGTAAAAAAAAATTTTTTAGGGTACCTCCCATAGACGTAAAGTGGGGGTGATTTTTTTTTTCTCGGCTAACCCTATAGTGTGGGGTATCGTTGGATAGGTCTTTTAAAATCATTGCGGGGTTGCTAACACGATTTTTCTATTCAGTGATCTGCTTGCGAAATATTCAATTTTAAAGTGAAAATTTTCATTAAAATCGGCCGTCCCCCCCCCCTCTAAAATCTAAATTGTTGGGTGGAAAATTTTGAAAAAATTCAGAAGGGTAGTAAATATATCAAATTTACTAGGAAAATTATAGTGGCTACGATTGCTTGGAAATTATTTGTAGTTTAAGAGTAAATAGTAGCCTAAGGTATAAAACATACCTAAACTTGGATGATTCCGTACAACATACGAAATCCTTAGAAAAATATTACTTGATTTTTTCGTAATGGCTACGGAACCCTACCTTGGGCGTGTCCGACACGCTCTTGGCCGGTTTTTTTCTTATTATATATTAGAAGAAGAAGATTAATACTGATTGACGTACTTCAAGCTTTACGCTCCCGACAGTAAATTGATTAAGTATGATAGCTTATCCAGCGTACTTGAATAATATAAGTCCGTGCCACTTTTAATTAGCTTCTAAACGTCATACAAATACAACTTGACGCGACATCAAAGGAACGTTACACATACTCGTATCTATTTCACGCACTCAATTTAAATCTTATGTCACAGAAATAAGGTTTCAATTCGTACGCAATCGCCTCCGTCGATTTCATAAAGTCACACAAACAGCCGGCGTTCTCGTAGCGCTACGAACTTTTAAGTACGCTACGCCGTAGACCCTCTACGATATGCTACGGATATTATTTAATTTATTTGCTGAGCACACTTTGGGGATAGAGGATGTTTGAAGAGCATAAATCTTGTATGCGAATGTGCTCGTAGTTGGGATTCTCAGTATAAGGGTACGCTTCCTTAGAAACGGAGCAGAGAAGAGGAGAATCGAGCAATCGCATTAATTGGAATACACATTTATTCATAATTTTTTTATACTGTCTTGTGGTAGCCTAGTGATTTGACCTATAGTGCCTCTCAAGCAGAGGGTCGTTGGTTCACATCTCTGAGTTTTTCAAAATTTATGTTGCGAAATTATATTTGAAATTTACCATGAGTTTTACGGTGAAGGAAAACATCGTGAGGAAACCTGCATACACCAGAATTCAATGGTGTGTGTGAAGTTCCCAATCCACATAAGGGCCCGTATGGGAATTACGGTCTAAACTCTTTCATTCTGAGAGGGGGCCTGAGCCCTGCAGTGGGACCTATATCGATACCGGAAATCTCAAATGGCGTAAAGGACAAAAATGCGATAGGGAAAAAAAGCTGTATACGATGGCATTTAAGACTCATTTTCGCATTTTCGCATTTTGTCCTTTACGCCATTTGAGATTTCCGGTATCGATATAGGCTGGGATGATGATGATGTCTCATCAAAAGGGGAACTAGGGCGGAACGAGACGTAAAATAATGGTCTGACCTATGGCTTTTCAAGCAGAGGGATATGGGCTCAAATCCGACTTTGAGTTTTTTGGAATTTATGTAAGGTGTAGGTGCGGGTGTAATTATAACTACATAACTTCCGAGCCAAGTTTCAAAGCGAAGCCATTAAGCGTCGAAGAGTTCTGTCCTGCGGATATCCTGGTCGGACCACCAAAATTTCACCACTAGATTATTACATATAGCTGTTGCCCGCGACTCCGTCCGCGTGGAATTAGTAATTTGGGCAGCTTATTTTTTATCCAATTTGCTTTTTCATCAATAATGGCTCTCCTTAGATCCTTCCGGAAAAAGTGAAACTTCATAATAAACCAACCCGCTCCCAATCCGACCCCAAACAGCCCCCAACCCGCCCCAACCCGCTCCCAACCCGCCCCCAACCCGCCCCCAACTCGCTCTCACCCCGCCTCCAACCCGCCCCCAACCCGCTCCTAAACCGCCACCAACTCACTCCCAACCCACCCCATCCCACTCCCAACCCGCCCCCAACCCGCCCCCAACCCGCTCCCAACTCGCCCCCCCACCCGCTCCCAACCCGCCCTATCTAACTGGGCTATCTGACACTGAAAGAATTTTTCAAATCGTATCAGTAGTTCCCGAGATATACATATAAGTTTCACTTCAAAAACCCCCAATTTGGAAACATTCTTCCGCTCCGCTCCGCTCCTATTGGTGTTAGCGTGATGATATATAGCCTATAGCCTTTCTCGATAAATGGGCTATCTAACACTGAAAGATTTTTCAAATCGGAGCAGTAGTTCTTGAGATTAGCGCGTTCATAATAACAACTCTTATAAAAACAGTTCGATAAATTCTTAAAATAAACGTATCTTTCTTATTTGTGAACCGATTCAAATGAAACAAACACTAAATGTTAATCCAAGAAAATACCAACATATCAGTGAAAACCGCATCCTTCTAGGTTAAGCCGTTTCTGAGATTAGCGCGCACAAACGCACAGACAAACAGACAAACAAACAATAATTCTTAAAATCATTGTTTTGGGTTCTATTGCGCTAATAAATAGCCCTAGTGACAGTTTTTCTCAAATATCTTCAATGTACAGACACCGACTTGTTACAGATTTATTATATGTATAGATAGATAGATATTGTCACCAGACTTGCATAAGTATCAAGTTCGATCTCAATGGGATACCAGGAAGTGGTCTAAAAATGATTTTCAAATTTCGAAACCATGAACGTAGAAAGTTAAATACTCGTAAAAGCTTGTAAAAAGATATTATAACGTGGACTAGCTGTTGCTGGCGACACCGTCCGCGAAGAATAGTGGTGTAAAAAATAGCATACGACCTATTCTCAGACCTTACCGAATACGGGAAAAAAAAGTTTCATAAAGATCAGTCGCGCCGTTTCGGAGGATTTCGATAACGAACACCGTGACACGAGATTTTTATATATTAGAATATTAGAAGATTAGATAATAAGTTAATAAGGTACTAAGGAACGCCTACTAAGAGACCTAATGTCAAAGAGGATTTCGCTCAAATTCTATGATAAAATAATGGAGAATTCGAATATTTCGATGAACTCACAAAGCTTATGCATTCTTAATGAGACGAATGACTTTGAGACTAATTGCAAGGTATTTTACAAAACGAACTAAAATTAAATTCGCCAGACTAGACAAAATAATGGGAGGATTGGGAGATTTCGAATGAATAATCTTAATGATAAAATTACAATTAAGTTTTAAGTTTGCGATAATTTTCAGACTAAATTATCGGTCATATCGTTTCAAATCAAATGAAATTAATACTTTTATTTTGTATTTAAGTGACTTTATTTTTTTGCATTTGTTCCTTTTCTAGCACTGAAGGTGCTACTGCGCCAAGGAACAAAGGCGATTCGATAGTTAGCGGGAAAGAGGACGATATGTGTCACAACTTCTGAGAGTCTGGCGATTCTTCGAGCTGTCGGTGACTTTAGTTCTAAGATTTAAAAGCGAAAAAGTTTCCGGGTGCGCCGGTGGGACTTGAACCCACGTCTCCTACCAACTGAACCACGTCGCACCCAACTGACCTCCCCAAAATTTACGCCACTGTTGGCGTATGTAAGCGATTAAGAATTTCGGGGAGGTCGGTTGGATGCGACGTGATGCAGTTGGTAGAACACCCGTTGGGGCGCATACCCAGGAGACGTGGGTTCAAGTCCCACCGGCGCACCCGGAAACTTTTTCGCTTTTAAATCTTAGGTTCGGTGAGCAGACGTAACTGCTAATAAAATAAATAATATTTGACTTTAGTTCTTACACAGATTTCATCATTTCTGATGCCATCCCGCAGAGAAACTCCGAGCTTTCCATCGCCCTCTGAGTGACTTTGAGCTTTGTTATGTATGAGGCCCATCGTTAGCGGCCACATTTCAGTACCATAAGTCATCACTGGCAACACACACTGTACAACTTTTGACTTGAGACATTGTGGCGTCCACGGTCCGTAAGACGCAGTATAGGTAGGCCTCCAACAAGATGGAGCGGCGACCTGGTTAAGGTTGCGGGATCGCGTTGGATACGGATGGCACAGGACCGATCTGTTTGGCGAGCCTTGGGGGAGGCCTATGTTCAGCAGTGGACGGACGTCTTTCGGCTGAAATGATGATGATGATTACGCTAGAAACTGATATCTACAAGTCATGGTTCGCTTAATCATCAACACACGAAGCTTAGAGCCGTCAAAGCCTCAAAGTTCGCTGGGGCAGAACGATATCTAGCTCACAATGGATGCCTTATCGGCCGCGCCCAGGCGGGTAAATAGGAAACAGATTGCTCATCGTAATCATCTGTAGATAATGAATAGGTTTCATTACGTCGGGTGACAAGCAAAAGTCACTAAGTACCAAATACCTACTTAAAACAAAGCTCGTATCTCAGTATGAAATTACTAACTAGACACGACTTTTTGAAGAGCAGTGACAGAAATTTTAGTGAGTTTTGCTTGTCATCCGGCGGCGATTACAACTTTATTGCTGGAAAGAACTTGATAAAAGTTAATAGTGAGCTATGGTAGTGAGGAAGCCTGAGAGGTGAAATGGTAAATACTCGAGCGTCGTGAGGACCTATTAGACAGTAGAAAGAAAAATATTAAAACTACCTGTTGCCCGCGACTCTTTCTGTGAAAATTTCATTTGCCGCTGTCCCGGGGGAATTATATCATTTTCTGGGATAAAAATATCTTGTATTTTAACCCAAGTTATAAACTATCTGTGTGCCAAATTCCACCAGAATCCATTAAACCGTTTTAGCGTGAAAGAGTAACAAACATCTACCTACACATAGTGAAATAATACGGATTACTCACGTCTCAAAACGAGTTTAACTCGACTGTTTCGGGCTAATCCGTAGCCCTTCCTCTCGGAGCAACACGCTCCGATTTGACGGCAGCCGTAACTTGTTGCTCCGAGACGAACGGCTACGGATTAGCCCGAAAACATGTCGAGTTAAACTCGTTTTGAGACGTGAGTAATTCGTATTATTTAACTATGAGTATTGAGTAAGTCTCACGGTAGTTTCGTGTTTAAACATCCACACATCCACCCATACAAACTTTCGCTTTTATAATATTAGTAAGATGCAATCTCTAGGTGCTAGAGTTTCATTTATTCTTCCACAAAAGCAAAGTCGACAAAAAATATCGTCAGTCCTTGATTCGTTATTTTTACTAGATCCAAACGTAACTACATGTCAACAGTGGCCCGCAATATATGCTGCGCCAACACCGAGGTATTAATACTGGCTCATGTTTGCCCGCAAACACGGACTAACTAAAGAAAACATCGTACAGTCGAGGGTATAAATAAGTATCGTCGATCGTAGGCTCGATTGAGGTAAGGGACGAAATACGGTTTTTCAGAAGAGCCCGACAAAGTTTTCTTTGTGACGGTGTTTGTTATCGAACTCCTCCGAAACGGCTTGACCGATTTTTATGAAACTTTTTTCTTCTATGTTCGGCAGGCCTGAGAAATAGGTCGTAGGCTATTTTTTTTATAAACCTGTTCTTCGCGGATGGGCGGATGGTTGTGGGCAACAGCTAGTAATCTTATATTTTAGTGCTCTATCTCCCTCTTCTCCCGTGGTATAGTTGGCTAGTTCAGTTGACCGGACAGCAGGTGAAACTTTTTTCCTTGATCTTTATCTTATCTAAAAATATATATCTATTACTAAAACATTATCTTGCCTTATCTTATCTTAACTTTTTTCCTTGATCTTATCTTATCTAAAAATATACAGGGTAATTTTTTAGTAAGTGCACAAATTTTAATATGTGATTCAGTGTCGTTAAAATAACAAATTTCAGTATTTTTCGTTATAATATTTATCACTTTTTTTTTTTTTATTGGATGAATTACTATGAACAACCCAAATTTCAAAATGTAAAAAAAATCTTTAACAGATAATCGTGATCTATTTAACGATACTGAATCACGTATCAAAATTTGTGCACTGATTAAAAAATTACCCTGTATATCTATTACTAAAACATATTTAAAAGACAAAAATAAAAACTTAAATTATCTTAATCTTAATTATCTTATCTTATCTCATCTTATCTTATCTTAGTTTTAGGGGTCCTTGCGGATACACATCGACCTGTAGGGATTTGTTCCTTGGTACGGTTGACCGTACTATGAAAGAAATACATTTTTCTTTGGTACAATTAACCGAACTATCGGGGCGAAAGGCCAAGTTACAACAGTTCTATAAAAAATAAGAAAAAAAAACAAGTCACATAGTTATGCAATAATAGTCACATAATGTGTAAACAGTATACCTATCACTGAAACTGTTATGGAAAATTTTCGCGATCGGTGATTATCAGTGATTGCAATAGGGATGTTGACACCACCAATCAACTGACGTACTTTTTATGAGCTGTCACAAACAAAAGTGGCTATTTTTTTTTCACAACTCTCCCATAGAGTTTGAATAGGAACTTATGAGGTCACCTTGTTCGCCAACTCAATCAACTACCTATTTTATTGTTTTAAAGCAACGAAAAATCTAATTTTGCAGTTAATCGAAAATTAATCTGGTTTTTAGGGTTAAAATAAAGCGTTTTATTACTGGAGTCGTTCGTGTCTTCGAATTATTTTTTAATGGCGTCAACATCTCTATAGGTACCCTATACCCTATTTAGGTAACTCAGAGGAATAAGAAAAGAACCTAAATAAGTCAACTCCGTCTCATAGATAGTTGCTGATTGCATGAACTTTTCTATACTCTGGGGACATTAAGGGGATTGTGATCAGATCTTTTATCTTTTTCTTTCGTATTTGAGCAGTAAGAAATAAGTTTCTTTAATAAATCCAATCTTCAGTCCACTTACTCCAGCGCGTTTCTTTTTAAGGGCTATGAAAAGCAATATATTGTAAACTGTTTATACTTTCGATTCAACTGAGAAATCGATGTGTCATGTCACTTTCAGCGCATAAAATTTAAATATAGTTTTATTTTTTATCACTTTAAGGTTGCATTACTTTGGCCCTGAAGAGTATGTTTGGCCATTAAGATTTATTTATTTACTAGTTGATGCCCGCGGCTTCGCCAACGTTCTGTTTTTTTCTAAAATTTATTTAATAAGAACCTTCTCCTGACAATAACAAACGCAAAAAAAAGAATTAAGTATCCAATTTGGTGCAGTCGATCGAAAGTTATGCGCGTACAAACATTTCGAAGATTCATTATTAGGGTTCCGTAGTCAACTAGGAACCCTTATAGTTTCGCCATGTCTGTCCGTCTGTCTGTCTGTCTGTCTGTCTGTCCGTCCGCGGCTAAGCTCAGAGACTGTTAGTACTAGAAAGCTGTAATTTGGTATGAATATATATATCAGTCACGCCGACAAAGTGATTAAATAAAAAAAACTAAAAAAAATTTTTTTAGGTTACCTCCCATAGACGTAAAGTGGGGGTGATTTTTTTTTCTCGACTAACCCTATAGTGTGAGGTATCGTTGGATAGGTCTTTTAAAATCATTGGGGGGTTGCTAACATGATTTTTTTATTCAGTGATCTGTTTGCGAAATATTCAACTTTAAAGTGAAAGTTTTCATTAAAATCGACCGTCCCCCCCTCTAATATCTAAACTGCTGGGTGGAAAAATTTGAAAAATTCAGAATGGTAGTAAATATATTTTATTTACAAGTAAAATTATAGCGGTTAAAATTGCTTGGGAATTATTTGTAGTTTAAGAGTAAATAGTAGCCTAAGGTATAAAACATACCTAAACTTGGAAGATTCCGTACACATACGAAATCCTTTGAAAAATATTACTTGATTTTTTTGTAATGGCTACGGAATCCTATCTTGGGCGTGTCCGACACGCTCTTAGCCGGTTTTTTATTTATATAGATATATAGATTTATTTATTTCATGATAAAAATTACAATATAAATTTGCGTATACATAGGTTTTATTATTGCATTAAAATTATGGCCACACTAACTGATGCTCGCGGCGCCCCCGCTAAAGTAGATAAATACGTATTTTCCCATGGGAACGAGATATTTTCCAGCAGTAAAAAGTAGCCTATGTCACTCTCCAGCCCTTCAACTATGTCCATACAAAAAATCACTGCAACCGTCGCTCAGTGACGTGAAGGAAGAAAAAACATAGCGGACGGTAAGAGCCCGCGCCTTGCCCGCGCAGACAGAGAGCGTTCTGGAGTTAAGAGGGTACGATGCGCACCATTTCTCCATACAAACGTAATCCCCAGTTTCCTCCCTGGATAATGGCTTTAGAGCCAATTTTTTTTTACTGTGTAATCTGCATCTACCACAGCTATGCCCCTATGTTTCGTTTTTTTTCATATTTCAATTGACATAAGAAATATAAGCTTTCAAAAACTGAAAAAATTGCCCAATTTCAACGTCATTTTCAGACACTCATCAGAAAATAATCCCTCATATAAACAAAAAAAAGAAAACATAGGGGCATAGCTAAATCTGTCTTCTAATTATTTTTAAAAATAATAATTTTATTGGTCCAGTTTTCGAGAAGTAAACAGGGGATTACGAAATGCTGTTTTGATCAATTTTACGCGCCTATTAACGGTCTGAGCTGCAGTTGTCCCGCTCTCGCTGTACTGACACGAAGGGGTTCGGGCGAGACAGCGACATTTCATTAAAATACCTATTTCTCAAAAGTCTCTCAGCCATCGTACCCTCTTAAGAGTTCCGCTTTCAGAGTTCTGCTTTCTTTCGAATGTACTGAATCTCTTACGATAACGCACACAGCAGGCGATTAGAAATCTCGAGCGATCAAAACACAGAACTCTGAACGCGGAACTCGGAACTCCAGACCGCTCTCTGTCTACGCGGGCTCTAAGCATTACAATTTTACTATTACGATAATTTATTTCTGAGAAAAATTATAAACACGCCTAAAATGCGGTTATGTTGTACAACGCAACAGAAATGCCTACGTTCCGGCTCTTACCGGTTTTTATAGATATTTATTTGTCCGCTATTTTCTTTTACAAAGTAAAAGGCTAACATAAATAACCCTTACAACCTTCTGGCCCATAAAATAGGAACATCTTGAGACGTGATGAGAATTTGGAGGTTATGTGTTTGGGAATAACTCCTAAATAATTGGTGAGATACAGAAATATGATGACAGGGCTGTTAAGAGCAATAAAAGGAGCGAAATGATTTGTTAGACTAATTTAGTACCTGTCAAAGAACTTTCTTTACACTCAACGCGTTTGAATTTCTTCGGGGTTTCATAAAAATTGATTTGATAATATCTCATTGTATAAATCACTGAAAATTTCCGAATGACTACATTTCGTTTAGAACGACGGAAATTATAATTACGATATTGATGTAACTAATCTTGAATTTTTTTAGTTAATTAATTGTCTTAAGGGTGATTCTTCAAGGTCGTGATTTTTGTTTTATTCCTCTGTCGTATTTTTTTTTTACTTAGTACAGAAAAAATCATGCTCCCATGAAAATAGATTTGTTCAGTAACATAAATTTATGGTACTGAACAAATCTATTTTCATGGGAGCATGATTTTTTCTGTACTAAGTAAAAAAAAAATACGACAGAGGAATAAAACAAAAATCACGACCTTGAAGAATCACCCTTAAGGAGTAGCATTTTTTTGGCACAAATATTAATTTATTTATTTCACATAACAACACATTAAGTGTCTTGGAAATAATCTAATCAGTCCTAATTTCTGTTCTCGGTATAGTTTTGATTGAGTGAAATATATTGTTTCCAACAACACTGGGTCATTTTCATAATTTTCGAATTAAATGCCATGGTGGCCTAGTGGTTTGATCGATGGCCTCCCAAGCAGGGGTCCGAGGGTTTAAACCGAGCTAGCACCTCTAAGTTTTTCGGAATTTATGTCCGAAATTACATTTGAACTTTAGCCATAAGGGAAAACATTGTGAGCAAATCTGCATACAGGTGTGAAGAAATTCAATGCTGCGTGTGAAGTTCCCAACCCGCAATGGGCCCGCGTGGGAACCACAGCCCAAGCACTCTTATTCTGAGAGGGAGACCTTTGCAGTCAGACTTATATAGACGGCGATGTGATGTGTGAACCAAATGCGGAATATTCGCGCACTGGTTTATTGAAATCGTGTGTGTTTAATTCATTTCAGTCTCGTCTTTACCCACTTCCGTCTTCAAAACAAAGTTTACCTAATCTCTTAAACATCTAATGGAGGAAAAGGCCAGCTTTTTTATCAGTTTTCCTTATCGGGTGCATAATTTTCCGCTTGTCCTTTTTTCCCTTCCCTCTGCCGTAAAAGACAGGAAAAACAACATAAAATTAAATGCAATGAAGACCAAGAATCCAAGTCCTTAATCCAAGTAAATAATGACGAATTTTTTTTTAATTGGGACTCACTGCTGCCGCTTTAAGGTTAGTTCACACCGAAACACCACGCCCGCACGCGTACAATTTTCCAGCTATATCGAACCCATCCAACCGTTTTAGCATGTTAGATTAACAAAAACACAATCGTTTGCATTAAGTATAATTGTATATGTAATTGTCTGAGTAAATAAATATATTATTATTCTCTTTATTTATATGTTGGTACGGATTTCCGATCACGGGCCCATGGGGACCCGGTCATTTGAAAGGCATACATGGGGCCGAAGCCAACATGAAGAGGCCTTTGGTACCATATAATATAAATGAGATGGGCGCAACTATGGGGGTCTATCCCCTAATACACCATGAGGATGTGCTAGCGGACAGTCCCCCACAGTTGCCAAACTATTGCCAGGTAGGAAGCGACATGGAATTGGCTATGGGGTTGGGATGTTGTGGACAGGATTACCGGGCTATGGAGTGAGATAACGGACACCTACCATTTCAATATCTCATAAACTGAACTTTTGGTAGGCGGTGACTCGCCATTCACTAAATGGGCCCCTCAAACTATTGCCCACTCGGGGCAACGAGGCGGCAACATTGTTATTTATATTATTATTATTATTATTATTATTATTATATTTGTAGCATAGTGCCATATACTACAGGTGAAATCAAAATGATGATAAGTACAAAATGAGTGTTTATTACTCAGTTATGGCTGGACAACACAATGCACTAACTCAATAATTGTTAAAATTAGTCCGATAAAATTTAGGATGTTCATACTTAGTTGAAATTAAATCATGAACCCAATGTATGGACAGTTCAAATTTAATAGGACTAATTAAAACAAATGAGTTGTTATTGCATTATATTTTAGACGACCAGATGGCCTAGTGGTTAGAGAACCTGACTACGAAGCTTGAGGTCCCGGGTTCGATTCCCGTGTCGGGCCTGATATTTGTATCAAAAATACGAATGTTTGTTCTCGGGTCTTGGGTGTTTAATATGTATTTAAGTATGTATCTATATATATAAAAATCAATGCCACTTTTCGTTGTAATTACGGACACACATACGGACCTCACTCATTTTCTGTTTACCTACTAAATAAAAGCATTTGCGTTACTTTTACTACTTACTGATAACTTTTGTTTTGGATATAAGATTTCTTAATGTTATGTTTTACTATGTTAATTACAATATGAACCTGGCTGACACAATGGACACCTCTAGATTCCTACAAGTACCTACCACCTAAGCAAAGGAAGAGCGGGTCGTCCTAACACAGGCACTATAAGCCTAAAGGGAGGCCCCGGAAAACTGCATTTATTATCATGCTTGTTAAAGGAAATAATGAATTTTTTTTTTTTTAGTATTTAACTCAAGAACGGGCTCACCCATCCAAACCAAATGTTCAGGCTTTGTTCGGACTATTTAGTAGATATTTCAAACCAAATACAAACTGAAATATAGATGCACAGAAAAAACCCCAGAAAAAAGACCAATGCTGGGAATCGAACCCAGGTCCTCAGCGTTCCGTGCTGCGTGCTTACCCCTACACCATCACTGGTCTAGAAGTTAGCGACGAATTTTTCCCATACATCGTACACTTCAGTCTGTTATAATCACATTATGCAGTGATAAACCAGTGTGCAGTGACCGTAAAAGTAATAAAAAATGAAGTTGAAAAAAAAAATAGAAAAAGATACTTCATACTTAACTTATTTAGTAGATAGTTTATGTGAAGTTTGCACAAAATCGGTAGAGCGGTTCTTCATTTATCACATTTTTTGTAACAAATTAATTCAATAAATGTAAGTACATGAGCGGGGGGGGGTGCGGGGGGTACTCTAAGGCGGAACAAAGTCCGCCGGGACAGCTAGTATATCTATATAAGTATGTTTATCCGTTGCCTAGTTACTACCCATAACACAAGCTTTGCTTAGCTTCCTTTGGGCACACGGCGGACACGACGCACAAAATACGCGTTCTTGAATCTACATAAGCACGACGACGTCTATACACGCGTCATGTGTGCGTAAGCTGCACAGGGCTGACTATCGCAAAAAGAGATAGAAAGAGATAGCTGCGGAAAGTGAATGCCGCGCCGTTCGTTGAGCGCGAGCAACATTGTAATGTAAAATAAAATGAGTAGGTAATCTAATTATCGTAGTAATTATAATTAAACTTATCGTTTGTCTAAATCAAGTGTTTAAAAATAAGTGAATGAGTGTATACCTAATTCATTTTGTAAAGACAATTAGGGAATGTATGTAACTGTAGATGTTGATCTATTGATAGGAAATAATTAACAAATTAATTTTACAAATACCTACTAATATAAGACGTCTATTTTTACATTATAGTTAACAAAATTTTAAACCTAGTTACCTACACTGTTCATGTTGCTAATTAAAGTTGGTTATCTACCTTGTTTCGTCCTTCAGAAATCGAAAAAAAACTCCTTTCCTTATCTTTGGCTGTTGCCAAACACCCATCTATACATATAATAAATCTGTAACAAGTCGGTGTCTGTACATTGAAGATATTTGAGAAAAACTGTCACTAGGGCTATTTATTAGCACAATAGAACCCAAAACAATGATTTTTAGAATTATTGTCTGTTTGTCTGTTTGTCTGTGCGTTTGTGCGCGCTAATCTCAGAAACGGCTTAACCTAGAAGGATGCGGTTTTCACTGATATGTTGGTATTTTCTTGGATTAACATTTAGTGTTTGTTTCATTTGAATCGGTTCACAAATAAGAAAGATACGTCTATTTTAAGAATTTATCGAACAGGTTTTTTTGTTTGAACGCGCTAATCTCAGGAACTACTGCTCCGATTTGAAAAATTCTTTCAGTGTTATATATAGCCCATTTATCGAGGAAGGCTATAGGCTATATATCATCACGCTAACACCAATAGGAGCGGAGCGGAGCGGAAGAATGTTTCAAAATCGGGGGTTTTTGAAGTAAAACTTCTATAGGCACGCTTGACTTGGGAGTACGGTGCACGGTGTTGAATGTGAACGCGGGTGTGCGGGGGGGTGCGGGGGCGGGTAATTTTTTTTATATCAAGGAACTAAGGAGAGCCATAATTGATGAAAAAGCAAATTGGATAAAAAAAATAAGCTGCCCAAATTACTAATTCCACGCGGACGGAGTTGCGGGCAAAAGCTAGTACACAATATATTCCCATTTTGCAAAAGTTTAGTGCCGTGCGGCCGACATGCAACGCGCGCGTCGCGCACCCGACTGGTGAACAGCGGCGACAAGCAATCGGCGCCTTGGGGGGAGGGGTAACTCGAATCGGTGCGGGGCGGAGCGTGTCCATTCTGTACGTTAGTACTATTATATATTCTGTGCTTTAGGGCTAGGTCAATTGGTGTGAATTGTCCCGTGATATTTATTTATTTTATATTATTATTGTCCATCATTAACTGAGTAATAAACACTCATTTTGTATCACAATTTTGATTTCACCCTGTATTGATTGACATTTTTTTTTGCATTTTATAATATTTTTTGCATTTTAATATTCAAAGGTGTAATCAACACACTCTTAGATGTTTCACATTTCTCGTCAATAAAAAATACAATGTAAAAACCTGTCAATTATCTCACAGCGAACAATAACTGAACTTAACATTCGACGTTTGCGGAATGAGGCACAATTTCATTAAATCGACAGCCATTGAGAATGTCAACCCTGGGGAACGGCTGCGGCAGCCCTGAAATGACAAATAAAACTGGAGCATTGTCGTTATTTTTGATAGCACGTGAATTGGGCACACAGGGAAGACTTTTGACAGCAAGACAAGTTCTTTTCAAGGAAAAAGCCGGTTGTCTGTAAAGTCGGTTTACGGACGATAGTATAACGTGAAAATGTCATAACAAAACATTCAAAAAACAAAAATAAAACCAGGCGGTCACCCATCCAAGTACTGACCGCGCCCGACGTTGCTTAACCTCGGTGATCGGACGAGAACCGGTCGCATGCTTAGTAATAAACGGGCTTAACTCAAAAATCGTGAATTATGGTAAATCGATTTTAAAGTTTAAAGTTTAAACTCTATTTACCATATATTATTTTTATTTTATTAGCAGTACGGCTGCTCACCGAATCTAAGATTATTTAAAAGCGAAAAAGTTTTTCGGGTGCGCCGGTGGGATTCGAACCCACGTCTCCTGGGTATGCGCCCCAACGGGTGTTCTACCAATTGAACCACGTCGCATCCAACCGACTCCCCCGAAATTCTTAATCGCTTACATACGCCAACAGTGGCGTGTGGTAACATCCATCGCAACTATTAGAAGCTACGACTCCTACGTTCCAAATTACATTGGAAATGCGTAAGAAATGATGTACCACATCTATTTATTCAAATATTATTTTTATTTTATTAGCAGTACGGTTTTTTTTCGCTTTTAAATAATCTATTTACCATAATTCACGATTTTGAGTTAAGCCCGTTTATTACTAAGCATGCGCGGTGTTCTGTCAAATATCTTGAAAACGGTGCATCCTACGGCAAAATCAATGAAATTGTCATCCCACTTTAACCTTCTCGCAAACCAGTGATTTTCGGCGTCCCTGCATAGCAGTAGGGTCAACAGCATAAATAAGTGGTCAATTCTGTACCTTGTCGTTTTCAATCGTTTGACAATTTTGTATGACATTTCAAACATGACGTTAAAGTGACAAGGTACATAAATGATCACTTATTTATGCTGTTGACTGTACATCTCTATCCTCTCGCAAACGATCGATTTACCGCTCGCAAACCGTGTTGGAGCGTTCCTGAATTTAGCCCCAGGTTTCAAACGCATTGACGTCAATGCGACATATAATTACTTACTTCAATAAATAATTCAATGGGGATGTTTCCTAGGTAAAAAAATAATAATTCTTATTAGTCCATATTTTACATTATCAAAAAATATTAGACACGTAATTTTTCTCTTGACAATTAAACAAAAAATGACGAAGATATGGCGCGTTGAAGTTCCGCGTGACGAGGCGTGACGTCACTTGTTCCTAAAACGCTCATACAAAGTGTAGGAACAAGTGACGTCACGCGAAACTTCAACGCGCCATATCTTCGTAATGTTTTGTTTAATTGACAAAATAAAAAATACGTGTCCAATATTTTTTGATAATCTAAAAGACTGACTAGTTAGGAAAGTAGCCTATTGCGCTACTGTCCAAACTCTGTTTTATACGGTACACTCGTGCGTATTTGGACTTATTTCGAAATATTACGAGGATATATAGGCAGGTAGTCAGGTACGGAAGTCAAATGACATGTATCTATGCTGTGCTGCACCACGGAGATGTACCTACAATCATATAAGTTACGCTTAGTTTCCGTTTCGAAACTCCCTGTCCCGTGGGAATTTGACAATATTCTGACGAATGCGACAATAGGCAGACGATTCTTCTTTTGTGATGGGTATTCCCTGTACTTAAAACAGTAAATTAAAAAGGATTCCTTAGTAAGGGATCTCTATGGTTTCGCATAATTAAACAAGTCATATTGTATCATTCTTCATAATCTACGTTAGTCATAAAGTAATATTTCTGAAACATTTTTTAACGGAATATTTATAAAACTAACCTAACCTAGATACCTACCTAACCTACATTCTATAAGATGGCATTTAAAAAAGTCTTTTGTAATTGGATCCCTATTTCATCTTTTAATGTTCGGTTCATAATCATAATCGGAGTTCTGTTTTCGGGATTTCGTATATTCTGTCATTCGAAAATAGATATTATTATTTCGAGATTCAGTATATCAGCTATCGGTATTTTGTACTTTCGGTATTCTGAATTTCGATGTGTTGAGCGTCGATATTTCAACTGTAGGTATTATGATTTTTCGGTATTACAATACCCTTTAAATATATCATTAATTCTACTGCTTGTCGTATACTTATGTAGTATAATATAATAACCCCAGACAACTTGTAACATGTTTCGGTCCCTGATGATAACAGCAGTATAACGAGACGTGGGCGAGATAAGGTTTCTGACATGTTTAAATATTTTACGCCACCTAGAGCTGGAAGCATTTACCGTCCTCTAACAGACGGCCGAATAACTATAATCAAACTACGGATCTATATTGAAATGGATGTGAAATAACAGTTACAGAGACAGCGTTACATATTGAATCGAACATAGGGCATTTTTTTTACATAAAACTAACCCGTGATTGACCATTATCTCACCTGATGAAAAGTGTAGATGAGGCCAAAGGTGTACCTCACTGGTTCAGTAACAGCCTATTCACTCTAGCCTTGAAGATACCTAGGTTGTATTTATCTAAAATAATATTTATTTATCTTTAGGTTGTGTTAAAATACCCAGTAGTCAGCCAGGCACTGGTAGTCGGGCTCTATCAACCTTTGCTTTATCTATCGTGGGCGAAAGTGCCCACGTCACAGACTTCACGTGCTAGTAATTAAGGTGTTAGTTAAGTATAATATAAATATGTATGTTAGTCTTTAAGGTATTTTTATATGGGCCTATGCAGCCTGAAATAAAATTATTTTATTCTATTCTATTCTATTCTATTCTATTCTATTCTATTCTATTCTATTCTATTCTATTCTATTCTATTCTATTCTATTCTATTCTATTCTATTCTATTGCATTCCATTCCATTCCATTCCATTCCATTCCATTCCATTCCATTCCATTCCATTCCATTCCATTCCATTCCATTCCATTCCATTCCATTCCATTCCATTCCATTCCATTCCATTCCATTCCATTCCATTCCATTCCATTCCATTCCATTCCATTCCATTCCATTCCATTCCATTCCATTCCATTCCATTCCATTCCATTCCATTCCATTCCATTCCATTCCATTCCATTCCATTCCATTCCATTCCATTCCATTCCATTCCATTCCATTCCATTCCATTCCATTCCATTCCATTCCATTCCATTCCATTCCATTCCAATCCAATCCATTCCATTCCATTCCATTCCATTCCATTCCATTCCATTCCATTCCATTCCATTCCATTCCATTCCATTCCATTCCATTCCATTCCATTCCATTCCATTCCATTCCATTCCATTCCATTCCATTCCATTCCATTCCATTCCATTCCATTCCATTCCATTCCATTCCATTCCATTCTATTCCATTCTATTCTATTCTATTCTATTCTATTCTTTCTCACGAGTGGGAAGAGCACGAGAAATATCTTCCGTACTCCTCGCACTCATACGGCAGACTGACGGTACCTGGCCGACTAGTGGGTACGTCACCCTATATCCCGTGCCATATTTTTCGTTTGAACTTTTCTTCAAAGTATTAGAAATCTTTAAAAGAGAAAGATGAATAAAATCGGTAGGTATAGTTGTTCTCAAGTTTTGAGCTTAACAACACATTAAATGATTAATTTCTATTTTTAACCTCCTGAGGTCTAATGTTCTATTATTAGGACTTATTATAATGTGACATCGAACTCACTCATAATTAAGTGACATACCTAAAGTTTAAAGTTCATTGAAACAAAATTTGACGTGGGCCGCAGGAGTATATAAGTACCTAGATGGGTTTAAACTCATCAAATGAAATTCACTTAACATGACGACTGAAAAGCATAGTCGTAGATAAAAAAAATATTTCTAATAGTAGGCGCACTTTTTCATCTGAATCAGCTTGACACTTAAATTTTTCATCTTTAAAACTCGAATTAGGTACGTACTCACTTCACAAAAAAAACCGGCCAAGAGCGTGTCGGGCACGCCCAAGGTAGGGTTCCGTAGCCATTACGAAAAAATCAAGTAATATTTTTCTAAGGATTTCGTATGTGTACGGAATCATCCAAGTTTAGGTATGTTTTATACCTTAGGCTACTATTTACTCTTAAACTACAAATAATTTCCAAACAATCTTAGCCGCTATAATTTTCCTAGTAAATTTGATATATTTACTACCATTCTGATTTTTTTCAAATTTTTCCACCTAACAGTTTAGATTTTAGAGGGGGGGGGGACGCTCGATTTTAATGAAAATTTTCACTTTAAAGTTGAATATTTCGCAAACAGATCACTGAATAGAAAAATCATGTTAGCAATCCCGCAATGGTTTTAAAAGACCTATCCAACGATACCCCACACTATAGGATTAGTCGAGAAAAAAAAAATCACCCCCCTTTACGTCTATGGGAGGTACCCTAAAAAAAATTATTTTGTTTTTTTTTATTTTACCACTTTGTTGGCGTGACTGATATGTATATTCATGCCAAATTACAGCTTTCTAGTACTAACGATCTCTGAGCTTAGCCGCGGACAGACAGACAGACAGACAGACAGACGGACAGACATGGCGAAACTATAAGGGTTCCTAGTTGACTACGGAACCCTAAAAATACAGACGAATTGAGAACCTCTTCTTTTTTTGAAGTCGGTTAACAATGTTTGCATTACCGCGTCGTGTAATATGAAGTTTTTCCAATACCGGATATTGGGGCGCGAGTGCCGCCGCGTTGTCGTTTGAATTTAGAACAATGGTTCAAAATGGCGGCCTGAGGTAACGGCTTTTTGTTCCAAGTTATAAATAAAGTTGAAGTGAACAGGGTCTACGCGACACTTTTTAAATGATACAGTTTTAAAGGATGTATAAATTATGGATTATCGTCAAAAGCTGAATGTTCCAAAAAAATGTAGCAAGCAAAAAATTAATTTGTACCATACAAAACACTCCGCGCGTACTTTGACCTAATGGATGGTAACTCCACATATAGAACTGTCTAATATAAAACATAAAAACTGGCCAAGTGCGAGTCGGACTTCGTCGTGTCGGTCGTGTCTATAAAAACGGCAAAAAAATCACGCTGTTGTATGGGAGCCCCTCTAAAATATTTGTTTTGTTTTAATTTTATTATTTAATTTTAATATTCTGTGAATATTTCAAGTGTCTACCTGTTGCTGTTTTCAACATCGGGCAAAAACGAGCAAACAAAATCACGTGTGTTGTATGGGAACCCCTTAAATATTTATTTTATTCTGTTTTTTAGTATTTATAGCGGCAACAGAAATACATCATTTGTGAAAATTTCAACTATCTAACTATCACGGTTCATGAGATACAGCCTTGTGACAGACGGACAGACGGACGGACGGACAGCGGAATCTTAGTAATAGAGTCCCGTTTTACCCTTTGGGTACGGAACCCTAAAAAACGTAGGCGGGCAACTAAACCATACAAGGGCTTCTTTTACCTCTTTTGGCATGGAACCTTCAAAATTAAAATGTCTCTTTAAATTTAAAGTAACTACAAGCGTAGCATATTTACTTCATGTTTTATTTTGCCATCCAATCTCGTCTAGGTACGTCGAAGAAATATCATTTTCACAAACGAAATAAGACGAAACTGTGAAAGCGAACAATTTGTTAGTGTTGATATATCCACCGCTCTAGGCGTCTCAATACATCAAAGTCGGAGCTAGCAACTGACTGCGTGGAAAGGTAAGTGTTTCTTTACTATATTTCATTCCAATACATACTTAACTATTGGTTTTTCGCGCGATATAAGGTACATGCAAGTAATATGGCCTATCTTAGGGTTATATATGTTAGAGATTCGAGTTCACACACCCTATCAATAGTTTTGGAGGGTAGGTATTTTGACTAATCCGAGCAATAATACAAAATCTACGGTTACCCGACTTAAATGTCTAAGTCCGGAACGTAATGTCAAATCTATTAGTACTGCGCTCTGTCATTCGAGATATATGTATACATACATAGTTGACTTCTATTCGGGACAGCGCCCGCCTACATCGGGTTTGGATATTCATTGATTTAAAATACGACATGGCGGATATCGACGACGAACACAATCCAAATCCAACTGAATCTGCGACATATACATGATCCACACACACCTGAGAAGAAATGCAATGGTGTGTGTGAAGTTTCCAATCCGGACTAGAACTGCGTGGAAACTACTGCCCGAGCCCTCTACACCGTGAAATTTTAGTGGTTGTTTTCCCGAAACGAGGTGATTTAGTATCGATTGTACAATTGACTTATAATTACTATTTTGACTAGAGTCAAAAATCCAATTGTGAAAAACGAAAGTCGAAAATGACCGCAAACCAATAGTAACGCTTTGTTGGTACCTAGCCTATCGTACGATCGTACGCTACTTGTACCAACGAAGCGTTACTATTGGTTTGCGGTCATTTTCGACTTTCGTTTTTCACAATTGGATTTTTGACTCTAGTCAAAATAGTAATTATAAATCGATTGTACAATCGATACTAAATCACCTCGTTTCGGGAAAACAACCACTAAAATTTCACGGTGTATATTAGTCTATATGGACCTGATGATTCTACGCTTTATTCATCATCATCATCATCATTCCAGCCCATATACGCCTCACTGCAGGGCACAAACCTCTCAGCATGAAATTTCTTCAAAACTAATTTAGTGGCCTCTCCGGTCAGTTTAATGCCCTAAGATAATACATACGGCAAGTCGCCCGTATACGGGTGAAGACCAAAAAGTTGCACACTGTTATAGCTGCATTAGCAGGTAGTTAAAATTACCATTAACTTTTTCCATTGTGACACGAAAATTATCCATGTATTTGTATTTACATTTGTATACATTTGTATGATTAATTTTCGTGTCACAATGGAAAAAGTTAATGGTAATTTTAACTACCTGCTAATGCAGCTTTAACAGTGTGCCACTTTTTGGTCTTCACCCATAAAAGGCTTTTAGTAAAATTAGAGGCCGGTAACGAGGGTTGCTATTTAAATCACTATTCAAAAAGAAGTTTGTAATTTGCAACGATTTAATTGATTTCTGAAGTTGCGAGAAATTTTGAATAAACCTGACTGTAACAAAACCGTGGTGGCCTAGAGGTTTGAGGGCCGTGGGTTCGAGCCCTCGCATCTCTAAGTTTTTCGGTATTTAAATGCGAAATTACATTTAAAATTTACTACGAGCTTTACGGTGAAGGAAAACATCGTTAAGAAACCTGCACCTGAGAAGAAATTCAATAGTGTGTGTGGAGTTCCAAATCCACACTGGGGCCGCGTAGGGCTGAGAGGAGCCCTGTGTCCTGTAACGGGACGTATAATAGGCTTGGATGATAGTGATGACAGTAAATCGTTGACGCTTAACGACCGCTTTAGCCTAATTGGTAGTGACCCTGCCTACGAAGCAAGAGGTCCTGGGTTCGAATCCCGGTAAGGGCATTTATTTGTGTGATGAGCACGAATATTTGTTCCTGAGTTATGGATGTTTTCTATGTATTTAAGTATTTATTTATCTATATAAGTATGTTTATCGTCGTCTAGTACCCATAGTACAAGCTTTGCTTAGTTTGGGACTAGGTCGATTTGTGTAAGATTGCCCCGTAATATTTATTTATATTTATTTATTTATTTAAGCTACTGCTGCATAGTACTTGATAGTAAGAAGGTTATGTATACCATGTTGGTGCCCTCACCTTCTATTTCTTAGCCTTCTACATCAACACACATTTGGGATCAGGCATGTAAGAGGCAGGGCAGTTTAACCATGGATAGGTTATTGAGGTAGACATAGTAAGTGATATTAGTAGAACACTTGTATAGTCGATCAAGAAGTTGAAGTTCCTTTACCACCCCTAGGGTTCGATATCACTTGCACGGCTCAAAACAGCAAAGGCTATTTTCACTTAAAAGTCAGTGTGACAATCAGCTTTTTTGTTTTATTGTCTGCCAGAATTTTTATTTTTATTAATTTTTCTGTACTGTTTTGGTGTTCAATAAAGAATAATTGTATTATTGTATTGTATTGTAAATAACTTGATACAGTGCCAATTTAAAATAACCTAAATTACTCTAATGAACTGAAACAATTACTTTGCTCACCCGTGACCTTACGATAGTTACGTTTACGTAAGAAATGCGTGTTCATGCAGTTCCTCCACCAACACACTGTACGAACACACACAAATCACACAAACTCAACCATCACCACCACCAAACTACACTGACGCGTTTCGAACTTAACTAGAGCTCATCCTCAGAGTGGTTGAGTTCGAAACGCGTCAGTGTAGTTTGGTGGTGGTGATGGTTGGGTTTGTGTGATTTGTGTGTGTTCGTACAGTGTGGAGGTGGAGAAACTGCATGAACACGCATTTCTTGCATAAACGTAACTATCATAAGGTCGCGGGTGAGCAAAGTAATTGTTTCAGTTCATTAATATGGACCTCCGCAAAGTAACGCCTGATTCAATAAATTATTTAAATTACTCTAGTGACATTAAGTGACAGGTCTCAACTGTCTCAAAGAATTCGATACACTTGCTTAGTCTATCTAGATAGTATGTCTGTGATTGGAACCCTTTTAGTTCGGCCGTCGGACACTTTTGGGAAATTGATTTTACTGTACCCTTGCTGGTGGTAGTGGAGACAGCAGAAGGATAATCTATAGGTATAGGTAATGACATAAAAAGGTATAGATATAAATACTATAGATAAATTAAAATTCACGAATTAATTCCTAATTAAGCAAAACTTCTACTTAAGATATAAATGTAGGATGAGCGAAATGAAGCGCAGTATGACGTATTATTGAGTAAAGGAGATAGTATGAGATTTAAAGTTAAATGTATGAGTAAGAAAGAGCAAGCATGAATGACGGTAGATTTTTAAATTGAGAACAGTCAAAAACAGAGGATCTAGAAGTAAGGCGAATAAGACGTATTAATTTGGGAATTTTTTCTAAATATATTTATTACATCGATTTTATATTGGTGTTTCTTCAATTTACAATCCCACACAAATAGTTCTATTTATTTCTTCAAGCTTAGCAACTGCCAACTGCCGAATTACCATACATTTCCATATTTATTTGTGACAAATTTACCTATGTTTTCTTTAGAAATGGCATCTTTAATTGATACCTAATGCCTGGGAAAATTTTGCGCGGTCATAAAAATTTCACCCTATATAGGGCTACCAAAGGCTAGTCAATATGGCCTCTGTTTTGGACAATACTGCCGCCGACTGTACCCGGCTACCGCGCTGACCCTTGTTTACAGCGAAATGGGAAAACAAATCGATTTCTCATACCCACGATGCGATACAGCAATTTACAATGCTCGTCTGTTATAGAAAATATTATGACAATGTCTTATTGCGTAATCTGAAGCACGCATCGGAACTAATGAAATTACTAGGGGCCGGAATTCTCGTGGCATTTTTGAGGCTGTCATGTCATGTGTTAGACCATTCATCATCATTATCATCATCAGCCTATAACAGTCCACTGCTGGACATAGGCCTCCCCCAATGAGCGCCATTGCGCCCTGTCCTCGGCTAGACGCATCCAGCTTCTACCAGCAGCCTTTCGCAGATCGTCACTCCACCTGGCCGGAGGGCGTCCTACACTAAAAGAAAGAAAGAAAGAAAGAAGAAAGAAAAAACATTTATTCGTGACAACAATAGCATAAAGTGTTAAGGTTGTATAGCACTAGTGAGAAGTCTATGGGCGTTACTAGGCTACCAACTGTTTATTTCATGTCATGTCACTCGTAATAAAAATCTGAACTGCTATATGTCTCATGGTGCCAAATATACTACCAAATAATAAAATAACAGTGCTAAGTGTTCGTGTATATAAATATAAATTCGTGTGTTCATTTCTCATTAACCCATTGCATCATTGTCTTCACTTCCGTCTCCACACTACATGTTGGTAAGCCACTCTGCCCTTCTTTAACTCTATCATAAAGGCATAAAGGTTACAAAATAAAGAAACTAGATATCACGAAACGGAGCCACCTCAGCATAATGCCGGCTCGAGAGCCAGCGCTGGTCTTCCGGTGGGACCGTGAGGCCGTCATTTGCTCGCTGCACACACGATCGGACCGTGTCTAATTGTGAACGCAACCATATGATCGTGCAGCTGTACCAATACCAACACAAGGGCGTTATATTTTGGCATGGCGTTGACATTGACAACTGACACGGCCGACCACATGAGCAGCAAGCAAAACGATATATAATAAATAAAATATTTTAATTATTGTAACTTGTAACAATTAAATAATAAAAACAAAGAGTGAAAAAATAGCAGTGACTTAAGACATTTCCAATCAAGCCACGCACAACACAATATCAGTGTCATAAAAATAAAAACAACAAAAGAAAGTTATAAACATGAAACACAAACGTTGTATGTAATTCCAATAATAATAAAGAAATAAAACAATAAAAAATAATAACAATAATGTTAGGGTAGATGCAGCCAGAAGCAGTAAAGTGACGTCACGCGACTAGTTTTTAAAATACCAGCCGCTCGCCGCGTGGCGAGCGAGAGCAACTGGCCACTGCCGCCACTTTTTCCTTAGCCGCCGGCGTGGAAGCATCGTCTTTGTCTCCGTGATTTGTGAGCTATCTTGAGTTGCTTTTCTATTTGCTTTTATTGATTTATTTGTGTGCTGAATCGTGCTAATTACGCTATAAGAGTTACAGTCTTTGTTCCTTGTTTTTGTGATTATTGTAAAAACCGTTTGAATTAAAGTTCGTTACCGTGAATTGTGTTTTTCTTTTAATAAAATAATAGCGGGTAAGCTAAAAATAATAATAATATCACGGGACAATTTACACGAATTGACCTAGTCCCAAAGTAAGCAAAGCTTGTACTATGAGTACTAGACAACGGATAAACATTCAATGCAGAGTGGAGTGGACACTACGTTTGCCAAGACGCGGTCTCCACTCAAGAACTCGTTTACTCCAACGGTTGTCGGTTCTTCGACAAATATGACCAGCCCACTGCCACTTCAACGTGCTAATTCTCTGAGCTATGTCGATGACCTTAGTTCTGTGTCGGATATCCTCGTTGCGGATTCTATCTTTCAGAGAAACTCCGAGCATAGCTCGTTCCATAGCTCGCTGAGCGACCTTGAACTGGTGGATTAGCCGTACTGTGTGTGTCCACGTTTCAGCTCCGTATGTCATGACGGGTAGGACGCACTGGTTGAAAACTTAGACCATAGACCATTATCGGTTCGGTCCATTATTGGTTAGACCATTGTCGCTCGGAAATAAATGAATTATTATTGAAAATTAATCTGGTTTTCAGGGCTAAAATAAGAATCTACGAATTATTTTTTATGGCGTCAACATCCCTATTACATTTGAAATTTACCATGAGCTTTACGGTGAAGGAAAACATCGTGAGGAAACCCGCATACACCTTCGAAGAAATTCAATGGTGTGTGTGAAGTCCCCAATCCGCACTGGGCCCGCGTGGAAACTACGGCCCCACCCCTCTCATTCTGAGAGGAGGTCTGTGCCCTGCAGTAGGACGTATATAGGTGGGATGATGTCACATTTTCAACTACTAAAGTTACCTTTCCAGTTAATATATACTCGTAGATCAATGAGCCTATAATGAAAATAAACGGATCACTCACGTCTTAAACGGAGTTCAACTCGACATGCACGTAGTGCGCGTAGTGCGCGTTTGGCAGCCGCCGTGCCGGGTGACTCCAAGAAGAAGGGCTACGGATTATCCCGAAACATATCGAGTTAAACTCTGTTTAAGACGTGAGTGATCCGTTTATTTTCACTATGAAAGAAAGAAAGAAAGAAAAAACAATTTATTGCCACAAAAAAAAACAAATTAGAACAAATTAAATCCTACATATTAAACATAAAACAGTCGTAGACGTTTGTGACAATAGGTGTCGGCGTCAGCATAAGCTGCTGGCGTTGTTCCCGGGGGGCGACGCTCAGCAGCGCTGGTTTTAGCCGACACTCTCACGAGTGAGTCTCACGGTATTTCATGTTTAAAGAGGGAGGCCTATGTCCAACAGTGGACGTCCCACAGCTGAAATGATGATGATGATGATGATATTGATGTCAGTTGTTCAATAAATTCATCGTTAAGTGCCAATAGCAATGTCATCAACATCGTATATGAAAACCGTGGTATCTTACGTAAGAGCAAGGATGATTTAGACTGGATTGGCAGTCGCCATAGTACGAATCGGCCGCGCTTTTTGTAGTTCGATTATTAAATCTAGATGTCGCTGAAATATAGCCAGAGGCTTTGAAGGCAAAAACAATAAGACTACAGATGTTTCATATTACTACAAATGTATTATTTTTGCATAATAATACATTTGTAGTAATATGAAACATCTGTAGTCTTATTGTTTTTGCCTTCAAAGCCTCTGGCTATATTTCAGCGCCATCTAGATTTAATAACTACAAAAAGCGCGGCCGAACCGTACTATGGCGACTGCCAATCCAGTCTATATCATCCTTGGTAAAAGCTAAAAAGCTAAAAACCTCTTAATAAGTAATAAGTCAAAGAGCTTCTAAAGCTTTCGAGTGTATTTTTATTGTTCTTCTTTACCTTTAATTCTCTTTAATAAACATCGTAAAAGTTCAGAACTCTTAGCAATACCTTTGAGAATTGAGTGCAAAAAGCTTTCTATTTAGTTTGATATTTCAAATATTAATGCAGTAATGCATTCATTGTGGTGCCAAAGGAAGATCACCGCCGTTCGTAAGATCGGCACTTTGCTGATTTGGGACCATTTCGTGATATGCGCATTTTTTATTCAGTTTTTATTGCTGTGTTATTTTTTAAATGATTTGATATCACGAATAAATGTTTTCTTTCATTCTTTTCTTTCATTGGCTTTGTTCTCAAGGTTTGACATCCAAAGGGTGGCAAATGGAAGCCTGTTAATGTCACTACACTGTCTGTCTGTCTGCAACAAGTTTACATCTCAAGAATTATAATAAATTGATAGCTGTAATGCAAACATAATATGTATTTGTAATGCCGCTACAACTAAATTTTCATTTTTATTGCTGGCTTTTACGCTGAATTTATGTTTTTCTTAACTGTCTCTGTGTTATTTTTTTTTGTTAAAATTCTATTTGTATTACAAGCTTTGTATGCTGACTGTACTTTTTGCCCTTGCTAACCATTTTTTTTTTTTTTGTTAGCCTGTTAGTGTCCCACTGCTGGGCAAAGGCCTCCCCTCTTGACCTCCACAACTCCCGGTCCGGCGCAATGTCAGGCCAGTCCTTTGCGTACACGTCCAAATCGTCCCGCTTTCTCCTTCTTGGTCTGCCTCGTCGTCGCTGGCCGTTCTCCGGCACCCACCAAGTGACCGTGTGAGCCCATCTTTGTGGGTGCATGCGACAGACATGTCCAGCCCAGTCCCATTTTAGCTTAGCAGTCTTTTTCCCAACGTCGGTTATGCGTGTTTTTGAGCGCAGCGTGGTGTTCCGGATTTTGTCTAGCCTTTTCACACCTAATATGCTGCGCTCTATTGCTCTTTGGCAAACCTTAAGTTTGGACTTTTGACTTTCGGTCAGAGACCATGTTTGGGCACCGTAGGTTAGGACGGGCAGGATACACATGTCGACGAGTTTTCGCTTAAGTGTTAACGGAAGGTTTCCCTTCATAAGCTCTTTCATGGACCAGTAGCTCTTCCAGGTATTTTCGATGCGTCTTTCGACTTCCTTGTCTTGCCTATTACTGAAAGAGACTATCTGGCCCAAATAGATATACTCGTCAACATATTGTATTACCTGCCCATCAACCATCACCCTAGGTTTCGTGCTATTGGTCATAAGTTGGGTTTTTGACCTATTCATCGCTAGTCCAATCTTAAGGCTTGCCGTGCTAAGATCTTGCAGCATTAATACGAGGTCTTGGGCTGTTTGGGAAAAAATAACAATGTCGTCAGCGAACCGGAGATTAGTTAATCTCCTGTCACCAACCACTATGCCTCTGTTCTCCCATAAGACTGCTAAGCTTTTAAAAAGATCTTCGAGGGCACTGGTGAATAATTTGGGAGACAGCGGGTTGCCCTGCTTAACTAACTGTTTTGCTAACCATAGTATAGTATAAATCTTCCCAGGTGAATTTTTCGCTTCGAGCCCTTATCTTTCAAAACAAACGGTATCGTCATAGTATTAAGGTTCAAATTTAATGTAATGGCTCGAAGCGAAAAATTCACCTGGGAAGATTTATACTTTACTCAGATGAATCAATCGAGCCTAAACTCGATCGTGTCGTTTTATTACAGTGTTCCTGTGGCCACCCTCCAGCTCATTCTCATTCTCATTTTGCTCCATGCCACAATAAGCTTGCATTGGCATCGGATTTATACATGCATGCTAAATTTTAGCTCAATTAGTTGAAGATATCTACTTACTTCAAAATTTAGTTGAAATATTCCATCCGAACAAACACTTTGCAACTGAACAGATTGCCTGTCCCGAAGCAATGTGCGGCGTTCATGACATTTAACGCTCATAGAGTCATGAGGCACTTGTGTGTGCCTCATGGAAGTAACAGTAAAGCCACACATGAAGCGCATGTGCCTCATAGGACAGGAAACCTGTTAATAAAAATCTTGTAAAAAATCACATGCATAAAAACTTAAATAATGAACTCATTTAAAATCTATTCAGCGAGAAATATAAAACCATTAGCGTCTACGGCGTAGCACGTAGCGGGTGCTACGCGCTACGCCAGGTGACACTAAAAAAAATTACGGAAGCGCCAACATTTTCCGGCGGTAAAGTTAGAACATGATATCGTAAAAGCCACAGCCGTATAGTGGACAGATGCTTCAAACTGTTCTATTTTGTTTGGTTCGTGGTGACTGGTGACAATACAAAACGACGAGTCGTTTTAATAAAAAGTTAAGGGCTTCATCCCAGCCTATATGTATACGTCCCTCTGCAGAGCACAGGCCTCCTCTCCTCGGTGGTTTTTGTACCATGTACTCATTTTGTATATAATAAGTACACAGAGGCTGATTAGTAACCAGACCCAGACAGATTAAAAACACAAATTCCACAGATTATTTCAAACCAAAAATGTAGCAAAAAGTCAGGTCGATTTGACTTTGTTTGGGAGATATTTAATTTTTTGTAAAAAATAATTTTGGGAAATTCTGCACGATAGGCAATGTTGCCAATTTTCAATCTTAAAAAAGTCTTTTAGTAAAAGATAAAGTCAGAACAATTTAAAATGCGTCGTCAGCTCGTTCTAAGGCTTTATTGTCTTGAGTTCTTGTTTGAAATAAAAAAATAAAATTGCCGAATTAACTTCTGGTTCAGTCGCGGAATGAAAAGATTCGTCATTTTCGTCTCTATGACAACGAGTTAAGATCGAAAACTGACGAACCCTTTCATTCCGCGACTATTAATAGGTATATCGTTTTTTACTAAAGAGAAATTTGTTTTTTGAAGTTTCGATGCTGTTCGTTGTTACAGTCAAAATCTGTACTATATCCACAGCGTACAATTTGCCAGAAATATAAGAAATTGTATTCTCTGTTTACTCCAAATCTGTGGCAGTTGAGGATGATATCGTAAAAGTCGCTGGTAAACTCATAAAATCGATGTTTGGCGGAGTGCCAAGAAAATGCAATTTTAGTTCAGGAAAGGTTGCAATGGTATTTCGCTATTGATTAATAAAGCTTTAGTAACCGAATAAAAGCTTAATAGTTGGTTTAATAACGACCTACTGAAAAAAAAATCTTTCAAATCTTAACGAGTTAAGTGTCTTCAGTCTTATGAAGCTATACTCGAAGTTTTCCTGCATGATCACGTATACGATGATGATGCACGATGGGCTGCAAAAGTGCATGGATTTCTCGGGGCGATAATCGCGTGAGCAGTGTTTGATCGTTTGATGTAATTAACATACCCGCGCGCGCGCGCGCTCACGCGATTATCGCCCCGAGATGTCCATGCACTTTTGCAGCCCACCGTACCTATGCCAGTGATGACATAGGGAATTGAGACGTAGTCGCTTACAATGGGCTTCATAAGAAAGCTCATACCTGGTTTACACTCGCATACGAGTGGCGAGACGAACTGCGGGACGAGCCACGAGACGAGAGTGTGAACAGGCGCGCCTCGCGCCTCGTCTCGTGATTTGCCTTGATTTTGAGACTCGCGTCCGGAGCGAGACGATGAGGCGAGGCGCGAGGCGAGGTGACGAGGCGAGAGTGTAAATCAGGTATCAAAGTTACTCAAAGAGCAATGGAGTGAGCTATGCTCGGAGTTTACCTGCGGAATCGAATCAGTAATAAGGAGATCCGCGGCAACGTATCAAAAATACATACAATTTAAAAAGAATTATGGACGTAATAATAATGGCCATTTGATATGACCTGGTTTTCGATGGAACTATTAACTAAACGAGCTTTTTTTATGGTGTAATTTACAGATTGGTTTAGGTTAAGTTAGGTTTATTTTATAACAGTGTTTTTTGTAACACAGATACGCTGTTTGAAACCAGGGATGGCTACTGCAAAAAGGAATTATTTCCTAACATTCCCCTCCCTCCCATCCCATCCATCCCTGTCCATGATGAATTTGGAAATGGGTGTGTAATGATCGATATAACAACATTTGATATAATCTTCTTTTCATATAACAACATTTGAAATATTTCACTACAAATATTTTCACTCATTTGATATAAATACGTTTGGTATAATTTTAAAATATATAATTTTATATGGTATAACGTTATTATATATTTTGTTGTTACATCTCGTGAGACGCAACCATTTGTTTTATGTAGGGGGTTGCAGTTCTAACCTAACCTAACCTACTTTTCTGGCATTAAATACAACCATTATTATATAATCATCATTATATCTTATGAACGTTATATGAAAAGTTGATTATATCAAATGAATAATATATTAAGTGTTGTTATAAGATTCAATAATTATATCAAATGAGCGTTATAGCGACTGAAGTTATATCAAAAGTTTTTATAGCGATCGTTGCGCACCCTTTGAAAATACAAGATTTTTTTAGTGAAAAAGTGTTCAGGTCAGCCTGACTGGATTCAAACTCACACCTCGTAGCTAAACGCGCCGAGCCGGAACTAGGTACACACTAACAAGGCTAGTCATTAAAAAAATTCAAACTGCCCTAAAAATATTCAGCCTACTGAAGACTCTCAAGCCCACGCGCGGCGATAAAACAAAAACATCAAATTACAAAATCACCGCCACAAACACTCGGAATTTAATAAACCAAACATTATTCAAAATAACCTTATTTGGCTATTGCCAGCGACACGCGAAAACGTGCCCACGGCGGTTGCTTTTGCGTATACATTTGATTGCACAATCAAATTTCGCAGCCACAATGCAGCATAATTATCCACTTGGATGAAAATAGAACGCGGTGAGGAGAAGAACAGTTTCAGAGAGCACTAGGAAAAGGAAAATGCGTTTTTTTCTCATAATTCATCCGTCATCATCATCATCATCATCCCAGCCTATATACAGGGTGGAAACGATAAGTGATCTCACTCGATTATTTCTCAACTACCTATACCCTCCTGAGTCCTGGCCTTTTCTAACCGATGTAGAACTTAAGACCTAGATAAGTGTCATACTTTTTGTAATTTTGGAACTTATTTAAGAGTCTTTCAAATTCAAATTAATTTATGTCACTTGATTTCACGTACAATAAGATTACATGAATAAAGTACATTAAGTCTCACTAAAATCTACCAAACAAGGCATGCGAAATTTACATAAAAACGAAAACAATAACTTAACTTTAATCATAGTTTAAAAATTCCTGTACACTATAAAAGCACTTCTCAGCTAGCCATTTTCTTAACATTATTCTAAATTTACAGAAGGTCAGATCCTTTAATGTGTCAGGTAGTTTATTATAAATTTTAATGCACATTACATAGCTGTTTTTTGCTACAAGTGATAATTTAGATAATGGTACATATAATTTGTTGCGATATTGAGATCGCAAAGGATTTTTGTACATTTCTTTAGCATGACAAAACAGATGTTCATATTTATATACAAATATGCATGCGTCTAAAATGTATATACTAGGTAGTGTTAAAATATTATACTCTCTAAAGAAAGGTCTGCATGAATCTATTTGTTTGAGTTCAAATATAGCTCTAATGCATTTTTTTTGCATTAAGAAAACATCATCCACATCAGAAGATCTACCCCACAGTGTCACACCATATCGCAGAATAGAGTGTATAATACGCAGTGATAGCCGCTGTTTTAGATACTACTTGGCTCAACTTCCTCAAAGCAAAAACAAAACGATTAATCCTGGAACAAAGATCTGCCACGTGTTGTTTCCATTCACAAAAACAATCAAGTGTAATGCCTAGAAATTTTATGCTATTAACTTGATCGACTTCGAAGTTCTTTATTCTTTGAATAATTTGTACTTTATTATGTATAATTCGGCCGTTATTCTTACTGATGATTTGTTATTTATAAAGTAGATACGCCAGGACTTAGGGAGGATACAAGATATCGAAAAACTGGATACTGATCGTGAAAGTGCTTCACGAGCTCTATCAAACGGTATCAATTATATAGGTTACTGGATCTATCTGAAATTCTATGTTTCCAGATTCGATACATTTAGTACAGCCACATGGCACTCCACTCTAATCTTGATAATACCATAGCAAGTAGGTAAAGCCAACCAACGTTTTCCATACCTAAATAATTTTAAATAAGAATGCATTTTAAGAGTTTATTATTTAATTATTTTTTTAAATACTTGTGGACGGATTTTGGCTGAATTTTTGAGGGATCCAGTCTGGCGGCATAATTTTTTTAAGCAATAGGCTTGCGTTAGACCACAATCACGCCTGACGGAAACCGAAGATGAGCCATTTGCCGTAATTCAACATTTATTCTCACAGACCAATAATTATTCAGGAATTTTGAAATAATTATACTGTGGGACTTTATGTATAAGGTAAACATCTATACTTCAATCTGATTAAAACGTTTTAAAGAACGCAGGTAACTCGCATTCGTATCAGCGCGGCGTTAGCGTGCCGGTCACGCCGTCGCCGAATAGACCCGAGCGATTGAATCCCTGCCTGCCCTTACGATCGGGTCTGGTATATGCGCAATGCTGTCTTGAAGACTTATACGTCCTCGTTCACGAAACAAATCGCACCCAACCCATATATTTAATCCTGCAAATGTACTTCTTCTTCTTGGCCACCACAGATCGCAGCCCAGCGCGTTGTATGACACTGAATCATGTATACGATGACACAATCCGGATTCGCGGCGCAAGGTATATGATTCAGTGTTATACATCGCGTTGGGACCGCTCCGTCAGCGTCGCGCGCACGCCTCGCACTGCGGTCTGTGGTGGGCTTTATAGTGCCCCTTCATTATTGAAGGTTGGCAGTCGGCTCTATAAAACTTGCTCTGTCCATAAATAGTTTAATTAGCTGTAAGTTTTGGCGTTGATGCGGTCCACTCCCTTATGTTACAGAGTCATGACATTCTACGTCTCTCGACCTTACGTTTTCCACCTTCTTTACTCATTGTGATATGGCCGTAATATGGCCGTAACACGTAATTTTGGTATTTTAGTACAATACTAAATTTCGCACAAAGCTCGTCTTTTACTCCTACATTCGGACAGCTAAGTATTAAAATTTCCTGCCTGCGCGTCTGTGTTTCCTGAACATTCATAATCTTCAAATCTAGTAGAGTTGTGAGTGCTCGTTCACTAGACGGAGCGCTCCCAACTAGTCAATTCAATAGTGTATGTGAAGTTCCCAATCCACACTGGGCCCGCATAAGAACTGCGGTTCGAGCCCTGTCATTCTCAGAGGTCTGTGTCATGATGTAAAAGACTGGGAGAGGACAAGATTGTCTTTTCACCGAAAATATTTTTGCTGATTCATTTCATTTCCTTACAACTTTTTTTCTGAAACTGTAAACTCTTCAGGATATTGTATTTCCGGACTACGAATGTCCTGTAGAACCATGTAGGCTAGGTTAGGTTTATTTTATAACAGTACTTACAGTTTCAGAAAAAAAAAGAGTTGGAAGATGAATCAGTTGGCAAATATTATTTTCGAGGAAATATTAAAGAACCATAAGCTTGTAGTGTAAAAAAAATACGTTACTTACGTCTATGATCGAGTTTAGCACGACATGTTTCGGGCTAATCCGTAGCCCTTCTTCTTAGAGTAACACGACACGGCGGCTACAATTCACGCACTACGCGCCACCGCTCTGCTCGACGGAACTGATACCGGCGCAACAACCCAAGTTTTCGTCGTCAATTTTACTATTATTATTTATTTTGTTAGCAGTACGGCTGCTTCTGCTGGGTTTTTCGCTTTTAAATAATTTTACTATTGTCATTGTTATATGTAGGGTAGCACATAACACTAACAATCACTCTATATGTATTTTTTCACTATGAGTGAGTCTCGCGGTAGTTTAATATTATATTACGGCATCATACAGAACCCATTAGTTTAGGTTAGGTTTGTTTTATAACAATCTTAAAAAGTTAACGGTTTCAGAAAAAAATCGTGTCGTGTCGGTCTTTTGACCCATTCGATGTTTTAATACATTCGGTCTTTCGTACTTCGGTATTGTAATACATACCCATAGGCTGGGATGATGATGATGAATACGCACTACGCACTGCGTCAGTGTGCGTCAGTATGCACTGTACCCTTACTTTTACAACTGTACCTAGATCGGATCCGTCCTGTAGATTTTTTATTACTTCCTTTTTATAACGACTCCCCAACGTACGCCTGACCTTTTTAAGCGGCAACTTAGAAACCTATGTAAAGCTGTCATTTACGAGTTACGCACGGAATCGAAACTACTGTTAAACGTACGTTTTTGAACCTCGTCTGTAACATTTGTTTTTTTATGCGTTTAACTCAGGGTGCTTTTCTTCCAATGTTTTTTATAAGACATCATGATACCCCGGTGGTATCACTATTTTATAAGACATCATGATACCCCGGTGGTATCACTATTTTATAAGACATCATGATACCCCGGTGGTATCACTATTTTATAAGACATCATGATACCCCGGTGGTATCACTATTTTATAAGACATCATGATACCCCGGTGGTATCACTATTTTATAAGACATCATGATACCCCGGTGGTATCACTATTTTATAAGACATCATGATACCCCGGTGGTATCACTATTTTATAAGACATCATGATACCCCGGTGGTATCACTATTTAGGATAAAGTAAGTAGGCACCGGTTTACGGATAGAAAACAAAAGTATAATCAAAATCAAACAATCAAACATTCAAACATTAGACCCGCAAGGGAACTACGGCCCAAGCTCTTTCATTCTGAGAGGAGCCATGCACCCTCCAAAGGGACGGAGGTTGAGATGATGATGATGATGAAAATGTCACTATTATATTATTTTATGAAAACCTTCCGCCAGATGTGCTCATGTCTCCAATAGCTATATGCGACAAGATAGCGGTTGAAACTCTAATAAAAAATTATACCTAGGTTGTGATTTGCTCCCGATAATTATGATAGCATAAAATTTAATTAGAAAACACATTTAATAATCGAAAGTTAATTTGGGTAGGTCGATATTACTCATCTACACTTGTAAACCAATTACAAATTCTGAGGACCGCCTGAGCAAACAGACGACGCAATTTGAAACGCTCTGGATAGGTGTCCTTCCACCAAAGATGTGCTAATGCTACGTTGCTACGGATGTCTTTAATATCCACCAATCATATTCATTCATAGAGAAAGAGGTCAATCGACGAATCTAACTCGGCTGGGCAGCGTTCGGGACGCTCTGCAATATCTTGTCGTCCAATATACCGCAGTGTCTCAAGTCAAAAGTCTTTGACCATAGTGTGCGTTACCAATGATGACTTATGGCATTGAGACGTGGCCTCTATCGATATGAGCCTCATAAGAAAGATCAAGGTCACGCAGAGGGCGATGGAGAGGGCTATGCTCGGAGTTTCTCTGCGGGATCGCATTAAAAATGAACTAAGTACATTAAATTATGTCTAATGAACTAATGGGAAATCAAAATTCGAAACAGTTAGAAATAAATTATAGGTAACGCCATCAGAGTTGAGGTCACGCACACAACAACACGCGATGTAATGACAGCGGGATTTTGACATTTATTCGTACCGATAGCATGTTCAACAGACTCAACATAGAATTACAAGATTGACTAAAAATTTCTTCAACCTATTTCTTTGAGAATAATTTAGGAATATAATACATCTAGTTCAAACAAAACAGAAAATAAAATATTTTGATCTATTTTATAGAAATCAGATAATAAGCATAGTTTTCGCTATTTATAAAATACCGATTTTTTTCTTGCGAGTATTTCTTTTATCAGTTTCAAATGGTTTTATTTCAAAAATAGGTTATAAGAAAAAAGAAAAATTACAATTATGCATTTCATCGTACGATCATAACAACTCACATTTTCATTCACTCAGTCATTTCATTCATTCGCTATCTTTTTTGCAATCAGTACTTTATGTAGCTGTGTGTGTAATCATTCGCCTCAACTCTCGTTGCGTTACCTATAAATAGAAGCTTTATCTCGACGCTTATCGTTCTCCCATCGGTGTGGCTTAGCCATAGCCTTTGGGGTTCTTCGAACTTTGAGCGGAAAACATCCTGATCCGTAAATCTTATTTGTTGATGCTTATGAGTAAAGCAAGTCAATAAGTTACGAACTCGTACATTTCGTACTAAATACAAACTGAAATATAGATGCACAGAAAAAACCCCAGAAAAAAGACCAATGCTGGGAATCGAACCCAGGTCCTCAGCATTCCGTGCCGCGTGCCATACCCCTACACCACCACTGGTCTAGAGATTAGACACGAATCTTTCCTATACATCATACATTTCAATCTGCTAAATCATCACCTTATGCAGTGACAAACGCACATCTATGTTACACCCTCATCGAGAGATTTTAACACTCCTTCGGAACTAACCGCTCACCTGGACAAGAGATGGCGCTACTGTGCAACTTTAAACAAGTTAGCTATGAAGTATCTTTTTGCCAGCATTGGTCTTTTTTCTGGGGTTTTTTCTGTGCATCTATATTTCAGTTTGTATTTAGTACGAAATGTATGATTTCACGGGATGACCGTAAAAGTAATAAAAAAAAAAAAAAATGAAGTTGAAAAAATATGTACAAAAAAAGATACTTCATAGCTAACTTGTTACGAACTCGTGTTTATAGGGGGAGGTCGAAGGGGTATGAGGCACAGGGAATATTAAAGAAGACGGAGTAACTCTTGACTTGATCTTGGCCCCATTTTGGGCGCCAGGGCCGTCAAATTGATAGAAGAGTTTAAGTTAGCAAGTTCTATTGGTTCTTGTGGTTTCCTAGTCAAAATGGTAAAAACATCTGTCTATCCGCGACTTTTAGCGGCATAGCTTAATTAATACTAGAAAGTTACGTAAAGATCCTTCATTGATTTTCATCGTTAGATACAAAACTATATAGTATCGTCACAGATAACTTGTAGACTAAACCACTGGAGGTAGTCTTAAATTGGGCAGATATATAAAATAAAGTGCTTCATAAAGGTGGACTGCGAAATAATTTTTAGAAATTTCCTCGGAATAGGGACTAGACTTTCTCACTATCATTTAAAGGGAGCGAAGCCTAAACACTAACTTGTGAGCGAATCGAATATGTTATTTTTTGAATAAATTGCCTGAATCAAATTAAATTTTTCATCCCTATTGGGAATTAATACTAAGAGGTAGGTTTATAAAATAATTGATTTGATGCTGACATCATTCTATATTTATTTATTTATTTATTTATTGAATTATTTACTTAGGAATCACATATTTAGATATTTGTTCGATTAAAACACAATATTTAAATATCATTAGTATTTATTCGAGAAAATTATAACACAACAGTTGAAGGAATGATAAAGTTCATACAAAATTCACTTATCCTAATGGCACGACTAATATAAATTATTAAAATATGACGTGACAAGTCGACACAGATTAACGCATTAAAACGAATATTTCAGTAGCTTGTAATTTCAAGAACGTCTTTTGTTGTTTTATCCAGATAGGCCTGACTTTGGATATGCGCGCAAACAAACAAAATTATTCTGACAGTCCGGATACTAAACCACAAAACGCATATATGCGTTTCTAGCAATGAATGCGGCCTATAAATTATTTGGGCGTTAAGTTTGTTAAGTTCTTAATTAATAATAGAAAATTAATAATACAGGTATAAATTACTACACAAACTTAATTCCTAACATTCAGCCTTCTTCGATAAATCTAAGATCTATAAAAAATGGAATTCATGGAGATTATAAACCTATTTATAAAATTTCGACATTTTGACATTTTCCAAGGTATTTTATTTCTACATGATTTCTCATACAAAAGGCTACTTGTTTTAAAATACAAATGGACGGATTTTAAAATTCATATGTGGATGTTAAATTTTCTGGCTTAATCTTGAACTCTCCAGTGATCTGAAACGGATAAAAAAACTTCATAAATTATAATGAAGGCGTAGGGGAAAAACGACCCTGTCGCCCACTGGTGTTGTGCAGTCAGTCATAGCAGGGCGGCTTGTGGGGAGCTGTTGGTACGTAGCGACACCACGAACCTGATACCTTTGGGGTACACTCATCCCGCCTCTAGTTTGCCTTTGTTGGTCACTTAGAACGGAGCGCAAGAGCTAAACGCTTGTAGAATGGATGTTTCCGTAAGTAGAGAGTTAGTACTTCGAAGTTTTAAGTTCATAATAATTAAATAAATAAAATTTTAAAGTCCAGGTACACCTCTATATCCTTAGCCGTTTACACCAATGTTACCGCCTCGTTGCCCCCGAGCCGGTAACAGTTTGAGGGGCCCAATGGCCCATTTAGTGAAAGGCGAGTCACCACCTACCAAAAGTTCGATCTATGTGATATTGAAATGGTAGGTACTTCATATCAAACCTGTTAAAGTTTGAACAGGTAGCGACATCTCTTGTCCGGGTGAGCGGGTAGTTCCGAAGGAGTGTTGAAATCTCTCGATGAGGGTATAACATAGATGGCGCTGTATCACGCAAGTGGTGATCTAACAAATTGAGATATCGTATAGGAAAAATTCGTGTCTAGATTCCTGACCAGTGGTGGTATAGGGGAATGGCATACGGCACTGAATGCTGAGGACCTGGGTTCGATTCCCAGCGCTGGTCTTTTTCTGGGTTTTTTCTGTGCATCCATATTTCAGTTTGTATTTAGTATGAAATAAATGGTAGGTGTCCGTTATCCCTCTTCACCACCCGGTAATCCTGTCCACAACATTCCAACCCTATAACCCATTCCATGTCGCTTCTTACTTACCAATAGTTTGGCAAATTTGGAGTTCCGCTAGCACACCCTTATGGTGTTTTCAAATCCTCATGTTTTTGCCATAATCATACCATATTGGGTTTGAATTATCAGGTCGTACGTTATTGTCGTTCATTCAGTGTCGACAAATACCGGGTCATATTTAACCGCGCCCGAAATTAGTGCGCCTGGCTCCTCCTCCTTCTTTTGCTAGCTACATAGCCTAATATTTACATTGACCATTGTAACACGGCAAACCTCCGTGGTGCGCAACTGGCCGCTTACAGAAAAACAAAATTCTAAATTCTGAACTATTGATTTTCTTTTGTTTTTTTTTTCCTGTCATTGGCTCTACAATTTGGCAAGGCTTATGCCGTAAATTGATTTCCTGAATATATAATTATAATTTATACTCTGTAAAAATACTTATTTACCGAGTTGCTTGTATTATAAAGGGCTGCCGCTATTGCAGGTACTGTAAATATTATTTTCACCTCACTAGCTCGGAAAGCCCTTTTTGTTTGTTTGACATCTATTGAGAAAATCGCTTTTTATCCACAAGTGAAGAAAGAGTTTTGATATTTGAAGGCAGCTTAAGTGATATTTGACAGCTAACAAAACGTAAAACGTTAAAAGTGCTGAATTTTTAACATCACAATTAATGAATTGCATCGAGTAAAAAACACTAAATACAGTCTTACAACTTTATTTTAATTCATAAATATCAGCATTCAACATTAACCTTCATTCTTGTTGTAAAAACGGATAAAATGTTCTGACAGTCCAAGTAAGTCGATGTGCGAACAAAACGCATCCGAAATAATAAAAAAAAACTTAAGTCAAAACGGTATACAATTTAACAGTAATACAGTTTGCTCGTATCTCAAAATCGATAATCTGGCTAATTGAACTTTACTCGATGTGCAATAAAGTTCAGTTTGGTTTATTCATTGATTGGAGATACGAGTTTTTTCAAAGTAGTGACGATATGTCGGTATTGGAATAGTTCCATAAAGACTGGATTTGCTTAGGCTATTTTGCATTATTTTTGATTTTACCAATATTTCTATAAGTACTTCAAAATTATTGTATTGACAAAGAGGTAAATAAATAATAATTGATAGTACAAACCCTTTTTCTTGTTTTCCTCGCTGTAGTGAGGTGAAAAGTTTTGTGTTATACACGGGTGAAAAGTTATTTTACGTCTCGTGTGTTGAAGCACTCGCTATCGAAAGAATTCTATTTTTGAACCACTCGCTTCGCTCGTGGTCAATCATACAATCCTTTCGATAGCTCGTGTTTCAAAATGAACACTCGCAGTTAAAATACAACTTTCCCCCCTTGTATAACAAATAACTATTGTTCTGTTCTTTCTCTCTATTTTCTTGTACATAAATTGTGAAACCTAATCCAAGTCTTGTTTAGTTTTCTTTCGCTGACCTAGGCACTAAAACGAGACTTGGATGGGTGTTTCAAGCAAGCAGTAAAGCAGGGTATTTCTTCCAGCCCTTCCTTTCCGCTTCATCCTACGATTCCACATACCTACCTACCTACGAACGTTCTGCTGTGGTTCTGCTCTACTGCCTCGGAGCAGACAGCCGGTGAAGCTTGAATCCCCCTATTGGACGCTCCGAGGCTACGTGAATACCCTGCCCTGCCTTCCCACCTGTCCAGAAAACCTAGGACAGTGTATTTTTTTATTATTTATTGAAGAGCAGTGCTGACTGAGACAATTTGTATATACATATTTTATACTGTATTATATTTTATTTACTATCTCTCTGTCTCTTATTTCTCCGACCGGCTAGCCGGTTACACCATCAGTCGAGTATTTAATTATTATGTATGGAACAGGATAAAAACTTCTTTTAGAACAAAAAAAACACGTGGTTTCTGTGAGTGTATCACGAGTATCATCAAAGTAAAGCAAATAAAAAAAACGTGGTATAGTCTTGTCTGTCAAATCCTTTAACGTAGGCCTAAATCTAACAGCGTATGTTACTGATGATGACGTATCAAGAAGCAGATATTTTTATCTTCATACAATATGAGCTTGCGTTTGACCATGTCTAATAGTGAGTGAATATGCAGTCTAAGATGAAGCATCGTTGCCTAAGTATAATTATATCTATTCGAAATTATGACATTACCTCCAAATCAATACAGCATGATAGCTCCATTGACCTTCTCTTCTAGAGCGGGAGCAACTGTATCTGCGTCACGCTCGTCGGCCATAGCGACCAATATGCACACGTTGTTTGCAAACGCGGATATGGCCGCAGCCACTACAAGCCTGCAATAAGGCAAATATATAAATCAATTACAAGTTTACTTAATAAATTTTATATAGATCGAGAACTGAGTTCAGTTATGTTATTAAGTACCTACATAAATAAACAAACGTATGAACTAAATACCAACGCTTACTTGGCTGTTTAGTTTCATTAAAAACTTGCCACTTTTCGTGAGGGCGAGATACACACGTACAGTAAACATGCAAACCAAGCAAAGAACTTTCTCAGGACCAAATGTGTCAATTTCCAGGTACGCAACCATATCGGAGCCCCTTTTTAGCCGTTTGAAGATCATCAGCTCTGTTCAAGTTCAATCCAACTAACTGACAGCATGCGATAAAAAACAATTACTTATTGTCATTAAGGACACAAGTTTTCTCTCTATGAAACATTTTGTGCGCAATCGGGGCCCTTAGCCGATGCGGCGCAACTAGACAGTTGTCTACTCTGCCTAAAGGTGAATCCGGTCCTGGTTACTGCGCGTATAACTTTTTATTTGCAGAGGATAAAGCGCGTTACAATCTTCTGTTAGTACTTTGTGGTTAAAAGGCAAGACAGCAAAATTGTTACCAGAACGAGAGCCCAAGATCAGCGGTGCCGTCCGAATTCCACGTGTTAGCCAGGTCTTCATCAGACATTATGTTGTGCTGCAACCGCAAGAAGTACTCGGTCAGCCATACCGCTATAGCGCCGAGGGTGAAGAGTACTGGAACGAGACAAGATAACGGTCAATCAAAACCAACTTTTACACACTACTTGTATCCTACACCAGGAGCGACAAGCATGATTTGGCCATCCGCTTTGATAGGCTACTAAATCGGTTCAATATGTTTGAGCTTCAACTCCGAACTCTTTGATTGTACGTTCGGTATAGTGTATATATAGGTATAAGGTCATCAGTCTTAGATTCGACTGCAAGCTAGTTGCTGAGGGAGGACAAGCTACCGCGGCTGACAGCGTACGCACGCCGCTGACTTCAACGCCACTAAAACGCAGAAACCGCACCGTCGCTTGACATCAGAGTTACATCTAAACTAGGCTTCAGTACTTAATAATTCGATTGTAGCGCTCGACATGGTTGTGTTATGGTGAATAAATAAGACGTAAGGTCTAGACCTAAGGTAAGACTAGTCTTAGACTCATCTGCAAGCTAGTCGTTGACGTTAAGCAAGCGCGGCTGGCAACGTACATGTAAGTTACTTGTATGTTTCTTTATATTTTATGTTTTTGTACGTATTTTTGAATTTTAGAGCTCATTTGTTTTCTACTGTAATGCTGTAATTTTTATTTGATAAATAAATAAATAAATGTGCCGCTGACCTCAACGCCGCTAAAATGCAGACACCGCCGCTCGACATCAGAGCTGCATTTGAATTTCAGTTCCTAATAGTTTGATATTAGCACTCGACATGGTTGTGTTATGGTGCATAAATAGGTGTAAGGTAACTAGTTTTGGACTCACCTGCAAGCGAGTTGCTGACGACTAGCGGGCGCGGTTGACAGCGTATGCGCGCCGCTGACCCCAACGCCGCAAGAACACAGGCGCCGCCGCTTGACACCAGAGCTGCGCCCAGCTGCGCGGCGGTACCACACCACGCCCAGCGTCGAGCTGGGTGCGTACCAGCTTTTACTGGAAATATACGCAATCATGTGACGTTAAAAGCCATACTGAAGTTACGGGCCTATAGACAGTGAAAAATTCTAAATTGATATAAGGAGAGTAAGATGCAGTGCTGGCCTGACGTTCGTGAATCCAGTGTCAAACCATATCCCATTTTATATCAGGATAGTGCCGTAATATAGTGAACAATATTTTTTACGCCTTAATATAAAGTGAATGATTCTGGTGCCTAGTCCTTCTTCTCCAAAACTTCTTATCCAAAATGTTTAAAACCTGGTTTTAATCCAACTTGTGTTAGTAGCAAGGTCCGATGTAGCTGTTTGGAAGTCAGCGACATCATGCAACAGGTTGATAAGGGAAGAAAGCATCTCGATGTGAGTGATCCATCCGTGGACCTATTTAATGTTAAAATATTTTTTATTGCGGTGGTTAATGAAGGTATTTATACAAAGTTAATTTTCAAGCCATAATTAAACTCACGGAGAGGAATTTCTTGACGCTAAAGGCCGTAAAATAAAAAATAAGACTTAGGGGCTGTTTCACCACCCATTGATTAATTTTGACTGACGGATAAATGAGATGCCGTCTCCGTCTATTCGAACAAAACAAACAGAGACGGCATCACATTTATCCGTCAAATAAATTTGATCAATGGATGGTGAAACAGGGGGTTAATGTTGCAAGTTTTCTGAGTTACAGTCAAAGTGCAAAATCAAAAACATCCAAACATAAACAATATAACCATCAAAAATTTTAATTGTAAAATTAGAGAAATCTATAAACTCCGCAATCCGCAATTTCGGGTGTTCGTAAAATGTGATCAGAGGGGCTAGTAGGTACGAAATTCGACGTTCGTATCATACCGTCCTTTTCACCCTTCTGTTTAATTTAATACTATTAGCGTGAGCAGCACTATGCGAAGGATGGAAATCGAATTTCGTAGTACAGCTTTGAATAAGTTTAATTTTTTGACCGACACATTCCCGTTTAGGTTAATTAGTAGGTTACCTATCAAAATGTAGAATTATTTTTTTCCGAATATTTAAAATCCCGAATGCTTCATTTATCCGAATGCATTTTTTTCTGAAACTGTAAATATTTCAGGATTTTTATAAAACAACTCTAACCTAACCTAAAGGGTTCTACACGATGGTCCTGACTGAAATAAATCCTGAAATATTTAGTTTCAGAAAAAAATGCTTTCGGACAAATGAAGTTTTCGGGATTCTAAGCCTTCGGAAATAAAATTTTCTGAACACCGATAGGATCCCCAATTAGTATTTTCTTATACATTACTATTACTGAATAAACAGACAAGTCTTTATATTTAAATTGTATCAAATTCCCACCTTCTTGCATGAACAGCGTCCTCGCTCGAAGTTTGATCTAATGAGCAACCAGTTTTTATGAGACGAATTTTGAAACGCGAGTAAAAGAATGGACAAACTGGTCCATTGTAGCGAACAGCGTTGCGTAATTAAGTCAATGTGGTAAACCGTCCATTAAAATGATAATTACTTGGTTACATTAAATCGTTTATTTTAATTCCTACATTCTGTGCGTTGATGCGGAAATGTTACGAGACAATTAGCACGACACAATTGCATTTAGAATATTAAGCGAAAGATGTTTTCATAACGCGGTTTTTTCGTAGTGGGTCTTTATTCTCAACTTTTGAATGAACATTATTAAGGAAATAAAGGGCTTATGTAAGTGAGTTACAATCATATGGCAGACTCCTACTTTTCGGTGGCAGTCTTGCTCTGGGAAAGGGCAAGTCTGTGCGTCTCTTTGTGAGTGATTGGAAAGAGCTTGCGTAAGAAATTCAATATTATTTTATAACGTGTACATAAATACTTATTAACATAGTCTCCTAAGGATTGGGACGCTAAACAATTGTATTCGTATTCTGGTATTTTGTGTCCTACAAAAGGAAAATCAAAACTTACTACAACATTTTGTGACATACTCTGTTAATATGTATCATGAGCAAAAAACTATTTTGTTTTTGGTGTTTGTACGTGACAAATAGATAGTTAAAAATAATAAGAAAACTAAATAACCTACTTAAATTGCCTTAGAGAACCTTATGAACACGTATTTTGTGACAATACAATAAGATGATACATAGTTATTTGTATGCGACCGACTCTATTGTTCATTTAAGAAAAATACCTGAACGCTGATAAGAATAATGCATTCCAACAATGCAAGGTATTAAAATTATTTTTAACAGTAGAATTATTACTACAGTAGCTGTTGCCCACGACTTCGTCTGCGAAGAATTCGTTTATCGCTGTCCCGCGGGAACAATGCAATTTCACGGGATAAGAGTATCTTTTATGTTAATCCAGGTTATAAACTGTTTGTGTGCCAAATTTTGTCAGAATCCGTCAAAACGTTTTAGCATGAAAGAATAACAAACATCCACACATCCATACAAACTTTCATGTTTATAATATTAGCAGGAAGTGTGATAATACTTACAAGCATATTATAAACTCAAACGGAGCACTGCAATGCAGCATTTCCCGCCTCGTAATGTGGCGAAGCTTCATCATCGTCATCATCATCATCATCAGCTAAAAGACGTTCACTGCTGGACAAAGGCCTCCCCCTGAGAGTTCCCCAACGATCGGTCCTGCGCTGCCCCCATCCAAGTGGTTCTTGGGACCTTTATCAGATCGTCACTCCTTCTTGTTGGGGGGCCTTCTGGTTCGCGAACGCCACTTTAGAACCTTACTATCCCATTGACCGTCGGTTTTATGAGCAATGTGCTCTGCCCGCTTTAGCCTAGTTGGTAGTGACCCTGCCTAAGAAGCAAGAGGTCCTGGATTCGAATCCTAGTAAGGGCATTTATTTGTGTGATGATCACGAATATTTGTTCCTGAGTTATGGATGTTTTCTATGTATTTAAGTATTTATTTATTTATATAAGTATGTTTATCGTCGTCTAGTATCCATAATACAAGCTTTGCTTATTTTGGGACTAGGTCGATTTGTGTATGATTGTCCCCTAATATTTATTATTATTACTTAAGTTTAGATAGATAGATAGATAAAGACGTTTATTTGGTACTGCAAGCACACACAATCAAAATTAACAAAAATACAAAAGCCAGTACAAACTTAAAAGTAAAACATTATATATTGTCTGTATGCGCTGCAGTAGTGCAAAAGGGCCGTGGCTCAGTGGTCAACATTGCTCATAGGAGCAAAACACTGATATTCTGCCACAACCAAGAGGATCGAGAACAAAATATTACTTACTAATTCAAAAATAATTATACAACAAAAGAAAAACAAAACAAACAGTGCTAAGCATCATTAATACCGACAATAAAAAGCAGATTACAACAAAAGCACAAAACAAAGCCATGCCACCCGAGACGTCCCCAAAACTACCCGAGCCGATACGGCGAGGGCAGACAGACACGTCGAGGGGAAAATGGGTCCAAATGCTCGACACTCTGCTCTTCACTTCGATTACAAGGAAAAATAAACAGCAACATTGGAAACCATTTATTTACAAGCTGCAATTTTCATCCAATGCATTATTTATAATAATTTACTAGATTTGCGCAATTTTATTGATTTCGTAATATAAAACAATAGTTATATATAGCAGCTACCGAACCACCCCAAACAAACATGCAACCGCCATATAGTTCCTTCACCCTACCCTACGTTTTAAAATCACACTCGAAATCAAGTACCGGACAACCGCTTTGCTTCTGTAAGAGAATTAATTTGTATTTTGTTTTGAAGGATTTTTTTGATGTTAAACGCCTTATCGGTGGGGGTATATTGTTCCAGCACTTGGTTGCAAGATAACGAAAACTACCGGTAAAAGCTACAGTTCTGTGGGGGTGACATTCCAACAGACAATGTCGGGTGGATCTAGTTCCATATCTCCTATGAAAAGGGGAAACATCTGTCTTAGTGAAAAGATAATCGGGTTTCTTAAAATTCATGACCTCAAATAGAAGACTTGCAAGATGTAAGTGTCTTCGCGAGGACATGTTCAGCATAGAAGCTTTGTTCAGATATGGCGTTATATGACTTCTTGGTGGTACATCGAAACAGAACCGACAGCAAGCATTTTGGACACGCTGAACTAGACGACGAGTTCTTGACTGCAACCTCGGTCCGTATACCAAATCCCCATAATTTAACCTAGAAAGAATCAATGACTCACAGAGTGTAATACGCATTTTTTCACAGAGGAGGTTTCGAATCTGGTATAAGACTTTTAGACGATAGAAGCATGATTTCACCAAATTTATAATATGGCTCTCAAAGTGTAGCTTGCTGTCAAATACAATACCTAAATTTCTAGCCTCTTCTACGCGTTCAATGTCCTGACCATCAAGTGTGACCACCGGATTAGTATTCAAAATATCACGGATCTGATGTTTTGAGCCGAGAATCATAAATTTGGACTTATGAGGGTTCAACAAAAGCCCATTTTTATTTGCCCACGTCGATACCCCATCCAAATCCCCATTCAACTTGTGCACCACATCGTCAAAACTCCGAGGATGCGCCGACAGGTATAATTGGACATCATCTGCATAAAGGTGATATCTGCAGTGCTTGATAGCATTGACTATGTCGGCACTATAAATAATAAAAAGTAACGGCCCCAGTATAGAGCCCTGCGGTACACCACGCATCAGGGGCTTAGGATCGGATACCGATAACGAGCCATCCTCATTAACAATCTTAACGGCCTGGTATCGGTTTTTGAGATAACTGTCGAACCATATCAACGATTTATGGTCGACACCGTAAAAAGATAACTTGGAGAGTAGCAGTGGAATATTGATACTGTCAAAAGCACGAGAGAAGTCCAACAGTAAGAGTCCAGTGCCACTTCCCGAATCCTGCTCAGAAAGCACATTATCCACAACGTCCAATAAAGCGGTCACAGTGCTCATACCCTTACGAAAACCGGATTGGAAAGAAGGCAATATGTCGTTGGCCTCAACAAATGCTGACAGCTGTCTGTAAACAGCTTTTTCCAGGACTTTTGATAAAAAGGGCAGAATACTTATGGGTCTTAAATCTTTAGGTTCAACGGGATTATCAACCTTAGGAAGAGGAGTGACCAGTGCAGACTTCCACAAACAAGGTACCTCGCCAGTCAAAACAGACCTATTCACAATTGCAGTAATAACAAACAAGGTACGCGGCAGTGTAAGAAGTATCATATCTCTCCCAATGCCATCAACCCCGACTGAATCCGTTTTTATTTCCAAAATTAACTTAGCAATCACATCTTCACTGACTGCTCTTAAAGCCAAACGAGCATCACCAAAGCTGTGGTATTCAAAGAAGGTCAGTTCAGACAAAGGGACCGCTTTACTCCCAGGAACACTAAGAAAGCTATCATTGATCAAGTTGGCATCATTAAACTGGCAAGGAAGACTTTCACGCTTTTTAAAATCGATCGTTTTCTTAATGTTCTTCCACATAGTAACAGGATCCTTAAAATTAGTGCCAATATGATAATTATAGTACGCTCGCTTTTCCTGATAAATACTATCTACAACAAGCCTTTTCAGTTCCAAGTAATACTTCTTCTTACACTCTGCTTTAGACTTGCGATATTCACGATATGCCCTATTTCTTTTGTCAATCATAACCTTTATTGTATCGGTGATCCACGGCAATGATTTATTTGGCTTTATCTTCACAGATTTGAGGGGTGCATGACTATCAAAAAGGGATATTAGAAGCCTGTTAAAGGCACTCAACATACTATTAACAGAGTCATAATTCAGTACCGATTCCCAATCAGTGGTTTCTAGGTCCGTGTTAAACTGATCCATGTCAATGTCCTTTAGCGGTCGGTACACAATAGTTTTAGTAGGTACCTTGAGACGCTTTATGGGCAAAGTTAAATTAATCATACAATGGCCGAGAGAACCGGTAATATCCGAAACAAGTACATCCCGCACGGGGGTATCGGTACATACAACATCGATAAGTGTTTCGTTCTCGACTGAATAGTGAGTGGGCTCAGTCACCACCTGGTTCAGATCCATACAACGCAAGAAATTAAAAAGCTTAACCGTTTTTTCATTCTGAGTATCTAAAACATTAATATTAAAATCGCCAAGCAAAATTAAGTGATCATATTTCGAGAAATGTGACACAGATTCCGTCAAGGCGTCAAAAAAAGTGTCAACATTAATCCAATTCGGACGATATGCAGTGCCTATCATCAAATTACGGCCGTTAATTACAACAGACATCCACATTTGTTCAATTTGAGCGGCCGGGTGTGCGACAAGACGTGCGCGTAAACCTGTTTTAATATAAAACCCCACCCCGCCGCCCCTGCCCCGGCGCATGCTGGTCGGCCGCGGAGCATTCCTTAACCGATACCCGGGGACGACAGGCGCGAGCTGATTTTGCCCCGCGCGTATCCATGTCTCATGTTTAGTGACTCTCCGAACTATGTATCTATGTCAGTAACTTTGGTTCTCCTACGGATGTCCTTAACTCTGATTCGATCACCCAAGGAAACTCGATCCGAGCATAGCTCGCTTCATCGCTCTTTGAGTGACCTTAGGCTTCCACCAGAAAGTACCAGTACTACAAGTAACCACGTCTCAGTTCCATATGTCATGACTGGCAACACACACTAGTCAACTACTGTCGTCTTGACGCACTGCGATACTTTGGACGTGAAGATATTGCGTCGAAGCCTAATTTATGAATTAATTTTAAACAAAGTTTAAAGTTTTGCATCTGTTCGTAAAACTGCTGAGGTTTAAACCTGAGTAAACAACTCACCACTGAAATTATGACTCCTCCATCCATATCCAAAGTTCAGCTCTTTATGCCCTTCGAATAGTCCGAAGCTGATCCGACCCTCAGAATCCAAAGGGTTCGAGGTCCTCCGCGCCCGCGCATCGATCCAATGTGTGGTCCCCAAAGACGCCACAATCAACGCAATACACAAACACGACCCGAAAAACGTCGCAAATATCATCGACCGCTTAAATAGATTCAACTTCATCTTGAAAACGAAGCACTTTCACTCAAAAGTTCACTGTTCGACCGCTAGATGGCGTTGCGTCACATTTTAAAGTCAACAAGATGGCCGGCGTTTTTACGCGCCAATTGTTCAGATCGATTTTCTAATGTGTGTGATTTTCGTTGCTACACCATTGTTGGCACGTTCTCGATTCTCACGTTAGAAAATCTGTAACAAAAGAAAGAAAATTGATTACGTAAAAGTCAAGTTCGTTAGTGTTAGCTAATTGCGAATTTCAATTGTATATTTTGAATTGCTAATGTTGGCTGCGCGATTAATTTTGCACCGAGATTGAATGAATGAGTTTAATTTAAATTTTTAGCAGTCTACGGCTCGTCTCGAGTGAGTCCAAATTACGAATAAAAGTAATTAACATTCATAAAATACTATTGGTCGAAGTTAAATAGCAAATTTATGCCGAAAAAAAAACACAAACGACACTCAATTTCAGCTTATGGTTAGGAATCTGTGACAAGTGAAAACAATTATATCATTATTTTTATGAGCAGGTATGAGTATATGAAATGCCTGAAATAGGTAGGCAAAAACAGAGACACGTTATATGCACGTGATTGATGAAAAAAAAAAGATTGATTGTGTTTTAGGCCCCAAAATTAGACAGTATATCTATTAAATATGAAGATCTGTTGGGATTAAAGCACTGTATTGTATTGTATCTAGTATAAGGCTAGATCAAAGTGGAAGTTCTTACTAAATTACTCAATACCTCATGCAATTTCATCCTCTAATTTTTAAACTATTCGACATAACTGACACACGGACACATATCGAACGCGTTACGAAATCATTGAAATTTTAACCTTAAAACCATCACGGTAAGAACAAGTTACTAACACGCGACGTTTATTCAAACCTGTATTATTAACCTAGTATCATACTGACTTCTATTTTGAAATCGAATCGGATTCCTTTGTCTTGTTTTTTATGAACAAAATCCGATTGATGTTAGTTATTGGAAACAGTATTTGATACGTGAGATATGTAATGTATCATATTACATTATGTCAGAGGTAACAAGACTTCAAAAAGTTGTGCGGTAACAAATTTACATCTACTGAAAACAATAAATATTCCGGGAGACTTTAGAACCCGACAAACTTTAGAAATAATGTAGACATACCTAAATACTAAAAAATAACAACACAATAAAATCTTTTTTTTTGCGAACAACAATAGCGTCTTAAACATGAAACTACCGTGAGACTCACTCATAGTGAAAATATACGGATCACTCACGTCTTAAAACGAGCTTAACTGAGCATGTTTCGGGCTAATCCGTAGCCCTTCTTCCCGGAGTCACACGTTACGGCGGCTGGCAAACGCGCACACGCACACACACACACACGCGCCACCGCCGCCGCCGCCGCCGCCGCCGCCGCCACCGCCACCGCGACGTAACGTGACGTGTGACTCCGGGAAGAAGGGCTACGGATTAGCCCGAAACAGTCGAGTTAAACTCGTTTTAAGACGTGAGTGATCCGTATATTTTCACTATGAACAATAGCATCATACAGACAATTTAACAAAGGTCTCCCCAAAAGGACCGTTTTACGCTAAAGAAAAACCTTGGCCATCCGTGGAGTAACTTAGGACATTTATATACAAAGCACTGTGGGAATGTTATAAAAGTTGCCCTACACAATCTCATGCATTTACCGCCCCCTCATAGCTGGTCTTTCTGTGATCGGGCACAGCTAATTAAAAAAGCGCCCAAATCAAATACGCCCAAAACTTAACATTTTTTTGTAAATAAATATAATTTTAATATAGATCTACATATTTTTTGCTGACCATATATTTTATTGACTGTACTTGCATTGTCATCCAAACTACATAACCGTACCAAGTTTCAAGTCGATGGCCTGAACCGTTGAAGAGTTCCCTCCTGTGGAGACTATCCTGACCGAACCATTATAATGTCACTACCGGATTATTGCATTGCATTGTCACCAGACTTACATAATGTCGGTAAATATCAGCTCAATCGGATACCACCAAGTGGTCAAAAATTGGTTGGCAAATTTTGAACTGGAGAACTCACATAAAAGTTAAGTAAAAGCTTGTAAAGAAAGCAATCACACGCCTTCCACATCCCCACCAACCTTCAGTCTTAGGGTTGTATTCTAGGAAGCCGACCAACGAATCGTCTCAAACCACAACAACATACTAACAACATGTTCCATCGGTACACATACTTTACTAGAGCCCAATGCACATCAAGCCGCAATGTTTAATTCATAAACGAGCGCTATGGGAAAGTCAGATCGACGATACGAGTAATTGAAATGCTAAGAGTTTACACGCACAGTTTCTATCATAGATTGACGATAAATAAAATGGTCCCATAGAAATTCTTGGTGAATCACCGGATAATGTGATTAATAGTGATGAAAGTTTTAGTACACATTATACTTCACTGTCCTCTAAGTGAACACAGCTGAAACAATTAATGATTACCTAATGAAATTATTTTAAACAGAGACAGTAATCAGTCATTTATTTGTTCTAACACTATCTAATTAACTTAAAAACTACTACCGGTATTTAAATAACTGGTTAATACCAATTCATTTATTATTACATATGGACATCTGCAGATTACTACACACTGATCTAATACGCATTTAAAAAATTATTAGCTTAAATACAAAGATATTCATAAATTGTAAACTTAAGCAGCAATGCGAAGAATTTGCACGTGGAGTCGAGGTTTTAAATGTTTTAAGTAACCAAAGCTCTTTGGAAAACCACTCCACATTTGCCAATAAAAGATTGGTTGTATCTTTCTTCCATGCGCAAATTTACACCGAACATCGTAATTGTTAATCCATTAAAAGTTCAGTTTGATCGATATGCAAAGTTGCCATTTCAACAGCAGAATATCTTCTAAACTCCCGATAATGACATCATCTACCTACATAGATTGTGTCCATTAGATGTTTATTTAAGAAAGGAATCTGAAGAACCAAACAATCTATCATTTGATAGTCGTATCAAAGATTAAGTAAAATAGAATAATGCTAACAGAACTGCTCTGTTGCTAACGTGGTCCTACAATTAACGTCACAGTCACACTCAAGCGATAGTCATGAATAAATGCATATTCACAGTAATGCATAACGACGTAAAACAGAGGGGTACATCAAGGTAACCCCTCCGTCACACGCACCTAACTCCCCTCCCATTTTTCTTGTAAATTATCCAAAAATGTCCACTCATCTGCCGTCCTATGTCCGAAAATATCTCGAAAGCTGTATTTTAGACTCTATTGCCTTGTCATAGGGGCTTCTAATTTCGCAGGTTACGTTCGTAACGGCTATCGTCATGGTACGTCAAGCATGGCTGACCACAAGCATAAATCTAAAACGACATATGCATATAAGAATTTTAAGTGCACTTACGCTTTTTTGGGTGGGAGAAGTAGTCATATGTTTAACATACTGGGACACGAAGGTCATTACAAGTTGAGAGATGAATTTCGATGTTGTATTCCGTTTTTTGGTCAATGCCAGGGACTTCTTGATTAGCTAACGACTCAATAATCGATTTGTTGAATTTATGACATCATCTTTACTATGAGAAAATTTGCATGTAATTTTTTTACCGTTAAACCTAGTTGATCTATGTATTAAATTTGTCTACGCACCAGATTTGGGAAAGATTGGCCTAAATACTTGGACAAAAGCTGTGGTGGTAGCCTAGTGATTTGACCTATGGCCTCTCAAGCCGAGGGTCGGTGGGTTCGAGCCCGGGCTCGCACCTTTGAGTTTTTCGGAAATTGCGTGCGATACTACAATTAAAATTTACCATGAGCTTTACGTTGAAGGAAAACATCGTGAGGAAACACACCTGAGAAGAAATTCAATAGTGTGTGTGAAATTCCCAATCCGCACTGGGCCCGCGTGAGAACTACGGCTGGGATGATGATGATGATGATGATGAAAAATGGGACATTTAAAATAATAATTATATTTGGCCCACAAAGATAGACAGATATTCTTAAATATATTAATTACTAGCTTTTGCCCGCGACTCCGTCCGCGTGGAATTAGTAATTTTGGCAGCTTATTTTTTTTATCCAATTTGCTTTTTCATCAATTATGGCTCTCCTTAGTTCCTTGATATAAAAAAATTACCCGCCCCCGCACCCCCCCGCACACCCGCGTTCACATTCAACACAGTACTCTCCCAAGTCAAGCGTGCCTATAGAAGTTTTACTTCAAAAACCCCCGATTTTGAAACATTCTTCCGCTCCGCTCCGCTCCTATTGGTGTTAGCGTGATGATATATAGCCTATGGCCTTCCTCGATAAATGTGCTATCTAACACTGAAAGAATTTTTCAAATCGGAGCAGTAGTTCCTGAGATTAGCTTGTTCAAACAAAAAAACCTGTTCGATAAATTCTTAAAATAGACGTATCTCTCTTATTTGTGAACCGATTCAAATGAAACAAACACTAAATGTTAATCCAAGAAAATACCAACATATCAGCGAAAACCGCATCCTTCTAGGTTAAGCCGTTTCTGAGATTAGCGCGCACAAACGCACAGACAAACAGACAAACAGACAATAATTATAAAAATCATTGTTTTGGGTTCTATTGTGCTAATAATAGCCCTAGTGACAGTTTTTCTCAAATATCTTCAATGTACAGACACCGACTTGTTACAGATTTATTATATGTATAGATAATCATACTACTTAGGTACTAGTTATCGCATGTTTAATCCGTTTATTCGTTAACTAATATTTAAGCTATCCCATTTTCCGTCCCAAAGTGGCCGCTAGGGATTTAATGGCGTTCCTGTAACGGAACCTACTCATGTTTGGTTAAATAAAGTAGGTAAAATGGCTGAGAGAAGTTGTGTCTGTAATCTAACACAGTCAGTTTAATATTTTTGCAGGAAAGCTGTTTCTAACATTAAACAGTTTTAAATTTAAAATCGTACAAATTAATTGTTCAAAAAAACTTTAATAAGATTAAATTTGTCCGATATCAAGTTCTAAATCAAATCCACACCACCCATAGTTAAGCATAACGGATCCATCGACCGCTAACAGCCCGTGGCCGATGGTTGATAATTAACGATTGTAGTTACAGTTTCAATAAACCGTTCGTTCTTTTGTTTTTTAAAGGTGGATCTCCATATGAACACTGGAGGAATGTGAGATCTTAAAGATGGGTATGTATTACAATACTGAAGTACGAAAGACCGAATGTATTAAAACATCGAATGGATCAAAAGACCGACACGATTTTTTTCTGAAACCGTAATTATTTCAGAATTTATTAAAACGGCATCATACAGAACCCATTAGGTTAGGATAGGTTTGTTTTATAACAATCTTAAAAAGTTAACGGTTTCAGAAAAAAATCATGTCGGTCTTTTGACCCATTCGATGTTTTAATCCATTCGGTCTTTCGTACTTCGGTATTGTAATACATACCCCTTAAAGATATAATTATATAAGTGTACTAGCTGTTGCCCGCGACTCCATCCACGAAGAATAGGGGTAGGTATGAAAAATAGATGTTGACCGATTCTCAGACCTACCGCGACACGAGAATTTTATATATTAGACTAGCTGTTGCCCGCGACTCCGACCGCGAAGAATGGGGGGGGGGGGGGGGTAAAAAATAACCTACGACCTATTCTCAGACCTACCGAGTGTAGAGAAAAAAGTTTCATAAAAATCGGCCAAGCCGTTTCGGAGTTCGGTAACAAACACCGTGACCGTGACACGAGATTTTTATATATTAGATATTGGACAAAGCTGAACTGAAATTATACAAGCGTAAAACCTTTTAGTTGCTAATGTTATGTTGACATCCATACGTTTGATAAAGAAATTTTCGCGAAATTGACAGTGAATTGGTTCCACCCTAGTAAGTACATGATTCTGTTTCTTCAACTGAACAGTCGCCATGACAAACATGAGGCTGCCTAGGTACTCAGAAACATCTGAACGCGCACTTACGCGATTAAAAATAATTACGGTCATGATCTAATATTTTTGGATACCTAATAGATAGCTGAGATGTTTTTGATGGCTGGCTACTGTATGCACAGGCGATGCTATCTTCATTGACTACTACAGACCGCATGCAGTAAACACTGTAAAAAGTATGCATCTGACATTTTTGACCATGGATAATTTCTCTCACTTGTATGTCTTAGATTTGTCCTCGTAAAATTGCATTGAATGGAAAAAATGCTTCCTTAAATTATTTTTTTAATATAATATGAATTCAGTCTGGCTTGATTGATATTCAAATGTAAGTGCCTTCCGAGTGATCGTGGTAATGATAATGATAAAACACTTTGTTTACACTATATTGCCTGATTCTATTGATCTTAAACTTAGATTCATACTTTCAACATGATTGACATAGGGAGTATACATCAACCAAAATACTGCATAAGTATATGAAACATGTGATGAATACCAACAAGCCGAAAAGATGGGATTTCAAAAGGAAGAACAACAAAGGTACTTATTATACTATATCATTCAACTATATTCTATCATTTTAAGTCTATTATATTATCCGTTCCGTTGCCTAGTACCCTTAACTCATAGCACAAGCTTAGCTTTATTACTTTGGGATTTGATCAATTGGTGTTAATTGCCCCGGGATACTTATTATTAGACTTTTTTAATCAGTTTACGATGTACACCAAATGTAGCATCAAAATCTAGCGCATATATCGCTGCTAGTGGAGACCCGGCATATCGAATCATGTAATCGATTAATTCGTGGGCTGATATGGATCCATGAATGGTATAATATGCATCAATGACTGTGTGATTAACCTATTGGCTCAATTGAGGTCTGTGTTTAAGGTTAATACCGTATAACTAGAGGTTCACGAGGGTACAATTTATGCCAAGTCAAACTACACGTTCTGAATGTGTGGTTTTAAAAAGTAGTGTACTTGAGAATCGTGTATGCATGATAAGTTTTTAACTATTTTGATTTTGTCAAATAAACTGTAACTAACGGATTTTTTGATGACAGTTTAGATTCTTAACGTATTATTGAGTGAGATATGAAATATAAGGACCATGCGATTACGTAGAAGAAGCTTTAAACTGCGGCTTCACCCACGTTAGAAACATTTATAATAATTATAAATTTAGAGTTTGGCCTGAAAAAAGGTTACAGTAACTTTTTTAAACGACAACGTTTGTTCGAATATCACCAACTGTTCTTGTTCTATTACCGGGATATTAAGTATCCCATGTCTGAATCTAAATATTTAAGATTATTTAAAAGCGAAAAAGTTTTTCGGGTGCGCCGGTGGGATTCGAACCCACGTCTCCTGGGTATGCGCCCCAACGGGTGTTCTACCAATTGAACCACGTCGCATCCAACCGACTCCCCCGAAATTCTTAATCGCTTACATACGCCAACAGTGGCGTGTGGTAACATCCATCGCAACTATTAGAAGCTACGACTCCTACGTTCCAAATTACATTGGAAATGCGTAAGAAATGATGTACCACATCTTTTTATTCAAATATTATTTTTATTTTATTAGCAGTACGGCTGCTCACCGAATCTAAGATTATTTAAAAGCGAAAAAGTTTTTCGGGTGCGCCGGTGGGATTCGAACCCACGTCTCCTGGGTATGCGCCCCAACGGGTGTTCTACCAATTGAACCACGTCGCATCCAACCGACTCCCCCGAAATTCTTAATCGCTTACATACGCCAACAGTGGCGTGTGGTAACATCCATCGCAACTATTAGAAGCTACGACTCCTATGTTCCAAATTACATTGGAAATGCGTAAGAAATGATGTACCACATCTTTTTATTCAAATATAATTTTTATTTTATTAGCAGTACGGCTGCTCACCGAATCTAAGATTATTTAAAAGCGAAAAAGTTTTTCGGGTGCGCCGGTGGGATTCGAACCCACGTCTCCTGGGTATGCGCCCCAACGGGTGTTCTACCAATTGAACCACGTCGCATCCAACCGACTCCCCCGAAATTCTTAATCGCTTACATACGCCAACAGTGGCGTGTGGTAACATCCATCGCAACTATTAGAAGCTACGACTCCTACGTTCCAAATTACATTGGAAATGCGTAAGAAATGATGTACCACATCTTTTTATTCAAATATTATTTTTATTTTATTAGCAGTACGGCTGCTCACCGAATCTAAGATTATTTAAAAGCGAAAAAGTTTTTCGGGTGCGCCGGTGGGATTCGAACCCACGTCTCCTGGGTATGCGCCCCAACGGGTGTTCTACCAATTGAACCACGTCGCATCCAATTTCGGGGGAGTCGGTTGGATGCGACGTGGTTCAATTGGTAGAACACCCGTTGGGGCGCATACCCAGGAGACGTGGGTTCGAATCCCACCGGCGCACCCGAAAAACATTTTCGCTTTTAAATAATCTTAGATTCGGTGAGCAGCCGTACTGCTAATAAAATAAAAATAATATCTAAATATTTAACTTGGAAATTCAATCTATATCCATTCAGCTGTTATTGCGTGTCTGAGTAGCAAACATTCAAAAATCTTCACAATCGTTTTCATGTACAATATTAGCAGGATAATTACATTTCCTGTTTTTTTTTTTTCGAAACCTCTATGGGAATGTGACAACTAGCTCTTTAAATTTAGAGATCGAGGGGCGGCAGGCTGCTAGTTTATTTCCTTTCATTCTCCAACTATAGGCACCTGACTCACGTCAACAATCATAACAAAATACAACCACCATGGCAAAAAATAGTACATTGTTGTAGAGGCTGGAAAGTAAGCAACAGATGGACGAGTTTGTTTGAGGGCCGACGCGTAGCGGAGGCCCTCGAAAGTACGAGTCCATCTATTGCACTTTTGGCCGAGACTAAACATTGTGCTTTTCACGACTAATGCGAGGAAATCATTATCATCATCATCATCATAATCATCCATCCATCCATCCCGTCCATCCCGTCCATCCTGTCCATCCCGTCCATCCCGTCCATCCGACCATCCGTCCATCCGTCCATCTATCCCGTCTATCCCGTCCATCCATCCATCCCGTCCATCCCGTCCATCCCGTCCATCCGTCCATCCGTCCCGTCCATCCCGTCCATCCTTCCATCCTGTTCATCCCGTCCATCTGCCCATCCGTCCATTCTGTCCATCCCGTCCATCCCGTCCATCCCGTCCATTCCGTCCATCCATCCCGTCCATCCGTCCATTCCGTCCATCCCGTCTATCCCGTCCATCCGTCCATCCGTCCATCCTGTCCATCCCGTCCATCTGCCCATCCGTCCATTCTGTCCATCCCGTCCAACCCGTCCATCCCGTTCATCCCGTCCATTCCGGCCATCCCGTCCATTCCGTCCATCCCGTCCATCCGTCCCGTCCATCCCGTCCATCCTGTCCATCCCGTCCAACCCGTCCATCCCGTCCATCCCGTCCATCCCGTCCATCCCGTCCATCCCGTCCATCCCGTCCAACCCGTCTATCCCGTCCAACCCGTCCATCCCGTCCATTCCGTCCATCCGTCCATCCGTCCAACCATCCCGTCCATCCGTCCATTCCGTCCATCCCGTCCATCCCGTCCATCCGTCCATCCGTCCATCCTGACCATCCCGTCCATCTGTCCATCCGTCCATTCTGTCCATCCCGTCCATCCCGTCCATCCCGACCATCCCGTCCATCTGTTCATCCGTCCATTCTGTCCATCCCGTCCATCCCGTCCATCCCGTCCATCCCGTCCATCCGTCCATCCAGTCCGTCTGTCCGTCCGTCCGTCCGTCCGTCCGTCCGTCCGTCCGTCCGTCCGTCCGTCCATTCATCCATCCATCCATCGCATGCAGCAGACGATTACTGTTGATTGGTCCAATAATGTCGTTTCAGCACGCCAGGAATGAAATTCAGAAATTATCTTTCAAAAAGTCGTATCGTATAATGAAATACATATACTGATACGTCCTGTTTTCGATTAGTGTAACTTTGTTGTCGTGTTTGTGCGCCATAAATGAGTCAGCTGTTAAATGTACATATATAGGCAGTTTTGAGTACTGGATTTAGGTTATCTATGGCCACATTTTCGAGCAGTGTCGTGAAATAGAAATTATTAATCCACAAGTTACGCCAATGTTTTAGAAATCTATCGCCACTCTCGAATAAAAGCGTAACGATCATTAAAGGCGTCCGAAACAAAATTACTCGCCATTTCACTTACAATTTTCTTCGTGTTTTGCTATAAGCTAGTAGTTACATCTGTAACGTAATAGGATTTGGATCTTATTCCCATGACGGACAGCTTATTGCTGATACTATGTCTTTCTGTTGCGTGTACGCTGTGTATGAGACAGCATCTTTGAGAATGATAATTAGAGGAAGAGATATGTTTCTGATCTTTATTGATAGGCGTAAAACATGCATGGTTTCCTTTTTGCGTTAATTTTTATAGTGAACGGCCGTTATGAAGTTGTAAATTGTGACATGTGAGACATTGTACAACTATGAAGTTTTTGAATATTGACAATGTTACACATAGGAAAAAGATGCTGTTTACTTACTTACTATTCTTCCACATACAACAAGTATGTAAGCATTTATTTTCGGTATTCATCATTATAACGTAAATTTCATCATTATCACGGTACAATTTATGGGGATTCACCAATACATGCACTAATGTATACGTATGGATATGTCGCAGTGTGAATCCTACTAGCGATCATCAGATTACATTTACAAAGCAGTGCAAGGTACAATAATTATATGCCTCGCCAATTTGCCTTTTAGACTAGCTTAATAAGACAAATTACTTTAAATTTACTATCCTAATTAAGTCATAAGTTCATAACTCGTTAACGCTCAACATTCCAAATATATCACGTACTCTGAGTAGGTACAATAAATGTATTAACTCTGAGTATGCCACTTAACGTTTAGTGCTTTCCACTTTCTAACGCATGTGATTCGGCGGATGGCTGATTTGAATGTTGGAGGGCTATTTGCTGCTAGAATTGTAAGTATGAAGTGTCGATTTTATTAAAAAGTTTTGTAGAAAGTTTTTGCGCGTTGAATTATGATTAGTTGAGGTGGCTTAGGAACGTAAATCACACTTCTCCGAATAGAGCCCTTTCACAAAAGGTGCCACCTTAAAAGGATTTCTTTTTCGAAAGGAGTAGGACTGTCTCAAGAACTGCACTCAAAATGAGAACTTTTTCAAATAGTAATTTTATAGCGATTTCTCACGTCTTTCACTCGACATGTTTCGGGCTAATCCGTGGCCCTTCTTCTCGGAGCCACACGTCACGTCGGCTGTGAAACGTGCACATGTCGAGTTAAACTCCACATTTCCACGTTTCAATCGTAAAAATCTTTTTTTAACAGATAACGTCATATCATAACAATTTAGAATGCGTTGCCAGCTCATTATGGATGACAGTTCCATACATTTTGGCACTACTTAACTGCTAGATTGTTAACTTGGAGTTAAAAGTTAACTCTGCTTACACGGGCTTGCGCGGGTCCTGCATTATTAGGACCGCTTGCAAGGTCCAGGGTTAAAAAATTAAATCATTAACCCTGGGTTATGGGCGACAGTTCTAGATGCATTTTGATACTACTTAATCCTGGGTTAGCAGTTGACTCCTAGAACTGACGGCCGATGGATTAGAAGATGCAGTGCCGGCAGGCCTCCAACAAGAATAAGTAAATAAATAAATAAATATTAGGGGACAATCTTACACAAATCGACCTAGTCCCAAACTAAGCAAAGCTTGTACTATGGGTACAAGACGACGATAAACATACTTATATAGATAAATAAATACTTAAATACATAGAAAACATCCATAACTCAGGAACAAATATTCGTGCTCATCACACAAATAAATGCCCTTACCGGGATTCGAACCCAGGACCTCTTGCTTCGTAGGCAGGGTCACTACCAACTAGGCTAAAGCGGTCGTTGAAGGAGTGACGACCTAGTTAAGGTTGCGGGAACGCGTAGGATGCGGATGGCGCAGGACCGGTCTGTTTAGCGAACCTTAGAGGAGACCTAAGTTCAGCAGTGGACGTCATTCGAATAAAATGATGACGATGATGATGAAGAGCAGTTGACTCGGAGGTTCGTAGCTCACCCTGGTCCACGCAAGTCCACAACAGAGTATTATAAATAAATAAATAAAATAAATAATAAATAAATATTACCGGACGGACAATCACACCAATTGACCTAGTCCCAAACTAAGCTAGGCAAAGCTTGTGTTATGGGTACTAGGCAACGGATAAACATACTTATATAGATTAAATACATATTTAACACCCAAGACCCGAGAACAAACATTCGTATTTTACATACAAATATCTGCCCCGATACGGGAATCGAACCCGGGACCTCAAGCTTCGTAGTCAGGTTCTCTAACCACTAAGCCATCTGGTCGTCTTGATTATTCACTCCAATTGTAAGTAACCAATTACCATTGTTCAAGTTGCGTCTACGCGAAAGTCCTAATCCGCATCGAGAAAGGGTAATCCATAATCCATCAAACACCGGATAACTGCCAATAAGTAAGATTGGCAAACATCGGCAAACATTTGTTCCATTGTTAGAGGCCGTCACAGCCGGCGGTTCTCAGCGATTTTGTCAACGGAGCCGAAACAATCGTTTTTCACGCTTCCGATGTCATAACAGCTGTTACGCGTTTTCCTGTGCTCGTGCTGGGCTCGTTAGCCTAAGACCTTTGGGGTGTGACTTCCCACAAGAGCCGCTCTTGTTGTGGGAAATACAAGATGACTGTTACCTGCATTATCATCTGAACTACAAAGCCGTGCCAAGTTTCTAGTCGATACTATAAAACGCTGAAGAGTTCCGGCCAGCGAAGACGATCCTGCCCAGAACATCAGAATTTCACTACCAGATTACTGAATTATCAATTCATCACCAGCCTTACATAATGTACAGTCGACTACAAAAAAATCGATACGGCCAAAGTTACAAAAATATGTATACACGACCTTAATGTTAAGTCAATAAAGGTGTGTATACATATCTTTGTAACTTTGGCGGTATCGATCTTTTTGTAGTCGACTGTACAGTCATCTGCAGAGAAACGTGACCCCTACTCCACACAAACTTTGGATGCAGGGGGGTCACGTTTCTCTGGAGCAGACTGTACGGTAAATTTTAACTCAATAGGGAATTAGGGATGTTGACACCATTAAAAAATAATTCGGAGACACGACTCCAGTAAAAAAACGCTTTATTTTAGCCCTGAAACCAAGATTAATTTTCGATTAACTGCAAAATTAGATTTTTTGTTGCTTTAAAACAAATAAATAGTTAGTTAATTGAGTATGCGAACAAGTGACGTCATATGTTGCTATTGCCGTTCAAACTCTATGGGAGAAATGTGTTTTGACAGCTTATAAAAAGTACGTCAGTTGATTGGTGGTGTCAACATCCCTATTGGATACCACCAAGCCGCCAAGTGGTCAAAAAATGGTTGACATATTTTTAAGTGGATAACCTAGTTGCAAGCCACACAGAAGAGACGCGGGACGGAGGCGCGTCGCAGTCGCTCCGCCCCTTGAATCAGTTTTCATACTAAATGTATAGAAGCGTCGCGATCCAAAGCAGACAGAAGAGACGGGGCGGAGACGCTGCCTGCAAATTAACGACGTGGACTGCGACGCAAGCATTCTAATTATTTCGACAATACGGCAAAGGGTTAGGTACATTCTAAAAAGTGACGAAAATTTTCTTTGCCGACCGTAGGGAACTCCGTAGCCATAACAGAATGAAAGTGATGAGTGGCGAACAAACAATCTGGTTTCCCAACGCCAGAAAACTGTTAATTGGTACTACAATTAGGAGCGTTCATTCCACAAAAGTGTGAAATCTGCGGTTTACCAAGTTTTCGGGCCTGACTTTCGTTCGTAGTAACTTAACGGTTCATGAAAAAAATATTTATGCTTGAATAATAAACATATCATTGAATGAACTAAAACAATTACTTTGCTCACCCGCGACCTTACAATAGTTACGTTTATGCAAGAAATGTGCGTTCATGCAGTTCCTCCTCCTCCACACTGTACGAACACACACAAATCACATAAACCCAACCATCACCACCACCAAGCTACACTGACGCGTTTCGAACTCAACCAGAGCTCATCTTCAGAGTTACCACAACCAGTTTGAGTTTAACAGTTGGTAGCATAGCATACGGTTGTGGTAACTCTGAAGATGAGCTCTGGTTGAGTTCGAAACGCGTCAGTGTAGCTTGGTGGTGGTGATGGTTGGGTTTATGTGATTTGTGTGTGTTTGTACAGTGTGGAGGTGGAGGAACTGCATGAACGCACATTTCTTGCATAAACGTAACTATTGTAAGGTCGCGGGTGAGCAAAGTAATTGTTTTAGTTCATTAATATGGACCTCCGCAAAGTAACGCCTGATTCAATAAATCATATCATTGAATTTACGATTTATTGACGCTTTTTACAAGTTTCCTATTTATCAATTCGCAACTCCGTCTGCGAAGAATTGGTTTGTCGCTTTCCCGCGGGAACTATGCAATATTTCGGGATAAAAAATATCCTACATGTAAATACAGGTTATAAACTATTTGTGTGATAAATTTGATCAGACAGAATCCATCAAACTGTTTTAGCGTGAAAGAGTAACAAACATCCACACATCCATCCATACAAAACTTTCACATTCTTAGGTCTGTCTGTCTGTTCGTCTGTCACAGGGCTCTATCTCTTGAATCGTAACAGCTAGACACTTGAAATTTTCAACGATTATGTTATGTATTATTGTGGCCGCTATAACGACAAATACCTACTTAAAATAAAATAAAGTTAATAATTTAACATGGGTCGTCATACAAGAAACGTGTTTTTTCAGGCAGTTGCTAGGCTACGCGAGCGGCCTTATGCTGTTCGGATACCTACCTATAAATTTTCGATTTGAATGCTTACATTTTAAAGCGATTTTATACACAACTTTTTAAATCCTTGTAAGGAGGTACGGAACCCCTCATGTACGAGTGCGACTCGCATTTGACCCTTTTGTTTTTAGAATGAGTATCTGTCAATATGAATAATCAGTAGGAGTAGGTATAGAATAAACATAACATGTCATTGAACAAAGGTAATAGACCAGAGTTCAATGTTGTTCTTAAACTTGGCATTTTAAATGGTAAAATATCAAACTTAACAACTAATTTTATTTCTGATGCATTTCATAATTATGTATGATACTAAAATTAAATCGTCATCATCATCATCATTTCAGCCGAAAGACGTCCACTGCTGCACATAGGCCTCCCCCAAGGCTCGCCAAACAGATCGGTCCCGTGCCGTCCGCATCCAACGCGATCCCGCAACCTTAACCAGCAGGCTTGTGACGCTTCTGACGCTTGCCTTCGCAATCACTATTTTCTTTCTGTCAAACGGTATAAAATGATGGCAGAAATAGATGATTAAAGCGAAGGCAAGCGTCAGAGGCGTTGGACAATACGGCCTCTGGTCAAAACAAAACATGACAATATATAAGTATGTTGGTTGGATGGGATAGGATTAGATTGCCTAGTTTAAATGAATGTGAATTGTCCCATGATATTTATTGGGTCAATCAACTTTTTTTTGTCAACGATTTTCTGCTACTTTCTATGAAAACCGAAATAATTAAAAAACTGATTATTTTTCCTTATTTAAAGTATACTTTTCAAAACCCTAGATTTTTGTAGTCAATAGTGGTATAATTGCCATATTTATTTTATTTTGTTTAGCTTTTATTTCGTGGGTGACCCAGGGGACAATGATGTCCCCGAAATTTGTATGAAAATAGTGGTATGTCCCCTGGGTGACCGGATTTTTTCATAGAAATACTTATTTTTTTTGGTTTTCACATACGCAGTATGATAAACAGTTTATCTAATTACTACAAAATCATGGTTTCACTAACCACAGATTACACAGTTACTTGTAAAGGAGTAAATAGAAATTTACAAAAAAAAGTTGATGGACCCTATTTCTTTTTTATTTTATTTCATACATATCACTTTGTAACAACTTTCCTCTCATACCTAAATATATAAATGAATGTGTGATACAAGTAACTTTTGAATAAAAAGATAAAGTACCCAAGATCACTATCAACAATTATACAATAGAAGGAAATATCGTAGTTTTGCATAAACCTGCCTTCAGCGTAATGGGAGGTCATATGAAGCATCAGCAGATTGAATAGGCCAATTATCTTGATTTTTAAATGATTGCAAACAATGGTTGATGTGGTGAATGATTTGGGTAATAGCAGTTTGTTTTTGTTAATTTCAAATTGGGCCTATATCTGGTTGGTTGGGATGAGGTCAAGACATGTTTTTAGGGTTTTGTACCCAAAGGGTAAAAACGGGACCCTATTACTAAGACTCAACTGTCTGTCTATCACCAGGCTGTATCTCATGAACCGCTATTGCTAGACAGTTGAAATTTTCACAGATGATGTATTTCTCTTGCCGCTATAACAACAAATACTAAACATAAAATAAAGTTAGAAATTTAAAAGTAATACAAGAAACGTGTTTTTTTCAGCATTTTTAACTCAATCTTTATAATGGCAACAATTTAACCGATTATGTATTACTGTGGCCGGTACAACAACAAATAATAAAAATATAATTATATTAAATATTAGGGGGGTCCCGACTAACAAATATAAAATGATTTCACACTGCATACATTTTATTTAGAAGCAGGGTTCTGCTAACACTGGATTATTGTAGTTACGGCTGTTTACGGCGTGTATTTTGGCATACCCAAACATATGTATAGAAGCCTCGGTACGCGAGTCCGACTCGCACTTGGCCGGTTTTAAGTAAGTATTTTCAGTTGTCTGATTTTTGAAGTCTTAGCTCTTTTGCAGTCTTGGTAGCAGTGACTTAGATAACCATGGGCACAGCGGGCCCTCACTAATGGTCTCATGATCTGAGCGGCCTCGTGCCTCGAATGGTTCTCATTTTTTTTGCTCAATTTGTACTTTAATGTGTGGTGCTCCAGCATAGGGCCTCGCAAAATATATCTTGCTCACACAAAATTTAGGTCATGCCACTGCGGACTGCCACTGTGTGGTAGCCTAGTGATTTGAATTATGGAGATATCTCATGCAGAAGGCTGGCTTATTATCTTTCTAATATACACCGTGAAACTTTAGTGGTTGTTTTCCCGAAACAAGGTGATTTAGTATAAAAAAAAAAAAAAAATATCACAGGACAATTCACACCAATTGACCTAGTCTCAAAGTAAGCTTAGCAAAGCTTGTGTTATGGGTACTAAGCAACGGATAAACATACTTATATAGATAAATAAATACTTAAATACATAGAAAACATCCATAGCTCAGGAACAAATATTCGTGCTCATCACACAAATAAATGCCCTTACCGGGATTTGAACCCAGGACCTCTTGCTTCGTAGGCAGGGTCACTGCCAACTAGGCTAAAGCGGTCGTTAAAATAAAAAGTAAAAAGTAAAAGTTAAAGTATCGATTGTACAATCGATTTATAATTACTATTTTGACTAGAGTCAAAAATCCAATTGTGAAAAACGAAAGTCGAAAATGACCGCAAACCAATAGTAACGCTTCGTTGGTACAAGTAGCGTACGATCGTACGATAGGCTAGGTACCAACGAAGCGTTACTATTGGTTTGCGGTCATTTTCGACTTTCGTTTTTCACAATTGGATTTTTGACTCTAGTCAAAATAGTAATTATAAATCGATTGTACAATCGAAACTAAATCACCTCGTTTCGGGAAAACAACCACTAAAATTTCACGGTGTATAAAAATCTTGTGTCACGGTGTTTGTTATCAAACTCGTCCGAAACTGCTTGATCGATTTTTATGAATCTTTTTGTCCACATTCGGTAGGTCTTAGAATAGGCTATTTTTATACCTACCCCTATTCTTCGCAGACGGAGTCGCGGGCAACAGCTAGTCTAACATATAAAAATCTCATGTCAAGGTGTTTTTATCAAACTCCTGCAAAACGGCTTGACCGATTTTTATTACATTTTTTCTCCACATTTGACAGGTCTGAGAATAGGTCATAGGCTTTTTTTGTTGAAAACCAATTTGTAGTTTCTCTGGAGCTCTTTCCTCCTACATTTTTTTACTGATTTACTTAAGCTTGTTTTCTGTAAAGGAAGAACACCATTCTACCAAGTTCCTTGATAATGATGAGCTTTTTTAAAGGCCCATTAAATAAAAATTATGTAATTTGTACAAACATTAAACAATTTTTTTTTTCATTATAAACTTTTTGATACAAGCTATAGTTACAATACAAACAACTTCAGTCAGTTGTGTCACAAATTAACTGTTAATATGCTTGACCATGAAATGTGATAATTTATGACTAAACAAGTAGGACTGAAGGTGTAACATAGTGTTATTGCTATACTTTCCCACCAACAGGTTTCCAAGGTAACAATAAGCATAATTTTTCACTTAACTCCATGGCTGAAAAACTATGATTGCTAGATTCTCACATAAGCTAGTGCTGTCTTCAATATCCACTGTCATATAGCATTTTAAGGGACAGAAATTGCAGTAGAGGCACAACAGGTTATTGGGGCTTAGAGGGAATACTTTTTTTTAAAGTGGGGTGCCGTATTTTTGAGAGAGGTCTTGAAGGGTCAACCTTTGTACCAGAAACAACCCAGAGCGAGAGTGCTCTGGGTTGTTTCTGGTACAAAGGTTGTCCAACGCAGTTCAACGGGACAATGTGGCAAGAGTATTGGGCACCTCTGCGGCTAGTATGGTGGGAGGTGCATTTTTAAGCTTAACATAAAAAATAAAGTTCAAGGGATGGTTTCAAATGTCCTGAGAATTAACTAAGTTTCAGAGACGGCAGTACTACTGTAGCTAAAATATTTGACCTCTTAGAATTTATAATTTTAAATTAAATAGATTTAGATATGAAGTAAATGAACATTACTAAAATTAAATTGTACCTACCTAATTTAAAATAACTTAAAAGTAAATTCTCTTAAGGAATAATAACTTTAGTAACAAATTTAAAAACTAGCAATATCTAATTTGCAATAGGTACCACGACATCGTAAAAGGTGCCGATGAAGTCAATGCAATGAATGCATATTGCTGATGTATTTGCAAATAAGGAATTCCATGACGTCAAAATAAATTAAAAACAAATGCCTCAAAACCCAAGCCCTACCACATACTCGATCTTAAGTTATGAAGTAGAAAGTTCATTATAAATTTGTGTAAATATATGTGTTTATCCTTAATTCCTACATACCTGCTAAACTCGGCCTTGTTGAAACTTTCAACTCTCCGGATGGGATGTAACTTTCTGACCGAGTTCGATCTACTAAAACGCCATAAAAAAAATCACATCTATCAACAATAACGGGAATAAATTAACTCCTTTTCAAAGGCGCAATAACTTTTCGAACTTTTATTTACTTCTTTTGAAATAATTTCGATATTTATAAGTGAAAATACAACAAAAAGTTTTCTTGATGCGCGTGCGTACGTCAATCGGTTCGTTCGGAAACTAGATTCAGTCGGACGGGACGGATTGGTGGATAATTTGTTTTGGGGTTAGGTGGGAGGGGATACGGGTTCGTTCGAAAACGCCAAGAGAAATTGAAGATTGCTTGTCAACTTCTGAACGCATCTGAAATTAGCTGTCACGCATCTGTCACGTCAGTAAATGACAATACCATCCAACATCTAACGTTGCGTTGACGTTGATTGGTTGGATCATGGTTGGATCCAAGTTGGAGCCGATTATGTATGTGTTTGATGATGATAAACGAACAGGAACATAAACATAAGTACGGCGTACGGCCGGAAAAAAAAGTCTTATTTTTTTGTTTTTTGCCAAAATTATTTTCTTGCTGCTATCAAACTGTTGGCGTTCTGCAGATTCAACCGCAAACTCCTCATTGTAACTGACATTGGCCCAAGCCTTAAGGCCGCCATTAAGGGGAAATAAATAAAATAAATCTAACGTTGCGTTGACGTTGATTGGTTGGATCATGGTTGGATCCAAGTTGGAGCCGATTATGTATGTGTTTGATGATGATAAACGAACAGGAACATAAACATAAGTTCCTTAGAAAGAAGACATAAACGTAAAAGTCCGGATGTTTACTCATTAAAATAAATTAACGTTACGCTTTTCTATGTTTATTTTATTAAACATCGATACAATCTTTACTAGACTTATAAAATTAAACTACTACAATAAACATCTTAACTAGTTGCACAGTGGAAGCCCGCATTTAATATAAACTATCCAGGTCTTAATTAGGTTTAGGGGGCCTAGCTCCAAAAATGACGGACCCAACTCTGACAGTGGTAGCTCCTTGCTCTATCTGAAAGATAATGATTATTTTATTACTAAGTAAACAAATATAAAAATTCATTCCATCTATTAGTTTCTTACCGCATGTTCATAATCAGTTGACATGCCCATAGACAACTCAACATTGTTTATGTCCATGTTGAGTTTCTCGCACAATTCCTTTCTACATTTGGAGAGTGTAATGAAATCTGGATTTGGACCGTTAGCCATATCATAGTCGTATATTCCTATGGTCATCAAACCTTTGAATTCTAGGTTAGGACATTGCTTTAGTACATGCTCCACAAGACTTGTTGCTTCAGATGGCGAGACACCATTTTTAGCTGAAAATAAATATAGTGTTGATAGTTAATTTTGATACATTTTGAACTATTAAATTTTTGTGCTTAAAATAGGAACTTCACACAAAAAAGGCACTGCACAAAAAATGCACTGTCAATTTGCACAAACTATTAGTCTAAGTCTAAGAATTGGTTACATAAAGGGGATATTTAGTGCCAGGAATCAACTACAGGGCCATTTGCCAGTGACTTATGTTAGCATTTTGTAGCCCACAACTATCACATTTACAGATCACCAGCTAAGAAATACTATGCCACACAGTTCATGCCATAATGGACAATTTTATTACCTTCTTCTGCACTAGTATTAACTTGGACCATAACTTTTAATTTTTCTTCCCCCTTTCTGTATTTTGGCCATTGCTTGTTCAAATTGTCAGCCAACTTCTCAGAGTCCACAGTTTCCACCATGAACAGCCTTGGTGAACCAAGAAGTTTGTTTATCTTGTTATTCTGCAGGTGCCCTATAAAATGCCACTTGATGTCTTTGCACTTTTCTATGATTTCAGGGTCTGAAGCCTTCTCAGCTAATTCATTTACATAATTTTCACCAAAATCACGCTGTCCTGCTTCATAAGCTTGAATTATCAAAGCAGCTGGTTTTATTTTGGACACAGCCACCAATCTTGGTGTTATTTGAGGAAGATCCTGAAAAAAATAAACATTAAAAAATAACAGGAAAATGATGAGCACAGCAACACAATGCGGCACTGCTTAATTTCAATTACAGATAATCCTGTCCCAAGGCCGCTAATACTATTATTAAACAAACAAAAATATCTCACTTGAATATAAAAATAACTTACTTTGCTTCTCCTAGCCACAGCACCCTCAATTTTAGACAGAACATTTCTTAAGCCGAACATTATGTCTACTTCCTGATCACCTACAGTGGTCATTATGTGTTGGAATGGAACTATGAAATTGTTTTGTTTCTTAACCCAGAAACTTTATAGGTACTGTTATCTTATCATACAATACCGTGTGTTTATGTTTGTTAGGATCAATACTTTTTGCGCTCCGTTATTTCATAACTCTGATGTCATGTTTCTAATTGATAAGTATGCATGTAAAACTATTCAATTCAAGCTATTTTTTTATAAGTCTGTCTGACTAATCGATTCGAATCGAATACGTTTTTATAAAATTAACAAAACAAACTTTTAATATAAACGTCAGTCAAGTCAATGTCTTACAAGTAAAGCTAGAGCTATACCTGCTAGTTACAGTCCGCAGGTGGTTAATAAAATAATGATTAATTTGAAATTTATCTTTTCGAACAGCTATATTTATAATAGCATAAAGTAGATCCTTTGGTCACTAAAAATTAAGGCTAGGACTTAATTAAAATTAAAGAATTATTTCATAAATAATTACTTCTTTTTATGTGTTTAGGTATTTATTGCTCAATACCACAGAATATATATATATATATATATATATATATTAGTACTAACGTACTCAATGTCAATACTCAAAGATTTAGTGGTATTGGGTATTTTTGTTAGAAGCTCTCTCCTAGTGTAGCTATAGATTTACTGTTTATTATTTCTGAACGAATCGGTACGTAACATTAGTGTTGCAAGATTATGCATTAGCTAAATTGAGCTATTATAGAGGTAATTGGCTGAACTTTGTAGCTAAAGCCTGATTGGGCCAAAGCCGAAAGGCTTTGTGAGTATTAAGAATATCAGCCATATGCAAAAATAATTATTTATCTATACAAGCTGCTCAAACAATTACACTTTATTAAGTTGGAAAAAGAGTGAGTGTACACATGCACATGTTTTTGAGGGTTACCTATCATATTCTCGAAAAGCTCATTTCCGAATATTAAAATTCCGAAAACGAAACTCCTTTTTTTCATTTTCCAAATTATTGTTTGTCCGAAATTTTATTTACCATATTTTCTTTTAATGAACTAAAACAATTACTTTGCTCACCCGCGACCTTACAATAGTTACGTTTATGCAAGAAATGTGCGTGCATGCATGCAAAGTAACGCCTGATTCAATAAATTATTCAATAAATTAAATATTTTCTTTTGCCAAATGCTTTAAAATCCATTTTTTTATTTGCCAAATGATTCAAAATCCAGCTGCATGAAATTCCGTAGGATCATTTGCCAAATATATATTTATTCCGCAAAATTATTATTCCGCAAAGGTCAGGGATACAAAAGGCGACCATACAATTATGTGTGGAGCGTAAAATTCATTTTGTTGTTTAATGTTGCCCAAATATTTTATTGAGTTTGCTATGTGGGTAGGGGGTTTTGTAAGTGGTTATAAAAAAATAACTAATACCAAAGGCTAATGCGGGAGCTTCGCTCCGCTACGCTCCCGCATTAGCCTTTGAACCTAATCTATCCGAGTCGCTTCCGCTCCGAACCGTCTTGCTCGCTCGCTTCGCTCGCTCGCTAAAAATTAAGCAATGTTGTCTTACTCTGATGTTAGGTTAGGTAGATAATAAAAACTTACTTTCGGCTTTTCGTTACATTTAGATTATGAAAATATGGCAACTGATTAGGTTGGCAAATAAAAAAATGGATGATTGTAACTCGGGATTTTGAATTTGTTGGCAAATAAAACTGTGATTAAATGAATCCGTGGCATTGTGAAGTTGTGGAAAAACAAAACATATGGATTTTAAAAAGTCGGAGAATCGTTTTCGGATAAATGAAATTCGAGTAAAGGAGTTTCTAAACATCGATAGGTTCCCGTTTTGGTTGCTTTGCACTAGTACGTATTATGTATTACATTGTGGAATAGTGGTATCTGTCACCGACACAAATATTTCTTGTCATGTTCGTACTTCCGTAATGTAAAACCGCTCATCTTTTTTATTTTCATTCCACATTGGTTACAAACTCAAAACACTTATTGAATTTATATTGGCTATTTTTGTTAATTATTTTGTTTTGTTGCTTTGAAATTAGAAGAAAACGAAGTGTTTTGCCTTATGTACTTATAAAAATATTTTAGCTAATTTTTGATTTGATGGCTTGGCAACATTGCTACAGAAACGTCATTTCTCCGATTGATTGATTTTCTCACAAGTTTGTTTGCATTTTTCCGCGAAGTTATTCACGGTTTTTCAACGATATTCGTACCTGATTATGAGTAAATTATCTTCGTTGGATATCGGATGATGTGAAAAAGCCATGAACGTGCTAGAAAAGGCCGAGAAGGCCTTAGAATACTTGAAATCCGTCGAAGGTTCTGCTAAGTGAGTTCGTGAACATTTTTGTTTAATACGCATTTCCTGTGTGAATATTAAGTGTTGGTTGTATTTTTCCAAGGAGCCACGAGCTTCAGTCAGCCGCTGGGACTTTAGGTCGGTGTTTAGGTGCGTTGGGAAGTCGGCAAAACTGCGCCAGACATTATGCTAATCTGCTGCATTCCTCCATACCGACACTACTGGCTTTGGCAAGCAATGAAAGCGTAAGTAACGGTCTATTTAGCATAAAATTTAAATTATATTTCGCTTACAGCTCCTCCTAATGGCCTATGTTCACTAATATGTATGTTAATTCTGTTTAACAATGTCTGTTAATTTTTTTTTAATTGGAAAAGTTATTGGCTACTTGGCTACAGAGACATCAGCCAATCATGTCTAGGCTTTTGTTAATATGGTGTGTTTTGGTTATTTATTACTTAATTTTTTCTTTTGTTTTCTAGGCTGAAATTCGACTAGTGGGTGATGAAGCTTTGAACAGAGCTGTAGTTGGTGGATTTGCATTTCATTCCCACAAAACTAATATCATATTGCAGAATCAAATTGATCAAACGAAAAACGCAAGGTAATGTATATTTGATGAATAATTTTGGCAGACAGAAAATAGACTCCCAAATAAAAGAGTAGAAATTATGGTGCAGCTTTCTATCAATTGGCTCATTTTTCCATAAATTGCTTCAATATGGCAATCCCATAATTTTAATCCAATCTATTTAACCCTTCGTATGCCTTGTACCAGATCCGTACCCAATTCAAGGCATACTTTTTGTATTTTTTTTTTAATCTGTGTCATTGTATTTATTATGAAACTGTTGAGACTAGAATGCACAATTTTTTTCAGTTCCCGCATACAAAAGGTTAATCCAATTTCCAATTACAAACTGGATGGGGATAAAATCCCAAAATATCAATGCCTGGGTTGTTCACAAACGGGAAATTTGGCATGGGTGTTTTTTATTCATTTTTAATGAGGAACATTAGGAAATTCCCATGGGAACTTTAGGGTAATCCTGGAATTTAATTTCAGCTGCCTGACCTAATGGTTTACGAGTGATTTAAGTGTAAAATACAGTTGCCAAAAGGACTTTTAGTAATACTCCTGAATGCTTGGTCTAGTTGTTGTTGTTAACAACCACCTTAGCCTAATTGGTAGTGACCCTGCCTACGAAGCAAGAGGTCCTGGGTTTGAATCCCGGTAAGGGCATTTATTTGTGTGATGAGCATGAATATTTGTTCCTGAGTTATGGATGTTTTCTATGTATTTAAGTATTTATTTATCTATAGAAGTATGTTTATCGTCGTCTAGTACCCATAGTACAAGCTTTGCTTAGTTTGGGACTAGGTTGATTTGTGTAAGATTGTCCCCTAATATTTATTTATTTTATTTTAGTTTTTAGTTAAATACTGAAATGAACGCCACTTGTCCCAATACCTCTCCTTCTCCCCCACCCCTATTCCCTCTCCTTTTTTAGAGGCCGGCAATGGATCTCTCTCTCTTTGAGTTGTTGATATTTATGGGCGGTGGTGATCATTTTCCATCAGATGACCCGCTTGCTCTTTTTCTTCCCTCTCATAATAAAAAAATGTCAACCCACAGACTTCAGGGATGAACTAACAAACAAATTTCTATCAAAAATTTATAAAAATAAATATAAATTTATCTCCAGATGGATCCGCGCAGCTCTTACCCGCATCTGTCTGGGTGAATGCTGGCTCCGTCCCGGAGTGGGCAAGATTCGGACGCAAGCGCAGATGTTGTTCCCCAAACTCAGTCAGATAGTGCGGAAGACAACTGAAATACAACTGACGCTTGAAGCTTTGGAGAACAATTTGGACCGGGTGCTGACTGCGCTAGCGGAGTATACTACTGATGAAGAAATTGCTGGTGTGTATGTCTGGTTATAATAAATCCATACTTGCTACGGTTACAATGTAAAAAATTTGCTTGTGTCGCCCATTATTAAAAAAAAAAAAATCAAAATGTATTTATTGACCATAAAATTTAAATTAAACGAACAGAAATTACAAGAATGAGCGGGCACTAAGTTTTGTATTTGGTAGGTATCCTGGATCATACATTTTTATTTATTTTATAGCATAACTAAAATTAATATATGTGACATGCTGAATTTTAAAATTACACTACACCAAAATTAGCAAATGGAAAAATGTGTGTGTGTGTGTGTGTGTGTGTGTGTGTGTGTGTGTGCGTGCGTGCGTGCGTGCGTGCGTGCGTGCGTGCGTGCGTACGTGCGTGCGTGAGGGGGGGGTGAGTGTGGATGGGTGCGGAAGTGTATGAGAGCACGTACAGCGTGCAAGGAAGATTTTTAAGCTACAAACGTACAGACAGCGGAGGCGTGGCGGTGCGGTGGCGGTAACGGTTGTAATATTGTAATTTGTACGAACGAGTTTGCGGTATGGTACCACACAAGTACCCCTCCCCCCCCTTGTCACAATTAATACTATGAAAACGGCTATTATTTTGTTTTATCAACCGCTTTAGCCTAGTTGGTAGTGACCCTGCCTACGAAGCAAGAGGTCCTGGGTTTGAATCCCGGTAAGGGCATTTATTTGTGTGATGAGCACTAATATTTGTTCCTGAGTTATGGGTGTTTTCTATGTATTTAAGTATTTATTTATCTATATAAGTATGTTTGTCGTCGTCTAGTACCCATGGTATAGTCGACCAAGTAAGTGCTTTATCATTTTTTGTGACAGTTCTTACATCAAAGTAAAAATAATAAGGCTGATTGTCACATTGACTTGTAAGTGAAAATAGCCTTTGATGTCTTTAGTCATACAACTGACATTGAACTTTAGGGTGGTAAAGGAGCTTCATGGTCGACTATACAAGCTTTGCTTAGTTTGGGACTAGGTTGATTTGTTTAAGACTGTCCCCCTAATATTTATTTTATTTATTTTTTTATTTGTGTCAAGCTGCGTACGGACTGCGCAAACTGTACGCGTACCCGGGTACGCGTAATGTGCGCGCAGTCCGTACGCAGCTTTACAGATCGCTTGACCTCCTCCCCCCCCTAAATGTGTGACGTGCTTTTTGGGACGGCCCCCAAGTTGTCTAACCACTTGGCTATCTGGTCGTCTAAGGGGGTGTTTCACCACCTTATTGTCAAACTGCTGGTTACGTAACCAATGAATAAACTAAGTACTGGACAAATCTGTCAGCTAGTGTTTTTTCAGTTTCACCACTCCGGTCCTGTGCAAACTTAACCACCACCACTTAACTAATCGTGGGGTTAACAAAAAGTCGGAATGGCAACGTCGCATTTCACGACCACGCGTTCCTGTTCGCACACTTTCGTTCAAAGAGTCCACTCATTATTAAAGCAAAAGAAATGGTTAACTATATAATTTTTGAATACATCTATTTTTTTTTGCATAAACAAATATGTAACATTATAATTGATCCAAAAACGGTACTTATTTACGATACTTTGTTAACAATAACAAGGAAAAATAAAATCATGTAAAACGAATCGAAAAGTGGCGCCAAACCATTTGACAGATAAACTTTTTTTAAATGGCGACATACAAGTTCAGGTAGAACAAACGATTGAGCCACTGAAAAAAAGTTTGTTATTAAAAAATATTACGAAATTTTGGATTTATTTTTACATACTAAAAGTGTACCTACATTTTTTTATTCAAATCTTGATATTAAAATTATTTTATGCAATTTAGCATGACCTCTTTCTTTAAAAAATAAAAAATACTTTGATTTATTTTTCTGAAACCGGCTGAAGGGCTCTCCAACCATGGCCACAAAAAAATAAACTAACTTTATGTGACGGATAAAAATGCTAAATGCCTCCTGGTCTGATGGTCAAATTAAGAAACAGTTTGTCCGTCGCTTAGCGCTAATCGAGACTGGTGAAACAGAAATTTTAATTCCCTCTGTCAAATAAGGTTATGATTAAGCTAATCCGAACTTTAAGAAAAGTGGTGAAACAGCCCCTAAATGTATTGGGGAACGCGTCATGGCTTTGTGGTTCTTCAGAGCTGTCACAAGCCCTACTGGGTCACGTGGAGAGTCCGGAGCCGGCGGTGCGTCGCGCGGCGGCCGCGTGCGCGGCGCACCTGTGCCCGCACCGCGACACCGCGCTACCCGACGTCTGCAACGCCGTTTTCCGTAAGTATATCACAGTGGGCCGTGAAAATTTGTGCAAGTAAAGCCGGAGCAAAAAAAAATAGTGCGTGCAGTTCCTCCGCGCGGAAGAAGTGAAACTTCGTAATGTGGAAATGAAAAAGGCACTTATACATCAATATGAACCTTATTGCGATAACTTAAAGAACTAAATTTATTTATGCATCTATGTGTTTAAATTACTCACTAGATGGCGCTTTTGTCAAGTCTCTTACATTTTGCACAGGCAGTATGAGTTTTGAATCGCACTATCGAAGTTTTTAACATCCGTCAGTATATATACAATGCGATTATGCGAGATGTGCACCAATGTGTTTAAATTACTCACTAGATGGCGCTTTTATCAAGTCTCTTACATTTTGCACAGACAGTGAAATGATTTTGAGTTCTAAATAGCACTATCGAAGTTTTTAACATCCGTTAGTATATACATATACTCATACTCATACTCATACTCATTTATTCATAATATTTATTACTTGTCATTCTTAAAATTATTTTAATATATTATTCATAGTCATCATAATAATTAATAAGTTGAAGTTTCTGGCTGAAAGTAAAGGAATTCATCAAAAGTGCGAGTATAAAATGCGAGATAAACGTAAACGTCAACTTGCGTTGCGTTGCGTTGCGTTGCGTATTTAACGCAACGCTTGTTGGAAGTCGCATTAGAAGTTTCACTTCAAAAATTCTAAAACCCCTTTTATCCTCTTCCTGAAAGTGCAGTAATGGAAGGCGTTTGGTAATATATTTCAAACTAAATACAAACTGAAATATAGATGCACAGAAAAAACCCCAGAAAAAAGACCAATGCTGGGAATCGAACCCAGGTCCTCAGCGTTCCGTGCAGCGTGCTTACCCCTACACCATCACTGGTCTAGAAGTTAGCGACGAATCTTTCCCATACATCGTACACTTCAGTCTGTTATAATCACATTTAGGCAGTGATAAAGCGCATCTATGTTATGCCCTCTACCGAGAGACTTCAACACTCCTTCGGAGCTACCCGCTCACCTGGACCAAGAGATGGCGCTACTAGGCATTCTTAAAAATGAAGTTGAAGAAAATAAAAAAATAAATAGAAAAAGATACTTCATACTTAACTTGTAAAAGTTGGCCTAGTAGCGCCATCTCTTGGTCCAGGTGAGCGGGTAGCTCCGAAGGAGTGTTGAAGTCTCTCGGTAGAGGGCATAACATAGATGCGCTTTATCACTGCCTAAATGTGATTATAACAGACTGAAGTGTACGATGTATGGGAAAGATTCGTCGCTAACTTCTAGACCAGTGTTGGTGTAGGGGTAAGCACGCAGCACGGAACGCTGGGGACCTGGGTTCGATTCCCAGCATTGGTCTTTTTTCTGGGGTTTTTTCTGTGCATCTATATTTCAGTTTGTATTTAGTTTGAAATATATGGTTTCACGGGATGACCGTAAAAGTAATAAAAAAATGAAGTTGAAGAAAATAAAAAAATAAATAGAAAAAGATACTTCATACTTAACTTGGCGTTTGGTAACTTCGGAAGTTTAATCAACCCGGGGGGAATCGGGTTGTTAGTACCCTTCGCCACTGGTATATCATCAGTTCTGCTCCAATACCTGCCCGCTGCCTTTCAATTTCAATTGTATGGAAAAATAGGGACATTTTTAGGATCACTTTGTGGTCCGTCCATCCGTCCTCCTTTAGAGCGCGCGCAGACAGAGAGCGGTCTGGCGTTACGCGTTCTGAGTTCCGAGTTCTGCGTTCTTTCGAATGTACTAGGTCCCTTACGATAACGCACACAGCAGGCGGTCGGAGCTCTCGAGCGGTCAAAACACAGAACTCTGAACGCGGAACGTGGAACTCCAGACCGCTCTCTGTCTGCGCACGCTCTTATCTCGGAAACGCGTGGAAGTATACACCGTGAAATTTTAGTGGTTGTTTTCCCGAAACGAGGTGATTTAGTATCGATTGTACAATCGATTTATAATTACTATTTTGACTAGAGTCAAAAATCCAATTGTGAAAAACGAAAGTCGAAAATGAACGCAAACCAATAGTAACGCTTCGTTGGTACCTAACCTATCGTACGATCGTACGCTACTTGTGCCAACGAAGCGTTACTATTGGTTTGCGGTCATTTTCGACTTTCGTTTTTCACAATTGGATTTCTGACTCTAGTCAAAATAGTAATTATAAATCGATTGTACAATCGAAACTAAATCACCTCGTTTCGGGAAAACAACCACTAAAATTTCACGGTGTAGAGTTGAAATTAAAACCATTACTCATGATCATTGTCGCTTGAAGCTGTGAAAAAATCAAACTTCTAAGTTAATGTAAAAAAAAAGCTACGGCCTTTTATGCCGCAAAAAACGTATACATATTTCAACATTTTTTGCGTTGTATTTTCTATTGACCTAGAACTTTAAGCAAGTAATACCGTCTTACACCTACTACAAGTATAGGTGAAATTCTGAAAGCTAATGTACCTACCTACATTTGTAATCTTACCACTCTACTTCTCGACTTACCATTAAAAAATGATCCCACACTGCATACATTTTACTTAAAAGTAGGGCTCTGCTAACGCAGGATTATTAAACTTATCGTGGATACGGCTGTTTACGGCGTATATCTTACATACCACAAATTTGTACGGAACCCTCGGTGCGCGACTTCGACACGCACTTGGCCGGTTTCTTTAAATCATCAAAATCAATAGCGCTCATGATTTTGAAAAAGAGGGTGAATGAACTTTTTAGTACCATCCGTTGCTATGGTTACACAAATTTTGTCCCTTAGACAACCTAAGCATTTTTCTATGAAACAGTATGAAGTAGGTATCACTTGGACAACCGGGTACAGAGTAAACAATACAAAAAGTTGATTCGCCCAAAAATACCACAAAACTGCCTAATTCTGGAAAAAGCGGCAGGTACATTTTAAATTGATTAAGTCCTAGGATCTGTATATTAATGAGTCGGTTTTTACAGAGAAGCTGTGGCCCACGACGACGGACAATACGGTGATTATGGCTTGGTTTTGCGTCGTCAAAGCCTTGTTCCAAACCAACGACGTCTCCAAATTTGCGGAGAGCGAAGTGCTCACGGTTCACGACTATTTAGAGGTAAATTGAATAGCCTAAGCCGTTCACATAGGCGATTTTTTGCGGCGATTTTAAGAGGTTTTATACCTGCTGAGCTGGCAACGTTGCATTTTTGTTAGTTTTTCTCGATTATTCCATAAAAATTTAATGAAAATTAAAAATGTTTTGTATACAAATTGTTCTAATATATAAGTTAATGTGTCTACTGCAATAATAATTCGTGATAGACTTTTATTTTCTTTAAAAACTAACAAATTATTACCTAGCGGTTTTTAAAGAAAATAAAAGTCTTATCAGGATTTTTTTTTTATTTTTTTTTTTATTTATTATTTGCAGTAGACACATTAACTTATATATTAGAACAATTTGTATACAAAACATTTTTAATTTTCATTCAATTTTTATGGAATAATCGAGAAAAACTAACAAAAATGCAACGTTGCCAGCTCAGCAGGTATAAACCCTCTTAAGTGAGATCGCGGCGAGCAAGATTATTTTTTTAGCAACCGTCTACCCACCGTTCTACTGCTGCGGGACTGCCCAGCAACATCTTGACACAATAGGGATGTTGACGCCATCAAAAAATAATTGAAGATACGACTCCAGTAAATAAACGCTTTATTTTAGCCCTGAAGGATTTGTCACACTGAATGCGTTCTGCGGTCGCGGTCAGGTCAAATTGAACGCAGCCCGCATTATGTATGAACAACATTGTCGGTCTCTATACACCGTGAAATTTTAGTGGTTGTTTTCCCGAAACGAGGTGATTTAGTTTCGATTGTACAATCGATTTATAATTACTATTTTGACTAGAGTCAAAAATCCAATTATGAAAAACGAAAGTCAAAAATGACCGCAAACCAATAGTAACGCTTCATTGGTACAAGTAGCGTACGATCGTACGATAGGTTAGGTACCAACGAAGCGTTACTATTGGTTTGCGGTCATTTTTGACTTTCGTTTTTCACAATTGGATTTCTGACTCTAGTCAAAATAGTAATTATAAATCGATTGTACAATCGATACTAAATCACCTTGTTTCGGGAAAACAACCACTAAAATTTCACGGTGTATATTGCGCGTGCGTGCGATCTGACCGCGCGGATCGACAATGCTGTTCATACATAATGCGGGCTGCGTTCAATTTGACCTGACCGCGACCGCAGAACGCATTCAGTGTGACAAATCCTTGAAAACCAGGTTAATTTTGGATTAACTGCAAAATCAGATGTTTTGTTGCTTCAAAACAAATATAACTATTGATTGAGTTGGCGAACAAGTGACGTCATAAGTTGCTATTGCCATTCAAACTCTATGAGATAATTGTGTTTTGACAGCTCGTAAAAAGTACGTCAGTTGATTGGTGGTGTCAATATCCCTATTGGGTGAATCAATTTTTTCTTGCCACCCGTTGCCATGGTTACACAAATTTTGTCTCCTGGACAACCTAAGTATTTTTCTATGAAACAGTATGAACATTTCACTTGGACAACGGAGACAGAGTAAACAACACAAAAAAGTTGATTCGCCCAATTACTTTACTTTTTTACTTTTTTCTTAGGCCCACAAGGAACCCTTATAGTTTCGCCATTTCCGTCTGTCTGTCCGTCCGACCGTGGCATAGCTTAGAGACTGTTCTTGCTAGAGGGTTATAACTTTGCGTGGGTATATCTGGACACTACATGACAATGCAACTACAGCCAGCAAAATGTACAGTCGGCCAAAATAATGGTCTACCACCCTACGGTTGAAGTTCATACAATAAGGGCGATTTTTTTGTAATAATATGATGGCAGTGACTAATGACTTCACTCAGAAAAGTCAACCTTAGCGATAACGACCGCTTTAGCCTAGTTGGTAGTGACCCTGCCTACGAAGCAAGAGGTCCTGGGTTCAAATCCCGGTAAGGGCATTTATTTGTGTGATGAGCACGAATATTTGTTCCTGAGTTATGGATGTTTTCTATGTATTTAAGTATTTATTTATCTATATAAGTATGTTTATCGTCGTCTAGTACCCATAGTACAAGCTTTGCTTAGTTTGGGACTAGGTCGATTTGTGTAAGATTGTCCACTAATATATATTTTTTTTTTTATTTAGATCTCACAGAAAGTTTTGTCAAAACTGGTAAAGTAGACCACTTTCTTGGGCCGACCATACAACAGTCTGCAATTTTTTTTATTTTATTTTTTTTCAAAGTCAAAGTCAAAATTCTTTATTCAATTTAGGCATCAATTGATGCTCCTATGAGCTTGTACTTATTATTCACTTTTCTTTTACAGCTATACTACTTGTGTATCCACTATTTAGAACGAACGACGAGTGAGCACAACATACAGAACGCCGTGCTAGAATGTCTGACCACCCTACTTTCGCAAGCTAGGGGTGAATATAGGAAGGCGTTGCTCGAGAGACACCCGAAGAAGGTGTGCTTGGATAACAGGGAAGAGAAAAGGCACAGAAGGAATATCAGTAAGTATTAGAGCCTTTAAACATGAAACTACCGTGAGACTCACTCATAGTGAAAATAAACGGATTAAATGTTGTATGTTAGTTTAACATTTGGTAGCATAGCACACGGTTGTGGTAACTCTGAAGATGAGCTCTGGTTGAGTTCGAAACGCGTCAGTGTAGCTTGGTGGTGGTGATGGTTGGGTTTATGTGATTTGTGTGTGTTCGTACAGTGTGGAGGTGGAGGAACTGCATGAACGCACATTTCTTGCATAAACGTAACTATTGTAAGGTCGCGGGTGAGCAAACTAATTGTTTTAGTTCATTTCTGTTAGATAATCACTTATAGCAGTAATACAGCGCCATCTAAGTTATACCCTCATCGAGAGATTTCAACACTCCTTCGGAACTATCCGCTCACCTGGACAAGAGATGTCGCTACTAAGCCAAACTTAAGCTTAAATAGCTTTAAGATCTTTTGTACCCACCTATGTTGAACGAATAAATTAACTATAATTATGATTATGATTATGAACTTTAACGAGTTTGATTAATATTATGGATTTCACAGGATGACCGTAAAAGTAATAAAAAATACAAAAAGACACTTCATATCAAACTTGTTTAGTATTTGCTTATCAGCATCTAATTGGCTAAGTAAAGTTTTTTGAAGAGGTGCTAAATATATTTTTTTTCGACAGTAGTCGACTTCTAGACCGAGAAACTGCAGCTGTTTTATTTTTATCTCCTATTGTTTACTGGGAATATTTTTTTAAGTGTTCGAGATGACATTTGTGAGATTTAATGGCTGACAAGCGGTTCATGCTCAGTACTTAGTAGAAATAGAAAAAAAAACGAAGCCAATTGTCAATGTCAAATGAAATCTAACCGTTTGCGTTTCGTTTACTTTGCATTGTCCAAAAAGCAGTTCCAAAATAATGATCGAAAATATTCAATCGTGATTTAATTATCGTGCATAATTCGTGGAGAAATGCGGTAAAATTGAAAATCCGGATTTTGTGCGGAGGTCGTTAAAAATAGTCCAAAACGCAAAGCAAACGAAACGCAAACGGTTTGACATGGACAAAAGTGACAGATGACTTCGTTTTTTTTCTGTTTCTACTAAGTACTGAGCACGAACGGCTTTTCAGCCATTAAATCTCACAAATGTCAACTCGAACAATTAAAAAAATATTTCCATGAACTAAATGAACTAAAACAATTACTTTGCTCATCTTCTCCTTTACTGCGGCTTGGGTCGAATTTGAACAGTTAGTATTAATTAAATATGCCTTATAAATAAATAAACAAAAAATTCAAGGTAGTTTTATAATATGTCAATAAAAGTTAATTTTTGTGGGGTAGTTTGAGAATAAGAAAAATAAAGTGGGTACTTGAGAAGTTACAGTGACAAGTTAAAACATTTGTTTTGGTTTGTTAGTTTAACATTTGGTAGCATAGCATACGGTTGTGGTAACTCTGAAGATGAGCTCTGGTTGAGTTCGAAACGCGTCAGTGTAGCTTGGTGGTGGTGATGGTTGGGTTTATGTGATTTGTGTGTGTTCGTACAGTGTGGAGGTGGAGGAACTGCATGAACGCACATTTCTTGCATAAACGTAACTATTGTAAGGTCGCGGGTGAGCAAAGTAATTGTTTTAGTTCATTAATATGGACCTCCGCAAAGTAACGCCTGATTCAATAAATTATTTAAAATATTTCCAGTAAACAATAGGAGATAAAAATAAAACAGCTGCAGTTTCCCGATCTTCAGAACGCCGACTGTCGAAAAAAAATATAATTAGCACCTCTTAAAAAAACTTTACTTAGCCAATTGTCATCTTCACAGGTATATCGAGTATATCGTCTCGCGCCACGACTGGGCCCGTGCCGGAGCGCGAGTCCGACCTCCTGTTCAGCGGAGCCCTGCAGCTCCAAACACCAAGCCTGAGCGTTGAAGACCTCACCATACACGTAACTAGTTCCAATGTTATAATAATAGAACAGGGATCACCAGTTACTACATTCTGGGGTCCGGTTTTAAAAATAAAATTATCAAAGCGCTCCGTTTTTACTTGAGCTTATTAAATAGTCGTGTAAAAACTAGCTGTTGCCCGCGACTCCGTCTGCGAAGAATAGGGGTAGGTATAAGAAATAGCCAACGACCTATTCTCAGACCTACCAAATATGGACAAAAAAATTTCATAAAAATCGCTCAAGCCGTTTCGGAGGAGGTCGATAGCAAACACCGTGACACGAGGTTTTTATACACCGTGAAATTTTAGTGGTTGTTTTCCCGAAACGAGGTGATTTAGTATCGATTGTACAATCGATTTATAATTACTATTTTGACTAGAGTCAAAAATCCAATTGTGAAAAACGAAAGTCGAAAATGACCGCAAACCAATAGTAACGCTTCGCGTCGTAAAATAGTCCGTGCATAGGTAGGGTAGACCCGACCTCAATAGGAGGGAGGGATGATGTTAGCTGGCAGGCGACTGCTGTGTGTAGGTTGTCTATGGATTGATTTAAATATTAAATATAGAACAGCAGTCGAATGTCAGCCATGAAAGGAAAAACTCTGTAGCTTTGCAACAGAGAGTGAATAAAACGGAGGCGTATGATAAACAAGTATCTTTTATTTAATAATAAATAGTGTTAGGAAAGCTGCACTCCCAAGCTCGTGGTACGATCACCACAGTACCTAACCTATCGTACGATCGTACGCTACTTGTACCAACGAAGCGTTACTATTGGTTTGCGGTCAGTTTCGACTGTCGTTTTTCACAATTGGAGTTTTGACTCTAGTCAAAATAGTAATTATAAATCGATTGTACAATCGAAACTAAATCATCTCGTTTCGGGAAAACAACCACTAAAATTTCACGGTGTATATTAGATTAGAAGATAGACTAGCTGTTGCCCGCGATGAATAGGGGTGTAAAAATAGGCTACGACCTATTCTCATTTCACAAAAATCGGTCAAGCCGTTCCGGAGGAGTGCCATAACGAAGACCGTGGCACGAGATTTTTATATATTAGATTAGAAGAAGATATATTACCTAGATGTAATTTACAAAAGTTACTTCGCTCGCCAGTTATCATTATCATCATCATCATAATTGCAGCCGAAAGACGCCCACTGCTGAACATAGGCCTCACCCAAAGCTCGCCAAACAGATCGGCCCTGCGCCATCCGCATCCAATGCGTTCCCGCCACCTACACCAGAATGAATGATGGCGATGTAACAACACTCTATCTTCCTCAGACTCCTGACTCACCAGCCAGCGAAATGGACATGGAAGTGAACCCGGAACAGTTGTCCTCGGAACTGCTGAGCTACCACAAAGACCTGTCAGAGAAGCTGCGGGAAATAGAAGACTCGGACCACAAGGAAGACCAGGTTGATGCAGTGTTCGAAGGAGGAGTCAAGGTATACGGGGTGTGTCCTGTTATAGAGACAAATAATTAAGTTCAAGTTGTTTTAATTTTTTTAAATTAAAAAAAAAACTTATTTTCTAACAAAATTAATCAGGTCAGCAATGTACAGTCAGCGTCAAATAGTTCGTGACACCCAAAGTGGCCAAAAAGTTAGCAACGCGGCCTTATTCCAACTGTAATAAAGACGTGTTGCGAACTATTTGACCACTTTGGGTGTCACGAACTATTTGACGCTGACTGTACTGTAGACCGTCTTGTCTGGTCGTAGTACTTGACGTTGACATTTACTATCGTCTTCAATTTTTAATTGCTATACAGCGAGGTAATGCTGCCAGTGTCTTTGTGACACTACAGGAGACCAAAGAGCTGGCAGCTACCTCGCACAACGTATCAGCATTGCTATACAGCGAGGTAATGCTGCCAGTGTCTTTGTGACACTACAGGAGACCAAAGAGCTGGCAGCTACCTCGCACAACGTATCAGCATTGCTATACAGCGAGGTAATGCTGCCAGTGTCTTTGTGACACTACAGGAGACCAAAGAGCTGGCAGCTACCTCGCACAACGTATCAGCATTGCTATACAGCGAGGTAATGCTGCCAGTGTCTTTGTGACACTACAGGAGACCAAAGAGCTGGCAGCTACCTCGCACAACGTATCAGCATTGCTATACAGCGAGGTAATGCTGCCAGTGTCTTTGTGACACTACAGGAGACCAAAGAGCTGGCAGCTACCTCGCACAACGTATCAGCATTGCTATACAGCGAGGTAATGCTGCCAGTGTCTTTGTGACACTACAGGAGACCAAAGAGCTGGCAGCTACCTCGCACAACGTATCAGCATTGCTATACAGCGAGGTAATGCTGCCAGTGTCTTTGTGACACTACAGGAGACCAAAGAGCTGGCAGCTACCTCGCACAACGTATCAGCATTGCTATACAGCGAGGTAATGCTGCCAGTGTCTTTGTGACACTACAGGAGACCAAAGAGCTGGCAGCTACCTCGCACAACGTATCAGCATTGCTATACAGCGAGGTAATGCTGCCAGTGTCTTTGTGACACTACAGGAGACCAAAGAGCTGGCAGCTACCTCGCACAACGTATCAGCATTGCTATACAGCGAGGTAATGCTGCCAGTGTCTTTGTGACACTACAGGAGACCAAAGAGCTGGCAGCTACCTCGCACAACGTATCAGCATTGCTATACAGCGAGGTAATGCTGCCAGTGTCTTTGTGACACTACAGGAGACCAAAGAGCTGGCAGCTACCTCGCACAACGTATCAGCATTGCTATACAGCGAGGTAATGCTGCCAGTGTCTTTGTGACACTACAGGAGACCAAAGAGCTGGCAGCTACCTCGCACAACGTATCAGCATTGCTATACAGCGAGGTAATGCTGCCAGTGTCTTTGTGACACTACAGGAGACCAAAGAGCTGGCAGCTACCTCGCACAACGTATCAGCATTGCTATACAGCGAGGTAATGCTGCCAGTGTCTTTGTGACACTACAGGAGACCAAAGAGCTGGCAGCTACCTCGCACAACGTATCAGCATTGCTATACAGCGAGGTAATGCTGCCAGTGTCTTTGTGACACTACAGGAGACCAAAGAGCTGGCAGCTACCTCGCACAACGTATCAGCATTGCTATACAGCGAGGTAATGCTGCCAGTGTCTTTGTGACACTACAGGAGACCAAAGAGCTGGCAGCTACCTCGCACAACGTATCAGCATTGCTATACAGCGAGGTAATGCTGCCAGTGTCTTTGTGACACTACAGGAGACCAAAGAGCTGGCAGCTACCTCGCACAACGTATCAGCATTGCTATACAGCGAGGTAATGCTGCCAGTGTCTTTGTGACACTACAGGAGACCAAAGAGCTGGCAGCTACCTCGCACAACGTATCAGCATTGCTATACAGCGAGGTAATGCTGCCAGTGTCTTTGTGACACTACAGGAGACCAAAGAGCTGGCAGCTACCTCGCACAACGTATCAGCATTGCTATACAGCGAGGTAATGCTGCCAGTGTCTTTGTGACACTACAGGAGACCAAAGAGCTGGCAGCTACCTCGCACAACGTATCAGCATTGCTATACAGCGAGGTAATGCTGCCAGTGTCTTTGTGACACTACAGGAGACCAAAGAGCTGGCAGCTACCTCGCACAACGTATCAGCATTGCTATACAGCGAGGTAATGCTGCCAGTGTCTTTGTGACACTACAGGAGACCAAAGAGCTGGCAGCTACCTCGCACAACGTATCAGCATTGCTATACAGCGAGGTAATGCTGCCAGTGTCTTTGTGACACTACAGGAGACCAAAGAGCTGGCAGCTACCTCGCACAACGTATCAGCATTGCTATACAGCGAGGTAATGCTGCCAGTGTCTTTGTGACACTACAGGAGACCAAAGAGCTGGCAGCTACCTTGCACAACGTATCAGCATTGCTATACAGCGAGGTAATGCTGCCAGTGTCTTTGTGACACTACAGGAGACCAAAGAGCTGGCAGCTACCTCGCACAACGTATCAGCATTGCTATACAGCGAGGTAATGCTGCCAGTGTCTTTGTGACACTACAGGAGACCAAAGAGCTGGCAGCTACCTCGCACAACGTATCAGCATTGCTATACAGCGAGGTAATGCTGCCAGTGTCTTTGGGTCCATGCCGCGGGGGGAACCTTTTGCTAATTTTACTTAGTTTTAGTTTAAGTTAGTTTTATTTTATTTATAGTTATAGTATTAATTTATTATTGTTATTGTCTCTTAATATTTGTATTTTATTAATAGTTTTGATTATTAGATTAATATTTTAATAATACTAACTAGTTGCTTTCCAGTAAAATATTTTTAATTGGAAATTTACTTCGATTCGACATCAAAGTAAGATCTCGCTTTGGCATTAAAATCTATCGAGTCAAATTTGTTTAATCGTGTCTCGGAAGCAAACACAAATTAAGGAATACGATCAAGATCGTCCTAATTTTTTTTTCCATAAAATAGACCAATTTTATACAAAGTCTTTTTAAAAATAGCATTGAACGGCATTGGGTGACTCTTAAATGAAATCTTGTAACAAATATTGACTTTCAGGTAAATATTGGGGCGACAACCGACGACGATATTCCACTAAAATACTGTGCGAGGCTGCTCGCTTCTAAGTTTCTGCTGACCGCGAACAAAGGTGGTCTGATATCTGACAGGTATGTAACAGCTTCTTGTGCGCACACCCGTGCGCACAGGACGCTCGACGGTTTAACACGTTCCCTGTCCGTGGCTTAAAGTAGAACCTTATTATAATGGAATAAGAGCTATCGTGCCCTACGTCACTGGTCACTGGTCACTGGACTTGTGAGCGTGTTAAAGTTACATTGAGTTACAATCGCAAACGAATAGTCTGTGGATATGGGTGAATCAACTTTTTGTGTTGTTTTCTCTGTCCCCGGTTGTCCAAGTGACACTTCATACGGTTTCATAGAAAAAAGCTTAGGTTGTCCAAAAATGAAAATGAAATGAAATGAATATTTTTTTTGTTAATGGTGGGTTTACAAGGGACAAAATTTGTGTAACCATAGCAACGGGTGGCATAAAAAGTTGATTCACCCCTATATCAAAGCTCTAAGTCAGTTACGTAACTAAAGTCACGGACAGTTCGAAGAATCGCTAGACTTAAGTGGCAGTGGGCAGGGCACATCGCTCGTAGAACTGACGGCCGATGGGGCCGAAAGGTTCTCGAGTGGCGTCCGCGGACCGGAAGACGCGGTGTAGGTAGGCCTCCAACAAGATGGAGCGACGACCTGGTGAAGGTGGCGGGAACGCATTGGATGCGGATGGCGCGGGGCCGATCTGTTTGGCGAGCCTTGGGGGACGCTTATGTTCAGCAGTGGACGCGTCTTTCGGCTGAAATGATGATGTCAGTTATGATTTTCTACTCGAAGCATAGGTACTCTACATGTTTTGGATCAATCTGCGGTCCTTCATCAGAAACCCGTTTATTTTAACATACCGCTTCCTAACTTACATTTCAGGGTGACCAGAGTGTCTGTAAAGTCATCAGCTTTGAACTGCATGTCTGAAATACTGCAGATTTATCCACAAGCCATCACCGTCTATTTGGATAAAGATGCTGATGTCAAACCACATAATATATCAGGTGAGAAGCTTGTATCATCACAGGCTCAGGATTTCTCTTAATTAATTTGGTTTTATTTCTGTACAATCCTTATTCTATAGTTCCCAAACCGCACGGGGCCCGAGTGGGAACTACAGCCCAAGCCCTCTTATTCTGAAAGGCCTGTGCTCTGCAGTGGCACGTATGCAGGCTGAGATGATGATGATATTTTATAACAATTACTTAATTAAACCAAGTAATAAATTTTTTAACTCGTCCATTTTAAATTATCCACATTTAGGGCAAATTGGCGCGTTTTATGCACAAGGGATACCATAAAATAGTTAACATTTGAGTAGGGCTTATTCCCCCTAATTTGCATAATGCCCAATTCGCTAAATTGACTTAATTTCAAATTGCCATGGGCTCATAACATCTAAATATCAAAATTGTCTCCTTAAACAATGTCTATCAAACTTTGAAAAACCTCTCATGTCCGATTTGCCTAAATATTGAAATGTATACTACCTTAAAATAACGAATCACAGATACAGCAACATTTCAAAATAACTTAAACTGAAAACTGCACAAAGGCAAAGAAAAAAGTTAGACATTCTGAAATTTAGGTATTTAGACATTAAGTCCTTTTGAAATCTAGGTGTATTGGTAAAAGGGTAAAATTAAATAGAGACGCAATGAGCCCTACTCTTAAATTTCAGGATCATCCGAAGGCACAGATTACAATCAAGACCACATCAACGATTTCATCCTAGAACGGAACGTGTGCTACCAAGAGTCACTAACAGACTCCTTAACACAAGACCTTCTTAACAGAAGCATAGACAGCGTATCACAATCGCAACAAATGTCAAAAAAAGACAGCAAATCCTTAGAAAAATCTATGGATAGCGTCGAACAAAAAAGTTCCTCTAAAGACGTCCAAAGCAACATATTGGATAGCAAAGTGTTCCCAAAAAATGATCTAATAGCAAGTGGTATGACGGATAGCACTAACCCTAACATGACGAATAGTAATTTCACTACTAATTCCAACATGACTACTAGTAATGATCCTACTACAGGCTATCCTATGTCCAGCAGTGGTGGAGTTTTGTCATCGAGCATTGACTTAGACATGAAATTCGATCATTTCGGCGAATCCACGACAAATTTGGATAACCTAGACGCCTTTAAAAAGGACAAGGCGAAACGTCCTTTAAAAAGGACAGATGAAGTCCACAGTAAAGATGCACCAGAGTTGATGGACGTCAGTGCTGATAAGGACTTGGATACGGATTTCGAGTTTCAGCACATGTCGGATATTTTTGTGCTTTTGGAAGGACATAACGATCCACAAATAAGGGGATTGGTGAGGGTTTGTATTGGGAACTATTTGAGTGCTGCGCTGGATTTGTCTCACGGTGATTATAATAGGTGGAGGAATGTCAGTGCGCTACCAAAAGATGTCAGTGATAATATTAGTGCTGAGAAGTTGGTCAAAATCATTTTGAAGGTAAGTACGAGTTACGACGATTCTTGTTCTGCTGATGTAATAAATGCGAAATTTGCAAGTTAGCCGAGTGTAAATGTATAGCTAAACCGTGTAAATGAAATATAAAGATACTGATATACTTAACCCTACTAATATTATAAGTAAACGTGAAAGTTTGTATAGATGGATGGGTGTGTGGATGTTTGTTACTCTTTTACGCTAGAAAAATTTAACGGATTCTGGTGAAATTTGGCACGTTACGTTAATCCAGGTTAAAATGGTTTTTAACCTGGATTAACGTATAGGATACTTATATCCCGAAAAATTGCATAGTTCCCGCGGGATACCGATAAGCGAACTCCTCGTAGATGTAGTAGCAGGAAAAAGCTAAATAAATAAACTGGAACAATTACTTTGCTCACCCGCGACCTTATGATAGTTACGTTTATGTAAGAAATGCGTGTTCATGCAGTTCCTCCACCTCCACACTGTTCGAACACACAAACATGCCTTTTCTTTCAACTGTCTTAACTTACATAGACGACCAGATGGCCTAGTGGTTAGAGAACCTGACTACGAAGCTTGAGGTCCCGGGTTCGATTTCCGTGTCGGGGCAGATATTTGTATGAAAAATACGAATGTTTGTTCTCGGGTCTTGGGTGTTTAATATGTATTTAAGTATGTATCTATCTATATAAGTATGTTTATCCGTTGCCTAGTACCCATAACACAAGCTTTACTTAGCTTACTTTGGGACTAGGTCAATTGGTGTGAATTGTCCCGTGATATTTTTTTTTTATTTACATATTTTAGGAATATCTAGCTTTAAAAGTATTTTTTGTTCCTAGGGCCTAACCGACGAAATCCACTCTACAGTCAACCACACCCTAACCGCCCTAACGAAGACAGCCCTCGCCATAAGCGAAGGCGCCCCGTGGCCTCTGCTATGGGAGTGCATAAACGCGTTAGCGGATGTAGAGGACAACAACTATTGGCTGTGCCGCGTTAATCTGTGCAAGCTGTACGAGAAGCTGCCGTATCGGAAGTAAGTGGTTAGCACAGAAATAATAATAAAGAGGATAGAAGTGCCTTAGACGCGTGACCTTGGCGCCGCGCTTGTGACTCGTATGACAACAAGTGCTTTAAAATTATGTTTTGCAGCATTAGCAATTGCGGAAACTCGTCCACACTGTGTAATTACACTAATAAGGGGATTACATTTCATTGGTATGTATTAATTTAATGTAATAATGCGGTTTATATCAAAATACAACTTGAGGAAATATTTCATTATGAAATATTGGTTTACACGTTATAAACACGAAACTTCATACACCATTGCTACTCATGCACATAAAAACGCAGATCGTTTTGAATTATACGCAGCAATGTAAAGTAATTTTTGATAACCCTTCCGTCTTGCACAAAAGTTCGTGGTACGGACAAAAAAACAGGTTACGACTAGTACAGACATAATGCCGACGCGGCCAATAAATGGCGCCGTTGTGTAAATGTGGGTATGACTTACGTTGAGTGTTATTCAACGCTATCTCTAAGGTGTAAGGTTCATAATTGTTTGTAAGCAAAAATATTAGTAATTGTGTGCGTGATTGCGTAGTACGGTTCCGGTCTTTTGCATGTCTGCATTAACACAGTAAGTAGAGGGGATGAAGCAGCGACACGAGTTCCGGAAGAAAATAGGAACTAAGGCATTTCTATCCTCTTTATTATTATTTCTGTGGTGGTTAAGTATACCTATACTTCGTTCTTCTTAGTAAGAAGCTTATAAACACTTGAGAAATAAGTTACAGTAAATATGTAACAATTAGTAAGGACATTATGGTAATTTACATTATTTTGGTTTCATAAATAATACTTATTATTGTTTTTAAAGCGTTTTTCAATAAAAAGATTGTGTACCCTTTTTTAATGCTAAAAAAGACGTATAACCTCGTAAGACCTACTTGAAATTTTGATTATCGGAATTGGAAATTAAATGTCAATGAAGAAAAGTTGATATTTGCTTAGATGTCCTAAATTTAGTACATGGGTTTTACGAGGCTAAAGGGTGCCAAATGATACCATATGCCTTCGTTGTCTGCATGTTCGTTTGTTACTTCTTCTTCATCTTTGAATTGTAGTAATAAATAATAATAAAATAATATAAGAGATTTATTACATAGTTCGTTTGCATCTTGATTTGTTTACCTCTTATTTTTCGGTTCGGTGGTACGTACTTTCTGTGCTAGTCCGATTCGCACTTGGTAAGTTTTTTGCTGTAGGCTCCCTCACGAGGCCTAAGTCTACGTCAAATTTTGTTTTGTTGATGACTTAGAAATAAGTCCTATATAAAGCCCCTCAAAATTTTACGCCCAGTTTTTTTAATTTTAGGTGTTTTTTTTTTATTACAGGATATTTATATTATATCCAGGTTTCCACGCGAAAAGTAAGAGTATAACAGACACCCTGTTTCGCCTCTTATCCGATCAAGACCAAAGAGTAAGGCAGGCTGCCGCGCAAACTATTGCCAAGTAAGTTAGCTGTATTTTAATAAGTTAAGTATGAAGTATCTTTTTCTATTTATTTTTTTATTTTCTTCAACTTCATTTTTTTTTTTTTTTTTTAACTTGTAAAAGTTGGCCTAGTAGAGTTGGCCTAGTAGCGCCATCTCTTGGTCCAGGTGAGCGGGTAGCTCCGAAGGAGTGTTGAAGTCTCTCGGTAGAGGGCATAACATAGATGCGCTTTATCACTGCCTAAATGTGATTATAACAGACTGAAGTGTACGATGTATGGGAAAGATTCGTCGCCAACTTCTAGACCAGTGATGGTGTAGGGGTAAGCACGCTGCACGGAACGCTGAGGACCTGGGTTCGATTCCCAGCATTGGTCTTTTTTCTGGGGTTTTTTCTTTGCATCTATATTTCAGTTTGTATTTAGTTTGAAATGTATTTTAATGGTTCTCTATCGTTTCCCATGATTTTTTAAACATGAAACTACCGTGAGACTCACTCATAGTGATAATAGGATCACTCACGTCTTAAAACGAGTTTAACTCGAGATGTTTCGGGCTAATCCGTAGCCCTTCTTCCCGGAGCCACACGTCACGGCGGCTGCCAAACGTGCATTACCTACCGCTCTGCACGCGCGGCTGCTCGACGACACTGATACCGGCGCACTACTACCCGCGTTTTCATCGTCATTTTTACTTTAATTGTTTTAATGTAGGGTAGCACACAACACTAACAACATCACAGGTAAAGGCCCGTTCACATTCACCATTGACGCAGTATGATTATTCAACACTCTTCTAACACGGGGGTACATGTCGAGTTAAACTCGTTTGAAGACGTGAGTGATCCGAATATTTTCACCATGATTTTTTATGTTATAAACAAATGTTGGTGTCGGGAGGCGTGTTTGGAGAGATCGTCGGATGTTGTGAGTGTTGTGTGTCGGTGTGATGGGGTGCCGTTAAAAAATCTTGATCAAGTGCGGGTTGTTCGAGATACGGGTGCTGATTCTAATCGGGATCTAGTGCGGGTAGTTCGAAAGACTCGAGCCGCTAAACGAACTTGAGACCCTACACTTCAGTTAACTCGTGACCACGGCTGCTGCAATGTGGCCGAAACGTCGAGGTAAATAAATATTTATTGCGTGATAAGTCGTCCGTTTAGTATAGTAATTATTTTGTAGACTCTTGATCTACCAGTGCGATTTATACCTTAGACTGTATCTGTTTTATGTCCCTGCGGTATCTAATGAAGAGTCATTGTATTGCTATCGATTGACATTAGATATTTCTTTCCAGTATAATACCAAAAATCTTCATACCAAAACGCTACAAGCCCACCACAATGCTCGCTGAATTAGCGAAAGAACATAGCGAACTCTTCAACTTTGACTACAAAGGGCTTTCCCTAGACCTCGTGAGGAGCATGTACTTTTACTGCGACCTTCCTGAAGAACTGAGGAGTGGAGTCTGTTTGAAGGACGATGGTTGTTTGAGGATCGTTGTTGGTGACATTATGTGTAGGCTGCTGGCTTGCGATTGTAAATATTATTCGGTAAGTACATCACCACCATCATGGCGGTAGCTTAAATTTATTGTGAACGACTTTACAAAGGGCCGGGCTGCGTTCCCGCCTAACCTTAAGTCATTAGAATGTTTTGTTGTTTTTAAGTTTGTTTTATCGAAGGTTGAGTGAATGCGTCACAATATCAAAATTTGTGAAATTGCTGATAATTCACTACAGTAGCCAGAATAATCCTTGGCGTAATTTGTTGCGGTTTAATGGTTCTGATACGATTAAACTGATCAAGTGTTGCCATACATACTTCCGGTTTGTATACCTATGTAGGTTTTGTTGCGAACTACATTTTCCGCTGGCGTTCGTGTCATCACAATGTGTTGTTTGTTTTTTTTTGTGTTTAGTTTTTAAATGGGTCCCACTGAAAAACAGCGTTGCGACTTGCCACAACATTATGCTGAGTGGGGCCCAATTTATACTATTCGATGATTTTTATTTGTATCTTTTCCTGTCAACTGTATTTCCTGTGTATCGAATATGTGTAAATAAACATCTCTCTACACAAGTGATGATGGCAGGCTGGAATGTATGATGCATCGGAAAAATTTGCGTGTTAACTCCTGACCAGTGGTGGTGTAGGGGTAAGCACGCGGCACGGAATGCCGAGGACCTGGGTTCGATTCCCAGCATTGGTCTTTTTTTTTCTGGGGTTTTTTCTGTGCATCTGTGTTTCAGTTTGTATTTAGTATGAAATATATCACCACCGTCATCATAATCCCAGCCTGTATTCGTTCCACTGTAGGGCACAGGCCTCCTCTCAGCATGAGAGGGGTAGCCCGTAGTTAATATGCGGGCCCAGCGCGGATTGGGAACTTCTCACACGCCATTGAATTTGTTCGCTGTCGCTTATTTTTTATTTTTATTTTTTTTATATATTAAATTTCAAATGTAATTTGGGACGTAAACTCAAGAGGTGCGAGCCTAGGATCCCACGACCCTCTGCTTGAGAGGCCATAGGTTAAACCACTAGGCCACCATGACTTTTCGGTAAGTACACTTTTCCAAATAGGGTCGTGGGTTCGAGCCCGGGATCGCACCTCCCGAGTTTTTCGTAATTTATATGCGAAATTATATTTGAAATTTATCGAAAAAAAATCAGTTCCCTATCCGCTCTGGTCCCGCGTGGGAACTAAGGCCAAACCATCTCATTTTGAGAGGAGGCCCGTGCCATGGAGTTAGACGTATAAAACCGTTTTTATCTGTGATTATTTTTCAGCAAGGATTACTAGAGTGCCTCCAAGCCGTATGCAAGAAGTGGTTACCATGGAAACACAAGGCCGCATACTCCGACCAAGGAGTCTTGTGCTATTGCCTGGACCAGCTGGACTATTGCAACGGCAGTGTGGCGGTGAGGACGCTGCTTCTTGATATTTGCAGGCTTGTTTATCCCGGTAAGTGTTTTTAAGCTCTTATTTAATTTGGCTTCTTAAATAAAATCGAATTTAACCTACTGAGGGTTTTCTGACAGATGGGATATCGCTAGATGACTTTAGTATCGTTATAGTCTAGTTCGGGATTGGCTCATTTAGGGTGACGTCACCAATCATGGACATGTTAAGCACAGTAGTTACCCAGCAATGGACAGCAAAGATTCAATGTCTTATAATAGTCCACCATTCACGGACTTTACTATAGTAGGGGAGCCCAAGAGGGGATTTGGGGAGTCACTCGAGCGCGGCAGATTAATATACGGGGGGATACCTTATACCCACTAGAGTACACCCCCATTCAATATGAGCACTTCATGTGGGGGGTTTGCCTGGGGCACCCCGTCAAAATACCCAGTAAATAAAATAAGTTCTTTGACATACTCGAACGCGTCAGATTTTGATAATTTGATACTCCAGCGTGACGCTGCTAATAAATGTATAATAATCTGCTACTTTTCATGGTGGGGGTGGCTATACGGAAGGGCGCGCGTCAGATTTCCATAGGGGATGTTAATTCCAAAGACTGACGATTTGGAAGTGAAATGTGCATTGTTCTGCTAATAATTAACCCACCTTATCTTAATCTGACGAATCTGATCTTATTTTAAAGGATCTATTTTTTTACTAAATATTCTGACGGGGTGCCCTAGGCAAACCCCCCCACATGAAGTGCTCATATTCGCTGGATAAACTCTAGAGGGTATAACGCATCCCCCCCATATATTAATCTGCCGCGCTCGAGTGAAATAAGGCAACAGTTAAGCAAGGATTCTTCCCTATTTTCTAGAGGCTGTATTGTCTAATGCACTGACGTTCGCGATCACATTCCCCATCTCTTTCAACCCTCATCTTATACCGTTCGACAGAAAGAAATAGTGAATCAATATCAAGTGCCCGCGCGTTAGACAATAAGCATACAGTTTTCTACAGTTTCAAATTCATCTTAACATTTTTTTTTTTTTCAGTGGAAATCCACAACATAATGAGCCACAAGACGGCCCAAGATATATTCGAGCGCGATTCCCAAACGGCCAAAGACAAGTGGCATCACTTAGAGAACGACAGAGTTGCCAGTTTGGCGGAAAAGTTCCTGCAGGTTACGTTAAAAATGTTGAACGTGCTAGTCCATTTGATAGAGGATGTTAACCCGAATGTGCATTTGAATAAGAGCGGTATTGCCTTGCCTGGGAGTCCGGTTAGAAGGAAAACTCAAGGTAAGCTAAGTTTATGACGAAGTTTTTATAAGATTTTATTAGTTTCTAAACCTTTATGCTATGCTTGGAGCTTCTCTTTTTGACTTTGAACATAAAAATACCGTTAGGCGCACTCGTAGCGAAAAATATATGGTATGTCACTATGATCGAGTTTAGCTAGACATTTTGGGCTAATCCGTAGACCTTCTTCTTAGAGCCATACGTTGCGGTGGTTGCCAAACGTGTGTGGGAGTGCACTCACGTCTAAAACTCCAAAAAGAAGGGCTACGGATTAGCCCGAAACATGTCGAGCTATACAGGGTTATTTGTAATTCACTAGCATCCTTTTAACCCTTAACTCCTACCACTTAAACAAATGTTTTTTGTTTTACGGCTTTTGTCATAACTTAATATTTTTGGTGTAATAACGTTATGAAAATTTGAGATTACCTCTTATTTTTACGATACTCTGTATTTGTATGGGAAAAAAAGTGCTTCATTTTAAAAAGTAGTGAAACAAAAAACATTTGTTTGAGTGATAGGAATTCAGGGTTAAGAGGATGTCAGTCAATTACAAATAAACATGTATAATCCACGTGGAAAGCCGTGGTGGCCTATTGGTTTGAATACGAGATGGTATGTAAATATTTTTTTGTCAGAATTAGATTGTACATTAAAATATTTCATTCATATCGTATTTTTGAAGTGAAACTTCTAATGCGACTTCCAACAAGCGTTGCGTTAAATACGCAACGCAACGCAACGCAACGCAAGTTGACGTTTAAGAGACGTTTGCGAGTGGGGTGAGGTGAGGAGGGGGGTTAGGTGAGGGGGTTGCGGGGGTTTCAATTCAAAGGGGGGATGAAAATTTCATTGATTTTGCCGTAGGATGCACCGTTTTCAAGATATTTGACAAAAACACCGGTTCTCGTCCGATCACCGAAGTTAAGCAACGTCGGGCGCGGTCAGTACTTGGATGGGTGACCGACTGATTTTTTCATTTTTTATTATGAAGTTTCGCTTCTTCCGCGCGGTGGGACTGCACGCACTATTTTTTTTATTTACATTACCACTAAATTATTAAGAATCATTAGAGGGTTGTAATAGGGACGTAGACGCCATTAAAAAATAATTCGAAGACACGACTCCAGTAAAAAAACGCTTCTTTTTAGCCCTGAAACCCAGATTAGATTAATAATAATGACGTCAGCCGCACCAAAGTTTCGCTCCACGATAAATAAATAAATATATAATATTAGGGGGCAATCTTACACAAATCGACCTAGTCCCAAACTGAGCAAAGCTTGTACTATGGGTACCTACTAGACGACGATAAACATACTTACATAGATAAATAAATACTTAAACACATAGAAAACATCCATAACTCAGGAACAAATATTCGTGATCATCACACAAATAAATGCCCTTACCGGTAGTCGAACCCAGGACCAACTAGGCTAAAGCGGTCGTTAAATATCGTATGATGACTGTTACATTTCGTACTAAATACAAACTGAAATATAGATGCACAGAAAAAACCCCAGAAAAAAGACCAATGCTGGGAATCGAACCCAGGTCCTCAGCATTCCGTGCCGCGTGCCATACCCCTACACCACCACTGGTCTAGAGATTAGACACGAATCTTTCCTATACATCATACATTTCAATCTGCTAAATCATCACCTTATGCAGTGACAAACGCACATCTATGTTACACCCTCATCGAGAGATTTTAACACTCCTTCGGAACTAACCGCTCACCTGGACAAGAGATGGCGCTACTGTGCAACTTTAAACAAGTTAGCTATGAAGTATATATTTTTTTTTTTTTTTTGTACTTATTTTTTCAACTTCATTTTTTTTTATTACTTTGTTTGTCACTGCATAAGGTGATGATTTAGCAGATTGAAATGTATGATGTATAGGAAAGATTCGTGTCTAATCTCTAGACCAGTGGTGGTGTAGGGGTATGGCACGCGGCACGGAATGCTGAGGACCTGGGTTCGATTCCCAGCATTGGTCTTTTTTCTGGGGTTTTTTCTGTGCATCTATATTTCAGTTTGTATTTAGTACGAAATGTATGATTTCACGGGATGACCGTAAAAGTAATAAAAAAAAAAAAATGAAGTTGAAAAAATAAGTACAAAAAAAAAAAAAAAAAAAATATATATATACTTCATAGCTAACTTGACTGTTACATTGTTACTCTTTCAGAGTCCCAATCTCGCAAAAGCAGTATATCCGAGGCGGACGACCGCGGCTCGCTCCGCAAAAAGCTGCCCGTTCCCGCGACGAGTCTGCGAGCCAATTTCGCCGGCCATTTTTTCAATGAACCCTTTTATATGAAGCTGTATGAAAATCTGAGGGCCACGTACTCCAATCACAAGGTGAGTTTTAAACCACTGTACTGGAGGAGTCGTCTATAGTATCAACTGAGTTATTAACTAGAAATGTTGTTGGACTTACGTGAGGTAATCTCGGATGAGTGTGAAATCCAAAGTCACTTTTTATAATAGTTTACTAACTATTTGTACAGCACAGAAGGAGTAATAGGGAAGTTGACACCACCAATCAACTGACGTGCTTTTTATGAGCTGTCAAAACACATTTCTCCCATAGAGTTTGAATGGCAATAGCAACATATGACGTCACTTGTTCGCATACTCAATTAACTAACTATTTATTTGTTTTAAAGCAACAAAAAATCTAATTTTGCAGTTAATCGAAAATTAATCTGGGTTTCAGGGCTAAAATAAAGCGTTTTTTTACTGGAGTCGTGTCTTCGAATTATTTTTTAATGGTGTCAACATCCCTATTGAAGAAGCACACACAAGAAGAAACAGTTCGAAAGAATAGAAAGCGTATCACAACAAGTATAACAATAATAGTACATTACTGCAGCGGCCGCGAAATAGGGGATTGCCGGCCGAGTAGTAATAGATGGCCGAGTGTTAACGAGGCCATCTAGAGATACGAGGCCGGCAATCCCTGTTCGTGGCCAAGGCTTGTATAGTGCTTTTCTCAAATAAATCCAAGGAAATGATACGAATGTTCAACTTATATATTCATATTTAATTCAAATTGGTTTTTTTTTGATTCCCGCCAAAATATTTATTTTCCAGCAATTTATTTGTAAGCTGTTCCAGTTAATGTTTTTGACGCAAAATCTTGAGATGATTTATATTTATTCAAAAATTACGACCTTATTAATAATAAATTGTTAACAATAAACGCCAATCCTTATTTATTTTATTGAATACCTGATTAAATCTAGCCAAGTAAGATATTAAAAAGTAAATTCACAAACTAAATTTTTCTTAATTGGCAGTATGTCATTGATAGTCAATAAAAGAAAATACGACCCACTAAAACAAAAGACAATCTCTTTGCTGGCCTTGGCCAGCAATGTTTATATGAAATTCCATTATTGTCGTCTAATTTGAAATTAGAACGAATCTTCCTCAACTGCTATACAATGGCATACTTCGTGTTATATTGTCACGACTATAAGGACCACATTTCCTTGGATGTTTGAGAAAAATCAATAAATTAGTTAGCGAGCCGCGAGAGTAAACAATGCACGGGTAGGCGTTCGTATTAACTCCCTCTCGGAGTACGGTAGATCGACTCCGTGCGCGCTACGTCACGAGCCTGCTGCGCGTGCGCAGTCGACGGACGGATTCGATTGCGCGGTTGCATTGTACCGCGACCAGTTAACACGCCAACGATAATCGGTGACGATGATGATGATGATGACTCATGTTAAAGTACTTAGATAATTATAGTGTGTTAGTGTTACTAGTGTTTATGTTTTAGGCTAAGTAATTATTATTATTATTATTGTAGTGTTAAGTATTTGTAAATAATTAGATTATAAGTTATTTCGTACTAAATACAAACTGAAATATAGATGCACAGAAAAAACCCCAGAAAAAAGACCAATGCTGGGAATCGAACCCAGGTCCTCAGCATTCCGTGCCGCGTGCCATACCCCTACACCACCACTGGTCTAGAGATTAGACACGAATCTTTCCTATACATCATACATTTCAATCTGCTAAATCATCACCTTATGCAGTGACAAGCGCACATCTATGTTACACCCTCATCGAGAGAGAGAAAAAAAAAGATACTTCATAGCTAACTAGATTATAAGTTAGTTAATAGTATTATGATAAAATGTAAGTTTTTCATGTATTATTAAATGTAAGTAGCCTACATCGTAATTGTATTGAAAGACTATCATAAAACTGTCCGGTGTTGACCCCTATTTCACGAAAAGTGCAGATGAGGCCAAAAGTGTTCAGTAACAGCCGATTCATTCTATCCTCGAAGAGCGCTAGGTTGTATTTATATGGAAATACAGACGACGGCAGCAAATACCATTCCATAGCAGTCAGTGGCGTAGCGTGCCTTGGCGGGGCCCCGTATAAAAATTTGTTTGGGGGCCCCTTATGCCTAAGGGTAAAGATTTCTCACAAAAGAAAAAAAAAATGTTTGCATAAAATTAAAAGGAATATTTATTCATCATAATTATCGATCTGTCACTTTTGCTTTTTTTTGACTTTTGTTATTTCTGAAATAAATAAAAAATTGGGAAGTTTGTAAGTAATTTATTGAATCAGGCGTTACTTTGCGGAGGTCCATATTAATGAACTAAAACAATTACTTTGCTCACCCGCGACCTTACAATAGTTACGTTTATGCAAGAAATGTGCGTTCATGCAGTTCCTCCACCTCCACACTGTACGAACACACACAAATCACATAAACCCAACCATCACCACCACCAAGCTACACTGACGCGTTTCGATTTCAACCAGAGCTCATCTTCAGACCGTACAACCGTATGCTATGCTACCAACTGTTAAACTCAACTGTTTAACAGTTGGTAGCACAGCATACGGTTGTGGTAACTCTGAAGATGAGCTCTGGTTGAGTTCGAAACGCGTCAGTGTAGCTTGGTGGTGGTGATGGTTGGGTTTATGTGATTTGTGTGTGTTCGTACAGTGTGGAGGTGGAGGAACTGCATGAACGCACATTTCTTGCATAAACGTAACTATTGTAAGGTCGCGGGTGAGCAAAGTAATTGTTTTAGTTCATTAAGTTTGTAAGTATTAATTTTTGCTTAAGCACGTTGGGGGCCCCGTATAATTGATACGGCATATACGGCGGTAGCTACGCCCCTGATAGCAGTTTGTATTAAGAATGAAGAAGCGAACCGCTTCGTGCGCACCAGTTGAACACTAACCACATATGGATGAAGACACTCCCCTCGCCTGGATGTCCAAGTCAACTAAGTGCGACGACCAAATGGCCTAGTGGTTAGAGAACCTGACTACGAAGCATGAAGACCCGGGTTCGATTCCCGCGTCGGGCAGAAATTTGTGTGAAAAATACGAATGTTTGTTCTCGGGTCTTGGTTGTTTAAATCTAATATATAAAAATCTCTGTCACGGTGTTTGTTACCGAACTCCTCCGAAACGGCTCGACCGATTTGTATGAAACTTTTTTCTCCGTATTCCGTATTCGTTTTATATTGCGGTCTAAATGAATTAAGGAAATTGTACATGTAGTATCTTAACCAAACCAAGTTGGCGTGGCCAGCCATATTTGGATTTAGGTTTTTTTCTTTTTTTATTGTCTATGATTGCTCTTTATTTTATTTTTTACTATGACCGATAGGGTAAAGGACACTGGCCTGTAGTATTGATTTTTGTATTTTTTTGTTTTATTTTTCTAACTCTCAACTTGTTGGTTTCACTTTGATTTCTTGTGTTTTTTTTTACTGTTATGGTTTTATGGTCCCAAAGGAAGATCAGCGCCGTTCGCAAGATTGGCAATATTTTGCTGATTTGGGACCATTTTGTGACACAAGCGTGTTATTTTTATTTTTCATTGTGTTATTTTTGCTTTTATTGCTTATTCTGTTTTAATTTTCTTTTGTCTATGTTAGCTATCACAAATAAATATTTCTTTCTTTCTTTATTTTCTTTCTTTATTCGGTAGGTCTGAGAATAGGTCGTAGGCTATTTTTACACGCTTTATATTAGCTTCACCTGTATGTTTGTATGTATGTTTGTATGTATGTTTGTTTGTAACCGACTCCTTAGGGCGCGATTTTGACCCACTTCCCGGTTTCCGATTGAGCTGAAATTTTGCACATATGTGTAAATTGGATGACAATGCAATATTATTGTAACATGGAGCTGATCTGATGATGGAGCTGGATGGTGGCCATAGGAACTATGTAATAAAACAACACAATCCCGTCGAGTTTGGGCTCGTTTGATTCGTCTTGACGAGCACTTTGATCCCAGATGGTAACCAGGGTCTGATGATGGAGCTGGAAGATGGCCAAAGGCACTCCACAATAAAACGACACAACCCCATCGAGTTTGGGCTCGTTTGATTCGTCTTGACGAGCACTTTGATCCCATATGGTAACCAGGGTCTGATGATGGAGCTGGAAGATGGCCAAAGGCACTCCACAATAAAACGACACAACCCCATCGATTTTGGGCTCGTTTGATTCGTCTTGACGAGCACTTTGATCCCATATGGTAACCAGGGTCTGATGATGGAGCTGGAAGATGGCCAAAGGCACTCCACAATAAAACGAAACAACCCCATCGAGTTTGGGCTCGTTTGATTCGTTTTGACGAGTACTTTGGTCCTAGATGGTAACAAGAGTCTGATGATGGAGCTGGAAGGGGGGTAGGTGGCGGGTTGGGGGGGGAATGGGGTATGGGGTAAGGGGGTCGGGGGTTTAGAGGGTTGGGTGTTAGGGTGTGGCGGTTGGGGTTAGGGGATGGGGGGGGTTTACTGGAAATAGGGTGGGGGTGTTGGGGGGTTCGGGGGTAAGTGATTTTGGGGGGTTGTGGGAAATGGGGAGGGGGTAAGAGGCCTAGATGGTAACAAGGGTTTGATGATGGAACTGGAAGGGGGGGCGGTAGGTGGCGGGGTGGGGGGTGTGGGAGGGGTAAGGTGGGGGGGCAGGTGACGGGTGGGGGGAGTGGGGGTGGGGGGAGGGGGGTTTCCGGGGGTATGGGGGTTCGGTGTTAGGGGGGTTGGGTTTATGGTGAATAGGGGGTTTGTAAAATGAGGAGGGGGTAAGGGTGTGGGGTTTGGGGGGGTTTGGGGAAATGGGGTGGGGGATGTTGGGGGGTTGGGTTTAGGGGGTTTGGGGGTTGTAGGTGAGGGGGTAAAGTTAGAAAGAAAAAAATGCAACTAAAAAAATAGAAAATAAATAATAGTTTAAAAAAACTAAAAAACACGCTTTAAAAAATAAAAAATAAATTTTAATAAATTTCAATTCACTATTCTTATAGTGCAGTAAAAAATCTTAATAAGCAATTATTATATTGTTATATCCAGATCAAAATTTGTAAACAATTATAAATATTGATAAAATAAATAATAATAGTTTAAAATATTTTATTGTAAAAAAAGCGTGGGGTTCTTTTTAAGATGTTATCAAAATGACAATCCTTGACAATTGACACCATGCACCCCACGCTTTTTTTACAATAAAATATTTTAAACTATTATTATTTATTTTATCAATATTTATAATTGTTTACAAATTTTGATCTGGATATAACAATATAATAATTGCTTATTAAGATTTTTTACTGCACTATAAGAATAGTGAATTGAAATTTATTAAAATTTATTTTTTATTTTTTAAAGCGTGTTTTTTAGTTTTTTTAAACTATTATTTATACCCCTAGGTGATATGGCAAAACAACGTTTGCGGGGTCAGCTAGTATGTATATAAGTATGTTTATCCGTTGCCTAGTACTCATAACAAGCTTTGCTTACTTTGAGACTAAGTCAATTGGTGTGGATCTTCATCATCACATCATCATTTCAACCGAAAGACGTCCATTGGTAAACAAAGGCCTCCCCCAAAGCTCGCCAAACAGATCGGTCCCGTGCCATCCGCATCCAACGCGTCCCCGCAACCTTGTCCCGTGATATTTATTTATCATGTTCAACTATGTACCTTATTCACAGATCAACCTCGACCCGAAAAGCAGTATATTCCACGAATTCCTAACAACGACTTTAGACGCCCTCGCAATACAGTTAGAACTATCCACGGAACGCGAAGTTGGCACTGTTACCGAAGAACTCCTATACTACCTCAAAGTTATAATGCCTTTACGCTCAGACACAACTGTATACTGCATAACACAGCTCTTAAAATGCTTATTCGGCACCAATATGATCACAGAATACAGCGACTTCATGACTATAGAAGACGCTCCAGAGGAAAAAAAGACCGGCTCGTTCTATGAAGATGTTATGCTGATAAACTCTCTAAGTCCCATTGAGAGTGAGTCCAGACGAGACAGTGTTAGTTCGAACGCTAGCCAGAACATGGCGTTTGATTCAATGAACGAAAGAATGGCTGAGGAGAGGCGGTTGTTGATCGCTATGGAGAGTTTTTCGAAGAATAAGATGGATAGGAAGTGGAGTACGAATAAGAAGGAGTTGGAGAGGTACATTAGGTTGTTTGAGCCGGTTGTCATACAGGCTTTAAAGGTTAGTAACTAAGTTTTAGTTGAAATAGCTGTTGGAAGTAAAAGTCGACCTAAAATTAAAAACGCACTTGTGACTCTTCTGGTGTCGCAGGTGTCCATGGGCGACGGTAATCGTTTACCATCAGGCGATCCGTCTGCTCGTTTGCCCCCAATAGGTACCATAAAAAAAAAATAGTGTAGTATGTACTCGTACATTCTTGTTCCTATTTCTAGATAAAAATATTGAAGGTTTGTGAAAGCCCTTGTGCAGTGAAAATAAATATTAAAATTTAAAAAAAAAGTCATGTTATGTGTCAAATTAATAACTTTTAAACGTCTCCTATCTAAATAATTGATATTGATAGTTAATGATTGGTACTGTTGTGTCCTTTGCAAGCTATTTTCTGTATCAATAATTATCTTTATCTTCTTTTACTCTTGATTTAGTTTCACCCTAATTAATACTCATAATTTGTTGTAAACAAATTAGGTTTCTGTAGTATAGTTTACAAAATTTTGTATAAGTTAAATCGCACTCGCAGTCGCTGAAGGTACAGGCCTTATTTAAAGTTAAAAATGTTAATTAATGTTTGCTAAATTCGGCTCGGTTTTAGAGATATTTATTTCCATTTTTGTGTAAAAATTTTGTAATGAAATCTCGAGTATGAGACATCTTTATTATTGCGACGTTGCGAGACTGAAACGTCTAATTTGGCTGTAAATGTTAAATCCTGTTCTGTCACTGAGTATTTGTTTACGTGTCAAGTATAGGTAAATGTCACCAATCACTTCACTCCTATAAGCGCAGAAAATAGACAGTGTAAACGGAAGCAATTTTTTTAGGCTGGGACTGGTTTACTTGTGCAAAATTTGAAAATGACCCATTTACTGTTTTCGCATGTCGCGGATTTTTATATTGAAAATACACATGTTACAGAGCTACACAATGCAGAACGACATACCCTTACAATGCCGCGTGCTCAGCCTGCTGAGTCAGCTGTTGACCCTCCGAGTGAACTACTGCATGCTGGACAGCGAACAGATATTCATAGCGTTCCTCATCAAGCAGCTGGAGTACGTGGAACAGCATGAGATACCGTGAGTCTCTTCAGAATATCAAAGTGTCGAGAAAACGAATCAAACGTCTTCTTGATTTAAAATAGTTTTACGTGACTGATGCATAACGAGATGCATAATACACGAGTGTGGTTTTATAGAACGAGGTGAAGGCGAGTTTGATATAAAGATCACACGAGTGTTTTAATGCTTATGTATGTACAGTCGGTTACATAACTATCTATATGCATATTATTATCATATGTCTCCGTTATTACTCATTATTTTCACCACATATTTCACAGTTCACAGCATCAAATACTGTACCGTGTGTACTCGTAACGTCGACAAGCCAAAAGTTATTAGAAACATGAGCATGAAAAGACTAATGAATGTTGTGGAAGCGAAATATGTAAGTTAGGTGGAAATAATTAGTCTACCTCGTGCTTTGCTGGGATGTTCATACTTTGTTCAAAGTAAATCACAAACTCAATGAATGGAGACTTCAAATTAAATGGAACTAATTGAAAAAATTGGGTTAATGCATTATATTGTCCACCATTATCTGAGCTCTAGATACACTGATTTTGTATCACGTTTAAAATTTCACCCGTATAATCTACTATTTCTAATATTTCAACGACCGCTTTAGCCTGGTTGGTAGACCCTGCGGTTGGGTGACCCTGCCTACGAAGCAAGAGGTCCTGGGTTCGAATCCCGGTAAGGGCATTTATTTGTGTGATGAGCACGAATATTTGTACCTGAGTTATGGATATTTTCTATGTAATTAAGTGTTTATTTATCTATACAAGTATGTTTATCGTCGTCTAGTACCCATAGTACAAGCTTTGCTTAGTTTGGGACTAGGTCGATTTGTGTAAGATTGTCCCCTAATATTATTATTATTATTTTTGTTTTAGGTAGTGTCCATCCATGTGGCATTAAAGCATATTTTTTGAGAATTGAAACTATTGAGAATGTTCAACGTACGTCTGTATTGTTTCAGAAATTGTTGCGATCTCGTTAACAGTATTCTTATGTTTTTGGTGCATCTGTCTTCTTCTAAACATCATACGAAACAAATAATCGACATTCCAAAGGTAAGTACCTACTACCTATACTTCATTTAATTTAGGGGCTGTTTCACCACCTTATTGTCAAACTACTGGTTACGTAACCAATGAATAAACTAAGTACTGGACAAATCTGTCGGCTAGTGTTTTTTTCAGTTTCACCACTCCGGTCCTGTGCAAACTAAGTACCACTTAACTAATCGTCGGTTTAACAAAAAGTCGGAATGGCAACGTCGCATTTCACGACCACGCGTTCCTGTTCGCACACTTTCGTTCAAAGAGTTGCTCATAATTAAAGCAAAAGAAATCGTAAACTATGTCATTTTAAAATACATCTATTGTTTTGCATAAACAAATGTGTAACATTATAATTGATCCAAAAACGGTATTTATTTACGATACTTTGTTAACAATAACAAAGAAAAATAAAATCACGTAAAACGAATCGAAAAGTGGCGCCAAACCATTTGACAGATTAACTTTTTTTTAATGGTGATGTACAAGTTCAGGTAGAACAAACGATTGTGCCACTGAAAAAAGTCTGTAATTAAAAAATATTACGAAATTTTGGATTTATTTTTAAATACTAAAAGCGGACCTATATTTTTTTATTCAAATCTTGATATTTAAATTCTCGTTTGTAATTTTAGCATGACTTCTTTCTTTAAAAAATAAAAAATACTTTGATTTATTTTTCTGAAACCGGCTGAAGGGCTCTCCAACCATGGCCACAAAAAAATAAAGTAACTAATTAAAAAGTTATGTGACGGTTAAAAATTCTAAATGCCACCTGATCTGATGGTCAAATTAAGAAATAGTTTGTCTGTCATTTAGCGCTAATCAAGACTGGTGAAACAGAAATTTTTATTGCATCTGACAAATAAGGTTATGATTAAGCTAATCCGAACTTTAAAAAAAGTGGTGAAACAGCCCCTTAGAATTGTAAACCACAACATCATTATATTGCGGCTCGTCAATTATTTCTTACCTAGCAAATAGTACAGTACAATAGTCTGAGAGCCGCAAAATAAAATTGTTTTAATGTCACTTTATTTGCGTGTCGTCAATAGGGATGTTGACACCATTAAAAAATAATTCGAAGACACGACTCCAGTAAAAAAACGCTTTATTTTAGCCCTAAAACCCAGATTAATTTTCGATTAACTGCAAAATTAGATTTTTTGTTGCTTTAAAACAAATAAATAGTTAGTTAATTGAGTATGCGAACAAGTGACGTCATATGTTGCTATTGCCATTCAAACTCTATGGGACAAATGTGTTTTGACAGCTCATAAAAAGTACGTCAGTTGATTGGTGGTGTCAACATCCCTATTGTTAACTCTAGCTAGTACAAATTGTAAAGAGATTACAGTTCACGAGCCGCAATATAATGTTGTTGTGGTTTATAATTCTAAATTAAATGGAGTATAGCTACTATAGTCTATATTCAATATATGTCTTTTCTGTATACATCCTATCAATGTTTGACTAGTAAAATTATTGATTGATTGATTAATTGGGTTGGTGAATGCTGATTGCTGACAGTAAATTTTATTGTACGGATTGTATGTTGCAGCTTATCCAGCTGTGCGACGGACTTATGGCTTCCGGGGCCCACTTGGAGTGCATTGCTGGGTTGGAGCCTGTTGCTGTCAAAGTTTTCAGCAACATGGGAGGTGATAATACCAGTTTTGTGTGTGCATCGTACAGTCGCCATCATTATACACCGGAGCATTCAAGGTGGTCAAAACATCTGAACACCGCTGTATTTATTGAATTAGGCGTTACTTTGCGGAGGTCCACAGAAACTTTCCACTCTGAAAATGAGCTCTGGTTGAGTTCGAAACGCGTCAGTGTAGTTTGGTGATGGTGATAGTTGGGTTTGTGTGATTTGTGTGTGTTCATACAGTGTGTTGGTGGAGGAACTGCATGAACACGCATTTCTTACATAAACGTAAGTATCGTAAGGTCGCGGGTGAGCAAAGTAATTGTTTCACCACTGTATTGTCGAACGCATACGTGCGAATTCAGATATTTTTGAGCATCTTGACTGCTCCCATATTTATGATGGCGACTGTGCCTCGATCTTAGAATCGGTCACTTCATGATAGAAATGTCCAGCTGAAACTGTCCAATATACTATTCAATTTACTAAAAAATGAGGATAGGTCATTTACCTCGGAACTCTGCCATTTATAGATCAATAAAAAAAAATTGTTAGGGAGGGTATACTTCCCGTTTGCTCCTGTTTTTGAATTTGTATATTTTTTTTGTTAAAATTATATTGCAATTAAAAATTATCCTACTCACAACAGCAAGACTGAATGTGTTTTGATATAGTTTTGGTCGTTTCCCAGGCAGCAGTGTACTAGGGCGTCAGCAGCAGCAAGAAGCTCAAGCCACACGGGAAGTCCTGTTCTACATGCTCCAGAAAACCATGCATCAGCACAAGGTTCGTGACCTCATTACAATCATAAAGAGTTTGGCGAGCGTTGTCAATTAAATTAGGATATTGCTCCATCAACATTGTTGATGATTCCAACAAGGGAATTCAGGGGGGAAAATTTAATGACAGGTAGGGAGTTCTTCTAACGATAAACTCAACTGTTGATGTTTTCCCATTATACTTTTTTTTTATAGTTTTGTGTTCGGGTTTCAACCTTGATAGGAAAATACACCTCTCTGTGTATTCCATCAGAAATACTCTTCTGACCTGTCAAGGTGACAGTTCAAAGGCTCTCGAGATTCGGTCGGCACGCGCTGAGTTCTCCTGCGCATATTAAAATATTAAAAGTACGGTTTTCGGGCTTTATCGGATTTACAAACATACACACACACACCCATACACCAACATCTCAAAGTGATCGAGCTGAAGAGCGTCGTGGAAGTGAGCAGAGGCGCTACTACGAAATTCGAAAATCGAAGTACGTATCGTATTATTCCTCTCACTCGTGTCAAATCATATTAGCGTGAGCGGGACGGCACGAAACGAAGTTCGAATTATGCACTTCGTGGTAGAGCCTCTGGGCCCTGCCAGAAGCGGCGCAGTGAAAGCGAGGTACACTTTTCCCCCCATTTTTATATCTAAGTATTTATGCCCGTCCAACTCTGCCTAGCGCAGATCTATACATTTTGCGTGTAAAAATGTAATTTTATAGGAAGCATAAAAAGGAACAAAACAATAACTCACAATATAAATACAAATAATTTTATTTGTCAAACATAGGTTTTAAAGATGGTACCGCCTTAGCCTAGTTGGTAGTGACCCTGCCTACGAAGCAAGAGGTCCTGGGTTCGAATCCCGGTAAGGGCATTTATTTGTGTGATGAGCACGAATATTTGTTCCTGAGTTATGGATGTTTTCTTAAGTATTTATTTGTCTATACGTATAAGTATGTTTATCGTCGTCTAGTACCCATAGTACAAGCTTTGCTTAGTTTGGGACTAGGTCGATTTGTGTAAGATTGTCCCCTAATATTTATTTATTTATACAATGATCATAGACTTGTATCACTATGCTGCGCCCGCATACAAATATGAATATTCAATTCTTTTCTTCTTTAATGTAATTATTTTACAGGTACTCATTACCTAGCTGTCATTTAAAATATGCTTTGTGTAAACTGTATCATCGTCTCAAAAATGATACAAAAAAATACACACAAAGCTGGGGGCGATCACTATATGTACACCGTGAAATTTTAGTGGTTGTTTTCCCGAAACGAGGTGATTTAGTATCGATTGTACAATCGATTTATAATTACTATTTTGACTAGAGTCAAAAATCCAATTGTGAAAAACGAAAGTCGAAAATGACCGCAAACCAATAGTAACGCTTCGTTGGTACCTAACCTATCGTACGATCGTTCGCTACTTGTACCAACGAAGCGTTACTATTGGTTTGCGGTCATTTTCGACTTTCGTTTTTCACAATTGGATTTTTGACTCTAGTCAAAATAGTAATTATAAATCGATTGTACAATCGAAACTAAATCACCTCGTTTCGGGAAAACAACCACTAAAATTTCACGGTGTATAACCTACCTGACATTAAATTTTACTATGACTGCCATTCGTCTCTGGAATTCTCTTCCTTTGGCGTTAAGGCAAGCTAAATCCCTTCCCATTTTTAAAAACCTCCTCAAAGCTCACTGTTTGTCACTAACTTAATCCTCAATCGTCGGTCCTTCCCTGTTCATTTGTTTTCACCTCACTAGCTCGGAAAGCCCTTTTTGTTTGTTTGACATCTATTGAGAAAATCGCTTTTTATCCACTTGTGAAGAAAGAGTTTTGACATTTGAAGGCAGCTTAAGTGATATTTGACAGCTGTCAAAACGCAAAACGATAAAAGTGCTGAATTTTTAACATCACAATTAATGAATTGCACCGAGTAAAAAACACTAAATACAGTCTTACAACTTTATTTTAATTCATAAATATCAGCATTCAACATTAACCTTCATTCTTGTTGTAAAAACGGATAAAATGTTCTGACAGTCCAAGTAAGTCGATGTGCGAACAAAACGCATCCGAAATAATAAAAAATAACTTAAGTCAATCAAAACTTTTCAATGAAGCCGTCAGACCAACGTTAAATATTCGCATGTTTTTCTAGTTATTTTGTTATTAAAAATGAGTGATTCGAGTGACAAAGACGTATTAACACCTGTGGAATTACGGGAAACCGTGCAAAATGCGGAATTGAGCTTGCGGAATGTCGGTATTGGAGTAGTTCCATAAAGCCTGGATATGCTTAGGCTATTTTGCATTATTTTTGATTTTGCCAATATTTCTATACCTACTTCAAAATTATTGTATTGACAAAGAGGTAAATAAATAATAATTGATAGTACAAACCCTTTTTCTTATTTTCCTCGCTGTAGTGAGGTGAAAAGTTTTGTGTTATACACGGGTGAAAAGTTATTTTACGTCTCGTGTGTTGAAACACTCGCTATCAAAAGTATTCTATTTTTGAACCACTCGCTTCGCTCGTGGTCAATCATAGAATCCCTTCGATAGCTCGTGTTTCAAATGAACACTCGCAGGTAAAATACAACTTTCTCCCCTTGTATAACAAATAACTATTACATTGTCTTTAAATCCGAGTTCCTTTTCTCACGTGCGGCCTTTTGACATTTTCTCATTGTTATTCTGTATATGTAGTGTATAAGTATTATATTTAATGCACTTATGTGTTTATTTATGAATATAAATATTGTACCTATATTTGTATTGTTTTTAATATTTATTGATTAATATCTCTTAATTTCTCCTGTCTGTTCCTGTTCCTGTTCCTGAACCTGTTCATATTTGTACATGTATCTAGTATTGATTGTATGGAAGAGATCGCTTTTGAGTGATAAGACCGCCTATTGTCTGCCTGATTTTTATTGTTACTAATATTTTTTCTGTACTTTTTTTGGTGATCAATAAAGAATATTTGTATTGTATTGTTTTTTTTTGTAACCACTGTGTTTTGTTGAATAATAAATTATTGTTTAATGTTTGTTTGTTTGTTTATTGTATTGTATTGTATTGTAAATTTTGCCCCCTAAATTCCGATGTCTGACCATATATCTTAATGTAGGTTCTAGAGCTGGTATCGTGTTTGCTGTGCCTCGCACGCGGTACCCCGGAGAGTTACTACCGCTGGTCGGAGCTTGCGAGTGATACCCTGCTAAACCTACTAGCTCAGGCCTCAACTGAGCTATGCTCGAGGAGAGCCGTCGCCAGTCTAGAGAGACTGTTAGACTCTGTGTATAAGGACGTGCTTCTAGAACAGAGCAGAGTCGAGATACTGTTGAAGATATTGTTCAAAGCGCCCCCCGATTTGGTAAGTTTTTTTAATTACTACTACTGGTCGGAATTCGCGAGTACTCTGCTAAACCTACTAGCTCAGGCGTCAACTGAGCTATGCTCGAGGAGAGCCGTCGCCAGTCTAGAGAGACTGTTAGACTCTGTGTATAAGGACGTGCTTCTAGAACAGAGCAGAGTCAAGATACTGTTGAAGATATTGTTCAAAGCGCCCCCCGATTTGGTAAGTTTTTTTAATTACTACTACTGGTCGGAATTCGCGAGTACTCTGCTAAACCTACTAGCTCAGGCGTCAACTGAGCTATGCTCGAGGAGAGCCGTCGCCAGTCTAGAGAGACTGTTAGACTCTGTGTATAAGGACGTGCTTCTAGAACAGAGCAGAGTCGAGATACTGTTGAAGATATTGTTCAAAGCGCCCCCCGATTTGGTAAGTTTTTTTAATTATTACTACTGGTCGGAATTCGCGAGTACTCTGCTAAACCTGCTAGCTCAGGCTTCGAATGAGCTATGCTCGAGAGCCGTCGCCAGTCTAGAGAGACTGTTAGACTCTGTGTATAAGGACGTGCTTCTAGAACAGAGCAGAGTCGAGATACTGTTGAAGATATTGTTCAAAGCGCCCCCCGATTTGGTAAGTTTTTTTAATTACTACTACTGGTCGGAATTCGCGAGTACTCTGCTAAACCTGCTAGCTCAGGCGTCAACTGAGCTATGCTCGAGGAGAGCCGTCGCCAGTCTAGAGAGACTGTTAGACTCTGTGTATAAGGACGTGCTTCTAGAACAGAGCAGAGTCGAGATACTGTTGAAGATATTGTTCAAAGCGCCCCCCGATTTGGTAAGTTTTTTTAATTACTACTACTGGTCGGAATTCGCGAGTACTCTGCTAAACCTACTAGCTCAGGCGTCAACTGAGCTATGCTCGAGGAGAGCCGTCGCCAGTCTAGAGAGACTGTTAGACTCTGTGTATAAGGACGTGCTTCTAGAACAGAGCAGAGTCGAGATACTGTTGAAGATATTGTTCAAAGCGCCCCCCGATTTGGTAAGTTTTTTTAATTACTACTACTGGTCGGAATTCGCGAGTACTCTGCTAAACCTGCTAGCTCAGGCTTCGAATGAGCTATGCTCGAGAGCCGTCGCCAGTCTAGAGAGACTGTTAGACTCTGTGTATAAGGACGTGCTTCTAGAACAGAGCAGAGTCGAGATACTGTTGAAGATATTGTTCAAAGCGCCCCCCGATTTGGTAAGTTTTTTTAATTACTACTACTGGTCGGAATTCGCGAGTACTCTGCTAAACCTGCTAGCTCAGGCTTCGAATGAGCTATGCTCGAGAGCCGTCGCCAGTCTAGAGAGACTGTTAGACTCTGTGTATAAGGACGTGCTTCTAGAACAGAGCAGAGTCGAGATACTGTTGAAGATATTGTTCAAAGCGCCCCCCGATTTGGTAAGTTTTTTTAATTACTACTACTGGTCGGAATTCGCGAGTACTCTGCTAAACCTACTAGCTCAGGCGTCAACTGAGCTATGCTCGAGGAGAGCCGTCGCCAGTCTAGAGAGACTGTTAGACTCTGTGTATAAGGACGTGCTTCTAGAACAGAGCAGAGTCGAGATACTGTTGAAGATATTGTTCAAAGCGCCCCCCGATTTGGTAAGTTTTTTTAATTACTACCACTGGTCGGAATTCGCGAGTACTCTGCTAAACCTGCTAGCTCAGGCTTCGACTGAGCTATGCTCGAGAGCCGTCGCCAGTCTAGAGAGACTGTTAGACTCTGTGTATAAGGACGTGCTTCTAGAACAGAGCAGAGTCGAGATACTGTTGAAGATATTGTTCAAAGCGCCCCCCGATTTGGTAAGTTTTTTTAATTACTACTACTGGTCGGAATTCGCGAGTACTCTGCTAAACCTACTAGCTCAGGCGTCAACTGAGCTATGCTCGAGGAGAGCCGTCGCCAGTCTAGAGAGACTGTTAGACTCTGTGTATAAGGACGTGCTTCTAGAACAGAGCAGAGTCGAGATACTGTTGAAGATATTGTTCAAAGCGCCCCCCGATTTGGTAAGTTTTTTTAATTACTACTACTGGTCGGGATTCGCGAGTACTCTGCTAAACCTGCTAGCTCAGGCTTCGACTGAGCTATGCTCGAGGAGAGCCGTCGCCAGTCTAGAGAGACTGTTAGACTCTGTGTATAAGGACGTGCTTCTAGAACCGAGCAGAGTCGAGATACTGTTGAAGATATTGTTCAAAGCGCCCCCCGATTTGGTAAGTTTTTTTAATTACTACTACTGGTCGGAATTCGCGAGTACTCTGCTAAACCTGCTAGCTCAGGCTTCGACTGAGCTATGCTCGAGAGCCGTCGCCAGTCTAGAGAGACTGTTAGACTCTGTGTATAAGGACGTGCTTCTAGAACCGAGCAGAGTCGAGATACTGTTGAAGATATTGTTCAAAGCGCCGCCCGATTTGGTAAGTGTTAAAATCGTGGTTAGTTGTTTTAATTACTACTACTGGTCGGAACTCAATCTACATCAACTGAGCTGTGCTTGAGAGTCGTCGCCACTCTGGAGAGACTGTTGGACTGTGTGTATAAAGACGGTACCCTATTCTGAGATTCCGCTGTCTGTCCGTCGGTCCGTCCGTAGACACTTGAAATTGTCACCAATTATGTATTACTGTGGCAACAGCTACTAGAAATAAGATAAAGTTGTAAATTAAAAGAGGTCGCCAGTCTTCATACAGGAAACGTTTTGAACTCAATCTTTATAATGGTATTAACTAGATACTTGAAATTTTCACAGAACACATATTGCTATAGCTACTATTACAGCAAATAACAAAAATAAATTCTACGGAGGTACCGTAAAACGGGGTTACTTTAAAATGCAGGGGCTACTTTGGAAAACAGTTTTTACGCCGTATCCTATTTTTTTTAGACTATCTGTGGCAGTGAAATAACTACCTTGATAAATTACCTAACTTTTTAGGTCATTTGCTCACTCGAGCTATGAACATTTGCGTTTTTATAACTATTTTAAATCTATTAAAGTAACCCCAAAATTTCCTAAAGTAACCCCAGTTTACCGGTACGTAACCCTTCATGGACGAGTCTAACTCGCACTTCACTGGCTTCAAAGTCTTGCCCATTCGTTTTAATAACTACAAGGTTTTGGCCGTTTTCCAAGAAAACATCCCCACAGTATTTAATTGACCTAAAAACTTCTTCCAGGCAACTACACCACCGAAACTAAAACTCCGCTATCTCACAATAATAATGGTGCTACTCCGTAAACTGCTTGTCCTAATACCGGAGAGTGAAATACTACTCTCAATCAACTACCTCAAGTCTTCATATATCTCGCCACAGTCGATATTCTTCAACGTGAAGCCAGATGTGGATCCATTGAACGTTCAAAATATCAACGAGAATTGCGCCAATTTGTCGCCAGATGTCATTTTAGTCAGGTTTTTGTTCAAGACATTGACGTTTGCAATTACCGAGGTGGATAATTGTCATGATACCATTTTGGACGTTAACGACGGTGACGATAAGAGTCAGAATGGCCTGCTGTATTCTGTGTGTGTTAATATCATTGTACAAGTGAAACACATGCTGCATTTGACACGTGAGTACTTTCTCATACTTTTTTATTATACAATAAACACCGTGCTCTTTTGATTTCCTTTAAATTTGACACGTTGCTCGATACATTAAAAGTTTTTGACGTGACAACGTCTAATAAATCGATGAACGCCGGCTGCACGCACGAAAAAGGATGACGCAATGTAACGTACATGTGTACTATTTTTTCTTCGTGTACTGCCTTTTCGGCGAATTATTTTTCGCAAACTGATTCATTTGGCAAATGTTTCATTTCCCAAATGTTATTTTTTTCTGAAACTGTAAACTATTCAGGATATATTTCAGGACTATCCTGTAAGTTAGGTTAGGTTAGGTTAGGTTTGTTTTATAGCAATCCCGAAAGTTTACAGTTTCAGAAAAAAAAAAACATTTGGGAAATGAAACATTTGCCAAATGAATCATTTTGCGAAAAGTTTTTCGCCGAAACATTAGTAAACCCCATTTTTTACATCGTTTTAGTAGAATAAGAAAAAAAAGATGGTCTTTGATCAAGTTTTTTTTTTTAGCTGGCTGTCTCTTCCCCCTGACAGCGAAGACCGCTCAAAACATCCTTCACAATGAGCAAAGTGGTTTGAACACAGGTCTGTACAGTCCGGAAGAGAATATACCTTTGGACCTCCTCAACTTGATATGCTTACGGGCGGCTCACAGGACGCCGTTGCTGACTGTACATTGGTCTCATTTGCTTATAAGGTTAGTTTATATTATATTTGTGCAATTTAGTGATTTGGCTGGGGCTCTAAATCGTGTTACGAATAAAACCCATTGTTTTGTCGTACTGACGTTGCTTTTTCGTATTGGTTGAATGTTTTTTTTATCGACCGTCTCGATATCGATGTTTATTCCCTAATAAGGTCGAGGCGATTTAGCGACCACATGCATTAAAAATAAATAAATAAAATAAATATCGCGGGACAATTCACACCAATTGACCCAGTCCCAAAGTAAGCTAGGAAAGCTTGTGTTATGGGTACCAGGCAACGGATAAACATACTTATATAGATAGATACATACTTAAATACATATTAAACACCCAAGACCCGAGAACAAACATTCGTATTTTTCATACAAATATCTGCCCCGACACGGGAATCGAACCCGGGACCTCAAGCTTCATAGTCAGGTTCTCTAACCACTAGGCCATCTGGTCGTCTATACATGCATTGAGATGGAAATTCAACTTTATCGACCATTTTGTATTTACCATCTAAGTTGGAATGAAATAAATAATTTATTATTATTATTATTTATTATTATTATTGATTTTCTTTTCTATCATACAATTAGGCTCTTCGGTTTCTGTGGCATTTAATTATTTTGTCTTTTGTTCATTACAACACGTTTACATTTACATACTTTTTGACCGTTGTTAATTTTAAATCATTGTATATTTAGACATTTGTGCTAAAATTACCTGTTACCGAAGGGTTCCTCGTATTTATATCTTTGGGTCAAAATATTCAGTTCTAAAATAATATACAGCATGCAACAGAACGAAGAGCAAAGCTGATGCCTAGTTGATGGTCAAGAGGAGAGTATTATTATTTTATTATTAACTTTAAGTACTTTCTTATTAATATAATAAGATCAAATATTAAGTAACTTTGTATGGACCAAACGAAAAAAAAATACTAAAAAGTTAATAAAAAGTATATAGGTAATTCCATCATACTCCTGTTGGCCATCAACCATGTATCGGCTTTGCTCTTCGTTCTGTTACGTACTACCCCTATACCCTTATACCCTTTTTCATTACAGGTTAAACTTCTTGTCGCACAAATACTGGCAAAAGCTGCTAGGCTTCGCCCGCGACTTGCCCCTGGGCAGCGGCGACTTGCGCCCGTCGCCGGCTTGCGCGCTGCAAACTGCCTGCGTCGTCGCTTACTGCGAGTACTTCGTGAGTATACCACGGGGAACAGCTTTTTTTATTACGAGAGGGAGGCAAACGAGCAAGCAGGTCATCTGGAAAATGATCACCACCGCCCATAAATATCAATAACTCTAAAGAGAGTCACTGGCCTTTAAAAAAAGAGAGGGAATAGGGGAGGGGGAGGGAGAGAGGCACCCGCCTCTCACGTAAACATCAGATTTTACCGCACACTCTTCATGGTAAAATTCCGCGCCGTCAGCGATTTTGAGCAGCGCTGTGGAGGGCATGCGATAAAGGCGTTACGGACACGATGCGTCCCTGAGGCGTGAGACGTGTATTTTTAGTACCTACAAAGAATCTTAAATTTTTTCGAATATTATCTTTAACTACAGGTATAAAGTGTATAATCTTATTTTATTCTGAAATTTATGACTGGTTGTGCAATATTTATATTGAAAGTGTGTGTACTAGGACACGGATAGGAAACTGGACAATATCCGGCTCGAAGGACCATTAATGCATGAGCCACAGGCTCGTAAAAGTACTGCCTATCTTGGTCTCATGAGAATACATAGAAACTAAATTTAAATTTTTAAGATAAAGTCTAAAAATTGAAGTAGAAGGCGGGGGCGTGTAATTCTTTGCCTTATTTATGGACGAGATGTACCAGAAAAGATCCAGGGGACTTACAGTGAATGTGATGAAGTAAACTCGTGGTTATTCTTCTATCCGACGCTATTTCCGAAGGACGCCATCAGCAACCGACGGAAACAAAACACGGCGCTATAAGTTTATAGCAGCCGCAAAGCACTTTATCACTTCTTCTTGCTGTCTAAACTTTTAGTTTATAGTTTACAAATTATACACAACACAAATAAACCCCGGGGCGGCAAATTAACACAAGAATATAGCGTTTCTACGATCACTTCCGAATTATTGAATGTGTCTCGTAGGAGTTCCGAGCGAAAACTGATGTTTTTAAAAATGGCCTCCTGACCTTGGGTGACGCGACACTGGGGCGCGTATTAGTTCACTTTTTCACCCCTAGATGGCGCGATCTCGTCAAATGAATACTGCGTTTGGTTGTGCAATATTTATATTGGCGTAAACAATGACCATGATAAAAATGTCTACACAGAAAGGTTGCGGGTTGTTTTTGATTGGCATTTTAATGAAAATTATAATGTGTTCGACGAAAAAATAAATACGCGTGATATCTTACTAGACCTTGTGATATCTCGTGATTTTTTTTTTTTTTTTTCTTTTATTGACAAACCCCTCCCCCCCTTTCAAGCCTCACGTGATTAATGGACGGCCCCTTAAGAGCTCGTTCCCACTATGTCGTGTGTCGGTCCGTTTTTTAATCGTGCGTTCCAGTGGCAGTTCCAGTGCGTTCATATAAAATGTTCTGCCACTGGAACGCACGATTAAAAAACCGGCCAAGAGCGTGTCGGACACGCACAAGGTAGGGTTCCGTAGCCATTACAAATAAATCAAGTAATATTTTTCTAAGGATTTCGTATGTGTACGGAATCATCCAAGTTTAGGTATGTTTTATACCTTAGGCTACTATTTACTCTTAAACTACAAATAATTTCCAAGCAATCTTAGCCGCTATAATTTTCCTAGTAAATTTGATATATTTACTACCATTCTGAATTTTTTCAAATTTTTCCACCTAACAGTTTAGATTTTAGAGGGGGGGGGGGGGACGCTCGATTTTAATGAAAATTTTCACTTTAAAGTTGAATATTTCGCAAACAGATCACTGAATAGAAAAATCATGTTAGCAACCCCGCAATGGTTTTAAAAGACCTATGCAACGATACCCCACACTATAGGATTAGTAGAGAAAAAAAAATCACCCCCCTTTACGTCTATGGGAGGTACCCTAAAAAAAATTTTTTTTATATTTTTATTTTACCACTTTGTTGGCGTGACTGATATGTATATTCATGCCAAATTACAGCTTTCTAGTACTAACGATCTCTGAGCTTAGCCGCGGACAGACAGACAGACAGACAGACAGACGGACAGACATGGCGAAACTATAAGGGTTCCTAGTTGACTACGGAACCCTAAAAACGGACCGACTCACGACATAGTGGGAACGAGCTCTAACACGGGCATCATCATCATCAACATCATTATATCACCCAAAAGACTTCCACTGTTAAACATAGGCATCCCCCAATGTTCCCCAAACATACCGGCCCTGCTCCATCCGCATCCAACGCGTTCCCGAACCTTAACCAAGTCGTCGCTCCATCTTGTTGGAACGTTTACGGTGAAGGAAAACATCGTGAGGAAACCTGGATACACCTGCGAATAAATTCAATGGTGTGTGTGAAGTTCCCAATTCCCACCGGGCCCGCGTGGGAACTACGGCCCTACCCCTTTCATTATGTGTGGAGGACGGAATGGGGTGATGAAATGTTTTTTAATTTTTAATTTTGATTATGCATTTTTGTTTTAGGTAGAAAATGGCCTCTCAGAAGCGGTCCACCTGACCTGGCTGTTAGTCAACCGGGTTCATATATTAGCGAGCCAGTTCTCGGAGGACATAGTGCAGAGCTTCGTCGCCAAAGTGCAGGAGAACGCAGGGGCTTCGGGGCTGCTTCTGCAGGCTGTCGCGGCGAGATGTCAGGGGTGTCTGCAGGTAGACTATCATATTTTCATCACCATCACCAATCGATCGGTATCTACATCTACAGGGTGTTTGGTAGCTACGTGCAAAGCTTTAAGGGGGTGATAGCCGAAGTATTTTTAGCCGACCAGATGGCCTAGTGGTTAGAGAACCTGACTATGAAGCTTGAGGTCCCGGGTTCGATTCCCGTGTCGGGGCAGATATTTGTATGAAAAATACGAACGTTTGTTCTCGGGTCTTGGGTGTTTAATATGTATTTAAGTATGTATCTATCTATATAAGTATGTTTATCCGTTGCCTAGTACCCATAACACAAGCTTTCCTAGCTTACTTTGGGACTAGGTCAATTGGTGTGAATTGTCCCGTGGTATTTATTATTATTTATTTATTATTTATTTTTAAATTTTTTAGCTATACAGCGTGTATTTTTGATACAACCACAAACTTTACAAGTTCTTAGTATAGGCCCTAATGATTATGTTTTTCTATAAAATTATTAAAAATGCAAGATTTTTTTTTCCTTACAAAATAGTTCAGCGCGCAATGTATCTCATTTTTATTCGCACGTCACAACTGTCACAAGTGATAACTTTAATCTAACACACGTTAGCCAAGTGTCAAATAAGTGTACGCAATACATTGCTGCTCGAAATTTAAAAAAAAATTAATAACGCTCTGGTAGTTAACACTAAATTAACAATTTGTCTTAATATCGGTTCATAGCACTAAAATCTACTTCTGGTTACAGTTTGTGGTTGTATCAAAAATACACGCTGTATATGTCATAGCCGAAATTTGTTTTTTTTTTTTTTAAATTGAAGACTTAGAAATTTTAGGAAAAAACCCAGCCATTTGATAGTCACGAGTCAATATTGCCCCAATGAGCGTTAATTAATTTAATTATCTATTCATTATTATATTCATTTAGGGATTGCATTTTCAGTTCAACGCTTTTGATTTTCTATACAACGTCTCCCTTATTCCTTCAGGGATTGCATTTTGAAGAGACAGATTGGCTGGCCCATCAACGCTCATTCAAACTCATCCCGAGAGGCCTGTGCCCAGCAATGGGCCATATAGACCGAGATGATGATGAAACTTATACCTAATTCTAGAAACGCTTGTTCTTTCAGGACGAATTCGCTCTGAACATTTACAAGATACTGTCGCTCTGCCATGAGAGTCAATCTGGTGCTCTGGTGTTCCTTGTATGCCGGATTATCGGCAAGCTGGAGCCGGCTATAGCAGTCCGGTAAGTGTTTTTTTCCCTTTTAACCCTTAACCTTTTGAACGCCAGTGCCGGCTATAGACGACAATAAGGTAATACAATAATGAACCTACCCACATCTACATAGTAATCAATTTTGTTCCTAACAAGAACGTTTTAGGCTTAAAACAACTAAATTTCATAATACCTTATTCACTAATACCCCTAATTTATTGAATCAGGCGTTACTTTGCGGAGGTCCATATTAATGAACTAAAACAATTACTTTGCTCACCCGCGACCTTACAATAGTTACGTTTATGCAAGAAATGTGCGTTCATGCAGTTCCTCCACCTCCACACTGTACGAACACACACAAATCACATAAACCCAACCATCACCACCACCAAGCTACACTGACGCGTTTCGAACTCAACCAGAGCTCATCTTCAGAGTTACCACAACCCCTAATTTTCAAATTACCATGGGCTCATAATACCTAAAATTTCAAATTTTAAGAGGAGACAATATTAAATTTTAGTTGTTTTTAGGTATTATGAGCCCATGGTAATTTGAAAAGTAGGGGTATTAGTGAATAAGGTATTATGAAATTTAGTTGTTTTAAGCCTAAAACACAAAAACGATGTGTGGCGTTCAAAAGGTTGGCCCCACCGAGCTCTTGGTGCATTTATTGCATTCATTTAATCACTTGCTGTAACATTACTAGCAAAGCTTTAGTTCTGAAATTCATGTGTATTATATTTGAGGATTCGCTCTAGTGACTAGTGTTCTTCGAAACATGACTACTTGTAGTTTGCTCGATAGAAAAAAAATCCAAAGTAGTCTCTAAAAAATAAAATAAATGAACTAAAACAATTACTTTGCTCACCCGCGACCTTACAATAGTTACGTTTATGCAAGAAATGTGCAAAATCAAACAATATTAATGTTGCCTTTAAGACTAACAACTCTTTGTACTCTAGGCTATGTAACCACAAAGAACAGGTAGATAAGGGAACTAGATCGGGGGTATACAAGCTTACTTGTAATGACTGCAATGGGATATACGTAGGACAGACAGGCCGAAGTTTTAATACTAGATTTAAAGAGCATGTTTCGGCATATAGGAATGAGCATCCAGATAGATCGAATTTTGCAAAACATTTGTTGGAATCAAATCATTCATTGTTAGATTCAGATTCTTATGAAGTGTTACATTATTGCGGCAAGGGGTTGCCTCTGGATGCTCTGGAATGCATGGAAATAATTAGGTACAACACTATGGGGTCTATTATTAATGATCAGGTAAATTTAGTATCTTCTCCTTTACTGCGGCTTGGGTCGAATTTGAACAGTTAGTATTAATAAAATATGCCTTACTTATAAATAAACAAAAATTCAAGGTAGTTTTATAATATGTCAATAAAATTTAATTTTAGTGGGGTAGTTTGAGAATAAGAAAAATAAAGTGGGTACTTGAGAAGTTACAGTGACAAGTTAAAACATTTGTTTTGGTTTGTTAGTTTGTATGTATGTATGTATGAAATATATTTATTCATAAAAAGTTACACTTTCATTTAAACCATGCCCCGCAAAACTGCTTACACAGTTTGACTGCAGGTAGCTCGCTTTATATAAACATAGCTTATAAATTATTAAATTAGATTATACTTATAATATAATTAAATTACGTAAATACATTAACATTTGGTAGCATGGCATACGGTTGTGGTAACTCTGAAGATGAGCTCTGGTTGAGTTCCAAACGCGTCAGTGTAGCTTGGTGGTGGTGATGGTTGGGTTTATGTGATTTGTGTGTGTTCGTACAGTGTGGAGGTGGAGGAACTGCATGAACGCACATTTCTTGCATAAACGTAACAATTGTAAGGTCGCGGGTGAGCAAAGTAATTGTTTTAGTTCATTAATATGGACCTCCGCAAAGTAACGCCTGATTCAATAAATTATATAAAATAAATCCTTAGTGCGGCGATTTATGTTATATGCGAATAGGTTGTTTTGCGAATAAAATGGTCATTTTACGTATAGGGTATGTCATTATGCGGATTGGTTGTTTTGCGAATAAAATATTGGTCATTATGCGTATTGGTCGTAATGCGAATTGGTCAATATTGTTAGTCATTATGGGTCGGGAAGATCGCTGGCCAGTTTAAAATGAAATCGTCGCAATTGTCCACAGTTTTGCAAAGTTAGCCATAGAACGGTGCAGGATACTAAAGGACATGCCAGTGGAAAGTATCAACGTGCAACTGACGAAAGAAGACGTGCAAGTGGCGTTGGAGTTGCTGCAAAGAGAGAAGGTTCACATACGGTACGTACTCTTTCTCATGGCTCCGGAATTCGAACAAGGAAACCATAGAGTTTCGTCGTGTACGTGAGCCTATCTGTCCGTCTATCTGCGGCTTGCTTAGAAAGCTATAATTTTGCGTGGGCATATATTAAGAGGGTTTATACCTGCTGAGCTGGCAACGTTGCTATTTTGTTAGTTTTTCTCGATTATTCCATAAAAATTGAATGAAAATTAAAAATGTTTTGTATACAAATTGTTCTAATGTATAGTTAATGTGACTACTGCAATAATAATTCGTGATAGACTTTTATTTTCTTTAAAAACGAACAAATTATTACCTAACGGTTTTTAAAGAAAATAAAAGTCTTATCACGAATTATTATTGCAGTAGACACATTAACTTATATATTAGAACAATTTGTATACAAAACATTTTCAATTTTCATTCAATTTTTATGGAATAATCGAGAAAAACTAACAAAAATGCAACGTTGCCAGCTCAGCAGGTATAAACCCTCTTAATCACGCAGATAATTGCATTGGCTCGCCAAGTTTCTATGAGAGTCCCGCTTGCCATAAATGTTAGGAGTCGTTTAAAAAAAATACACAATTAAGGGATTTCATAAAAATAAAACTTAATTGATTCCTTTGTGTAACGAAAGTTACCCATGTATTTTGTATGACTAACTTCCGTTACACAAAGAAAGCGATCGTGATTTTGTTTTGATTAAGCCCTTACTATGTACAGTTTTTTTTTAAAACGATCCTTATATTGATTTTCCACCAGTAGGGATGTTGACGCCATCAAAAAATAATTCGAATACACGACCCCAGTAAAAAAACGCTTTATTTTAGCCCTGAAAACCAGATTAATTTTCGATTAAATGCAAAATTAGTTTTTTTGTTGCTTTAAAACAAATAAATAGTTAGTTGATTGAGTTGGCGAACAAGTGACGTCATAAGTTGCTATAATATTGCCATTCAAACTATATGGGAGAATTGTGTTTCATAAAAAGTACGTCAGTTGATTGGTGGTGTCAACAACCATATTCTAACAAGGAAATCATACAGTTTCGTCGTGTACGTGAGTCTGTCTGTCCGTCCATCTGCGCCTTACTTTATATACTATTAGTGCTAGAAAACTGTAATTTTGCATGGGCATATTATATTAATCATGCAGCTCAAAAGGTTAAAAAAAATTAAAAAAATGGCTTACCAAGTTTCTGAGTGGCCCGCTTGGCTTAAAATAGTTGATTGTACAACCAGAGAATAAAACGAGACATTTTTACCCGAGACGTTTATATAACTACCCGAGCCGGTGTGGCGAAGGTGGATAGACACGTCGAGGGGGAAATGGGTTTAACCTTTTGACCGCCACGCATCGTTTTTGTTTGGAACAAAATTGATTCTTATGCGGATGCGGGTAGGTTTAATTTTGTATTACCGTACTGTCGTCTATAGCCGACGCTGGCGGTCAAAAGGTTGCTCGAGTTTTACACTCTGCTTTTCATTTCGATTGCAAGCAAATTGAACAGCAACAGTGGAAATTAAATTTACAAGCTCTATTTTTCATGCATTTCAATTTCTAAAATAATGTATTATATTTGTCTACTTTTATTAAGAGGGTTTATACCTGCTAAGCTGGCAACGTTGCATTTTTGCTAGTTTTTCTCGATTATTCCATAAAAATTGAATGAAAATTAAAAATGTTTTGTATACAAATTGTTCTAACCCCGGCGCCACACATATTACAAATGTTCTTAATTTCTATTTTTTTTGGGCGTGGTAATAGTTAAGTGAAAATCACGAAAGCTTAAAACATTGAAACATTCTTCCTAATTCCAGGTACCCCGCACTAGTGATGGAGCTGAACGCCCTAGCGTCGTCAGTGTTCGATCTGTCCCCCCTGGACCTGTCCCAAGACCGCGCCATCAACCCGCAGTACATCAGTACCACCAACGTGGACGACCAGTGGCTTCTCAACCAGGTTAAGAACAGGTCAGTATTTTTGAAGTGAAACTTCTAATGCGACTTCCAACCAAGGTTGCGTTAAACGTTTAACGCTACCATGGAGGTGGTATGAAAGCATTAGTATATGTACTGCCGAAGCAAGTAATCTCGCATTGTATATATACTAACGGATGTTAAAAACTTCGATAGTGCGATGCAGAACTCATACTGTCTGTGCAAATGTATGAGACTTGATAAAAGCGCCATCTAGTTAAGTTATTGCAATAAGGTTCATATCTTATCTTATATATATATCAAATTTCCCTTGGTCACGGCATCACGCATGAACGGCTGGACCGATTTCACTAATTCTTTTTTTGTTGTGTTCGTCATTGTCAGGAGAAGGTTCTTATGAAAGAAAAAAATTAAGAAAAATGCGCGGAAAATTAGAAAATATAAGAAAAATTACCGTCCATAATAACTTTTCTAATGTAACCTTATGGCGTTTGACATAACTGCCAGTCGTTTGACAGTTGGCGTGATTAACAGAATACGATCGTTTAAATTAAATGTACGGGTCGAAATTTTATTCATAAAACTAGCGACGCGCCCCGACTTCGTGTGGGTGTAGTTTGGGGAAAAAGAGGTAAATATATAAACTTACCACCTTAAATTATAGACTTTCTTTATTTTTCACACCTATTTTTCAAAGTTACACCCGTGCGAAGCCGGGGCGGGTCGCTAGTTGACGTATAAGTGCCTTTTTCATTTCCACATTTCCGCGCGGAGGAACAGCACGCACGACTTTTTTTTATTTCGTCCTGTGAGCATAGGCCACAACAGAGCTCTGTCCAGGCAGACGTAAGGCTAAGGATGTAACTGGTGGCATAAAATTTTTGCTCATAATGTAAGTTTGTCATAATTTTTGTTTGTCATATTTTTTTACCGTAGAAACCGTAAATTTTTAGAAAATTTAAATGGTCACCTGTAGAACTCTATCTATAGGTTACGTTTGTTTTGTTTTTTATAACAATTTATACAGTTTATGGATTCAGTGTAAAAATAATTATGAATAACAATACATTATGACCTTCAACAATTATGCAACCCGATATGGACCCGTACATTAAAGAGAAGCAGAGATTTTATGCGATTTTATTAGTGAATTAGTCAGTGTGCCGGCGCATGAGCTTATCGGAATCAATGCGCGTGAGATCGATAACGCTGCCTTCGAATTCCATCGCCACGATTCCGATAAGCTCCTGCGCCGGCGCAGTCAGCTTTTGGGGCCTCTATTATAAACAACTATGAAGAGAACTCTAAAAGAGAACTTTAAAAAAATATGAAGAGTGGATCATTATGATATGATGTAAAATGATATGAGAAACATTTTCGGACTTCCGATAATAGGACTTTAAAAGTTATGTGAAAAAATGCGCACTCGTTTCTGAAACAGTACTTTCTTCATGATTTTTTAAATGCCATCTTATAGAATGCAGTAGGTTAGGTTTGTTTTAAATAACAATTCCGAAAAAAATACTGTTACAGAAATAAATTACTTTATGACCAACGTTGATTATGGAGGTTACAATATGAATATGAGGTTTAATATGACTTATTAAATTATAGGAATCCAAGGCGCGCCCAGTTTTTACAGTGTTTCATGTAAAATAAAGAGTATATAATTTGCCTAATTTCAGATGTTGTCAAACCAACTGTACCTTGCCCAATGTACCAAAGCAGAAAGAGCTCGCCAATCTACTCCTGAATCTGACAAAGGAGGAGCTTATAACTGTCATGTCATGTCCTGAATTTGACAGGAAAATACTAAACTCCTTCTTCAAAGTCGCCTGTGATAATTATCTAAGAGAATTCCTAAACGTAGTTTCTATTTGTGAAAGCAAAGAACTAGAGAAAGACAACGCAAGAGAACAGAAAGATATGATTAAGTTGCACGAAGAAATGATGTATTCCATGGATAATAATAAAAAGAATGTCGTTAACAGTCTTGTCTTCAAAATGAGCGACAAAGAATCAAAATCACAATTTTTCATACCAGTCAATGAGAAAGAAAAATTTGGGAATCTTGAATTGTCTGATGATGACGCTGAATTGGTACCTCCTCCTGTGTCTGAGTTATACGAAGTGGCTGTAACGACTCTGCATAAGAGTTTGACAGAAATAATAAGACTATTCCCCAAGCAAAATAGACCGCTGAGTCAGTCAGAAAACTTCAATCTTACTGTGGAACAAACTATAGATAAATACACAAGAAGATGCCACCAAGTGTTCCAAGATAAATTATTCTATCAAGAATTCTTGACCGTCCAAACTATGTTGAAAGGCTTCTTGGATTCACTCCAAAGGACTTTGAAACTTATCGACGATACAGATTGTGATTTACTCGAGAAGTGTTTAGAGACTATACTTCCGTCTTCCTTAGCGAAAAGCATAGCCATATTTTCTGTGATCTCGCTGCAATATTTGACATTTTTAATTAAGAATAAAAAGTTGGTTGAAAGTCCGGTCAATACAGATGTCTCTTTTAGAGCTACTGTGACAGTGACGGATGACGTTGTTGTTGACAATGTCATAGTTTTGACAGTTGACAATGTGGCCGAAGCGTTGGGCTGTAAAGAGATCTGGACGGGATTGAATTTTGACAGTAACGTCAATAGAACACAGTCGGCTATCAGTTGTTTGTATGCAGTAGTGAAATATTTAGTCAAGGTAGGTGATTTCATTATTTATCATTTTTTCCTCTATATGACCGTTTTTTTTAATTCAATCGTTCGGTAGAAAGCATGAGGGTAACCGTCAATAAGTTTTCCGAAGGCAAAAATGGAGCTTTATAGTTTCATAGACAACGAGATCCTATCATTAAGACTCCGCTGTCTGTTTGTCTGTCACAGACTATATCTGTTTGGGGTTTTTTCTGTGCATCTATATTTCAGTTTGTATTTAGTACGAAATGTATGATTTCACGGGATGACCGTAAAAGTAATAAAAAAAAATGAAGTTGAAAAAATAAGAACAAAAAAAGATACTTCATAGCTAACTTGTTTAAAGTTGCACAGTAGCGCCATCTCTTGTCCAGGTGAGCGGTTAGTTCCGAAGGAGTGTTAAAATCTCTCGATGAGGGTGTAACATAGATGTGCGTTTGTCACTGCATAAGGTGATGATTTAGCAGATTGAAATGTATGATGTATAGGAAAGATTCGTGTTTAATCTCTAGACCAGTGGTGGTGTAGGGGTATGGCACGCGGCACGGAATGCTGAGGACCTGGGTTCGATTCCCAGCATTGGTCTTTTTTCTGGGGTTTTTTCTGTGCATCTATATTTCAGTTTGTATTTAGTACGAAATGTATGATTTCACGGGATGACCGTAAAAGTAATAAAAAAAAATGAAGTTGAAAAAATAAGTACAAAAAAAGATACTTCATAGCTAACTTGTTTAAAGTTGCACAGTAGCGCCATCTCTTGTCCAGGTGAGCGGTTAGTTCCGAAGGAGTGTTAAAATCTCTCGATGAGGGTGTAACATAGATGTGCGTTTGTCACTGCATAAGGTGATGATTTAGCAGATTGAAATGTATGATGTATAGGAAAGATTCGTGTCTAATCTCTAGACCAGTGGTGGTGTAGGGGTATGGCACGCGGCACGGAATGCTGAGGACCTGGGTTCGATTCCCAGCATTGGTCTTTTTTCTGGGGTTTTTTCTGTGCATCTATATTTCAGTTTGTATTTAGTACGAAATGCAGACTATATCTGTTGAACCGTAAAAGGTAGATTCTTCGAATTCTCACACCGTGTGTTACTATGACCGCTCCAACAGATAATTGGCTAAGTAAAGTTTTTTGAAGAGATGCTAATTATATTTTTTTCGACAGTGGTCGACTTCAACACCAAGAAACTGCAGCTGTTTTATTTTTATCTCCTTTTATTTATTGGAAATATTTTTTTAAGTGTTCGAGATGACATTTGTGAGATTTTATGGCTGACAAGCGGTTCGTGCTCAGTACTAAGAAGAAATAGAAAAAAAAAACGAATTCAACTGTCGCTTCTGTCAATGTCAAATGAAATCTAACCATTTGCGTTTGGTTTGCTTTGCGTTGTCCAAGAAGCAGTTCCAAAATAGTGATCGAAAGTATTCAATTGTGATCCAATTATTGTGCATAGGTCGTGGAGAAATGCGGTAAAATTGAAAGTCCGGATTTTATGCGGAGGTCGATAAAAATAGTCAAAAAGTAACACTGAGCACACCAAAACGCAAACGATTTGACGTTGACAGCAGTAACAGTTCACTTCGGTTTTTTTTTCTGTTTCTACTAAGTTCTGAGCACGAACGGCTTGTCAACCATAAAATCTCACAAATGTCATCTCAAACACTTAAAAAAATATTTCCAGTAAACAATAGGAGATAAAAATAAAACAGCTGCAGTTTCTCGATCTCCAGAACGCCGACTGTCGAAAAAAAATATAATTAGCACCTCTTCAAAAAACTTTACTTAGCCAAGAATGTAATAAACTTCAGGGGTGGGGGAAGGGATAGGCCCCCAACAATATCGAGCGACGACTTGGTTAAGGTTGCGGGAACGCGTTATTTTACGTGTTTTTTTCGACGTTATCTGTTTCGTCCGTTTATCATAGGGGTGTATCTTTTGAATCGTAATAGGAAAGAAAATGGTCTCTGTCTGCATAGATTGTAAACTGTTTTTTTCTTAAAGATGCAATGAAATGTTAACAATATGTTCCAAATAATAGGCCGGGACGTATCACGTTGCGGGCGCGGTTAGACGAGTGCTATGTCATGTATTTTCATACAGAATTGCAGGCCTAGGCCGGGAAAGCGATCGTCTATTGTTTCATGACACAGCATAGGTCTATGGCATCATAGCATTCAGCCCTAAAAAAAACAGTAGCAATAGTTGCTTTCTTTGCAATTCTAATTTCTTGAAGTTTTTTTATTTATTTCATTGCATGTTTGAAAAAAGCACTATGCAAGCCTCGGCCGGAACAGGGGTTGCCGGCCTCGTGTACCACTCGGCCGTCAAACCTACTCGGCCGGCAACACCTTACTTCCCGGCATGTGGACTAATGTACTATTGCCCACTACCCCTTTGGATGCATTATTTTCTTTTTACCTTTGATCAAAGCTTTTTACTAACAATAAGTAACGCCTCGTAATTTATTCTAAGAGATCTACCGTTACTGCCCCCTGAAAGCCTCCAAGCAACCACTTTGAAAACCTATTACTTAAATGAAACAACATTTATCTTTGTCATATTTTTACAGGATACCAAACCAATTACGCTGAAGAAATACATACATACTATGGAAGAAACAAAACCTGACATAATTATAGTTGGTGACAAACTTGTCACACTCATAGAGTACTGGGAATCGAACTTCTATACCAACGGTGGGAGCGAAGTCCTCAGAAAATGTTATAGGAAACCTATTGAGAAGTTACTTATTAGTTTAGCTAGGTAAGCTTTAATACCTTTATACAGGTGTCCCAATAATCAACGATTACTTGGTACCAGGCGAGAGGCCAACTTAAACAGTTCTAGAAAAAAAATCAATCAATTTCATCATTTCTAATGCGATCCCGCAGAGAAACTCCGAGCATAGTCTCCATTTCCCTCTGAGTGACCTAAAATTCTGTATTAAATATGTTTTTTTATTTAGTGGACCGTTTTTTTCTTCTATTGCACAACTATCGATATCGATAAAAAATTGGTTCTAACACTAGCTTGATTGCGACAGTCTTATATTTTGCCGTGGAAATTCCTATCTCTGGGTTAAAGGTTATTCCCCCGAAATCTTACTACCTATTCCGTTCACTGCTAATGACTGAATATTTTTTGTGCTTGTTGTTTTTCCAGATTGGACATTGTAAGTGATATGGCCCTTATTCCACCAATAGCTTGGGGATCTGTCGAGGTGGTTTTAAAGAAAGACCAACTTCAGAAGATTGATTTGCCACTGCATGCTTTACAGGACATGGACGTTTTAGAGGCATTCCTCTTCCGGTATGATATTTTATAGGCATAAGGTTGAATTTTCATCAAAATTAAAAATCGTTATTACTTTGAAAAAAGCTTGTATCGCAAATCAATATGTAAACCAAACTGAACCTTGATGCTCACGAAGTAAACTTCACTTTGCCAGATTATCGATTTTGAGATACGAGATTTTTTCAAAGTAGCGACGAAATGGTAAAAATGAAATGAAAGATATTTAACGATATTGAATCGCGTATGAAATAGTGTGTTTTTATTAAAATTCAATATTTTTAATTGTCGTAGTAACAGTTGTAATACACATTTTGTATAAGTTTCAGCTGTCGATCTATCTATTACGGTTCTTGAGATATAGCCTTGTGACGGACAGACGAACAGACGGATATTAATAGGATTCCGCTGTCATTTAACGGGCACGGAACCTTAAAATAAATAAATAAAAAAAAATATCACGGGACAATTCACACCAATTGACCTAGTCCCAAACTACGCAAAGCTATGGGTCTAGACAACGGATAAACATACTTATATAGTTCAAACTAAATACAAACTGAAATATAGATGCACAGAAAAAACCCCAGAAAAAAGACCAATGCTGGGAATCGAACCCACTATCTATACTTACTACTCTATACTTATATAGATAGATTCATACTTAAATACATATTGAACACCCAAGACCCGAACACAAACATTCGTATTATTCACACAATATGTCTGCCCCGACTAGGAATCGAACCCGGGACCTCAAGCTTCGTAGTCAGGTTCTCTAACAACTAGACTATCCGGTCGTCTAATACGTCGGTAAACATACTGTTAATTTCAGAGTGAACCTAATAGGCTGGTCTTCGAAGAAGCAGTTCGAAGAGATTTGGGTGGGGCTGTTGGGGGCATTACAGGGGAACGGGGGCCACTGGGCAGTTCGGGGGATAACCCAGCTGCTCGTGGGCACCAGATGCGCCAGGCACGTGCCCCGCGACCTGTGCCCCACTAGCGTCGGGTGAGTCATGCACGATAATTGAATACATCGTCCCAGCTCATATACGTCCCATATAGGAGGTTAGGGTTTAAAAAGAAGAAATTGAACTTTATATGAGCAATACTTTTATTGTACTTTATTATTTGTTACTGGGAAGCAATGATACGTCCGCCTTACTTGATTCGTACAGCAAGAGTGAGACCGTTTTATTTTAAACATAATTATGACAGTTCTTGTAACAGACAAACTTTGATTTACCCACATTATTTAATTATTAATTTTTGCACCATAGTAAAGTAGAATAAACCAACATCCCACTGGTACAAGTCTCCTCTAAGGATGTTAAGGCTTGGACCGTAGTTCTCATGCGGGCCCAGTGCGGATTGGGAACTTTACACACACCAATGAATTTCTTCGCAGGTGTGTGGAGGTTTCATCGCACCGCAAAGCTCATGGTAAATTTCAGATGAAAATGAGAATTAATTATTAGATAATTTATGAAAGCAGATTAGATCTAATGTAATTTATTGAATCAGGCGTTACTTTGCGGAGGTCCATATTAATGAACTGAAACAATTACTTTGCTCACCCGCGACCTTACAATAGTTACGTTTATGCAAGAAATGTGCGTTCATGCAGTTCCTCCACCTCCACACTGTACGAACACACACAAATCACATAAACCCAACCATCACCACCACCAAGCTACACTGACGCGTTTCGAACTCAGCCAGAGCTCATCTTCAGAGTTACCACAACCGTATGCTATGCTACCAAATGTTAAACTAACAAACCAAAACAAATGTTTTAACTTGTCACTGTAACTTCTCAAGTACCCACTTTATTTTTCTTATTCTCAAACTACCCCAAAAAAAAAATTTAATTTTATTGACATATTATAAAACTACCTTGAATTTTTGTTTATTTATAAGTAAGGCATATTTTATTAATACTAACTGTTCAAATTCGACCCAAGCCGCAGTAAAGGAGAAGATACTAAATTTACCTGTTCATTAATAATAGACCCCATAGTGTTGTACCTAATTATTTCCATGCATTCCAGAGCATCCAGAGGCAACCCCTTGCCGCAATAATGTAACACTTCATAAGAATCTGAATCTAACAATGAATGATTTGATTCCAACAAATGTTTTGCAAAATTCGATCTATCTGGATGCTCATTCCTATATGCCGAAACATGCTCTTTAAATCTAGTATTAAAACTTCGGCCTGTCTGTCCTACGTATATCCCATTGCAGTCATTACAAGTAAGCTTCTATACCCCCGATCTAGTTCCCTTATCTACCTGTTCTTTGTGGTTACATAGCCTAGAGTACAAAGAGTTGTTAGTCTTAAAGGCAACATTAATATTGTTTGATTTTGCACATTTCTTGCATAAACGTAACTATTGTAAGGTCGCGGGTGAGCAAAGTAATTGTTTTAGTTCATTAGATCTAATGTATAAAGTTCTCCTGAAAGTTCAAAATGTACAATTATAAATAAATAAAATAAAAATAAATAAATATCACGGGACAATTCACACCAATTGACCTAGCCCCAAACTAAGCAAAGCTTGTACTATAGGTACTAGACAACGGATAAACATACTTAAATACATAAATACATAATTAAATACATATTAAACATCCAAGACTCGAGCCCAAACATTCGTATTTTTCACACAAATATCTGCCCCGACCGGGAATCGAACCCGGGACCTCAAGCTTCGTAGTCAGGTTCTCTAACAACTAAGCTATCCGGCCGTCTAAACAATTATGACTTTAAATTTAAATAAATAAATAATTAATTAACTAATTATTTTATTTATTAACTTTTATTGTGAAAAACTAGTTGCTGGCCTAGCAGCAGTAGCTGTTAACGTCATAAATCATAATTAAAAAAAAAACAATCTGCCTTCCAATACATAAAATCTTCATCTAGGCATTGATAGGGCCGGCGCTCACTGACGGCATGGCACGGTATGGCATTTTATTACTATCAAGTTATTTTGAATCTTATTTCAATGAGTTCAGAATTCATGTTACTTTATTGGTTATGCGTCGCGTCATCCCTCGGCACGTCGCGGCATCGTGGTATCGAAATAAAGTAACATGAATTCTAAACTCATTGAAATAGGATTCAAAATAACTTGATAGTAATAAAATGCCATGCCGTGCCACGCCGTCAGTGAGCGCCGGCCCATAGTGGTTGAAACGCTGATGGAATCACGGATGATCACGCGGATTAATATAATATGTTCAGTTTTTATCATGACCTTTCTACAGGGTTATTTGTAATTCACTAGCATCCTTTTAACCCTAAACTCCTACCACTTAAACAAATGTTTTTTGTTTTACGGCTTTTGTCATAACTTAATATTTATGGTTTAATAACGTTTTGAAAATTTGAGATTACCTCTTATTTTTACGATACTCTGTGTATTTGTATGGGAAAAAAAGTGCTTAATTTTAAAAAGTCGTAGAACAAAAAACATTTGTTTGAGTGATAGGAATTCAGGGTTAAGAGGATGTCAGTGAATTAAAAATAACCCTGTATAATGTTCCTTTGGTGAAGGGAAACCCTATGAGGAAACCTGCACACACTGGCGAAGAAATTCAATGGTGTGTGTGAAGTTCCCAATCCGAACTGAACTGAAGTACAACCTAAGCTTTCTCAATCTGATAGGAGGCCTGTGCTCAGCAGTGGGACGTATAGACCAAGATGATATGCTTATATAAAATCACTGTCAATTGAAATTGCAAATAATGTAAACAAACCTTGTATTTAAAATGTCTTTAATTTCCATTTTCCCTCGTCAAATACTGCTAAATCCGTGTGTTATTTAATCAATACTTACCACAACATTATCCTAAACCATTGAAACAATAAACAAGTGCTAGAATATGGATATTTAATTTTCATTAAATGGTTTATTTATATTGTTCGCAATTTCAATTGACAGCGACTTTAGCCTCCTCCTTTGTCAACTTATATCATATGAAAGAAATAATTCCACAGCATACAGCGTCTCCGAAACATACTAGTAGGAACATCTTTCTACTCTCAACTGGGTGACATTAACTTGGAGAGGATTCCGTTACTAAAAGACGGTTACCAGGGTTACCACGCTGCTGAATACAATTCGGACTATCTTAAATTAGCTGCAGGTAAATCTAACTTTACTTGTTTACAGTGATCGAAATTAGGTGAGCTGAAATACCTATTCTTCGCAAGAGGACATAATATAAATTACAGCATTACAGTAGAGAACCAATGCGCCTTAAATTTCTATAAGTAATCTGGTGGTCTTAGCGTTTATATTATAGTAGAGTCAGCTGTAGCTGACCGTACATTTTTAGGATTTTGCGAAACGAGAAACGTCTAATTCAGCATAGTAAAAATAAACCTACATTTGACAATGACAATAAAAGTGATGATGAAAACGGGGGCAGTTGTGTGTCGCTGTCAGTTGCGTCGAGTAGCCGCGCGACCAGTAGTGCGCGTTTGGCAGTCGCCGTGACGTGTGACTCCGAGTAGAAGGGCTACGGATTAGCCCGAAACATGTCGAGTTAAACTCGTTTTAAGACGTGGGTGATCCGTTTTTTTCACTATGAGTGAGTCTCACGGTAGTTTCATGTTTAAAGTCTAATTCGGCACGTAATTTTCCCTAAAAATAAGTTTATCCTAATACTGTGTCCTTTTCTAGAGATAATAAATCACGCCCCGTACTTCGTGAGGAAAGAAGTGAGGCGAACGCGAAAAAACAAAGACATTGACGTCAACAGTTGTTTGCAGCTGCTAATGGATGTGACATCGCAAATGCTGGATCCCAAGGTCAGTTTATGATTGGGTACCCAATATATTGTGTAAGACTACACTTTTTCAGCTTCTACAATACAACAATACAATACAATGACTCTTTATTGTACACCACAAAAAATACAATACAGAAAAACAAGTACATGACAAAAAAGAAATAAGGTAAGCAATGGGCGGCCTTATCGCTTCGAAGCGATCTCTTCCAGGCAACCTTTAAAAAAAGAAAGAAAGAAAGCAAGGAATGCATTACAGCAGGTGGTGCAATATAAAATTTAATAAATAATAATAAAAAACAAACATTTTATTAAAACAACTGAAAACATCTAATAATACACATCATAAAACATACATAAATAAGTGATACACAATATACTTGTAAATAAATGGACACAATAATACAATTTTCAAGCACAGGATAAAAGATAGTGTTGCTTAAGCATAGATTTAAAAATGGGCAAAGATTTAGCACGCCGTAGGTCTATTGGTAGGGAGTTCCATAACCGAATAGCCTGGACAGTAAAAGAGTACACATAAAATTTACATAGAGATTGGCATTTATTATGCAAATTAATTCAGTCTCGATCCAATTAATATTTTAAAATTTATACGCCAAGTTTCATTTAAAAATTTTAAATCCATTCAGCCGTTATCGCGACCCAACTTTCTCATTCACTTTTATCCGTTGCCTGGTACCCATAGAGGTACGAGCATTTCTTAGTTAGGAAGTGGGTAAATTGATGTCAATAGTCCCGCGGGAACTATAAAATATTCCGGGATAAAAAAGTATAATGTTAATCCAGGTTATAAACTATCTGTGTGCCTAATCTCATCAAAATCCGTCAAACCGTTTCAGCGTGAAAGAGTATCAAACATCCACACAAACTTACGCATTTATAATGTTCATCATTTAAACCGAAAGTCATCCACTGCTGAACATAGGCCTCCCCCAAGGCTCGCCAAACAGATCGGTCCCGTGCCATCCGCATCCAACGCGATCCCGCAACCTTAACCAGGTCATCCAATATTAGTAAGATGAAATTGTTCATTGTACCCACAGGCCCCCACCGGCCTAGCCGCCCGCGTGGCGCTCCTCACGAGCCTCGCGTACTGCAGCGACGTGTACACGGACGCGGGCCAGTGGCGCGCCGGCGCCGCCCAGCTCATCGCGCTCAGCGGCGCGCGGCACGGCGGCGCGCAGTACGGCACCGCCGGCCGCGCGCTGCTCGCCGCCATGCAGCGCGCGCTGTGCGTCGAGAGACACGACACGCTGGTATACTTACCGACCTTACTTGCTTACTTAACGACCGCTTTAGCCTAGTTGGTAGTGACCCTGCCTACGAAGCAAGAGGTCCTGGGTTCAAATCCCGGTAAGGGCATTTATTTGTGTGATGAGCACGGATATTTGTTCCTGAGTTATGGATGTTTTCTATGTATTTAAGTATTTATTTATCTATATAAGTATGTTTATCGTCGTCTAGTACCCATAGTACAAGCTTTGCTTAGTTTGGGACTAGGTCGATTTGTGTAAGATTGTCCCGTAATATTTATTTATTTATTTATTTTATACTACCTGAACTAAAGTAAAGAAAGTAACCCACTGCCCGCCTCGCTATATTACTGACGCTGACCCACAGCCCATTCGCCCTATTACTGACGCTGACCCACAGCCCATTCGCCCTGTTACTGACTCTGACCCACAGCATATTCGCCCTATTACTGACGCTGACCCATAGCCCATTCGCCCTATTACTGACGCTGACCCATAGCCCATTCGTCCTATTACTGACGCTGACCCACAGCCCATTCGCCCTGTTACTGACTCTGACCAATAGGCAATGGCACATTTGCCCTATTACTGATGCTGACCCACTGTCTGCATCCCTAATACCGACGCTGATCCACTTCCCACCGCAACCCATCACTGATGTCGTCCCTTTGTCTTCCCCGCACTGTTACTGGACGCTGACCCACTTCCCGTCCCGCTCTATCGTTCACTAACAGAGAAGTGGGTAACTCATCGCCCTCAGCGGCGCGCGGCACACTGTCACGCAGTACAGCACCGCCGGCCGCCATGCAGAGACAGAGACATGTCGAGAGACACGACACGCTGGTATAATACCTGAAGACTGCTAACCTTGCCCCATCTAGTGCTGACCCACTGGCCACCTCGACCCATCTCTGTTGTCGACTCAGCTCTCGCCCCGTCCCATCAGTCCCATTACAAACGCTAACTCTTTGCCTTCCCCGCCCTATTCAGTAACAGCGTCAGTATACGATGACTTGTTGATGGGGTTTTCTTGTAGCTATTATCCGTCGAGTCGTCGCAGGTGGGACTTCTTTATACAAACTTACACATTTTTATTATATTTGTAACTAACCGACGATTGACATCTATCTCACCTGATGTCAAGTGCAGATGAGGCCGAAGACGTAACTGGTAGCCCATGAATAGACTCACTCTCGTAAAGTCACTGATCTGTTACCGGCTTTTAAAGGAAGTATAAACCCTTAAAAGCCCCGATGTCACAATTGTCTGAAAACACTGCTTCCGGAAGTTGATTCCAAAATGATCCTACAAATGTTAAATTATACGAATCATCCATAAACAACACTTTAGATGACGTGATAACATGGGTGCATATGAACAACCTACAATTAAATATGCAAAAAACAAAATTTGTCCAGTTCTCTACAGTTCGGGCAAAATCGTTGAATCTGAACGTCCATTATAAAGACGAAAAAATAAATCAGGTACCCACAGTAAGTTTCTTGGGCCTTCAGATTGATCAAAATTTATCTTGGAAAGATCACATCGATAAAGTATGTGGAAAGTTGCATAGTCTTGTCTATGCTCTAAAAGTAATAAAAAACACAAGTTCTGTTGATACCGCGATAACAGTGTATCATGCGTATGTCTGTTCACTTATCCGTTACGGGATTATAATATGGGGAAACTCTTCAGTAGCCAATAAAGTGTTTATTGCTCAAAAAAAATGCCTAAGAGCAATCTGGGGTCTGAAGAACTCTGACTCCTGTAGACCTCTGTTCTTAAAACACAAACTATTATCTATGCCTGCTATTTATATTTATGAGATGGGTAGATTTGCCAACAAAACACTTCGCTTTTTGAATTAAAAGATAATAAAAATAAAAGACCTGAAACCCATCTGGCTCTTGAAATGCCTCGTCCAAAACTAAAATTATATAGGGATAACTGCTATTACATGGCGTCACTGATTCATAATTCTATACCACTACAAATAAGCAGCTTACCCGCTAATCAGTTCTACAAGACACTCAAGCTGTGGCTAACCGAACAATGTTTTTATTCAGTTAAAGAATTCCTGTCAAAAAGTGCATGTAGATACAATAGATATTAAATAATTTTATTTTCATTTTTTAAGTTAGGTTTTTTGATCTCGACTCCACATTTTTTTAATTGTTTATCCGAGCTTTTCTCTTTATTCTTAGTTTTGTAAACTTGACCACTCTAATGCTTGTAATTTAAATTATTATTGTTTTAAATGTTATCTCATTGTTTGTAAAATTTGACATGTAATACCTAAATGTAATTTTTATGACTGTGCATAATTCACTGTGTACATAAATGTTAAATTCGCACGCCGGTTTCCGGTAGAATATGCTAGATACTAAGTTCTATTATGTTCCACCTTTTGTAACCATATTCAGCGAATAAATTATCATTCATTCATTCATTCCACAAGTGTACACTAGCTACTTTCTCCAACAGGAGCTCCCAACGATCCACCAAAAGCTGCTCAAGTCGTTATCTTCCTCTTACGCTCCATTACGGCAGGCCGCTTTGCAAGGTTGTCTGCTACAACTGGGAGGCGCGCGAAAGGTCCAAGCCACCGGTTACCAGGAGCTAGTAGCCCAGCTGGACCAATACGTGCGGCAACACCTGCTGCCTGGCGCCAGGTCAGTAATCATCGCCATCATAATCATATGCACCATCGTCGTTATAATCTTTGTCATCGTCATCTATGACACCGTCTACGTTACCGTCATCCCCATCGTTGTCTTCATCTACTCGTGCGTTACCAATTATGACACCGTCGTGATCATTATCATCATCGTCGTCTTTATCTACGCCAACCATTATGTCATCGTCATGTTCATCATTTGCGCCGTCGTCGTATTCATCTACGTTATTTTCAACATCATTATCATTGTCTTTATCCTCGTCACCAGCATCATATGTGCCGCCAACGTCATCTTTATCACCTAAGTCGTCACCTACGTCATCATCATCATCATCGTTGTCACCATTTATGACATCATTACTGAATTGTATCGTCACTTAACTGATTAACTATTCACTTATTTCAAAGCTATTAAAAATCAAAATTACAGTTAAATAAAATTTCAAATAGTTTTCTAGTTTAAAATGGAATGTTTTTTTACTAGAGCCATTCGAATTATCAATATTAATTACACAGAGATCCGGAAGAGAACGAGATTCTGAGAAGAAAATATCTTTATTTATTTACAACACAATACTTATATTATATATGTACAACTATCCTAGACTAAAAAAAATATGTACAATAAGAAAATAGAAGTGCGCCCAAAACCGGGAAGAATGGCGTGCATTAGAAGAGACCTACACTCACCATTGGGTGGTGAAAGGTTGAAAAAGAGAAGAGAGAGAGAGATATTCGAATTATTGGTCAATGTTCTTAAATATATTTTCAGGATATCTCTATACGAGCAGAGCTTATACTGGGCGGTGCTATTTACACTGATTGAACTAGGAAACCCTGATCTCATCAACTTGGCTGTTGATTTTGTGCTGGCCAAACCACAGCACTACTGCATTGACCTTGTTGTAAAGGTAAGGAACAATATAGTATTTATACACGATGATTTTTAATCGGTGATCAGGAGCCAATTTTTCTAGATCAGTGGCGTCCACGATTAAGTCGCATTTACAGGAAACAATTTTTTTTTCAATAATGATTACTTTGAAAATCACTTTTTTAATTAAAATCATTGCCACCCTACATATAAGGTTAAGTCTATGAACCCAAAACTTCATTGATAAGTCAGTTCCTCAAATAAAGTTTTTAAACTCTCATTTTTTAGGGTTCCGTAGTCAACTAGGAACCCTTATAGTTTCGCCATGTCTGTCCGTCTGTCTGTCTGTCTGTCTGTCTGTCCGCGGCTAAGCTCAGAGACTGTTAGTACTAGAAAGCTGTAATTTGGCATGAATATATATATCAGTCACGCCGACAAAGTGATTGAATAAAAAAAAGTAAAAAAAAATTTTTTAGGGTATAGACGTAAAGTGGGGTTGATTTTTTTTTCTCGGCTAACCCTATAGTGTGGGGTATCGTTGGATAGGTCGTTTAAAACCATTTCGGGGTTGCTAACATGATTTTTCTATTCAGTGATCTGTTTGAGAAATATTCAACTTTAAAGTGAAAATTTTCATTAAAATCGGCCGTCCCCCCCCCTCTAAAATCTAAACTGTTGGGTGGAAAAATTTGAAAAAATTCAGAATGGTAGTAAATATATCAAATTTACTAGGAAAATTATAGCGGCTAAGATTGCTTGGAATTTATTTATAGTCTAAGAGTAAATACTAAGGTATAAAACATACCTAAACTTGGATGATTCCGTACACATACGAAATCTTTAGAAAAATATTACTTGATTTTTTCGTAATGGCTACGGAACCCTACCTTGGGCGTGTCCGACACGCTCTTGGCCGGTTTTTTTTTTATATAGGTATCGCTCATGTAGAAGAGCACTGACAAAATTACAAATTATTGTCATGCACCTATATGATTTTTTTATTTATTACAGGGTATAGCGAATACGATACGTCAGCAGGTACTGCCAAAAGAACTAAAAAACAACGTGATAGAAAAACTAACCGACAATACAAAGAAGTATTCAGAGAGGCATGCCCTCCAAATACTTATGGTACACCTTTTTTCAGGTCAGTATGAATTTCCTACTCAAATTTATAAAATAACAGTGGATGACAATCCAAGTAGGGGAGACCGAGGACAGTTGTGCCAGAGGGAGTAGTGACAACGTCGATTTTTTAGAACTTATTAACTGCTAGCGAGCTCGCAATAGCGCGCGTTTTTTAGTTCAAGTCTCGAGCTATCAAACACGCGCTGTTGCGAGCTTGCTAGCAGTTAATTAGTTCCCAAAAATCGACGATGTCACAACTCTCCTCGGTCTCCCCTACAATCGTCAATAAAAAGGTATTTAAGTTACTATTTTTTCCTTTTTCCAGCCGACAGCAAACTCTTAAGTCCGAAGCTAACTTCGGACGTGTCAAACATGGACCCAGACATCCTCATGAACTCCATGGAACGCATAACCCTCCTCTACAAGCTTCTACGTAAATCAAAACAATCTGAAACGAAGCAAATAATAACAAACGCTTTGAAATACTTCTTGAGAGAAACGCTGCCACCGGCCGCGACTTTGAGCCGAGTTGTTATCGAGTTCCTTGAGACGTGTAAGGATAGTGAGAGACAGAAGATGGCTGTGATAAGCGAGAGGGAGAAAGCTATAGAGAGCGGCGTGTTGAATGCTGAAGTAGTTTTTGAAGTAAGTTTTTTAAACATCTTATCTATACAATATAATACGCATGGTACACTCTTATACAATAAACGTTTCTCATTTTGTTATTTCACTGGTTCGCGGTAAGGTTAGCAAGTTTTTATACAGGAAAGTAAATTATATTAAACTAATCTCAATCTTTTATTCGTTTACTTCACTACTTTAAAAAAAAAGTAGTTATTAACACATTCAGTGCCGGGAACGCCACAGGGGAGTACAGAGAACTCCCCTGTGGCGTTCCCGGCACTGAATGTGCTAAAACTATTTTGATTGATGACGTCAGAGTTTATCTAGTGCTCTCACATAGATGCTTATTTCATTTTGTCTGTGTACGTATGTTGAGCACCGGCATTAATTCATTTTTTACCTGTGGTGAAGTGGTAAACTGTCATTAGTGTCATTGTCATCATGTTAAAGGCCACAACAAGCCGGGAGCGCGGGGAGCCGACGGAGCGTGCCCAGCGCGCTCAAGAACACTGAATCAAATACGGCGTGCCGCGCTGCCGGTGTGTCACCGTATATTTGATTCAGTGTTATAGAGCGCGCTGGGCACGCTCCGTCGGCGCCCCGCGCTCCCGGTTTGTGGTGGCCTTAAAACAAAGGCACTGTCAGTGTTAGGTGTCAGTTGCGGGTCCAAATCAAACTGCGTGGTATTATAATCCACGCGTAAAAAGTGAAGAATTCTAAACAATTCCATTCCTCAACGTATAAAGTACAACTTGGAGTGTCTACGTCATAGTTTTTAAAGTCAAATGAATGTCATTGTTTAATTGTTGTGTAATAAATTACATTACAAAAAAAAATATCACGGGACAATTCACACCAATTGACCTAGTCCCAAAGTAAGCTAGTAAAGCTTGTGTTATGGGTATGGGTATAGGGCAACGGATAAACATACTTATATAGTTGTAACTGTTCCTTAAATAAATAAATAAATAAATAGATACATACTTAAATACATATTAAACACCCAAGACCCGAGAACAAACATTCGTATTTTTCATACAAATATCTGCCCCGACACGGGAATCGAACCCGGGGCCTCAAGCTTCATAGTCAGGTTCTCTAACCACTAGGCCATCTGGTCGTCAAATATATTTAAATATATTTAAATCGTCATTATATTTAAATTAAATAACTACAGGAAACGATTTATCTTGAAATAGTTTTCGATTTACTATACATTGCAAAAAAATACCTCAATTATGGCCAAACTAAAATTTATTTCTCTTCCAGGTATTTGATACTTCGATCACCCAGGACCAGCTGCCTGTCCTAAGCGGTTGGATCTTCGAAGCCTTATGCCACTTATTACAAGGAAAGATCTCTTCCAACTTACTCCCTTACGCCTTACTAACCCTCCTAGTTTCAGCCAGCGCCCACAAGCATATGCGTAAGATAGTAACCCTATGTTACTACATATTAAAACTTGGCTTCTACAGATGCTCCGAAATAGACAACTGGGGCGTTTTCAACGATTTTGTTGATACTTTAGATGTTAAAATGTCTTTTACTGATAGGAGATTGCTGTGTATAGTTGCGAGGCATTCCGGGTTTAGTAGAGGCCAGCTGGAAAGGTTGAAAGAGTTGTGTAGTGAGAATGCTTGCTTGGAAGATATAGCGCAGTGCTTAGACGTGTGAGTTTAATATGAAAATTGGTTAAGGATGTGTCGGACCCATATACGAAAACCCTGTACATAATGACTTCGTTTTTCCCGTGATTTTGTCCGCGCAATCTACTCATGAATGGACCGAATGCGCTTATGTTGATTCCACGGGCGTCTTAACCACTTTCAGTTCCTAGTTTACTGCCGCTAAGTGTAGCTTATTTCTTTAATATATGCGACAGGAGACTGATAGCGGTCGAAACGCTAGTAGAACTACCTAAATAAATATACAAAATAAACAATAATTAATCTAGGGCCTGATAGCGGTTAAAAACCTCCTGGAAAATCACCCTAACCGCCCGGCCACGACTTCGCGCGTTTGGCGGCGCGGCAAGCGTTCATTGCGTGTGCCGCCGGGTAACCATTGTACGGCGAGCGTCTCGGCCGCGCAATGAACACAGAAAACACTCGCCGTTGCCGCCGGTCGCGCGTCTTCGTGCCTGGGCTGTAATGCATTGTTAGTAGTCTAAAACCATCTTCGCATTATTCCCTTTCAAATGAAACCGTTTTGTGGCACGGCGTTTGGATGGTTTCAAAGTCTAACGGACATAGGTAGAAACATTTTTTTGTGTTTGGTATAGAATGTGTTGACCCCTTTAAGAAGAGGGCAGTTGGGTGGCTACCTAACAATAGTGATGTCGATGTGCAATGTCAGTAAAATAGTAGATTGTGCAATGAGAGCATAAAACGAGCCATTTTACCTGAGACGTTCATACGACGAGGGTGAATAGATACGTCGAGCGGAAAATGGGTTTAATGCTAGAGTTTTACACTCTGCTTTTCACTTCAATTGCAAGGAAATTATCAGCAACATTAAAAATCAAATTTACAAGCTCTTATTTTTCATGCATTTGCCTAGTTTTATTAATTTCATAATATAAAACACCAAGTATATTTAAAAAAATGAAACTTATAATATAATATAGTCAGTAGGCGAAGATTTTACTTTATGCAGTAGAGCATAAAAAGCCATTTTATGGAGAATTCTCTCGACATAACAATTTTACTAGGGGCGTTCAATAAAAAGTGAGAATGAGTATGTTATAAACAACTTTTACTAAATGTCATTTTATTTTTCGACATAGTCACCTTTTAGCATAATACACTTAGTATATCTTTTTTCTAAACTTAAAATTCCATTTTTAAAAAAGGTCTCATCTTGAGTACTTAAAAAATCTTGTACTGCAGCGACTACCGCGTCGTCGTCTTCAAATTTCTGGCCTCTCAGGTATTGTTTCAATCTCGGAAATAGGTAGAAATCACTGCGAACGAGATCTGGTGAATACGGAGGATGCTTAAGGATATCGAACCCAGCATCACGAATTGCAGCCATTGCAACGGCGGACTTGTGTGCCGGGGCATTGTCCTGGTGGAACAGCACAACTTTCGAGAGTTTACCTCGCCGTTTTTCGCGGATCTCATTGCGCAATGTTGCTATTTGTTTGGCGTATAATGTGCCCGTAATAGTGGCTCCATGCTCGAGATACTCAATCATTAATACCCCTTTACCATCCCAAAAAACAGAGCCCATGACCTTACCGGCAGATGGGCTCATCTTGAATTTCTTCGGAGTTGGAGATGATGGCCTTTTCCATGTCATAGACTGCATTTTCGTTTCTGGGTCGTAATGATGGAGCCATGTTTCGTCCATTGTTATAAATCGCGCCAAAAAAAGTTCCCGGTCTTGCTGCATCAGGTTCAAAGCTTCTTGACAAATCTCTAGTCTAGTTTGTTTTTGCGTGTCAGTAAGCATTCTTGGTACCCAACGCGCAGATACCTTTTTCATACCCAAGCGTTCATGTAAAATATTATGCACGCTCCCCGTTGAAATCTTTACATTTTCAGCAATAAAACGAACCGTGACACGACGATCCGCCAAAACTGAGTTTTCGACTTTTTTCACAATTACTTCAGTTACTGCTGTAGTAGGGCGTCCGGAGCGGGGGTCATCCATTGTCGATGTTCTTCCATGTCTAAATTCGGCGCACCAACGTGCGACTGTCGAATACGGAGGAGCATTAGACCCTAAAGTGTCCCGCAAATCTAAATTGACTTGGTCCGTAGAAAAAATTTTCAAACACAAGTATTTGATAACGGCGCGCAGTTAAATTTTCTCCATTTTCGCTAACGTACTCAATAGCATTGCAAAGAATTTACCGTATTTTTTTTTAAACAAAAGACAGTTACTTTTTTTTTTCATAGCAATCAGCTAGATAGATTAGCTTTACCGACCGGCCAGTATTTAATTTCCTAATATTGAATGAGTTTGCATCTCATTCTCACTTTATATTGAACGCCCCTCGTACGAGCATGAAAAGTGAAAAAACTTTTTTTAATCGAGTTTTCAGAAAAATTTAGAGTTCCCATACGTAGCTAACATCGAGACTAGGTTTTCATCACTAATGTTAGGTAGCCACTATTAATTATGTGTATAACTTGTCACTAAGATTTAAAATCCAGAATAAAGTAGATAACAATTAAGAGCCGTTCATTATAGTACAAAATGAAATTTTAATGAACTCAGATATTCCAGTGACGACTGAGCGACCGAGTTAGAGAACCTGACTGCAAAGCTTGAGGTCCCGGGTTTGGTCGTTCAGTCCTTAACTGACCACACCTAATTCCTGCTACTACTAATTGTGTATCCGTTGCCTAGTTCCCATAACATAAGTTTTTAATTCGGGACTCTGCCAATTAGTGTCAATTGTCCCATGATATTTATTTAATGGATTACTTAATGGATACAATTTGTAAACCACTGTTGGAATCAGATCTCGCGTTAAATAGAATAAATTTTACTAATGAAATTAATTGTAGTGATATAGCAATATATTTTTTAAGGATATAGTGCACATAAAAAATGGAGTAAAAGCTTTCTTAGCATAACAAATAGATGAGCTAATTGGCTGATTCAAGTGTTATTTTGCGGAGATATAGTTGATCAAGAAATTTGTTTACCACCAAAAAGGCTCACACACTTTCCGGCGGGTTTTTGCGACCATATCAGCGGCTCGTTTGTCAGAGTGACTATAGTATAAATCTTCCCAGGTGAATTTTTCGCTTCGAGCCCTTTATCTTTCAAAACAAACGGTATCGTCATAGTATTAAGGTTCAAATTTAATGTAATGGCTCGAAGCGAAAAATTCACCTGGGACGATTTATACTATAGATCAGTTTGTTCCCAAACTTGTTTGTTCCGCGTAGCAAAATTCCCAGACGCATTTCTTCCCATATGCTTTTTTCTCACTATTGTGTTTTACTGAAGCTTATTTTCACAATAGCGTTTTTAGGGTTCCGTAGTCAACTAGGAACCCTTATAGTTTCGCCATGTCTGTCCGTCTGTCTGTCTGTCTGTCTGTCTGTCTGTCCGCGGCTAAGCTCAGAGACTGTTAGCACTAGAAAGCTGTAATTTGGCATGAATATATATATATCAGTCACGCCGACAAAGTGACTGAATAAAAAAAAGTAAAAAAAATTTTTTTAGGGTACCTCCCATAGACGTAAAGTGGGGGTGTTTTTTTTTTCTCGGCTAATCCTATAGTGTGGGGTATCGTTGGATAGGTCTTTTAAAAACATTGCGGAGTTGCTAACATGATTTTTCTATTCAGTGATCTGTTTGCGAAATATTCAACTTTAAAATGAAAATTTTCATTAAAATCGGCCGTCCCCCCCCCCTCTAAAACCTAAACTGTTGGGTGGAAAAATTTGAAAATAATCAGAAGGGTAGTAAATATATCAAATTTACTAGGAAAATTATAGCGGCTAAGATTGCTTGGAAATTATTTGTAGTTTAAGAGTAAATAGTAGCCTAAGGTATAAAACATACCTAAACTTGGATGATTCCGTACACATACGAAATCCTTAGAAAAATATTATTTGATTTTTTCGTAATGGCTACGGAACCCTACCTTGGGCGTGTCCGACACGCTCTTGGCCGGTTTTTTCCCAATTTGAATTGACACAGCTCACGCGGAACTCCTTCTGTGTAGGTACTTTTGGCCGATGCAAACTTAAAATAACTTTAACCTACGTATGTGTCTGTGTCGATTAAAGTTAGGAAAAATGCGAGTGTGAAAATAAGCTTCAGTAAAAAGCCACAGTGAGAAAAAAGCATTTGAGAAAAAATGCGAATGGAAATTTTGCTGCGCGGAACAAACAAGTTCGGGGATCTGATCTAGTTATTCGTTTGTCATCATCATCCAACATTATCCCAGCCTATATACGTCCCACTGCAGGGCACAGGCCTCCTCTCAGAATGAGAGGGCGCGGAACCAGTGCGGATTTCCTCCTCCTCGATTTTCCTCATTTTTGTTGCAAGCCAAATAACCACCGGCTCCCCAATACGGCTTAAATACGCGTCAGGAATACCGCCGGCGAGAGCTTCTACGAAATTCCAAGTTCGTCTCGTATTGTCTCTTTCACTCTTCGGTTTAATACTATTACCTAGTGTGAACGGAACGGCACGATACGAAGTTCAAAAATTGGTATTTCGTATTATTATGCCAGGAACCTTTGTTATACAACGCCGGTTGTCTGTAAAGTCGGTTTACGGACGATAGTTTAACGTGACAACGTCACAGCAAAACATTCAAAAAACAAAAATGAAAGCAGGCGGTCACCCATCCAAGTACTGACCGCGCTCGACGTTGCTTAACCTTGGTGATCGGACGAGAACCGGTGTTTTGTCAAATATCTTGAAAACGGTGCATCTTACGGCAAAATCAATGAAATTTTCATCCCCCCTTTAATACTCCCCCCCCCCCGCACCCCCCCCCCCCATTGAAAATTACTCGAGCGCTAGTACTAAGATTGTACATCCAGCGCGCGCTGCTCTCTCTTGTACGGGACATGTACGTTACATTGCGTCATCCTTTTTCGTGCGTGCAGCCGGCGTTAATCGATGTATTATAAGACGTTGTCACGTCAAAAAGTTTTTATACTGACTGAATGGCACTCATGTTCACTTTCTGTTTGGTCTGCACTGCACCTCTTTTCCGTCATTATCAAAGCACATCTTTTTACCATAGACGAACTGCTTAGTTAGAGCAGTCGAGACCAAAGCACGAGAGCAGTCGTGTTGCGGTTGTAGTCGACTTCAAACCAAATGCTCTGAATTTCGTATTGAAACTGCAGATCACCCAACAGCGACCGCTTGGAACTGTTGGCACTGACTGTTCCAAGCAGTCCGTCTATGGAGGCAACAGCCTTTAGTCTGTCAGTTAAATTAACACACAAGTGCTTATTAAATAATAGTAAATTGTGATATAACATTTCGGTTTTAAATGAGGATTGTACGTGGTACTAATTGAAAAACTGCTTTTAGTTGACAATTCGTCACTACGTGCTCTGAAAAAGGCTCGTATCTCATAATAGGTAATCTAGCCAAATGAACTCTACAAAGTTTGCATCAAGGTTCAGTTTGTTTTATACATTGATTCGAGATACGAGCTTTTTCGAAATGAGTGAATAATTTGTTTAAAAACATTATAGTCTAATGAAAGTTCAACTGAATAACATTGTAAAAGATTTTTACGAGTTTTTAATAAGGGTTTCTGCGACAGGCTATGTGGCGCTTGTATCATGTTGTCCGTTTGACAACTTTGACATTTGTGTCACGTCTGGGATTGGTTTATAATTCTATTATAACTAAACGAGCCAATCGCAAGCAAGACTAACATCAAACGGACCTCACGATAATAAAGCTATCTAGCGACCTTCCATGTCAGAAAACTGTCCTTTAGATCGATTAATATTTAATCTTTTCAACCCAGTTTATCGTCAAGTTACTTTTTACATTATGTCATTGCGTTAAGATCACTTTGACGTTGTACTTTGTGACGAATATCCGTCGTTGGCATTGGAAAAGTTACATTTCACCGATGTTCAATTGAACGTCAAAGAATTGAAATTTCCGATGAATCTCAGTGTGGAGGTGTTAATTTGGATTTTTAACTGATTTGGACTGATTTTCTATCGCGTAAATGGTACCTACAGGTACTCGCATTGTTACTGTCACCATTCTAGTTACTCGCTCCAAATGTTGTTATTAGTTGTAACACTTCAAGCAACCACTTTGAGTGAGAAGAGAGCTGATTCTGAATGTTGTTATTTTATGAAGAACAATCAATTATGAAATTATTATTTATCGCTTCCGTAAGGAGTAAATTATATTGAAATTAATATTTTGAATGTCTTTTATTTCATAACTTGAACGAGTGTGGCGATAAAAATCGTTTTTCCAGATAGCAAAACCTTCCATGCGCATTTTTCCTAAACGCTTTTCACTATAGTTTTTACTGAAGCTTATTTTCACAGTAGCGTTTTTTCCAATTTTAATTGATACAGAAACACTTAAGAGGATACGATGCGCACTATTTCTCCATACAAACGTAATCCCCAGTTTCCTCCCTGGATAATGGCTTTAGAGCCAATTTTTTTTACTGTGTAATCTGTATCTACCACAGCTATGCCCCTATGTTTCGTTTTTTTTCCATATTTCAATTAACATAAGAAATATAAGCTTTCAAAAACTGAAAAAATTGCCCAATTTCAACGTCATTTTCAGACACTCATCAGAAAAGAATCCCTCATATAATCAAAAAAAAAGAAAACATAGGGGCATAGCTAAATCTGTCTTCTAATTATTTTTGAAAAAAATAATTTTATTGGTTCAGTTTTCGAGAATAAAACGGGATTACGAAATGCTGTTTTGATCAATTTTACGCGCCTATTAACGGTCTGAGCTGCAGTTGTCCCGCTCTCGCTGTACTGACACGGAGGGGTTCGGGCGAGACAGCGACATTTCATTAAAATACCTATTTCTCAAAAGTCTCTTAGCCATCGTACTCTCTTAACACTTCTTCTGTATGCTTTTGGTCCTTCGGGCCGATGCAAACTTTTAACATAACCTAAGTCTACCTATATATCCGTGTCGATCAAAGTTTGAAAAAAACGCGATAGTGAAAATAAGCTTCAGTCAGTACAAAACCATATGTGAGAAAAAAATATTTGGGAAAAAATGGAAATGGAAATTTTGCTACTAGGATATAATGATTTTGGGGAAAATATCGCCATACTCACTTGACATACATACTCGCAGTCGGTAAAGTACAATGGCTATTGAAGAAAGAACTCGGGAAGTTCGGGATCCGAATAAGAGATATGTCGACATATCGCAATATACAGGGCAATTCTTGTTTCCTTATTGGTGGGAGGTACTTATTGGATTGAATCAGAGAACCCTGCATTGGCACCGAACACGTGACCGACCCCTCTCTCAATCTCTGGGTTCCTTAACGAAAATGTTTACTCAACGCCATGCTAATCAAACCTGAATAATACAGGAGGAGATCCACAGGACAACCAAAGTTACCGGCAAAGTTCCGTCCGAGAGTCGCCAGACTTAACACATTTGGCTCTGGCAACGTTTCGCTTAACCCTTACGCTGCAACGGTCCCTTACGCCGTCAGTAATTCCCAAATACGCACAAAGCGTTCTCGCTTTTCCTTCATCAACCAGCTAAGGAGTGGTATTCTGTACCTGCTACTGTTCTCTGAACACTACAATCAGGACCCAATTGCATAACGAAGTACAACTTATAATATTACAAGCGGAACTCCCTTTCTAGTTAATATAACTGAAGCGAGAGTTCCGCTTGTAATAGTAGTTGTACTTTGTTATGCAACAGGCCCCTGGCCGTTTCAATTCCAGGGTGAATAAGCATTTACTAGTCTGTTGACACGCATGCGTATCACTGGCATAGGAGTAAGAATTTTTTTGATCACACGTGTAGCACTGAATGTGTCAAATGGCAGTGGGCAGGGTAGGTACATTGCGCATACGAGTAGAACCGACTCGCACCTTCGGTACAACAGTGTATCATCTCGAAATAATACACCATTTTAATTTAGACTACTTAATTTCCGGAAAGTCTAAATTAAAATGGTGTATTATTTCGAGATGATACACTGTTGTACCGAAGGTGCGAGCTGATCTACAATGGCTGCCGCGAACCGGAAGGCGCGGCGTAAGAAGATCCCGACAAAAGACACGGTAAAGATGGACCGACAGCATCTGGTAAAGGTCGCTGGAACCACTTTGTTGATATACACCGTGAAATTTTAGTGGTTGTTTTCCCGAAACGAGGTGATTTAGTTTCGATTGTACAAGCGATTTATAATTACTATTTTGACTAGAGTCAAAAATCCAATTGTGAAAAACGAAAGTCGAAAATTACCGCAAACCAAATAGTAACGCTTCGTTGGTACAAGTAGCGTACGATCGTACGATAGGTTAGGTACTGTACTGAACTCGTTATATAGGTATTATTTTTTTTTGAAAAAGTTTCAATAACAAACCTTGTTTAATGACACCGGGGAAAAAGAAATGAAGATTGACAGGAGGGATGTCGGAAAAAGAAAACGGGGATACCAAAATAATTTTATCGAAAAGGAGAAAGTTAATCCTGATAATTTGATCCATGATTGTGCGAGTGAAGTGTCGTGTGGTGTGTGTGTGTATTTTTCTATGGTTATTTCCTCATTCTTTCCACAAAGGCGACGACTTGAAATGACTATGAATTACGGCGTTGGGAATTACGACAACGAAAACGTTATAAACAACAGTCGATTTATTTATCAATCATCATATAGCGAGACCGTATAGAGCTGAAGGAAAGGCTTCGCCTAGTCAAAGATAATTAAATTTGGTTTCCAAGAAAGCAGCATTGAGAACTGTCAACTTGATGTCTAATCTACGGGACTTACGAGTGAAGTTATAATAATAACAAACTTGTGATAATGTGTTTGGGATTAAAATGACTATAACTCAGTGTCTATTGAATCGGGAGTGTTCTAATAATGAGAATTGTGTAGAGAATTAAATGGTGTATCAGTGTGAAGTACTGCCGTGAGTCCAAAATGATATTTCGCAGGCTAATTTAACTATTTTCAGAAATAGTGGGAGCCTAGAGGCGCGTGACGTCAGCTGTCATGTGGAGTAGAAGAATAGAAGTCAGGAGTCTACGTCAAGGGTTGATGGAGTGAAGATCGAAAGGAATCATTTGACGCGTAAGTCAAAATACTGATGTCTTATTGGGGAACTATGGGGAATTTAAATAATGGAGTAGTGATGAATTACATACAAATATGACAGGGATCAAAGTGACGACAGGAAATTCAACAATAATTTATATTTTAAACCAAAGCATAATGGACTTATTTCCAGTATATTATTATATCCATCATACGTCAGATATTGAGACTATTGGACCAATATAATAGACATCGCAGGGATACATGATCTATGAAACCCTCTGGACCATATCAGGATTGAATAATGATCTTGATGCAATATTAATATATAATTTGTTTGACATGGATATCCATTCACTGGATATGACGGCGGGTTCCTGATTGGAGTTCTGCTGAACACTGCGAGATGCAGTAAGCTGTGAGGAGAGCTGCTGGAGTATGGAGATGCAGACTTCGGGGCTGTATGCTGGGAACGCGATGCGTTTGGACCATAATCTTAGCTAAGTGTCTTTATAATTTTATTTAACGTGTCAGTAGGAACTTATACGAATATTAAGAACATTTATAGTTATATCGACCCTTCGTATATTTTAATCAATCGCGATCTTAACTTAAACCTACCAGGGTTGACTCTCGCGGCTAAACATTTATTGAAATCATACATATAGAACCAAATTACATAGTAAGATAGATGTTTAGGTCAACGGAATTTAAGGTTCAATTTTAAACAAGATTTTGATGACTGACAGTTAATGTCAAGATGAGTAATAGGGTTCTATTTTGCTAATACAAATAAACATGACAATAGGTTTAAATATTTAAATTTTAGAACAGGCCAATTGAATCTTTGTTTAAATAAATTAGAATGTCTATTGGCATTTGATATCGAGAAACCACTTTGAGTTGAGCTATACAATGTTTTGAATTGATTTTATTTTTATTGTCTTTTCTCTTGGAATTATTATTTAAATTTAAATCTTTTTGAAATCCGAAAGGAATTATCTTCGATAATTGACAGTGGATCTGAACAATATTCTGACTGAGAACCTTGTGCGTTTATGTTGTCATACCTTCGTCTTGAAGTAATATTTGAAGTGAATATTAACTGAGCTACTGAAGACCTTGTCTTGAGATAATAGTTGAATTGAATATTATCTGAACAACCGGAGATCTTGTAACCTACTGGGGAACCTATCTTCGATAATACCACAGAGTATTTAAACAGTGAAACAGTTGTACCTTCTAGGTAAGAACTCCCAGTATAATTTAATAGGGTTTATTATTATTTAACCTTGTGTTTTTATTATGAATTTATTTTTGGGAAGTAATTGATCAATTACTGATAGAAATGGATAAACGGCCATATTATTACTGTTTATTACCTTTGTTGTGCTGTTATACAAGTCCATTTAGACTTATGGTGTATTGTATTATCTATTTTATTTGCTCCAGTGAAAGAATACTATTTTTCAAAATTCATCCCTTGATTTTGGTATAAAATCTGTTAACGTATTAGAACCTAGAATGGGGTTTCATAATACTTGAGACTAAATTAAACCACTAATACTTACCAGTCCTCAATATTAACCTTGGATCTAGTCAGACCAGTATAGAGAAAGTATTTCCCACACTTCTATCCGTACTATTACTCTGAGAGTGGGGAAGTGACAATACTGGTAGGCACAAATGCCAGTATAGTTACGACCGACCAAGTGAAATGGTCCTGATAGCACGCAGTTACACCATCACGTACCATAGTACAGACGATACAGTTGCGATGGCTAGGCTAAGCAACGGTTGATGTGAAGCTTTCATTATGCGGTCTGTAGATTATCAAAATTATTATTTGGGTGCGAGGATTGGCGATATACGTATGGTCTCCAAGGGTCAATTTTGCCTCTGGCGTGCTGAAGGTTGCCCCCTAGTGTTCGGTCTGACCAATCGGCACGTAGTGATTATGCGTAATCCAACGGGGTGTCTACTTACTCGCTCGGCAATAGGTGTCGTTAGTGAGGTTGCGGCTAAGGATAAAACGTCCCTAGAGGCGATCCGTGCAGAATTGGGTGTCTTAGGGAGGTACGTGGGGGGAGGCCAATTACTCGATCTGGGTTGTAGACCAGGTAATGGAGCGTCCTTCAGCTTACTCATACATTAATCGAAGTACCTTCTTATTATACTAGAGTCTAAGGGGGGGAACAGAAGTAGTCTCAAGTGAGTAGGGTAGTTACTCCGTGTAAATTTTAGGAGTAATAAAATCCTACCACAGGGGTAACTACATCCTTGTTTGTCCTCTTATTCATTTGGTGACCGATACATACGATCTATAGACGGGCGACATAGTTTGTTCTTCCCTCTTGAAATGGTCGTGGTAGGATCGAGGAAAAGTGACCAGTATGGAGACGAACTTTACTGGAAAGAGCGGGGAGAGGGCTCTTCCTTTACGAGTATAAGACCATATTTCTATATAATGTCTTCTGGGGCAAATAAATAACACTAATTATTAAACCTTTGTCCATTTCTGTCTGAGGATTTATATTTAAGAATTTATACATATATTCGCTATAATCTATTTATTTACATAAGTATGTAAAGTCTAATAGTTCACCTAGTTGTGAACCCTGGTTATTATTATTTTAAAACTACACAACGTATATACGGTCCAAATTAAGACGATCATGCCAAAACAAAATAAATAAATATTATCGGAGCCTAAGGCTTAGCACAGTACCAACGAAGCGTTACTATTGGTTTGCGGTCATTTTCGACTTTCGTTTTTCACAATTGGATTTTTGACTCTAGTCAAAATAGTAATTATAAATCGATTGTACAATCAATACTAAATCACCTCGTTTCGGGAAAACAACCACTAAAATTTCACGGTGTATATTACAGAATCCAACTTTTTTTTCTCCTTTTTTTGACGATGGAAGCATTCTACACTTCCACTGAACGTAGTACTAGTACTTAATAGTTAAGATGTTTAGTTTTAACTTTTAAGTAGTTTCTTAAGTAAGGGACGCCATAAGTACATAATTAAATGTCCCTGTATTTTTTACATTCTTTAGTTTAATACCTCATCCCAGCTTATTTAAGTACCTACGTCCCACTGCAGGACACAGGCCTCCTCTCAGAATGAGAGGGCTTGGGCCGTAGTTCCCACGCGGGCCCAGTGCGGATTGGGAACTAAATATAATATAAATTCCGAAAAACTCAGAGGTGCGAGCCCGGACTCGAACCCACGACCCTCTACTTGAGAGACTATAGGTCAGAACAGTAGGCCACCACGGCTTCGGTTTAATACCTATTGTAAGTTATATGTTTTTTTTTGGTTGTAAGTATTCATCATAAGTTTGAAAATATGAATTTCTGCCAAGTTTCTTGCGGCGCATTCTTCATGGCAATGATGGTCCTCCCGAAAGCGCTCTTTGCGACCTACTTGCAGAATAAACGTTTTGATGCGGGTAGCGCAGGACAGATCGTTGTGAAACTCTTTGGGGGAGATCTTTGTCCACCAGTGGTCTTTTGGCTGATGATGATGATGACGAAATGCAAATAGGGCAATAAAATGGAATTAGCGAGTTTGTACATATTGTGGTATTCCCCGTGTTCAAAGCCAAGTTTACACCTGCAAGAAAAACCGCGCGAGTTGCATTACATTGCGACGCTGTAATGCGAACGAGTTTGAAATGCTCGATCGGACGCAGCAATATAAAGAAATTTGCACGATTATTCGTGCCCTAAACTGAGCTTTAGATTACTATAATCCAATCCTCAATTGGATTTCAATTCATTTTAAAACAGTTCTTATCACCAAGATAGCCAGTATATCAATTTCGGAAATGAATGTGAGTATTTTATTATTTTTCACCTGTTTCATAAAATAAATGACGAATTTTATAGAGCACGATAATCAAAGCAATTGAAATAAATTGAAATAAAAATTCTTAGAACTGCATATTCAAGTGGTAAGCTATCTAGATAAATAAAATAAATAGATACGACAGCTCTAACTCCTTAAAGTAGGAACCAAAATAAAAATACTTAGTATCACAACTGATAAAAGAAGTAAGTAGCAGGATGTGAAGGTAAATATCACGTAAGCTTTAAATTAAACTAAATGAAATAATTTAACCCAGAACCAAGTCTATCATGCATAATAATGAATACAAATTAATTTAAGAATCAAATTGCATTATGTCAAATCAAAAATTTAATTACAACGTCAACATCACCCCGCCCCATGTCCGCCCACTGCAGGGCACAGGCCTCCTCTCAGAATCATCATCATCATCATATTTCAGCCGTAAAACGTCCACTGCTGAACATAGGTCTCCCCAAGGCTCGCTAAACAGATCGGTCCTACGCCATCCGCATCCAACGCGTTCCCGCCACCCTCACCAGGTCGTCGCTCCATCTTGTTGGAGGCCTACCTGCACTGCGTCGTCCGGTCCGTGACCGTCACTCTAGAACCTGCCCCAATTCATCTCAGAATGAATTACAACAAATGGTTATAAATTAAGAAATAAATTACCTCTAACTAACATGGATTTAAAAAATACTTCGGTGCAGTCGGATTAAAAAGTTAAAGCTTTTCAAAGGAGTGAGTAAAAGGACAGTTTTGATTGAAAAATCGACACCACTGAAGCTAGAAGGTACTGATTTATGAAATCATAATATCTCTCGGAAATACCATTCGTAAGTATAATAATAATGTGTGTATTGCTACAAAACTATAAGTACCTAGTTCAAATCAACAATTAATGAAAACAGCTGTAATTTTCTTAGTTCTATTCTAGTCGTATTTCCAATCAATCACTACTATAATTTCAAAAATCAACTCCCACATCTTAATTTTTAGGTCTTATCTATTGCACTCCTTTTCTTCAAAAATTAACTCTAAAGAGGTGAAATAAGGGATGAAATGTTAAAGAAGCATTTTTTTCAGCGCAAACAAAGCCACGGGAAAAAGCTAGTCACACAAAACTGTCAAAAACTGTTGATTCATACACTCTCTATCAATAACAATCATCTAATAAATTATCAATAGATAAAATTCCTATTATTGCTCATAATCACAAACGATAAGGTGCCGCAGTAAGCAATATGGCGGTCACTCGACGAGGATATATTTTTGGAGCGTTCCTTTCGGGAATACTTAGTGTAATACTTATTATAGTAGCTGTATCTAGTGACAGTTGGGTAAGTGCCTTAAGAAGGAACCTTATATCTTTACAAGGAACGAGACTGATTGATTAACTGACAGACAACGCATACCGTAATCCACAGAGCTTGGGACTAAGTTTGTCTTAAAAAGGGATGTTTTTAAATTCACTACGTGATAGAGAGTTAACAAATATACCTATTGTTTTTTCACGGAAGCGAAGCGGCGAAATAAAGCTAGTTTCCAATAAGATGTCATCTACAGAATAAAAGGAGAGGTTAGAAGGGCTCCCATGCCCGATTTCTACCAGCACCTGTGTGGCGTTTGGACACTACAATACCGTTAGCAAAGCATTTAAGCATTACGCAAATATCTACATTAAGTAGAACGAAGTGCAGTTATTGGTTCTCAAGAGAACATAGTAGGTAGGTAGGTATATGCAATCATGTGTCCGATATCACACAAACAAATTGATTCACATTTAAGTACAAAGCACTTTGTCGAATATAGTAAACCACTGGCTATAAATTTTACAACAACTTATAATTCCTATATGGTCTAATTAAGTTAGGTATTATTACGATTAAGTTGACTCGGTTTATGCCGTACACGCGTTTGTTCCAGATAGTATCGGTAGCGACGACAGAAGTCCAAGATGCGGACAGCGACATACAGTACGGCCTGTTCCGAGGGGAGCTGATCCTGCGGAACTTTGCCACGCCAACATTCAGCACACTGTTTAGTAAGTTCAGCATTCAGCACGCTGTTTTCGTACCACCTCTACAGGCCTTGGTAGACCAGTGGTTTGTTCTATGGCATTTCAAGCAATTTCAGCTGGTCTCAGTTTTCTATAATGGATGTGCAAAATTACTTAGATACTGCGATGCAGTTCAATGGTGTAAGTGAAGTTCCCAATCCGGAGGATTACCGCTCAGCAGTGGGATACACAGTTTCTGTTAACACACCTGGCTAAAAGATCAGAAATACGCTCCCATCCAACGTCTCCCGACTGCTTCCGTCAATCTTGAACATTTGTTGTTAATAATGTGTGAAGGTGCGCAAGTTTAAGGCAAAGTGACGTAGCGATAGAGCTACGATAGAGCGATAATGGGTACGATCTGAAAGCTAGGCTACCTGCGGCCATATTGTACAATTATGTCAGAGGGTTACTGACGTGTAGTGAGTGCAGGCGAAGATTTCAATATTGAGATAGGATACGCCAGTCACCAGAGAATACATCAACACTGCTCTAATTTTGTAAAAAGTAGTTGCTGTAGCCGAATAAGTTAGAGATTTTTTAATGATGTCAAAACTTTCTGCATTACAGTGACATGTGTGCCCGAAGAAAATGCGTGCGCTGTCAGCTGCAAAACCGAAAGAGAAGCAAGGATCGAGGAGGTAAGTCAGATCATTATAAAAGCTCATAAAAATACGAACGGGTAGACTGATAAATTCGTGGGTCCGTGAAAGGTAATCAGGGTCTACATTCCGTTGCAAATACGACTAATGTAAACCAACATTGTTATCTGCACAATGAGTTCATACGCATTTGTACACTGTGCTACACCATCAGAGAACCCATGAGAGACGACAATGTGCAGACGCATGTTGTGCATGTATCGGTCTGGCAGCTTCACACATTATCAGTAGCGGCGCAGGACTTAAATCTGGTGACGGCAAGATATATTTTACGAGTCCTTATAATGTCACACCAAGCAGAAATAAAAGACAGATTGAGCAAAATAACGAGAATCTAGGCGCGAGGCACCTCAGATCACGAGGCCAGGAGCCGCTTCGCCCAAGCTTATCTACGCCACTACACATCATCATCATTTCAGCCGTAGGACGTCCACTGCTGAACAGAGCTTACAGAGCCCTACCTTATTGATATCTAATCACGCCGATGGGAAGCGGCTTGCACCCACTGTGAACCTGCGGCCTTACCTGATCCGTCCATCGTGCTCGTGCCATGTTTTGCTTGTAACACGTTGGTAGGTGGTGATACATGCCAGCACTGTAGTAGTTAATTCATATAAAAAAAAATGTTTGTATATCTCATTGTCAGACAACATCGTGGGAAATGTAGCCATGTCAATATTCATTAAAAAACTGTTTAAGAGGGAACGATGGGCACCATTTCTCCATACAAACGTAATCCCCTGTTTCCTCCCTGGATAATGGCTTTAGAGCTAATTTTTTTACTGTGTAATCTGTATCTACCACAGCTATGCCCCTATGTTTCGTTTTTTTCCATATTTCAGTTAACATAAGAAATATGAGCTTTCAAAAACTGAAAAAAATTGCCCAATTTCAACGTCATTTTCAGACACTCATCAGAAAAGAATCCCTGATATAAACAAAAAAAGGAAAACATAGGGGCATAGCTAAATCTGTCTTCTAATTATTTAAAAAAAAAATAATTTTATTGGTCCAGTTTTCGAGAAGAAAACAGGGGATTACGAAATGCTGTTTTGATCAATTTTACGCACCTAATAACGGTCTGAGCTGCAGTTGTCCCGCTCTCGCTGTACTGACACGGAGGGATTCGGGCGAGACAGCGACCTTTCATTAAAATACCTATTTCTCAAAAGTCTCTCAGCCATCGTACCCTCTTAATAGTGAGAAAATTCTTCTAACTTATTTCAGGTGCGAGCTTTGGCCCAAGGAAATGCACCGAACCCAACTTGCGGCTCCATCACCACTGTCGAAATTCTGAACCCTCGTAAGTGGAAACGTTATACGGAGTATAAGACATTGCGTGTGTTACTTGGCAATGGCCAAGTAACGCTGTACGGTACGAGTGAACACCGTGCAATGGACAGAGTAATCGTGTGCTGAGTCGTTGATCAACCAAAGACGTCAAGATCAGCTCAATGGTACCATATTATTGTGTGGTCATAATCATAAGAGCTATGCAGTGCTACGTAGTGCTTACTAATTTCGTGTCAATACCACAATAAGGTGATACACGGATCTAGGTTAACTACTTAACTCCGAGTTAACTGATAACCCAGGGTTAGGAAGTGTCCAATTGTATGGAACTGTCATTCTTAACCCACTGGGTGAAGATCAAGGTCGAAGATTCCGTTGCATAGATATTTACATATACACAGATACATAGATAGTTACAAGTGAAGCTAATGACGTTGTTTCTTCGTGAGTTGGGGTAAAGAGCAGGTGCGGGAGGAAAGATGAGCCGTGTAACTTCGTCGGAATGTATTTAAAAAGTAACAAAATAAATAGGGATGTTGACGCAATTAAAAATTATTCGAAGACATCAACTCCAGTAAAAAACGCTTTATTTTAGCCCTGAAAACTAGATTAATTTTCGATTAACTGCAAAATTAAGTAGATTTTTTGTTGCTTTAAAACAAATAAATAGTTCGTTGATTGAGTTGGCGAACAAGTGACGTCATAAGTCGCTATTGCCATTCAAACTCAATGGGAGAATTGTGTTTTGACAGCTCATTAAAAGTACGTCAGTTGATTGGTGGTGTCAACATCCCTATTATGTTTATGTATATACCTAATAAGGACAGTTTTATTACAGCGCCACCTGTTAGCATATTCGGGAACTTTATACATTGTCTTCGATCTAATTGACAGCTAATCAGGTTGTATCCTAGTGATCAATTAAGTCATCTAGTTTTCATGAAAAATAAATAAATAAAATAAATAAATATTAGGGGACAATCTTACACAAATCGACCTAGTCCCAAACTAAGCAAAGCTTGTACTATGGGTACTAGACGACGATAAACATACTTATATAGATAAATAAATACTTAAATACATAGAAAACATCCATAACTCAGGAACAAATATTCGTGCTCATCACACAAATAAATGCCCTTACCGGGATTCGAACTCAAGACCTCTTGCTTCGTAGGCAGGGTCACTACCAACTAGGCTAAAGCGGTCGTTAAAGACAAAGTCGTGGGAAAGGACATAGATGGCGCTGTTCTTAACAGACGCGTTAAAAAAGTGTCTTGTGTTCTAGGGTTCTTTGTTCTTAAAAGGTTTTGTTTCTCCCCAGCAAACGCGCCAGCAGTGATATCATTCGCGTTCTACATCAGTTTACTGGTGATACTGTTCCTGCAGCTACTCTTCGCACTGATATCGGCTGGTCTGGCCATCATTAACTCCACTAAGAACCCTACGGAACCCATCTTCGGACTGCCAGGTAAGCTAATCCTAACTAATGTTATTATCATCATTAATGGAAGGAAAGCATCGTGGGGAAATCTACACACAACTGAGAAGAAAATTAATGGTGTGTGAATTTCCCAATCCACACTGGGCGTGCGTGGGAACTATGGCTCAAGCCCTTTAATTCTGAGAGGTACCCTGCGCTCTGTAGTGGGACGTGTATAGGCTGGGATGATGAAGATGGTGTCGGTTTTTGAATTATATTTCTTTGTTTCATTATTTCAGGTTGCTTCTGGAGCAATGTCGTCGCGTCTGTGCTAGGCACGACGGTTCTCTTGATGTTCGGCATATACTGGGCCACGTCAGGTCTAAACGAGCACTTGGGTCTATCCTACATCGTGCTAGGCATGTACACTGCGAGCTCTGGGATTGGCTACTCCTACTGGTGAGAGAACGTCTATTTGAAACTTTTTACAATACGTTTACTTTTAGTTTACCACTGACTGGCTTGCCTTCTTTCATTTCCAACTTTAACACCATACAAATAAAGTAGCTATTACAAAATCTGCAAACGTGGGTAACAGTATTCTAAAATTGGCTTTATTTTGTAGGTCGTTAAAGTTGAATACGAAATGAAGGCAAACCATCTGTCAGTGGTAAACTTTATGTAATTGTACTGTAACGAGCTAGATAATAGATAATATTAAATCAGCAGATATCGACCAGTTTAGACAGTTTGATACGACATAGTTCATTTGAGACTTATGGAATAGAGATGCACACGTTGTGCGTGCTCTTTCACTAAGAGAATCGCTCCCAACTATGTAAGGTAAATGTACCAATGCTCGACACCTCAACGCCCAGTAGATGACACCCATCTGTCACCTCTCTTACTATGACATAAGATTGAACGTGCCATGTATTGGGTCGGTGTCGAGCACAGAGACGTTTACCTTATTCCATTATTTTCATTCGTCAAAAAGTAATTTATTTCTAAACAGTATTTTCTTCTGAGTTGTTATTAAATTAACTAATATAATCAACAGCATTATATAAAATGATATTAAAAAAAATCCTGAAAACAGCACGGTTCTATAATATTTTATACCAAATTATGGCAACTAAAGTTATGACAAATACCTTTAACGACCGCTTTAGCCTAGTTGGTAGTGACCCTGCCTACGAAGCAAGAGGTCCTGGGTTCAAATCCCGGTAAGGGCATTTATTTGTGTGATGAGCACGAATATTTGTTCCTGAGTTATGGATGTTTTCTATGTATTTAAGTATTTATTTATCTATATAAGTATGTTTATCGTCGTCTAGTACCCATAGTACAAGCTTTGCTTAGTTTGGGACTTGGTCGATTTGTGTAAGATTGTCCCCTAATATTTATTTATTTATTTAAATTAAATTATGGGAAACAAAGTGATTCGATGCTTTTGTATTTTCAGGGTACTCATAGTGGCTGTGCTATGTTCTCTGACCAACGTGTGCCTCATAGAGCTGAGAAAATACCTTCTGGAGAGAGATCCCCCACCACCCGTCATTAAAGTGGAGAATCATTCTGACGGAACCATCTTCTTGTACTAAATTTACATTATGAAAAATCTAGGAGTGAAGTTAACTTTTTAATTTTTGTTAAAAAATACTGGCAACTCTTTGGTGGTTTTTGGCTAAAGGGCTCGACTTCCATCGCCAGAAATAAATTAAAAAAAAAAAACATTGTACTTGCGCTGTCATTTGACCAACATTATGCCAAATTTCAAGTCAATCCGACTAAGAACTCCGGTCAAATCTTGCGAGTCAAGTTTGACTTGTAAGATTTGACCTAAACGAGCATAGTTACATATTTATGTTAAAGTTATTTATTAGTAATATAAGATTCTTAGCTGTTTTGTATGAATAAATTTTATTAAGAAATAATTTCGTATTTGTATAACTACGATGTTAATAAAGTCGTACCCTAACTACCTCGTCTGCTAACAATTTTATTCGTTTTTCGCTAATATTGCGCGAGATCTATTGATAAAGGTATAGCTAAACCATTTAAATGAGTCCTCGCTTGCGCGTGCAGGGGAGTAAATATTCAGCGTTTTTACGGCGTTTTTTTTTGTCATTACCATTTGAGCAGAATTTATTAAAATGGTTGATGCTTAGGGTTAACTTTTTATGAAAACTGAAGACAGTACTGATGCTGAATCTAGTTTGATGAAATTTCGCGCGATTTGTCCTTCGGTTGTGGTAATAATCGTCGAATGGTAATGACGTTTAACCGCGCGGTCAAAACGCTCGAATATTCACCCAGGGGCTGGGGGGTATGACGACAAAGGGGCTGAGAGAGGTGCGGGCGGCAGGCACACGAGGCGCGCTCGCCGCCCGCACCTCTCCTCACGGCCCCCTTTGTCGTCATACTTATAGTATAAATCTTCCGAGGTGAATTTTTCGCTTCGAGCCCATATCATTCAAAACAAACGGTATCGTCATAGTATTAAGGTTCAAATTTAATGTAATGGCTCGAAGCGAAAAATTCACCTGGGAAGATTTATACTATACTTCCGAACCCCTGTACCGCACCGCGTGGACGAGTAAAATTAAAATTTTATAGTAAGTATTGCTATAAAATAAACATAACCTAAGTCAGTCTGTAGATCCTGACTTAGTCTAATGTGTGTTATAGTTAGATCCCTTTTACTTATACATTCAGTAGGTACACCATAATGCCAGTTGTTGTCTTATTTCAGACGTGTCAGGGGGGTTACTACGAAATTCGAAGTTCGAAGTTCGGATCGTGCGGTCCCTCTCACTCTCGTAATAAATACCTTTAGCGTGAGCGGAACGGCATGAAACGAAGTTCGAATTTCGCGCTTCGTAGTATAGGGCCTGTTCTAAATAAATATATATTTACTAGCTGTTGCCCGCGACTCCGTCCGCGAACAATAGGGGCATAAAAATAGCCTACGACCTACCTATTTTCAGATGTACCGAATATAGAGAAAAAGTTTCAAAAAAATCTGTCAAGCCGTTTCGGAGGAGTTCGATAACAAACACCGTGACACGAGATTTTTATTTATTAGATTAGTAGATCACGCGACCAAAAAAGTTAGCCTAATTAACAGTTTCAACGAAAATTATAAAACATTAGGTACTTACTTACAATAAAGGCATTGGCTGTCAATGGAACACATACGCATTCAGCCAAGCATTACGGCATGGAATAATTAAGTAGCGAGTTTTTTGTCTTAATTAGTCATATTATAAATTTTATACTGCCAGTGAAATATTATTAAATTAAATTATTAATTTCTTATTTAGTGACTTAAACCAGAAAAGTTAGAAAATGTTAAGAAAAAAACACGGTAAATGACAATGTTATTGTCCACACAGCCTATCTCTATACAGCTTAACTCCTTGGTTCAAATTGATTACTTACATATTTTATAAATAAATTTACTAAAATACCTACTTTATCTACTGTTTTCATTAATTATTATATTGAACATTCTAAATTTTGTTAAATTAATTATTCCTTCAATAAACTCCATTGAAATATTTTACAACGATAATTTTGACCAGTTTCTAGACATTTTTATTTATTTATACTTATATTTTCTTTCTTTCCTTGTAGTCGAAATGAAAAGCAGAGTGTTTAACTCGGGAAAAACACCAATATCACCCTCGGAATATTGGCACCCTCGCTGTGCTCGGGTGTCAAGTAACCTCGTGTGATATTGGCTATTTTCCTCCCTTGTTGAACAATCTACTAATTTCGTCTATTAGTCTTTTAAAACTTGCTGTATTTTGACACGTTCCCACTTAAACGTAAGATTGTATCAACAACTCTCTTTTGCTTTCGCATCTTCATGTTTATCTCTGATACTTTTTATGTTAAAAGATATTTCAAACTACCTATGGAAACAGTTTTCAGTAACACTATATCTAAATCCTGGATGACAGGGCTTCCTCATTTGTTTAGGCGTTCAAATAGTGACATTTAGCGTCAGGTGTCCACGATATGGGACCACTTAAATCTTAACAATGTGCTGTTGCTAGCAGGCTGTCATAGAAAGCAACCGTTAACACCTATACAGGCGAATTTTACGTGATACGAAAATTTAAGTTTTCAGCTATTTTTATTTGGTCTTGTTAAATTAGGATGGATGATGGATGGATTCATAGGTACTTTGACTTTGTGACCTAATTTGAACAATTAAGTTAACGCATTATATTGTCCAGGTCGTCGCTCCATCTTGTTGGAGGCCTACTTCCATTACGTTTTCCGGTCCGGCGCAAGACCGATCTGTTTAGCGAGCCTTGGGGGAGGCCTTTGTTCAGCAGTGGTGGTTTTACGGCTGAAACGATTATGATGATGATGATTATACTGTCCAGCGTTAACTGAGTTGGAAACATTTATTTTTTATCACATTTCTACTCAGAATCACAAGCACTATCGATTTAAGCAATACAAAAAAAGTGTCCCACTTTTAATTGTCAGTTTTGTGACGCAGTTAACCATACATGTTGTATGGACCGTCACAAAACTGACTAATAAATTTTGTATGAAAAATTAAAGATACCTAATTAAGGCAAAACGGGTTTTTTTTTTCTGAAGTGAAAAGGAATTAGCGTACCTAGGTATATGAATTAATTATTAATCAGTCATAAGAATTGTAAATAACGATTTTAAACAAGTAAAATCTCTTGTGCTATAGTTCATCAATATTTGTGTTTTTAGTAAAGCGATGTAATAAGTAAATCAATCTACATCTGTCTTATTCATAGGTCTATTATAAAAAAAAAACATTGTGGCAGGTGATCTACATTACTGTTTTAGATTGTTAAGTGCACACTATGACGTTATGAATAAGCAGCAATGTATCTCGTGTCATTTGCACTTCCGATCTCTCCCAATGAATTGTCGAGTGCCAAAGTGGAAGTAATCGTATTGTAATCGTGTAGGGTTCCGTTATGTCACTCGGATATTTATGCAACATACTTTGCACACTTTTGTTGAACCCTGACGCATAAAAAAATTACACAGTTTAGTCAAGTATGACAGCTAGTAAGGCGACCGATGTTACCACAGCAATCCTAATGGCCCATAAAAAGTGTAATGCGAGCAATGGCGGAGGGTAAATAATTTAGCCGGGGCCATTACCACGCGCCTGCCGCTTGCCGCGTCAAGAGGGGATGGTATTGGCAGGTGATGGTACAGTCAATGCTTTGGTAATAGTAAGACAACTTAAGAACGCATTCACATTTATATGACGTATTGTGTCGTTATCACGGTTGCGTTTATATTTCTCTGATGCATCAGGACACATGACGTCAATCAGAGGTCGTATTTGTCTAACGCTTCTGACGCTTGCCTTCGCTTTCACCGTCTCTTTCTGTCATCATCTTATACCGTTTGAGAGAAAGAAATAGTGATTGCGAAGGCAAGCGTCAGAAGCGTTAGACAATAAGCGTACCGGCTTAAGGAAGCAATTGTAAGAGCTGGTTTGGGCATTTTAAAACACATTGAATGGTAAGTTCAAAGTCAAATATATTTATTCAAAACCTTAGGCTTCAATTCAAGCACTTATGAATGTCGAAAAGAATGCCACCGGTTCAGAAAACCCTGTTGAGACGAATCCGGCATGAAAATCTACAAGGTATTTAAAAAAAAATAGATCTACAATATTATTAAATTACATATATCTAAAGTATTTAATACAACTATTTTTTTAACACAGTACGCTATTTGAGTAAACTTCCCTGTCCACGACATAATCATTAATTTTATAGTACTCTTTAGATATTAATGTCTTCTTCACGATGCATTTGAATAGTGTATCCGTATAGTCGGTTATTGGTGGTATATAAAACGACGGCAGGGTTAGAAACCTATTTCATAAAAAAAGGTCTTAAAGATTTGCGTGTTCCTAAGCTATTATTAAATACAAATTATACTTACTCCTTTCTAGCTAAATGTATAAGAAATATCCTCGGCGCGGATAAAACCGTAAGCATACTGTTATTTACTCGGACACTGTGTCCCACATGACCTGTCTAAACTAATAAAGAGCATAAGAGCACAAAGCAGTACATTACATGTAAACGAGGGTTTTAGGGGAAAAACCTTACGTGTCACTAGTAAGCCCTTTTCAATTGGCTTTCAGATACTGTCGCACTTACTCTTATATACACGTAAATAAAGTTAGAAGGAAAACCTTTATGTACAGTGCTTCTATAGTCAGAGTTCCGTACCTCAAAATTTTATTTCGCATGAGCCTGAATAGGATCACTTCATTTTCTGTCATAATTCATAATTCATAATTTCTTTATTGTACATAAATATCTATTACAACAGAAATAACAATAAGAAGATTTTTCACATTAAAAACCAGGCGATATAAATGTACGTAACAATTTCACAATTTTGGTTGCACTGGCCCCTACACTAGGCTCAGCCTGTTTCGTAGGTAGCCAATTTCTATGCGAGTTGACATAATTGATGCGAAAAGCTAATAAGAATCCCTTGGCTAAGAAACAAATGGATCTAAGTAAAAACCAAATACTATATCTAAGATTTAAATTACAAATACGGTAGTTATGTGCATGTGTGTGTGTGTGTGTGTGTGTGTGTGTGTGTGTGTGTGTGTGTGTGTGTGTGTGTGTGTGTGTGTGTGTATGTATATGTGTATTTTTGTGTATGAGTGTAAATGTGTGTGCTTGTTATTTTATTTTATTATTATTATTTAGTTACTCTCATTAGGGCCTCTATATCGTTATATGAGAGGGAGCGAAGCCATGCTGAGATTTTTTTCTTAGCGTCCTTGACGGATAGGTTCTTAATAAGAATCCTAGAATTGGTTCTGTTATAAAGAAAAGGATGAATGAAGTTAGGTAACCTTTTAGCGAAAGCTGAGTTTGTTGGAGGCACAAAGACTTTATACGTGCGCTTTTGTAACATGGAATGGTAATTAGACGACCCTACGACCATGGGGACGCTTGACACCACTCTCAGGACAAACATCCCACGGACAGTAAGAACCTCCATATCGCTGTACACATTCTTAGTTGGGTACCTAATGGGTTTCCGAAGGATGACCTTAAGGACAGCCCTTTGCGCCCTCTCCAGCAAAAGCATGAACGTTTTACATGCGCCCCCCCACGCAGTTATGCAATAAGTTAGTACAGACTGACCGATGCTAATGTATACCGTTCTGAGTAATGCCTTGCTAGCCGAATTGCGCAAGTTTTTAAAAACGTATATTAGTTTGCGTACCCGTCTTGCTGTAGTTTTTACGTGTTCCCTGAAATCCAGTCTATCATCAATTACTACGCCGAGGTACTTAATGACAGGAGCCCTATCAATTTTCTGGCAATGACAAGAAGTTACATGTAAGCCATTCCGACTACAGCTGTGAACTCTGATGCTGGATAATGAACCCGGAGCAGACGCCTTTGACTTATGGAAGCAAAGGAATTTGGATTTCATAACATTGAGTGTCAGCAGGTTACCCCTTAACCAGTCAGCTACCACTCCCATACCACGCTCCGCGGACACAACAACTTCAGCCCAGTCACTTTCATGAAAAATAATCGCTGTGTCATCAGCATAACAAATGACATCAGCGTTAGGTATTTTGCCAGAGACAATATCATTAATGTAAACATTAAATAATATTGGACCGAGAAAGCTGCCCTGAGGGACTCCAAAAACGACATCCGTAGGATTACTTACATCTTGGCCAATCTTCACACGTTGCGTCCGACCCGAAAGATAACTACCAAACCAGTCGAGAGCAATTCCTCTCACACCCATGAGCTCCAACTTTTTAAGAAGTATGGGGATGGAGACAGTATCAAATGCCTTGGATAGATCTAGGTAGACACCAAGGCAGGCTTCATTGCAGTCCAAGTATCCTGAGATTAGTTTTGTCATAAGAACCACAGCATCTTCAGTCGACCTCCCTGCACGGAAACCAAACTGTCGATCCGAGAGTAAGGTGTGCTCTTCCAAAAAACTGACTAAGCGCTTACAAACCAATTTCTCCAATAATTTTGAAAGTGCACCGAGCAAAGAAATTGGCCTATAGTTGCTGGGATTCGATTTATCGCCTGCCTTGTGAATTGGTATAACTACAGCTTCTTTCCATTCGTCCGGAAATCTTCCCTCAGACATGCTAAGATTATATATGTGTGTTAGAGGCTTAATGATGTGACTTTTGATTAACTTAAGCAGGCGATTTGTAATTCCATCAAGGCCAGGAGAACTATCTAGTTTTAAACCATTTATCAAAGATTCTACTTCGGATTCATCAGTTGCCTTTAAGTACAAAGATTGGGAGGGGGATACTTTTGAGGTCATTCCATGCGCTAGATCTTCTTGGGTCCTGTTTATAGTTTCCAATATGTCGTTTGCCAGACTTCCACCAACGCTCGAAAAGAACCGATTACAAGAATCCAGCGATTAAACTAACGAGCTTTTTGTTTGAGTTAATTCGAAGGGACTTTGAACGTTTTTCTTTGTGTACGTTATGTTCTTAATAGTGTCCCAGAGTCTTTTTGGATTGTTTTTATTTTCTTCTAACTAGGCCGATTCATAGTTATATTTCAATTTCCTTAGCAGGTCATTATGGAAGTTCTTGTAGCGGGTGTAAATCTGTTTCGGGGTTTGATCATTTGGATTTTTACGACATTTAAGGTGCAGATTATCTCTGTGCCTCGAACACCGTATGAGACCGGGGGTCATCCAAGGTTTGAACGCAAACTTGGACCGACTGACAGGGACAAAAGTTGTGTGTCTGGAAACAGAATCAAAGAGCAAACTGTTGAAGGCACTGACCGCCTCCGACACCGTGTTCGAGGATATGACTCCGCTCCAATCTGACCTGCTAAGCTCGTCTTCTACAGATTTACTGTTGATTTTTTTAATAAATTGCTTTTTTAGGGTTTGTTTCCTCGACTTAGTGCACACACCTGTTATAACAAGGTCATGGTCGGTAACATCAGATTTACAAACAACTGATACAGCCTGCAATCTAGAAGAAACATTGACGTGATCTAGACAAGAATCGGCGCGTGTAGGCTTAGTCACTGTTGGCTTCAAATTTAATTCAGCAAGAAGACAAAGATAGTTGGCACAATTGGCTGTATGTGAGATGTTTTCTGACAACGTGTTTATATTTATGTCCCCCGCAATTATCAGACATGGCGAGTCCTTTATTGACGAAACCGTGGAAATGAGTGAATTGGAAAAAGCTGCGATATCAGTGAAGGACGGGGACCGATAGATACCCAGGACGTTAAAACGGTCCTTAACAGCAACGTGCAAACAATCCGCTTCACAAAATGTTGGCTCTGATACTTGCGGCGTCCACAAATTATTTACATAGATGACGACACCTCCAGCCTTATTAGTAGATTTGTGAGTTCTAAATGACTGGAATCCTACAATTTGTGGAATAAGAGAACCTTCATTAAGCCAGCATTCCGTAAGGACAATCACATCAAACGTCAGGTTGAATCTTAATGAAACTAGACAAAATTGGTCAAAGTTCTTTTGCAGGCTCCTAATATTGTATGCGAGTACTTTGAGATTAAATTTTTTATCTATAATAGGCTCGCATAACTCTGGGCAATCAATGACATGGCAAGGTGTGTCTTCTTGATCAATTTCTAACAACATATCAGAATTAGCCATTTTCATACAATTTAAGTCCACGGTACATTCGCCTGTGACGGTGTACCTGCCAATGATGGGGAGAGCAGCGAGTCATTTGAGTTGAGAGTAATCGATGACATAGAGTAACAGACAAAATGGTATTGATGATGTATTTTGAGTGTGTAGTGAAAGTGTAGCTGTGTGACATAAATAAAGTGGTTATCACAGTAAAATTAAACAATTTAGGCTCAATCAAAATCAGTTTCAGAAAAACAGCAAGCAGAAAAATATTGTCCATTTCTTCAAACTTCCACCGTCGGGGTCGAGTCAGACTTTTGGAGAATGCGGGCCATGTGTCCAAGTGATCTGACGACGATTGCTTCAGACCATTCACCCTTGCCTTCATGCTTCTTAACATAAATTTGCCCCCACTTTGTCCAACAGTACTTATAGCCGGCAGCTTTGAAATTTGTTCTGCATTCCCGAAATAACTGCCGGTTTGCGCGGGTCAATCTGTCATCTTAATATATAAAAAAAGAAACTGACTGACTGACTGACTGACTGACATATCAACGCACAGCCCAAACCACTGGGCCTAGAGATTCCAAATTTGGCATGTAGGTTCCTTATAAGGTCTAGGGGTGCACTAAAAAAAGGATTTTTCAAAATTCACTCCCTAAGGGGGTAAAAAGGGGGTTCAAAGTTTGTATGGGGAAACAAGATTAGTTCGGCTATTTTATTCGAAACTTCACAGAAATACTCCTAATGATAAATGAGTAAACACGTGTTTCAGGTTTTTTGAGAATTCAACCCCTAAAAGGGGGGGAAAGGGGTAACAAAGTCTGAAAATCAACATGGGTGTTGTTTCTATGGTTTATCGGGTCGCTGGTTATGAAAACAACAACTGTTTTAAAATCCGATGTGGCATACGTAAAGTACCATCTCCCTGGATGGGGTGCGATGGGGTTGAAATGTCTAAATATCAATATGGGTGTCGTTTTTAATGTATAGCCCAAACCACTGGACCTAGAAACTTGAAATTTTGCACATAGATACCTTATACAATGTAGGTATCCACTAAGGAAGGATTTTTGGGAATTCCCACGGGAACGGGATTTATATATTGGATTCCGAGTGACCCTATCTCAGTAACTATAATAACTAGACTCTTCAAATTTGATACACAAGTAGGAATTGCATTAGTTAAAACATTAATTTCAGGATTTTTCAAAATTCTCACGGGATAAGGAAAAAACGGGATTTATATATTCAGTTCAACGGAATCCTATGAACTATAATTACTAGACTCTTCAAATTTGGCATAGAAGTAGGTAATTATAATAGTAAAAAACAGTTTTAAGGATTTTCGGAAACTCCCACGGGATAAGGAAAAAACGGGATTTTTCGTTTTAATGGTCGTAGAAAGCTGAAATTCGGCATGTACATTGCTTGGGAGTGTAGAGGAGCATTGAGAGAGGACTTTCCGAAATTCCGACGGGAACGAGAAAAAACGGGATTTATATATTCAGTTCAACGGAATCCCATGAACTAATTACTAGACTCTTCAAATTTGGCATCGAAGTAGGTAATTATAGTAGTAAAAAAAAAGTTTTAAGGATTTTCAGAAATTCCCACGGGATAAGGAAAAAACGGGATTTTTCGTTTTACTGGTCGTAGAAAGCTGAAATTCGGTATGTAGGTTGCTTGAGGAGTGCAGAGGAGCATTGAGAGAGAACTTTCTGAAATTCCTTCACACGGGAACGAGAAAAAACGGGATTTTTCGTTTTACTGGTCGTAGAAAGCTGAGATTAGGCAAGTGGGTTCCTTGGCGAGTGTAGGGGAGCATTAATAAAGCATTTCCCGAAATTCTTACGGGAACGAGAAAAAACGGGATTTTGCGTTTTACTGGTTGTAGAAAGGTAAAATTTCAAAATTCAAAAGTTTGTACTGTAAATAGGCCACAAAGGGCTCTTTAACCGACTTCAAAAAAGGAGGAGGTTATGCATTTCACTGTATGTATGTCAATTGTGGACCGATTTTAAAAATTCTTTTTTTATACGAAAGAATATAATATACTCCTGAGATGGTCCCATTGTCAACAAATCAGGATCTGATGACGGGATCTCAGGGAAATCGAGGGCAACCTTCAAATTTTGTAGGCACGCATTACGTTTTTCATATATTTTCTCAAGCTATTTAAGTGTTTGCGTCTGGTAGACATCATCTCATGTTGATGAGCTGATGATGGAAGGTAAAACTCCTTAACGGTTAGGAGTTGAGGATATTTTTTCAAATATTATAGGTACGTATAGACCGATAGTTGTATTTTTGCATGTTATCCAGGTGAGCTGATGATGGAAGGTTAAACTCCTTAACGGTTAGTAGTTATAGGAAGTTTCTTTAAATATCATATGCATGTATAGACCTTTAGTTGTATTCTTTCTGGTTATACAGATTTTTAGTGCTCGCTTCCGAATTAGTGAAAAACATTGTATACAAAGAAATACTGTAAAGGATCGTATCTACCTGAAGTTTAGTCGTGCTTGCTTGCACGCTTGCTTGCACGCTTACTTGCACGCTTACTTGCACGCGTTCTTGCACGCTTGCATGCTTGCGTGCATGCATGCCTGCTTGCATATTGCTTGCATGCTTGCATGCTTGCTTGCTTGCCTGTATGCTTGCTTGCTTGATATCTTGGTTCTTTGGAATACTCATGGTACACGCGAGCGAAGCCGCGGGCAAAAGCTAGTTAATGTATATCCTGTTCATAGGGCCCTGGAGTTCTAGGTGTTCAGTGGTTAGACGCTTTGATTTCACCGATTTATAAAATTGATCACGTGTTTGGCGCCGGCAGAATCTAACTACGAGGGGACGAGGGAGATCACTCGTTCTATTTCTGGCGGGGCCGGCTCGTACAATGCTATCGATATCGGCGTCGGTTGACTTTGCGCCCGCTACAGCAGCTAAGGTAAGGAATAGGTGATGTGGGTTTTCTGTGGAGGTTTCCGTAATTCCAGCAATCTCAATATCCTTCGCTAGGAGAGCCTGTTCCTGGAAATGTACCTGCTCCTGAAGCTTCTCGCAGGTGTCCATCAGTTCAGCAACAGCAGGGCCCCCAGTGTACTGCCCCGCTGCGGGGGGGTTCTCCTCAACTAACTTCAAGCGAGTTTCAAGTGCCTCTATAGTGTGGGATTGGTCAGTAATTTGTACTTGTAATGCTACGTTTACTTTTTCTACTTCAGAAATCTTAACCTCATATGCGGCCATCGAGGCTACCAATTCGTCCATCCTATTTTCACAACGACGTACTGTTGAGGTTGCTACTTCAAGCTCTGACTTCATGCAACAGATATCCTGCCTGAGTAGCTTAATTTCTTCTGTCAAGTTTATTAGTGGCGAGTTTGTGTCAGCACACGGCTCAGATTCAATACAGGGTGGCGCGGCGGCCTTTGGTTTTCTGACCGTCACGTTATCCGGTGTCCGAACAGGGGTCGACGTGTTGACCCCCCCCTTTTTCTTAGCGCACAGGCACACTGGGCAACTCCAAGATCTCCTGTTCTCAGGGGCCGCATTTTCCAAATTTACACAAACGAGATAGAAAGGTTTTTTGCACTTACTGTCATTGCAGCGTACATATTCCTTGTCTGCAATTCGTAGTTCGCAGCCCGCACAGGTTGTGATTGCTGTTTTCGACATGGTCAGCGGCTCCCGTATTGTTCAGCGACAGATGAGCGATACTATCGCTAATTACGCGGTCTCGTGGTAGGAGGCGGTCAAACGCGGCGAGCGGCAGCGATGAGTCACGCAGCGGGCGCAGCGCGAGTTGGGGCAGGTCATGGACGGCAACGGAATTTTTAAATTTCGTTCAATATTTTTGCTTGCCGTACTTCCAATTTTACACTGATTGAAATTTTAATTGCACAAGTTGAAAGATTTATGTTCCAGCTTGCTGATTATAACTTTAAATTTCCAAAAACGATAAAAAACACGCAACTTAGGAAATAAAAACGCAGGAGCACTTTACGTGGGTGTTTTCTTATTGACGTTTCGCTGCGTTACTTCAATTTGTCTGTCAAGATTTTTTTTTTAAGAATTCGTGAAGTGTTTAAGGCAAAACTAGTACTCAATACTCAAGCTTGCGTTCAACAGATACGTTTTAAAAATGTATTTTTATTTCATAAAACGTATCAGTGTTGGGTCTTTTTACAAAAAGCCGCGAGGCTGCTAGACCCGCTTTTCCGGGTAGGCGAAATATAGGGGCTTGATATGTTTTTAAATTCGTACTGTTAAATAATTATAAATATTAAGTGTTTTGCAGAATAATAACAAAGAAGATACGCCGATAAAAAAAAAGTGGGAATCATAAACTTAAATTAAGGCCAAGTAGAACGTGCGAATTTGTTAGAAAATAACAAATTATTTGTTTTTCATTAAAAAAAATTAAAACCACTTGGACTTAATTACTGATTAGTTAAAGGGAGTATATTTTAATTTATTGTCTCTGTAACACGACGCACCCTGTATATACCACGGTGTATATACACCGTGAAATTTTAGTGGTTGTTTTCCCGAAACGAGGTGATTTAGTTTCGATTGTACAATCGATTTATCTACATCTACATCTACACTAATATTATAAAGAGGAAAGATTTGTACCTATTTTTGTATGTTTGTATGTTTGTAATGAATAGGCTCAAAAAGTACTGGGCCGATTTAAAAAATTCTTTCACCAATAGAATGCTACATTCTTCCAATTTGACATAGGCTACATTTCATTTTGAAAAAAATTAGGGATCCTTGGTAAAATTTGAACAATGTAACCGAAGGTGTAGAAAAATGAGTCTTAAAATGTCTTTCGTCGAATGCGCTGCCGAAACTATTAGCGATAGAACAAAATAATGTACAACAATATTGAAGAACATCATAATGTCTACAAAAAACTCCGCGGTAGCATATGTCCAACTATTGTAGTTATGTCACTACAACAACTTTTTTCATTTTAAACATTAATGAAAATGCTAACCAAATTCAAACCATGCTATTTATGTGTTTATATTAATCCTTATCCATTTAAATTATTTTATGGTAAAGACCATTTAACTACCTATAAAATAGTTTTTAAATTATTTAAATTGGACTTTCCATTCAAAAGATATTACGAATTAAAAAATTCAAACAGTAAACAAAACCGCCATAGCGCCGTGGCCGTTGTTTGCGATGCAGTCTGAAAAGCGCGCCGGGCATCGCGGCGGGCGGGGTGGAGGGGGCACTGAAATACAGGAGTGGGGCGTGCACGTCTGTAATAATTAATAAATAATAAATAATAATTTTTTAATAAATAAAAATATTTGTGAAAAAAAGTGTTTTATATCCAAATTTCCAAAAATAAATAGTTGTCTACCCCGTGCGAAGCCGGGACGGGCTGCTAGTAATTACTATTTTGACTAGAGTCAAAAATCCAATTGTGAAAAACGAAAGTTGAAAATGACCGCAAACCAATAGTAACGCTTCGTTGGTACAAGTAGCGTACGATCGTACGATAGGTTAGGTACCAACGAAGCGTTACTATTGGTTTGCGGTCATTTTCGACTTTCCTTTTTCACAATTGGATTTTTGACTCTAGTCCAAATAGTAATTATAAATCGATTGTACAATCGATACTAAATCACCTGGTTTCGGGAAAACAACCACTAAAATTTCACGGTGTATATGCGATAGGATGATGATGATGATAGAGTGGTTGAAAAGCCAGTAGAATCTACAGTCACTCGGTAATGTTTCCACAATCCACATTAAGCTCTCGCAATATCTCATTCAAAGCCCAAACATTTTCCTAAGCTCAGTGTAGCCTTTCAATTCTATTCAACTGGGGTATGTACTAGAAAGCCGTGCAGTCCCGGCCATTTTGCAGGGAAAGCCTAAATCTCGGGAATCCTGGGCATCATAATGTAGGGAAGGCTTTATGAAAATATGGAGGAGCCGTTTTAAAATGCTGCGGGGCTAGGACGTTAGATAAGTTTAGGTTGTAAACTTGTTTAGGGTTCCGTATGTGCATATACTAAGTGTCCCGTAAGTAGTACGACAAACTGAAATGGGAGATAGGTGGGCAGGTCATCTACCAAATATTAAAAAAAATTACCTCAGCAAAAGTCGCACCGTTTTCGAGAAATTTAGATTTATCTGATTTTTTGAAAAATTCACACCCGCACTAACATCCATACATAAAAACATCCATACATCTTCACAAACAAACTTTCACGTTTATAATATTGGTATTGTGGGATTACCCGTGACTACGAAGATAAGCTCAAGCCAGCTCCTGTCATCAGTGCTTTGTGGAAACCACGAAAGACAGTGGCTTAAGCCGTCAAGTATATAATGTACTGCCTTTTAGTTGTCAGTCTTGTTTAGCTGTTGCTAATGCAGACAGTGATACGTGTCACGCGCACGTTCGTGTAAACGGAGCAACCGGTAATTGCCGATTACTCCAAAAGGAGCCAGTCTCTCATAAAATTAATAGAGCTGCGGCAAAAAATTCACCATCACCACTTCAACACACAAATCATCATCATCATCCCAGCCTATATACCTCCCACTGCAGGGCACAGGTCTCTCAGAATGAAATGGCTCGGACCGTAGTTCCCACGCGGGCCCACTGCGGATTGGGAACTTCACACACACCATTGAATTTCTTCTCAGGTGTATGCAGGTTTCCTCACGATGTTTTCCTCCACCGTAAAGCTCATGGTAAATTTCAAATATAATTTCGCACATAAATTCCAAAAACTCAGAGATGTGAACCCGTACATGCCGTGCGTGGTGGCCCAGTGGTTTGACCTATTGCCCTCAAGCAGAGGATCGTGGGTTCAAACACAAATAAACATCTACTTAATTATATTATACGCATTTTATTCATTCGATGTCTAATTTCATAGTAACATTTATGCTTACGTATGACCTCCGCAATCGATATCCAAATAGAAATAACGTAAGTTTTATTTTTCAAAATGGGTTCGATTCCCGAACTGAAAACAAGTTTTTTTTATCTGTATGTACAGTTTTTCTTGTCCGTAAAATCTGTATGTTCCAAAGATCTGTAAGTATGTCTTATAGTTACAGACTTGCCCATACGGATCGATCTAAATGTAACATCCTGTATAATTAATCGAGTAGTTTGGAACTAGGTCAATTAATTGATGTCAATTGTCCCACAATATCTATTTATTACATACTAGCTGTTGCCCGCGACTCCGCCTGCGAAGAATTCGTTTATTGAGAACTATGCAATTTTCCGGGATAAAACTATCCTATGTTATTCTAAGGTCTCAAACTATCTCTATACCAAATTTCATGTAAATCCGTTCAGCCGTAATTGCGTGATTGAGTAACAAACCGCCCCCGCCGCCGCGGTTTAACGACCGCCTTAGCCTAGTTGGTAGTGACCCTGCCTACGAAGCAAGAGGTCCTGGGTTCAAATCCCGGTAAGGGCATTTATTTCTGTGATGAGCACGAATATTTGTTCCTGAGTTATGGATGTTTTCTATGTATTTAAGTATTTATTTGTCTATATAAGTATGTTTATCGTCGTCTAGTACCCATAGTACAAGCTTTGCTTAGTTTGGGACTAGGTCGATTTGTGTAAGATTGTCCCCTTATATTTATTTATTTATTTATTTAAATATCCAAACATCCAAAACCACCACATTTATCTTCATCCTCTTCTTTCTAATATATAAAAATCTCGACCGGAGTGACCGTGAGTGTCACGGTGTTTGTTATCGAACTGCTCCGAAACGGCTTAACTGATTTTTATGAAACTTTTTGTCCATATTTGGTATGTCTGAAATAGGTCGTAGGCTATTTTTATACCCCAATTCTTCGCAGACGGAGTCGCGGGCAACAGCTGGTAATAATATATTAGTAGGATACGTTTCAAAGGTTTACGTAATATCATCAAAACAAGTACAACACTACTTTTCCGACACTACGAGTACTTTATCTTCAGTCGTATCTAGAAAACGTTTGTCTCAAACTCACTTTAAAATCTAAGCTATCAAGTAGAGCGAAGCGAAGTGCTCGCTCCCTAGAGTCCTCCGTCTAGACTCCAGACGCGTACACATTTATTCTCCTTCCGTGGACTTACTTCATTCCAGATAAGGATAGACTTGACACGAGCCTTGCCCTGTGTCCTGTACTGTAATGCACTGTAATGCAGCTAACGAGCACACGCGACTCGGTCTGCGAATAGAAGTATAAAAACTAGCCTACGACCCATTCTCAGACCTACCAATTACCAGACAACAAAAAAACATAAAATCGGACAAAGCGTTTCGGAGGAGTTCGATAACAAACACCGTGACACGAGATTTTTATATACTAGAAGATTTATTATCTACTAAATCTAACAAAATCGTTTGAACAAAGCAATTAAGCATGTTGTCTGTTTTAACTACATTACTGTTACTCTTGGGATAAAACTGCGAGATATGGTCTCCAATCAGAATTAGATGCAAATTGAAGTCGACGTGCCCGGAGTGAGGCCCTGGGAGCTTGTTTGGTTCAAACCAGGAGCGAATATTCGATTACAGTCTGCGTACGTACAATATTTACTAAAATACTTAATCTATTTCTTAAAAAACTAAAGCATGAGTGTGTGTGTGAGTGTGTGGGTGTGTATGTGTGTGTGTGTGTGTGAGAGAATGTGTGTGTGTAACACCAACATGACATCAAACATGCGGATGCACTGTTTAGCATGCATTGGAGAGGCCTATGTTCATCAGTGGACGTCTTTCGGCTGAATGATAATGATGTAGGCCATTTTGATCATCAGAATCGCTCATCTATGCTGCTGACTGGATTTAAAGGCAATCAAGCTGTCGCTAGACGCTTGTGACTTGCAAAGGTCACAAGTAAAGTGTATGCCCACCGTGGCCGACGCCCAATTTGAGCCCTATCATTAATCATTTCCCTGGCTGTCCCCCGCTTTACATTAAAGGGGGCTTAATTATGTACCAGCTGTCACAGGCAGGTTCGGGATCGGTGCTTCTGTCATAAGCCTGTCAAGAGGCTTTCGGTTATGTGAAGTGTCTCGAAGACGCCGGAGTCGTCAGTCTGTGTGAAAATTTCTTGAAGCAACTATGCATCGTTGTTTCTTAAAAGTCCTATCTGAAAAATTGCATATACGAGTATGTAATAACAATTCCAAAAACTGTTACCGTTCAAGCTGATACAAAATTCAAATTCACTGTCGAAATCCATGGATGTGCGTTTGGAAATAATTCCGATCCGCATTGGCGTTCCTTAGTTTCGAAATAGCGTACCTACTGCGGATTTAGTTGATAATATATCATACTAAATACAAACTGAGACATGGATGCACAGAAGAACCCAGAAAAAAGACCAGCTCTGGGAATTGAACCCAGGTCCTCAGCATTCCGTGCTGCGTGCTAAACCCCTACACCACAACTGGTCGGGAGGTCGGGACTTAGACACTATAATTTTCCTATGCATCATAGGTACATCTTAGCTTGGTTAATCACTTATTGCAGCGATACTAGCGACATCTATGTTAATACTTTCAACGAGAGACGTCAACACTCCTTTGGAACTATCCGTTCACCCGGACAATTTATCTACCACCATTATTACCTTAGATCACTATCCCCGAGTAATATAGGCCTCTGAACCCTGACATAGGCTTCCCCAAGGTTCGTCAAACAGACCGGTCCTGTACCATCCGCATCCAACGCGTTCCCGCAACTTTAACCATCGCTCCATCTGTCAAACACACACATGACGTCTACACCGCGTCTTCCGGTCCGTGGACGGCAGGCATTCGAGTACCTTTTGACCCCATATCGGCCAACAGTTCTACGAGCAATGTGCTTGAGTGACCTTGAGTCTGGCGATTCTTTGACCTACGTCGGTGACTTTAGTTACTTTCATATCGAGATATTTCACCTAAAACTAAAAACAGCCCTGAGTCTAAAACCTAGGCTTTATTATAGTAAGTTCGGCCTTGAGTCAACCGTGTGTGAGCGAGACAGATAGTGCCTCGGATATTGGCCACATAAATAATTCCCCGCAGTCACCTATGCTACGTAGTGAGTATAGACGCGGGTGGGCATATAGTGAGAAGAGCTAGCGAATTAAATGACACTGAATTATTAAACAACCGGCCAAGTGCGAGTTGGACTCGCGCACCGAGGGTTCCGTACAAATTTATATGTATCTATGAACATCCAGTCTTAGCAGACACCTGCTCCTAAGCAAAATGTGCGCAGTGTGGGATCATTGTAGATTGGTTATTGATATGGACAGACAGACAAAAAAATATGATAATTTGCGGCATAAATGGCTGTATCTTTTGATTGCGTTGGCTTAGAAGTTTGATTTTCACACAGCTCCAAGAGACAGTAGATTTGAGTAGGTATTTGATATAAATTTCAGCTTGATACCTCCACGCGTTCCTGAGAAAAAGGGACGGACGGACAACAAAGTGATCCTATAGGTAAGGGTTCCGCTTTTTCCTTTCGAGTTGCGGAACCCTAAAAAATAGTCTTTACCTGCGGTTTTGTTCACTTGAACGTTTAGGAAAAGAAATAGATAAATGACGTACCAATCAAAAGTATGAAGCCTATAGAATATGCAAACGTTAGGTTGACTAACCAGACCAGTGCAAATATCGATTTACCTGTTTTTACAATACAATACAAATATTCAACCTAACGTTTGCATATTCTATAGGCTTCATACTTTTGATTGGTATGCCATTTGTCTATTAACCGAAACGGTGAAAATGTTTAAAAAATAATAATTAATCAAACTGGACTGAAATTTTAGAAAACCCTCTTGCAATATAAATAATTATTATTAACATTACTTAGGCGGGCTTGCGCGGACCTGGGTAAGCTACTTAACTCGAAGTTAACTGCTAACCCAGGGTAAACAAGTGTCAAAATGTATGGAACTATCATTCTTAACCTTGGGTTACCGGTTTAATTTTTAACCCTGAACTGTGCAAGTGGCCCTTCAATTAATATATAAAATAGTTTTCATCCATTATCCAGTTCGGTAAAGGTCGTTGTAAACTCGGATCTTAGACATATTATCTAGTATATAATGCTACGCTTCCTCACTATAGCCTCTCCGCAACTCGTTGGCGGCAGATAAATTTCACGTCCCAGGTGGAGTGTTATCTAAAAATTGGTTCACGCACTCCCGGGGAGATGCATTCTTCTGGAATATTCCAGGCGCTTCGATTCATTCCCGCATTCATTCCCGAATGGGAAGTGGGAAGTTTTGTGCGGGCTTGCTTAATGGTGATGAAACTTGACGGGTGACGGAAATATGGTTTTATGAGACGGCGCTCCAGCAAGTTTCATATATGGCCTCACTGTGTACGGCAGATCATGATCATCATCATCAGCATTCCAGTCTATCTACCACGACGACCGGATAGCCTAGTTGTTAGAGAACCTGACTACGAAGCTTGAGGTCCTAGGTTCGATCGGGACATATATTTGTGTGAAAAATACGAATATTTGTGCTCAAATCTTGGATGTTTAATTTGTATTGAAGTATGTATTTATCTATGTAAGTAAGTCTATCCGTTGTCTAGTACCCATAGTACAAGCTTTGCTTAGTTTGGGACTAGGTCAATTGGTGTGAATTGTCCCGTGATATTTATTTATTTATTTCTTAATTTTTGTATCTGTATGGCAAGATTCATCAAATCAGCCATCATTGATTAACTAACAAACATCCGAACATCTTCACAAATTTGCTCATTTACATATGTATAATAATATATTGGTAAGAATTTTTTTTAGCCTCTTCATCAAGTAAATGACGACGCTTTCCCTCAGTCAGGACGTCGCAGCTGCCATCCAAAATCGGCACGTAAGTAAAACGCACAGTTTCTATGACGTAGGCATTTGAATAAACCTTCAGACCTTTACCTTTTTGCAACCCAGAATATTCCAAACTGTGCAGCATCAAATCGTAATACATTCAAATGAGGCACAAACACATGTAAACTACGCATGGCGCGCTCACGAGTTATAGTAGCGTAGCGTTACGTTGAGGCGTTCAATTTATCTAGTATAATTCGTTCACGCTGGCGATTTGCGAACGTATTAACCCTTAAATCGTTACCGGAAATATATTTGCCGTCGAACAGGAATCAATGCCGATTCAAATTGGCAACATTAAGGCTGCGTTTCCACCAGAGATGTGCGAGGATGCGTTGCGAGGGATGTGTCTGTCATGAACCAATAGAAACACTTCATTCACTTAGGACCTTTTAAATGAAGTGTTTCTATTTGTTCATGACAGACACATCCCACGCAACGCATCCTCGCACAGCTCCAGTGGATACGCAGCCTTACGGTCCAAAATCGAATGTCTTGACAGGGTTGTCAAATGGCTTAAGGGTTTTTTTTTCTCCTACCCCCGACGTAGGGTCGAGGCCTGTTCTAATCTAATTACCATTCATACCAGTTCTCGTAGTACAAGTTCTCGTACTTTTATTCCGCATACAATTTCTTTCTTTCATCCATCATATCTTTTATAATCTTGTGGGATTTCTCCCACCTACAGCTGTGCTGCTTGGTTTATTTGTATAAAACATTAGGGACAAATGAGTGTACACAAGGATTTTAGATTTATTTCCTATGGCTAGGGGTTGTTTGCTGAGGTTAAAAGGTTAAAAAGGTTTAAGGGTTAAAAGCGAAGCGAGCGCGCAGCGTGTTCGCTTCGAGTTCGTCGCGTCTATTGACTATGTGCGAAGCGGGTGAGTACAGAAAACGATTGCAGTGCACAACATGGCAAAAATTGGAAATAAATTCGGAGGAAATGTTGTCAACGCTACGCGGCGAGACCGTCGTGCACGTAGCCAATAGGGCTGGGACGCCATGCATGACGTAAAATGATTTTCCATCGGGAAAACTCGGATCTCAATCGGAATACGATGGCGCCCGAACTGTCAATCGATGATTGTATTAAATGAGTGACGCTTTCATATCCATTAATATGGAACTTTATTGTTTAAGTATTTATTTATCTATATAATTATGTTTATCGTCGTCTAGTACCCATAGTACAAGCTTCGCTTAGATTGGGACTAGGTCGATTTGTGTAAGATTGTCCCCTAATATATTTTTTTATTTTTTTTTTATTTAATGTCAAAATGTCAAAGTGAAAAATGTAAGATGGCTACATGGCTGTATAAGATGTAATGTACTGAAGCTAATTGAGAGAGCACGATAAATACGAACATTTCCGATAAAGTAATACGAAGGAAAAACATTTTGCAGTACACACACACTCACGTACAGCCGGGGTAATAAAAGAGTCGTCAGTTGACATATTTGCTTTAGGGATTGCAATCCCGCAGCTCATTCAATCCCGCGGGATTGTTATGCGGGATTACTCATACCGCGCGGGATTCCGCGGGATCCCGCATCTTTGAAATTATGTTATAAAATCAAATTGAAACTACAGATTTTTGTGTTAAAAAAGCAACAGAAATTATTTATTTCCTATTAATTAAGTATAAGTAATAAATCAATTCAATTGAATTCAAATACAATTGGAAATCATCAAATAAAAAATAACAACAAATAATTAAAAAAAAAAAAAAACTATTAATCTGTTGTCTTAAATTAATCTCTAAAATGTTTGGCATAGTTTAATAGTATTGTTTAATTTTACCTTTAGGTACTCCTAACAACAGTTTTATATTTTTAATTCAGTCTTATTCATATAATGACTAATAATCAAATCACAACTTTCTCTTAGATGCTATTACTATGATATCAACCTATGGTGATAACTATTGAAAATAAGCTCTTAAGAAGAAAATGGCATTATTGTGTCGATTTACGCGAAAGTTTTAGCGCCAAATTTTTAATTTGTGGGATCCGCGGATCCGCGCTTCGAAGGTGCGGGATCCAGCAGATTAATAAAAGCAGCGGGATCCCGCGGGAATGCGGGATCCCGTTTTGCGGGATTGCAATCCCTAATTTGCTTGCACCAAGGCAATTATCAGTCATGTCAACATGTTATTTCAAACGAAACAGAATATCGCAAAACAAACCAGCAAAACAGAATATAGTTTAATAACTGACGAAGGTTTTCGTAGCCTGTCTGTACGTACAGTCAACCAATTTGATTCCTAGGCAACTATAGGATCTTGTCGCATTAACTACTAGATATTACAACGTCTGATATTCGACAGATAGTGAGGAGATCTGGCCGACATTAGTAAGCTCGCGATAACGTATAAAATACCGCATACCGATACAACAGAATAACTAACAGCACTAACGTACAGAAGGATCACTCTCGAACAAAAGTCAACTTTAGGTATAAAAATTTGCCTACTCTTACTACCGTTAACTGCTTGCACGCGAAATTGAAACTTATCATGTGATACGAGCGTTCATATTCCGCTGGGCACCGCTGAACTGAAACCAAGAGCACAGGGTTCCCACTCGCCGATATTTAGGCAGGTATATAAATCAAGAAAGATAACAGTGTGTATTAAATAGCATTAATTCAGTAAACTACATTTAAACGCAACAGTATCTTTTATACGGATTATAAGATCGTTTAGAAGTCATTGTTTGTTGCAAAAATCACAGAAAAATAATTACGCTCGACGCGGCTAGCGTGCGAACCGAATGCCGAGCGACAGCTACTGCCATACGCCTGCCCGGGAGGCGCGCCGGTCGAACATACCTAAACTGCGGAGTGGGTATGGGTGCGGTCCCTGCCGATACCGCACCCACACCTACCTATTTTGACCAAACTACCCTCTTTCATTTCAAATCGACCCAACCCACGAACAAAGACATAATCTGTTAGGAAAGTGCTTTAATCCGCAATAGCCTGTACAAATAGCAACCTATTGTTAACAAATCAACAAACGGACAAAGTAATCTCTTTGAGAATAATGGAACAATTAAGATACAATATTGATGGTTCAGCTAAAAGTTAAATTGCTTTGTATTATTGATGGTCAAAGATATTTATTTGTTTAGATGGTTAAATTTGAATTGAGATTGCCTAAGGATTTTGAGATTAAGACTACTGATTGAAATTGAAACGCAGAACTAATAAGTAATACGATGAATATAATTGCTTCCCAGTTTTTCACCTCTTCTGCTATTCTGATTGATATGATTTTATTTAAAAGGTCAACGGCTCACATATTCACTTGGTGGGTGCCGGAGAGCGGCCAGCGACGACCAAACAGACTAAGAAAGAGATGGTGGGACGATTTGAACGTTAACGTAAGTCCCAAAATAAGATCTATACCATAGTCTACCAAACTTATGGTGTACAATACTATAAAATCGAAAATGCCAGACAGTAACTAAGATTAACAAAATAAAAAATAAAAGTATTATAAACACCGAGCAATGTCGATACGTAACTCAATAACAATTATGAATCAAATGAATAAATAAATGAGGAAAAAGTCAATGTCATGTCGTATCAGGAGCTGAAAACGCTGGCAGAGAACCGAAAAGAGTGGCGATTACTCCACCGACAAGAGCTAAGCTCTTAAATTAATGATGATGATGATGAATAAATAAATAAATAAATAAATATCACGGGACAATTCACACCAATTGACCTAGTCCCAAAGTAAGCTAAGCATAGCTTGTGTTATGGGTACAAGGCAACGGATAAACATACTTATATAGATAGATACATACTTAAATACATATTAAACACCCAAGACCCGAGAACAAATATTCGTATTATTCATACAAATATCTGCCCCGACGCGGGAATCGAACCCGGGACCTCAAGCTTCGTAGTCAGGTTATCTACTACCTACTAGGCCATCTGGTCGTCTAATGTAAATGTCATTTGGAATTTAAAATTTTTCTTAAGTCATAGGTAAAATAGGACAGAGTTTTATTTTATGTGACATATACTGTTACTGTTATCAAAGTCACTCAGAGGGCGATGGAGAGGCCTATGCTCGGAGTTTCTCTGCGGGATCACATTAGAAATGAGGAAACCCGCGCAAGATTTAAAGTCACCGACATAGCTCGAAGAATCGCCAGACTCAAGTAGCAGTGGGCAGGGCACATCGCTCGTAGAACTGATGGCCGATGGGGCAAAAAGGTTCTCGAGTGGCGTCCATGTACCGGAAGACGCATTGTAGGTAGGCCTCCAACATGGTGGAGCGACAACCTGGTTAAGGTTGCGGGAACGCTGTGGATGCGGATGGCACGGGACCAATCTGTTTGGCGAGCCTTAGGAGATTCCTAGGTTCAGCAGTGGACGTCTTTCGGCTGAAATGATGATGATGATAATACTGTTACCCGAATATTGAAAAATCAGTCCTAAGTTAAATTTCCTGGAACCACATGTGTATGTACATAAATACAAAACAGTAGCAGAATATTACCCCGTAAACTAGTAAACTAACCAACTACGCGCATGAATAGCAAATAGAACACGTCGATATAGCAAACAGTTCATCAGGGATTCATAAAGTTACTGCATGTTGAGTTTAGTCGGTAGTCCAATAGAGGAAGAGCTGTAGTGGGATAGCACAGAAAAGTATCCATCAGATATCGTTTAAATCTTCATGTCTCAAAACTGAGAAGAAAGCTCAAAGTCACTCGAAGTATGAAGCAGGGCTGCATTATTATAGTTACGGCTGTTTACGGTGTATTATTTTGACATGACTAAAAATGTGTGCGGTACCTTCGGTGCGCGAGTCCGACTCGCACTTGACGGGTTTTTTCTACCAGCGCTATCGGATAAGTAAATCATCATTGCCAAGAAAGACAAGCAATTGGCAAGAAACTTCGCAGATTTTTAATTAAGGTTAACACGGTTTGCTCATTTCATCATTATTTCAGCCGAAAGACTTCCTTTGCTGAATATAGGCCTCCCCCAAGGCTCGCCAAACAGATCGGTACCGTGCCATCTGCATCCAAAGCGATCGCGCCCTTAACCAGGTTGTCGCTCCATACTATTGAAGGACGCCACTCGAGAACCTTTTTGCCCCATCGGCCATCAGTTCTACGAGCGATGTGCCCTGCCCACTGCCACTTGAATCTGGCGATTCTTCGAGCTATGTCGGTGACTTTCTTTCGCGGATTCATGCGCGGATTACCTACATCATTTATTTCTAATGCGACCCCGTAGAGAAACTCCGAGCATAGCCCTCTCCATCGCCCTTTGAGTGACTTTGAGCTTTCTTTATGAGGCTTAATTAATTTTATACTGTCCGTATTAATCAAGCAATATTTTATAGGCTAAGCTGCTATTTACTCTTAAACTATTAATAATTAATTTATTGAATCAGGCGTTACTTTGCGGAGGTCCATAATATTAATGAACTTACTGAAACAATTACTTTGCTCACCCGCGACCTTAAAAGTAATAGCTTATTAGGTCGCGGGTGAGCAAAGTAATTGTTTCAGTTCACTATTAATAATTCTCAAGCAAACCTCCCATCCTGATTTTTTTCAAAATTTTTATACTAATAAGTTTAGAATTTAGATTCTAGAGATCTGTATTTCATTCAGTCACGACTTTCCTGGGGTTGCGACCCCAGGGTAAAAAACACAGTTAGTATACGCTATATCTATGAATACAGCAGATTATGTACTATTTGAAGGAAAATTCGTCGTAAAAACGACGAAGCCACAATGCCCCAACGTCTGCAACTCGTTAGGAGAATCGTCTGTCGTCAAATGATAATTTAATCTTCATCTCCGCGGAGTTAAATCGACTCTCGGTTAGGGGTTGCAAAAGGACAGATTTTTAAAAAGTTGCTCTCTTGAATTTATCTATACTAAAAGTACCTAATTTATTGAATCAGGCGTTACTTTGCGGAGGCCCATATTAATGAACTGAAACAATTACTTTGCTCACCCGCGACAACACAAAACAACGCAAAGTTTTACAAAAATGGCGCGTCCGTAATGCACATGCAAGTTTTGTTTTTAATTAGGTTAACAGAACTAAAATTATCAGGCAAAGGTTCGACGTGTTCAGCCACTGCGATTTTTTCAAATAAATCAAAGGTGGAAATCATTAAAATCTGAGGTAATTAAATTACAGTTTATAATACTTAATTACAATCAATTTTGCAAATCCATTACTTAGTTTTGTATATTTATACATTTTTCTACTTATAAGTCGATATTTTTTTATTTTTGTCATTTAAAACTCTTTGCGTGTAAACTTTTAAAATGGATAATTAAAAAAAACTGTAAAAAATCGCACTAGTGCGGTAATGAACTTACGAGCCATGTATACATCCTTTTAAAGTAAATTTTTCGAGCAAATGAATTGATAACTATTTTTATAATTTGCTCTTTCTTCGAGTCTAGCATAAACATATTATACAAACTTTAAGGTAAATAAACACTTTTGGTCAATAAAGTTCTACGGCCAAATAAAATTGGAAAATTGGGAACCTATATTTTAGATAATGTACAGTTGAACTCAGTATTCTCAGTCATAAGGTGACAGCCCTACGCGGTGCAGCCCTACCGACTCTTTGTGATTGGATTAAATTTGCGAATAAAAAGTTATGGAAATCGTCGTGAACCTTTTAACCTTAGTATGAAGTCGAAATTGATGTTTATTTGGTGTTGTGGTCAACAAACAGCTTCACAAATGAAATAAAAAAAATCGTGCGTGCAGCTCCTCCGCGCGGAAGAAGTGAAACTTCGTAATGTGGAAATGAAAAAGGCATAATACATCAATATGAACCTTATTGCAATAACTTAAAGAACTAAATTTACTTATGCATCTATGTGTTTAAATTACTCACTAGATGGCGCTTTTATCAAGTCTCATACAAATTTGCACAGACAGTATCGCACTGTCGAAGTTTTTAACATCCGTTAGTATATATACAATGCGAAATTACTTGCTTCAGCAGTACAAATACTAATGCTTTCATTCATACCCCCTACATGGTAGCGTTAAACGTTTAACGCGACCTCGTTGGAAGTCGCATTAGAAGTTTCACTTCAATAAATACCTACGTATTTATATGATTTCATTCCGTAATTATACGAGTTCATTCCGGCCTATATCGTGGGAGCTAGAGAATTGAAATTTGGCAGATATACAGGGTTTCTTAAGGCTATACGACATGAAGAGATCGCTGTATCCCAAATCCCACGTTTTTTCCGCAAACCAGGTCAGCGATAACGAATGTAAAAATGAGGCTTGATAAAAATGAACGAGCCTCGAGGGAGGGGGTGTGGACACTCGGTGGGGGGACCAGTGTGAGGTAGTTCCACTTGATACCAATCATGATTGAAAAGAAAAGAACAGCATCCAAATTAAGGCCCTACCGAGCTTTTGGCGCATTTATTGCATTCATTTAATCCCTTGCTGTATCATTACTAGCAAAGCTTTAGTTCTGAAATTCATGTGTAAGATATTTGAGGATTCACTCTAGTGACCAGTGCGTTTCAAAAAACGATTACTTGTAGTTTGCTTGATAGCAAAAAATCCAAAACCGTCTCTAATGAATAAAATAAATCCTCAGTTCGGCAGTTAAATAGTGCATGCACGGCAGGTCATGACTGTTCAACGACCTCTTGAACATTGGTCAGCGCGACCGCTGACGCGCGACCTACAATCGGACATGCAACTCAAGTCAGCGCTATTTAGGATGCAGTTGCAGATTACACGCACAGCATACTTAAATCTTTATGTAAATGTGTGTATAGATGTAATTAGTATATAAGAGATCAATTTAGATTAAACAATCAGATATCAACTGACCGTTGGTGTTTCACTCCACCTCCTACCTGCCTCGCTCGCCCAGGGCTACTCCCTGGGAGCGATCCTACGTACCTAGCTTGCCCAGGGCTACTCCCTGGGAGCTATCCTACTTTCCTAGCTTGCCCAGGGCGACTCCCTGGGAGCTATCCTAATTACCTAGCTCGCCCAGGGCTACTCCCTGGGAGCTATCCTACTTACCTAGCTTGTCCAGGGCTACTCCCTGGGAGCTATCCTACTTACCTAGCTTGCCCAGGGCTACTCCCTGGGAGCTATCCTACTTACCTAGCTTGCCCAGGGCTACTCCCTGGGAGCTATCCTCCTTACCTAAGCCCATCTAGGGCTACTCCCTGGGAGTGATCCTACGTACCTAGCTTGCCCAGGGCTACTCCCTGGGAGCTATCCTACTTTCCTAGCTTGCCCAGGGCGACTCCCTGGGAGCTATCCTAATTACCTAGCTCGCCCAGGGCTACTCCCTGGGAGCTATCCTACTTACCTAGCTTGTCCAGGGCTACTCCCTGGGAGCTATCCTACTTACCTAGCTTGCCCAGGGCTACTCCCTGGGAGCTATCCTACTTACCTAGCTTGCCCAGGGCTACTCCCTGGGAGCTATCCTCCTTACCTAAGCCCATCCAGGGCTACTCCCTGGGAGCTATCCTACTTACCTAAGCCCATCCAGGGCTACTCCCTGGGAGCTACCCCGACATAACACTATTCCTCTCAGTGGTGCCAAGACACCCCAGCCTTAGCAGTTGCGTGAGCCTGCGCGCCTGCCACTGAGAAAATCACAATACCTCAACCTTGATTCCTGCCCGTAGGAGTCCGTCTGTTATCTTAGGTCGCCTGGTAACAGACATCCCGCATTATTATATGTGTGTATATATACACTATCATAGGTTAGGGTGGTAGGTTAGGGACATAGAGACATAGGAACAGTAGGGCTCTAGGTGTTTGTGTCTTCTAACTTATCTATTAATTTCACGTACAGTTTGCCGATATTACCTTTGACTTCTCACTTACCACTAGTCGGCAAGCTGTTCAATGACTTTTTGAATGTTAATAAAACAAGATGATTTCTAGGGCCTACCTAGTGTTGTGCTACATTTTTCTTCCAGCCGATTTCGGTTACGGCGACTATTTCGTACAAATGAGAGCGTCGTTGATGTGCTCTCTGGTGAGTGACGTACCCTATCTTAGCAGTGAATGTGCGCCTGCACTCGCTGCACGTCAGCACCCCTCCGACGTAATTGTATAATATGGCCGCAGGTAGTTTGTCTAATAAAATTGATGGCTAGATGGCGCTAGATGTACATAGCTACATTATCGTTCGATTTGCCTATTTCCAATTATTTGTTATTGCGTCGCCAGCAAAACGTATAGTCTGTACAGTTTTCACAATGTCAAAAGCAGACCAAAACACAATCGTATCTCACCCACAAAGCAACATTTCGATCTCGTTCCGTATCAACAAATAAAAGTACCGATAAATTTACAAAGGCGTAAAAATCGTGAATAAAATACAACGCAAATACAATACTGGGACAAATAATGGGTGTCAAAGTGGAGTGTAGCTTTGTAAAAAGGTCTTTTACGCGCAATGGCAGGTTGGAGTAATGGAGTGACATTTGCGGGATCGGAATCGCCTGGAATATTAAGTCAACCGGAGGCGCCATAAAATTAATTTGGGATATTCCGGCGGTGGTTAGAATGTGTAAACTCCTCTGCTGCGTGTGTTTTTCACCAGATCTTCATTTCTATATCTGAATCATTTAAAACGACTGTCCAAATTTAGGTGCGACGAATTCGTCATTTATTGTCTCGTCGTTTTGAAATTTTCATAGATAATAGACATAACTTTATTCGACATCAAAAAAGAAAATACACTGACTAAATACAGGAGAAAAAAAACAATATTAATAATAATTAAAACAAAAACATAGTTGAAGATAGAGAGAAGATATTTAAGGGGGCTCCCATACGAAAAACGTGATTTTTTGCCGGTTTTAGGGTTCCGTACCCAAAGGGTAAAAACGGGACCCTATTACTGACTTCGCTGTCCGTCCGTCCGTCCGACCGTCTGTCACCAGGCTGTATCTCATGAACCGTGATAGCTAGACTGTTGAAATTTTCACAGATGATGTATTTCGGCGGCCGCTATAACAAAAAATACTAAAAAACAGAATAAAATAAATATTTAAGGGGGCTGCCTACAACAAACGCGATTTTTTTTGCCATTTTTATAAATAATGGTACGGAAACCTTAGTGCGCGAGTCCGACTCGCAATTGGCCGGTTTTTTTATTAGGGTCATTCTAAAATTTTACGCAGAACACTCTGTTACTATTTGTATGGAGCTACCACTCTGTTACCACGCATTATTACATATATTACAGAAATACTAAGCATCTTTTTTTGATTCCGATAGTCAATAATTATCTGTGATATATTGCTGATTGCAATCATCAATCATTTCACTTAAATAACCGCAAAAAATAGACAGTGTAACCGGAAACAACTTTTTTTAGGTTGGGACAAGTTTACCTGCGCAAAATTTTAGAATGACCCATTATAGAAAAGTCCGTGCTCTGGATCTTCCTCGAGCGGCTACATAGCTTCGCATTAGTGGAAACGGTCACATAGTTTCGTATCATAGCTTTCACATCCTTGCAGCATAGCACATCTTTGGTAGAAAAGGCACCCGGCGCCCCGGAATGACTAATAGTACTAGCGTACAGAAGGATCAAGGATCACTCTCGAACAAGTCAACTTTAGGTATAAAAATTTGCCTACTCTTACGACTTAACTGCTTGCACGCGAAATTGGAACTTATCGTGTGATACGAGCGTTCATATTCCGTTGGGCAGCGCTGACCCGAAACCAAGAGCACAGGGTTTCCACTTCCCGATAGGTATTTAAGTAGGTAAGTATAATAAATCAAGAAAGATAACAGTGTGTATTAATTCAGTAAACTAAACGCAACGGTATATTTTATACGGATTAAGATCGTTTAGAAGTCATTGTTTGTTGCAAAAATCACAGAATAACAGATGCTTAATTTTACGCGCGACGCGGCTAGCCGAAAGCCGAGCGACAACCTACTGCCAAACGCCTGCCCGGGAGGCGCGCCGGCCGAACATACCTTAGTTTAGGTATCTCTCTAATAGGCTAATTTCTCTATGCGCAATAGGGAAATGATTACATTGTTTATTTCTTTTACGTTTTATAACTAACTAATTTGGCTCAGAGACCCAAAGAGGGTTTTGGCCTCCGAAACGAGAGCACGCCATCTGTCCCGATCGTGCGCAGCCTCTTGCCAGTCGTCGACTTGAAGACGTCGCAGATCCGCCTGGACACTGTCCCCCCAGCGGTACCTGGGTCGCCCAACCGGGCGGCGACCAGTCGGTGGCCAGCCAGGTCGACCAGGCTGCAGGTCGGCAGTCGGTAGTTTTTTTTTTTTTACGTTTTTTGGTTTCGGAAAAATGCGTGAACGTGTCTAGGTTGTAAGTGGGGTCAATGACACATTAATCATGGAAGGGCGAAGGGTTTAGTTGTTTGCATGTAAAGTGCCATTGAATCCGAGATTTGACCAATTGGGGTTAAAATGGTTGGGGGAAATTACGATTTATCTTCGAATCCAATGCGTACAATAGAATTTCAATACATTCCTTCGTTTTATGTATTTGAAATAATCGTGTACGTAGGAAAAATACATAAACATAAGATACTTAGTTCTAGCTCTAGAGTGTAACATGTGGTAGCATAGTGAACGGTTGCGGTACCTACTCTAAAGGTGACCTCTGGTTGTGTTCGAAACGCGTCAGTGTAGTTTGGTGGTGGTGATAGTTGGGTTTGTGTGTGTTCGAACAGTGTGGAGGTGGAGGAACTGTATGAACACGCATTTCTTACATAAAGGTAACTATCGTAAGGTCGCGGGTGAGCAAAGTAAATGTTTCAGTTCATTAATATGGACCTCCGCAAAGTAACGCCTGATTCAATAATTATATAAGACTAGCAGTTGCTCGCGACTCCGTCTGCGAAGAATTCATTTATATTTATAAAAAATACCCTATGTCCTTTCAAGAGTTTCAAAGTATCTTCGTGCCAAATTTTACGTTCAGCGGTTTACGCGTAAAGAGGTTAAAGACAGATAAACAAACAGATTTACTTTCGCATTTATAATTTTAGTCAGGATCCATGCTATCGTACGTGGCTCGTATGTGGGTCCATGCTATCGCGAGCACCAAGACCGAAGATCCCCAAATATCGTGACTCGAGAACCCCTAGCCTTATTTTTCAATTTTAAGTAGACCCCCTGCTAACTTAGTATTGATTTATCGCAAAGTAATCGACTTCAAACGTGTTCTTTTCACGTGCGTAGACTCGCAGGTCTTTGTCGATCCCGGGGGGTCGATATAGACCACTTTGGGTATCACTGCGTTAGACAACACGGCTTCGGGTACAAACTCACGACCCTCTGCTTGAGGTAAACCACTGGGCAACAAGCTTTCACCATACCCATTTCTCGCTAAGTACAACCGCCAAGGAGCCTCTAAAACCATCCCAGAATCACCTGTTTGCGCAATATTAATACCATTCCAAGCATTATACCGGGTGTTACATTTAAATTGGTCAGTATGGGCAAGTGTGAAACTATAACACATACCTTTTGGCATTTATTTGTGTGATGAGCACGAATATTTGTTCTTGAGTTATGGATGTTTTCTATGTATTTAAATATTTATTTATCTATATAAGTATGTTTATCGTCGTTTAGTACCCATAGTACAAGCTTTGCTTAGTTTGGGACTAGGTCGATTTGTGTCAGATTGTCCCCTTAATATTTATTTATTTATTTTATTTTATATTTTATTAGAAAGATCGGTTCTAAGGAACCGGTGTCATCGATTTTAGTGGCAAGAAAAACTGCGTGCGTTCATAAATAAATAAATATATATTTAAAAAAAAAACATTTTTAATACCTACTAGGTTTTTTCTGACTGTACTTTTGTTAATTGTATTTCTATAGATACATCCTATCTACAATACATACCATAGTAAAATTAAAGTAAATCCGTTTACGAGAACTGGGTTAAATTTGACTTTCTTGATTTGGTTAGCGACAATCGGGTACAGAGACTTGCATGTAAATAATATATTTTTTTAATATTTCGGGGTCTACGAGGTTTCGAGGAGGTTTCGGGTTCGATTCCCGAATCAAGCAAAATTTTTTGAGATCTATGGATGCAGATTGTCTTTGTCACTAAAATCGATGACATGGTTCCAAAGGACAGATCTTTGTATGTTTATAGTTTTAGACTTACCCTTACTGACCGATCTAAAGGTACCACCCTGTATAGACCAACTTAACTGCCATATACATTACCACGTCGTTACGGCAGCTGCGAATGCCGGCGCTACTGTAAACGGGCCATTACGGGCAGTTGAGGGCGAGTGTAAATGAGTCCCATTACTTTGATGCTTGGACCACGGTCTGCGGTTTCGGAGTGCGGTGCTTACTCAGGCTTTAAAAGCAAGGCTTAAGGGTTCCGTGGTCAAATTGGTAGAACAGGACCTTAGTTCATCATCAAGATCATCATCCCAACCTATAGTAGGTATAATATAGGCACAGGCTTTCCCTTAGAATGGGTATGGGCTTGGGCTATAGTTTCCGCGCAGTATCCGCACTGGGCACATACCTACAAATTTGTACGGAACCCTCCGTGCACAAGTCGGACTCTCACTTGGCCGTTTTTTTTCGTATGGTGGCAGTATGTGTTCTCTTAAAACAAAAAAATGCAAATGGTGTGTAAAATACAGTCGTAGCGGACTATTGTGAGTACCAAGGATTATTTTTCAGTAGTCAAAATATCGCTAAATTGCCATGAGTAAATCAGCCCAATCAACCATATTTCTAATCAATTACGAAGTCCGTTCATGCATGCATCATGAATTCATCATTAAATCATACCGGCACTTGATTATTAGTTATTTATATTGAACCAGCTTTTGCCCGCGACTCCGTCTGCAAAAAATTCGTTTATCGCTATAGGTAACGCCACCACAGTTGAGGTCACGCACACAACGACACGTCATGTAATGACAGCGGGATTTTGACATTTATTCGTAGGTACTGATAGCAAGTCCAACAGACTCGACATGTGTCATGTGGTGATAGTTGTGTTTGTGTGATTTGTGTGTGTTCGTACAGTGTGGAGGTAGAGAAACTGCATGAATACGCATTTCTTACATAAACGTAACTATCGTAAAGTCGCGGGTGAGCACAGTAGGTAATTGATTCAGTTCCTCAAAATTTTTCCAATATATATTTTTTTAATTTGCCAACAAACCCTTCTTTCCCCGCAAACATTTCTGCCACGAATAACCAATCTGAATACCTACTTCTCTTAGGTACCTATCTAATTGCTATTTTGTTTCGATACTTGATATACTTAAGTACTGAACCACCGCAACTTGTTCTCACACTAAGTTTCACAGTGAATTCCCTCGTCAAGCAATACGATGTCAGTATGACTTTTTCTGTGAAAAGTTCCATAGTGGGTCAAGATTCATTTGGTTCGATAGTAAATAGAGCAATCTCGAATGAAGTCCAAACGTTCGCAAACTTTTCGTTATTTGGCCAGTTTCTCGAGCCCCGATGCTTAATCCTCTCCAGAGATCCCTCACTATTTCCTGTCGCTATTTCCGCGAATAAGTCAAAAATGTTATCTCACGCTTACACATGTGATTGATGGGGCACACTCCGTACACTGTAACTCAAGTTTTTATGTAGGTACTTTACCAGAGGCGTGGAGTGAACAACTTTGACTACCTGAGGCTTCAAAAAGAGCCAAAAACCGACCAATAAATTAGTGTTTATCTGGAGCAGTAGTCGTCACACTTTTATGGTCAAGGGCCACATTATTACAGGGATTACTGTGGGCCGCACACTTACGAATTGGCTATTAGTCTTCTAATACGCCTTTTTTCTAAATACCTTGGAAGGCAGGATTGAGAAGACATTTCCAAGCCAAATAAAGGAGACCGCCTCGTATGAGGAACCCAAAAGACTAGCTAAAATTTCAAACATAAAATTTCAAAGGTTTAAGTATTTTTTTACTTTTAATTCTGTGGTTCGCAGTGTACACCTTTTGTGGGTCAAATCTAAGTGTCCCACCCTCTGAGGTCAGCGTAAATCAATGGCTTATACCGTCTTTGAGGACCGATGACCTTCCGACTTTACGCCGTTGGTTTGACCTTAATGCATTGTCATATTAGGATTTCGTGCCCCAACTGGCCTTTGAAAGGCTTGGGACACAACTTTGCCATAAGCGCACGAGATACCTATTGTTTTTCTTTGAGGCGTAAAGGATTGCGGATATTTACGGATAAGGTTACAGGAAAACTGACAGATTTTGCGGAATGCGCTCTTATACGATTATATGTATTTCGTACTAAATACAAACTGAAATATAGATGCACAGAAAAAACCCCAGAAAAAAGACCAATGCTGGGAATCGAACCCAGGTCCTCAGCATTCCGTGCCACGTTTTTGTCACTGCATAAGGTGATGATTTAGCAGACTGAAATGTATGATGTATAGGAAAGATTCGTGTCTAATCTCTAGACCAGTGGTGGTGTAGGGGTATGGCACACGGCACGGAATGCTGAGGATCTGGGTTCGATTCCCAGCATTGGTCTTTTTTCTGGGGTTTTTTCTGTGCATCTATATTTCAGTTTGTATTTAGTACGAAATATATGATTTCACGGGATGACCGTAAAAGTAATAAAACAATGAAGTTGAAAAAATAAATACAAAAAGATACTTCATAGCTAACTTGTTTACGATTATATGTGTTGTAAGAAAATTGCACACAGAGTATTTTTTCGAGAGGGGGTTCGTAAGACGGCACAGCGTTAATGTTCAAGTTTACGCTTCTGCCGGCACTCCCGGAGTGCAACCCGTTGTTTTTTACCGTACCCGAATGAACTGTGAAACAAATTACTTTGCGCACCCGCGACTTTACGATAGGTAGCTACGTTTATGCAAGAAATGTATGTTTATGCAGTTCCTTCACCTCTACACTGTACGAACACACACAAATCACACAAACCCAACTATCACCACCATCTAACTACACTGATGCGTCTCGAACTCAATCAGAGCTCATCCTCAGAGTATCGCAACCGTTCACTATGCTACTAGTAGCATCTAGATGTTAGACATCCCCTCGAATGTCAAGTAAAATCACGGGATAAAGCTAGTTGTGATTTAATAGACCAGATAGCCAGATTTTCAATACAGGCTAACCGCTAACGACCTATATGTCACCCCACGGCAGTGGAACTAACTTTCATTTCCATTGTTTCCAGTGCAGTGGGCAGATGGATATTGTGGACTGGACAAACGGGAAATTTTTGCCGTTGCGTTTCATAGAATTCGGGGTTTGAATCGAAATTTAAATAGAATTGAAACGGGGATGTGGGTGTTTCATCTATATTTTTTTTTCTAAAGGCCCATTTAGATAATGCAAGTTTCTTGTACAAGAGTCGGCAGTAATTGTATGCAATTATTGCCATAATCAAAGTAAGAGCTTTTTTTTATACAATGTAGGCTTGCGTTTGACCACAATCACGCCTGATGGAAAGCGAAGATGAGTCTACGATGGAGCACGCTTGCCTATTAGTAAATGCTCATTCACCCTAGACTTGAAAGCGGCCAAATTGTAGTGTTCAGGGACACAGTTGCAAGCAGGGAATTCCACTCCTTAGCTGTGCGGTTGATGAAAGAAGAGCGAAAACGCTTTGTGCGGATTTTGGGAATAATGACAACGTAACTCAGTTTTGCATTAAAATCTAACGAGTCAAATTTGTTTAATCGTGTTTTGGAAGCAAATAAGAATAAAGGAATACGATCAAGATTATCGTAATATTTTTTTTACTTTCATAAAATAGACCAATTTTATACAGTCTTTTTTAAAAATACTCGTAGCATTAAACGGCATTTGGTGGATTCTTAAGTTTGCTGACTCGGAGTTACTAATTTGATAATAATAATAATAAATGAGAGGAGAGAGAGAGAGAGAGAGAGAGAGAGAGATGTTTATTTACGCATATTCGATACACAGAAAATACAGTTTGTTTTTTTTCTTTATTAAGGTTCACCAACAATAGTTTATAACAATACATTGCATTTATTTTTACAGAATGAACTTATATGGAACATGGTAACTATTACTTAAAAATAAACTCAAGTTGACAGGAAAACATACAAATAAAAATCATCGAATAGTATAAATTGGGCCCTACTCAGCATAATGTTGCGGCAAGCCGCAACGCTGTTTTTCAGTGGGACCCATTTAAAAAACTAAACACAAAAAAAAAACACAAACACATACCTAATAAATATGATGATGATGATGTACCTATTTGTGTTGTATTTTAGTTTAAAGTATTGTTAGTATTGTTTTCATTTATGTAATGCTAGGTGTTATAGCGACTGATTAATTAATTTATCGAATGGATGAATGGATGAATGTCAATGAATGAATGGGTTAATTAATATAGCTAAACAATGCCTACAACGGTTAATGGATTGCATATTCTGAGAGTTTGGGAGAAATTAACTAATTTTATTCTTTGAAGCAAGACTATTTTGGAGAGTTAATACTCCCCCCCCCCTGGATCATCATCATCATCATTTCAGCCGAAAGACGCCCACTACTGAACATAGGCCTCCCCAAGGCTCGCCATACACATCAGTCCCGTGCCATCCACATCCAACACGATCCCGCAACCTTAACCAGGTCGTCGCTCCATCTTGTTGGAGGTCTACCTACACCGTCGTTATTTAAAAACAATCGGCGGATGGACTTTCCTGCTTTCTGTGGTCTTTGAAATCATCAACCAAAAGCTAGCAGGAGTCTATTTGAACAAACACAAACAATAATTAATTACTAATAATTAATCAGAATAGGCCTGCCATCAGAACAATGCAGTTCGATCTTTTGTTATTGTTCAATAATAGGTTTGACTGCTTTGTGTGTGTGGACTGGGAGTAGTTTCAGATAAATATCACTGATTTTTAAATTAACCTCTTAAGTCCTAGCGTACTTTATAAAGAACAAATCATTAGTAAAAATAACGGCCGAATGTATTATAAAGTACAAATTATTCAATGAATAAATAACTTCAAAGACGCTTAAATAAGTTCCAAAATTACAAAACTTATGACTCTTATTTAGGTCTTAAGCTCTACATCGGTTAGAAAAGGTCGGAGTTAATTCAGGAACTGATTAATTGAAATTGTTTATACTTAAATTTTAAACCTGGACTACTATAGTAACAATATTATGAATTGATTTGTTCTAATCCTAGTATTGTGAAAAACAATTTAATTTGGCTCGTTGAAACGATGTGTGAATGTTGTATGTATTTAAAATAACTTTAATACTTTTATTTTTCACCTCTAGTGGTTGGAGAACCTGACTACAAAGCTATCGGTTCGATACCCGGTCGGGGCAGATAATTATTGTATGAAAAATATAAATCTTGACTGTTTAAATGTCATACACTTTTTTTTGTTCGCGTCTCTCCTGGGACTTGACTGAAGTGTCTCTAGCCAATATTTTTTAGTCAAGTCTACATCGACGTGTGGGACGCCTGGCCAACTTTCGGCCCACTTAAATAAATCTTCAGTTTGCTGAATCGGAGTCGCTACTTTTATGTCCACAGGAGAGATAAAAAAAATTATGCTGTGTATGTCACTAATATGTATTTAGGTACGTGTCTGTCTATTTAAGCACCTATGTTTATCCGTAGCCTAGTATCCATCAAAATAACTTTGCTATCTTTAGGACTAGGACAATCGGTGTGAATAGTCCCATGATATTTTATTTATTTGGTACTATCATAGGAAAATAGGAGGTATAATTATTTCTAGATAAATCAGACACAGTTTCATTAAACTAATAAACAGGATGATAAAATCAGACGGAACGCACTCTTCTTCTATTCAATAATTTCAAAGGGCTTTTTTTGCATTAAATAAAACACTTAAATCTTGGACAATCATTAAAAAAACAACAAATACTTTGTAACCTAAAACATTGCATTGTAGTTCTTTCCCTTATTTCTGAATTTTAAATTAACGCCAGCTCCCTTTCGATGCCTAGTAACACAAAGTTATTTACACAGCTTTTATATCGGGAAACATTGATATATGTCTTAAGTTCGGATTAGCTTTGATGGTGTGGATGGCAGCCAAGTAAATGCTTTTAGGAATAGAACAAAGTTGGTATAGGTACCTACTAGCTTTTATATCCGATATTACCTACTACTTATACGCAATACGATAATATAATTTTAATTGATGTTACACAAGTTCTCAAACAGAGATATTTATTGCGAAATGGTAACAGTTCGTAAAAATAGTTAAGTTAACTCACGATGTTTTTCTTCACCGTAATATTCAAGGTAAATTACGAGCGTCGAAAAACTCAGAAGTGCGAGCCCCGCTTCAAACACACGACCCTCTCCTTGATAGGCCATAGTCCACTAAGCTACCACAGCATATGTAGAATAATAAATGCTTAAATATATAATTTAAAATCCAAGCAAACACAAACATTCTTATTTTTCAAACAAATATCAGGCCCGACCGGATATCGAACCCGGGACCTCTAGTTCAGTAGTCAGGTTCTCTACTATGATATCCAGTCATCAAGTACAATAAAAAAATTGTATGTTAATTATCAAGAGATTTTCTTTTTTTATCTTTGTAGTGTAAAATAAAATAGTCATTGTATTGTATCGTATCGTATCGTATCATATAGTATAGTATAGTATCATATCGTATCGTATTGTATCGTATCGTATCGTATCGTATTGTATTGTAAATACAATAAACACTTCAAGTTCAATTAAAGTTTGTAGAAATTATAGTTTTCTAATACAAAGCAGATAAGTTTTGACATTGTTTTATCCTCACTTATTGAAGCTACTTTTCATAAGGTTCGAAACACTAGAGTCGTCTAATATTTTCTTTATTTTCTAACGAAAGAAGTACCTATGGCTTTTTCAACACAGATATGCCACGAACTGATCGTTAAAGATTTATTTCATTGCCAAAGCCCGTAAATAAACTCCAGCATACTAACTTAATTAAATTCCAAGATAACCGGTTTAAATTGTATTTTGTCGGCAAAATACCCTTTTTCGCAAAGACATTAAGTCTTCTATAAAACTGGCTGATTGAGCTAAAAATTTAAGCAGTTTAAGTTTGTAAGGAAGTGTCGTTAAAAAAATGGACAGGAAATTTTGGGTTGTTAGAACTTTATAACTTTACAATTACACGATTTGGGTAAACATCACGCTTTTATGGAGCAATAAAAGATGTTTATTAGGGTATGGGTTCCATTGATGGGGACGATACGGATTAAATTGGTAACAAGTTTCTGTAGGATCTGGACTATGCTTTCTGACGCTCCGTTTGTGTTTGGTGAGGAAGGTTTGGGTTATTTGGAAACTTAAACAAATCTACGGTAATAATTACTTTTTGAACGACCGCTTTAGCCTAGTTGGTAGTGACCCTGCCTACGAAGCAAGAAGTCCTGGGTTAGAATCCCGGTATGGGCATTTATTTGTGTGATGAGCACGAATATTTGTTTCTGAGTTATGGATGTTTTCTATGTGTATGTAGTTAAAATTTTTTTTGTACCTACGTAACGAAAAATAAACTACTAGGTACTAACTTTTTATTTATCTATATAAGTATGTTTATCGTCGTCTAGTACCCATAGTACAAGCTTTGCTTAGTTTGGGACTAGGTCGATTTGTGTAAGATTGTCCCCTAATATTATTTATTTTATTAGCAGTTACGTCTGCTCACCGAAACTAAGATTTAAAAGCGAAAAAGTTCTCCGGGTGCGCCGGTGGGATTCGAACCCACGTCTCCTGGGTATGCGCCCCAACACAGGTGTTCTACCAATTGAACCACGTCGCTCCCAACCGACTTCCCCGAAATTCTTAATCGCTTACATACGCCAACAGATTGAGAATTGAGAATTGGTAGAACACCTGTGTTGGGGCGCATACCCAGGAGACGTGGGTTCGAATCCCACCGGCGCACCCGGAAAACTTTTTCGCTTTTAAATCTATTGTCCCCTAATATTTATTTATTTAATTATTCATTTATTTTTTTACTGTAAAGAAAACAAGCATTTTGTTTGTAACTTAGTCGATTTCCTACTGAATTAGTCGAACTGTTTAAAGGCGTTTGATTTGTTATTTTAAAATGTTCATCAACTTTTAATTCGTTATTTTTTTATATTTTTTTATAGGATAGATATTTTTTTTTGCATAAAATAAATTTTAACAATGAATACTTCAAATTTAATGCCTGTAAAATATTCAAGAAACATGACAAGATTGACTCAAAACTCATTTGACAATTTACAAAATGCCTAAAGAAACAAGATAAGGTAATATTCATTCCAAAATCGCTATGAAATGCCTACTCATAATCCTTTGCTCTTGCCTTTATTCTCCGAGGAGCTTGCAAAATTACGAAGCTTAAACTAAAACTTAAAAAGTTGCACGACCTTCTTTATTGTAAGTACTATCGCCCCAAGCGCCAGATAACCACCTTAAAGGCCCAGTTTGCGTGCAGTGGCTAGACACCTGTCCATAACAATCCATAGCAATAAACATCAACGGCTGCAAGCAAATTTGTTTTGAAAATGGGTATCTGGCGCTTGGGGCGATAGTACCTACGACTAAAGATAAGTAAAATTATGAAAAATAAAAACGTAAAATTAAATGAAAACCAAAGTATAATTGTAGCTATTCATCGGATTTTTGATTTACGATTAACTCAGTCTTGCCTAACTAGTCGATCAATGTATGGAATAATTCATTACAATAACAAAATCTTGAAAAACATTTACAGGGTTATATGCTGCAGCTAAACCGACTCAGTAACCTGTTGAAAAATTCCGTATGAATTTTAAGTCACTATAGGAAATAAAAAATCATCGTATGCCAATATTAATTTCCTTTGAAATTTCGAACCTCTTTTAAATCAAGGCATCATTACGTTAATGTAGGTTTATGAAACGTTAAATTCGAGAGATGTTATGACATACCCATTTGTATTTGAATGCTAAGATTAAACACCTACGGATATGAAAGTTTACCCTTTGGCAAAGCACATAATCCAGTAGGCTGACTAAAGCATAATTATAATTTGCTTCAATCACTATTTCAACAAAGCAAAAACGTATTATTAACTTGGATTCTAAACTTAATACTGTAAGTAGGTCGCAACGGGCTCTTCAACGTGTTCTATAATATTCTGTTAATGCTTTCAGATAAACCGTTCTAGTCAAGTGAATGTGCGGCAAGGAATTTGTAAAGCTTTATATTTTCTAAAAAATACAAATTGGCTTTGAGCATCACTATATATAACCATTATAAAATCGTAAATGTAATTAATTACAATTATTACTCATTAAACGAAATTAAAACTATCCAGCCCTAGAAGTAAAACATCTCCGCAAGTAACTCTTATTTTTTTATTGGTTGAATCAATTCATTAGGCTAGACATCATTTTCTGCGGATGTTTAGTTTAGTTTATTTATTCACTCATTATAATACTACATCATAATTAACATTGGGGATCAAAATCGCTCGCGTCCGTAGATTTACGCTCGAGACCCTACACGTCACCCGTGGGTGGTTCTAAACGCCTACCGGCTTCGGCTACGGCTTGTCACCCACCACCCTATAGGTCAAGCCAGGCCACCAAGCTACTCGTCGTGTTCCGGCCTGTTGCCTGTAGTAGCCATTCTGGAAGAAGGGTCTGAGCAGTAAGTTGTGCAGGGCACGCGTACCGATTACAGTGCCTCGTATTTGTTACGCTGTTGCGATACGGTTTGCATTGCTTGGGGGCGCTCAACACCTCAATCAACTGCTTTCTTTCTGCTTATTCCCCTAAATTCAAGTCTTGGGTGAATAAGCTTTTACTAGACAAGCGTGCTACACCGTGTAGGCCTCATCTTCGCTTTCCTTCATGCGTGATTGTGGTCAAACGCAAGCCTATATTGTATTAAAAAAAACATAAATTTCAAGCTACGGCACATAAGTAAGTAGTAGTGCAAGTTGTCTATCGGATTGGTACCTACCTAAGTCCCAAAAATGACTCAGTCAGTAAGATCAGTGTTAAGATTAGCTTTCTTTTATAATTTAAATTTGGGTCTACTGTAGCTTTCTTCCCTTGTTTAACCTAAAGACAAGTTTATGAGTGTTTGGTTAATTAGTTTGGTTTGAAACTGTCAAATCAACTACTGGCGCGAGCTCAGGGACTTATAGTATCTACATCGCAACATAATTTTGCGATTTATGTTTGATGTGTCTTCAGATATGGAATGTTACGTAATTACTCTACGAGTGTAAAGTTAAGATGCTTTGGCGTGACTTAACCTTCATTAAAATCACACGTGAAAAGATCTAAGTATGCCATATTAATAGTACCTAAGTATGATTTTAACAAAATTGAGTTTAATATACATTCGGAATCAATACGACTAATGAAACGAAATATGAAAAGATCTTAAGTTAGATACGAATATAAGAAAATACGAAGCAAGAACTACGGCAAAGAAGGGAAATGCTGTTGTTACTGCGTGTAACTGTAAAGACAATTCAAATTGACATAGGATGATTGACACCAATTTTATTGACCTAGTCCCAAACTAAGAAAAGCACTATGGGTACTAGACAACAGATAAACATATTTATATGGATAAATACACACTTAAATCCATATTAAACAATTAAAATTCGAGCACAAACATCAAACTTAACTTCGTTGTTATTGAAGTTTGAATTATCACAGTTCAGCTTCATTTCAAAAGTTAGTAAATTGTAATTTTGCTATTAATTACTAACACAGAAAGAGACATTGTTATTTACTACAAGCTGTTGTTGCCCGCGACAAAGCGAAGGCGAAGTTTATCGCTGTCCCTATGCTATGATTTTTTTCAGGATAAAAGTATATGTGTATCCAGGTTATATAGTATCTTCTGCCAAACAGAATCCGTCATAACGTTTCAGCGCGAATGAACAACGATCTATACAAATCTTCGCTTTTATAATATTAGTAAGATTCATTCCTGCGTTTCAGAAATTCTTAATTGGTAAAAACTACAAAAAAAAACAAAGAACAAAAACCTATTTTCGAAAACGTCCCTAAAGCAGGATAAGGCTATGTAATTTGACCTTCCTTAAGCCTGAACGTAGTTAAGTAAAAAAGGTGCCCCATTTACAAGGAAAGCCCGTCTTAACCCAGCGGGAGAGAAATAGGCAAACGAATGGCCCTATCTGACATGTTTCAGCATTACCAAGAATGTGTAGCTCAAATTAGGCGGTATCTAATTACATACATTTGCTACGAACTCGCGTTTGCTGTGGGCGCCGAGAGATGGCGTGAAAAAGGAGGAGTACTTGACGTGTTAATATTAAAACATCCTGAGAACATACATTCGTGATTTTAGTAAGCTTAGTCGTATTTGATTGTTGCGATGCGAGTACCTAATCCTTTAAGTAAGTGCGAGAATATTTAATTTACTTAGCCACAAACAATTGGATCACATTTACATCATAAATTGGTTGGAATTGGTGAATTTTTGTTTTTCAAAATGACACACACACACACACAGAGCGAGATACAGGGAGAGAGAAAGAGAGAGAGAGAGAGAGATTTTTACTATACACAGGACATTCTTGCACAGGACAAAATAACGTTCTTAGTGACAAAGTAACGTTCTTAGTGGATATTCGGAGTGAACGCAGCCTTTTTGCATTAGATTTTTTACTAGAAATTCCAGGTTAGTACAATTTCGTGTAAAACGTAACTAGTCCTAGCGGTAACCAGTATAAAACGCTGTTAGTCTAAAACGCATCTCGTCTAAACTGCAACTGGTCTAACTAGCTACCAGTCTACGTCACTACTGGTCTAAGTAGCATCTAGCCATAACCATTTATAAGGCCCGCTGTGTTTTAGACCACTACTGATTAGACCAGTAGCAGTTTATAGAAGAGATGCGTTTTACACTAGCAGCGTTTTAGACGAAATGATACTGTTCGGTTTCAACCTTGATAGGAAAATACACCTGTGTGTATTCCTTCAGAAATACTCTTCTGACCTGTGTGACGGTTCAGATTCTGAAAACCGTCTCATTCACAAATATATGTTTATATAATATTTTCAGGCCCGTAAAATGGTCTAAGAGGGAAAAACATTAATTATATGTATTAATGTATTCATATGTACCTTGGTAAGGACCGAAGCTATTACCTTATAATTCGTTGGGATATTTAATTGGTATTCTTATGTACCTTGGTAAGGACCCAAGCTATTACCTTAGGATTCGTTGGGTTATTTAAATTCACCTATATGTATTAATCGGATCTGAATTCAACAGTCCTTTTTTACATGCTGGTACAGCCAGTTTCATGTAAACGAACTCAGTTTTTGCCTATGTTCAGTATTGGGTGGGTCTCGGCTGAGATGATGATGATGATGTTAAAATATTTTAATTGCTAAAATGTTCAAATAAGAACACGATGCACGGGTTGACCAACTTACCTGCGAGTCGGGTTAAGCAATACAGCACTTTATGCGAACGACATAAAGACCCTGGGGATTTAGAAATGAATTCTGTGCCAACAATACTGACTAGCGGGTAGACTGCGCGTGAGATACGGGGTTCTCAAGTTGTTTTCATGCCGATGGATCTAGGGCACAGTGTAGTGAATGATCAGTAGAGTATTTTCATACAAACGGCCGGAACGCGGAAAGTACCTATGAGCCACGAAATCTTAGCATAGCTCGGCTAGCATAGTACGTTCGATCAGCACGGGACCGCACATTTATTACGTACGGAGGTAATTGATATGCTACAGATTGGTAGTGTAACCTTTTTATTGGTATTGTGGCTCGTTTCAATGTCGGCCTTAATTTGAATCGAGACATGTAAAAACATATCTAATGAAGTTATTTAGCAGAATGTGAATTTTTAACAATGAAACCTCGCGCATCCCAGCCGAAGAGGTGCAAATACTTCTCCGTAGCTAATTCGTAGGTGGCAAATATACGTAGCTATGAAACTGAATAAAACCGTTCAAAAGTACAATACGGTTTGTGGAGATAATCGAACTTGGTGCAGTCGATCGAAAGTTATGCGCGTGCAATAGATTCAGTGGAACATTTATATATATATATATATATATATATATATATATATATATATATATATATCATATCGTTATTACAAATCTCAACTTCTAATCTTAATTAAGTGTTAAAAATTATGATGATGATAATTATGTGACATTATCAAAACATAACTGAAGAGTGGCGCTCTATCGCGAGGTTGTGTGCCGAGGTCGCGTAGGTGGGTAGAATTAAGGTCGCTGCCGAGACACCCTACTGATTATTATTATACTGTGATAAAGTGTGTTTCGGTGGGTATCGTCGAGGCAAGGGTATAAAAGGGACTGCGCAGAGTAGAAGGGACTTTTTCGCATTTTGACTACGGGTCTGGTAAGGTTCTCCTTGGGTTATTACTTTCTCATTCTTTTATTGTGGCTTTGCTGTGTTTTACCTTTATTATGTGTTGATTTATTTCTTGTGTTAATTAAATGGGGGGTTTTTCTGTGTGATTGCCTGGCTCTGGGTATCTATCGCCAAACATGGTTATAGTATACTCACTGTTGGGAGATTACATGGATATTTGGTAGCTAAGTTGGAGTTTAGCGGGGTCTGGGGGGGATTGCTGTGTGGGAGTGTTATATTAGTATATTGGAGAACTGATCTAGACTTCAGCTAAGTAAGAGCTGACCTCTGAGAAGGGATAAATGGGTCACCTAACGGTGCCAACTGACAGTTTAGCCCATCTCGGAGGCGTTTAAGGCTAGGGTACCACTCCTTGGAGAAGGGTGGGGGTCTGTATTATAACTCAAGAGTCGGACCCAAGTTCTCCCTGGGTGTTGAAGGGTTTGGAGCGCCATAACCGGTGTTTCAACCTCATCATCTACCTAGTCCGCTTATCTATTTATATATATATTACACTCTGGTATTCATCTATCCCAATCCCCTCAGATGGATACCAGAAGCACACGGGTATAGAAAGTAGGACTCGAGTCAACCCGCTCAACGTAGGCATTAGTTTAGGATAGGCCCTCTCTTATCAGTTGGAGAGGGGCCCCGCGGTAGTTGTAAATGTGGAATCCGGATTCCTAGCTTGCCAATTTCGTGTAGAATAGATGGATAGTTTAGCTGCTAGGATAGGTTTATCAGGGATAGGTATTATTACCATTAACTACCTTCTGTTCTTCATTAAACCATAATATGTTGGAGGGCTGTGATATGCCATCTGACTCTCTTAATAATATTACCATTAACTATCTTCTGTTCTGCATTATATTATAATGGGTTGGAGGGCTGAGATATGCCATCTGACTTACTTAATATTATTACCATTAACCAATTATTATCTGCTGTTCTTCATCATGCTAATTGATGTTGGGGGGCATTGCTATGCCGCCTGACTTATTTAATATTACTACCTAAACATGGCAGTTCTTCATTGTGCTATTTTGTGTTGTGGGAAAGGGCTACATTTGATGACATAACTACTAATGCCTGAGGTATTGACTGACTTTGACTATGACGCTCTAGACTTTCCGACGGATGAAAGATTTCAGGGTTTCCCTTTCATCCATATGTCCTATCTAGTAAACCCTAGTAGCTGCGATTTAGTGAGTCAAAATAAAACTCAACAAACTCACTATGAACATTTAATTGTTGAAAAGTAGAATCTCCTTTGAAGTCGGTGGTCGTCCCTGGTAAAGCAACCTTGGGTTATTTGGTCCTGTAGTGGCTAGTGATATCAACTAAATTTGATGGTAAAAGTTATACCAAATGCTTATTTTATAAACTGACAATGGAAGTCACTCTGACTAAAACTAAGGCTGAAGCAAGTTAGTGGTTTACCGGTACCAAGGGACCCGGTAGCTACTCATTAGTCATTATGATAAACCAGAGAAGTTTACAATTACCACTGAAGTTGGTTTGCTAATGCAGGAGTATTATGATCACAGGATTGACCCAGGGACAGCCTCTGGCTATAACTGACATTCCCTTTGATTGCCCTCTTCTATTATACAATGTTATAATGTTATATTCTAATTACCTGCAAGGAAAAAGTAGTATGCTCCATCAGAGTACATGCGGGGGAGGTTTGAGTCCCAGTTTGGAGTCGAAGACCACCTTTGAGAGCGGGGAGTGGGCTCTCAAACATAGCCGCAATATAAAATTCCTTGCCTACAAGTACATGACACAGACTATTGACCAATGACTTAATAAATCTGAAATTACCTCTTCCATTTAACTATCTTTACCTCTTCTTCAATACTACTTAAGTTACCTATAACCTGAATCAAAATATGGGCAACCATATATCTTCATTACCATTATAGATAGAATATTATTAAGTTAGAATACCATATTTCTGTCTAATATCTACTCCAAACACTTCTGATTTACTCTTCTAGGCTATAATCTATCTTAAGACTTACTTACCCACTCTAATACATAGATAAAACTCTATAACTGTCTTCTCTTATGCAATTCAATACCAACCATTTCCTCTAAATAAAATTAGCATAAAGTTACTAGCCGCTATATAATAAATATTTATAGGTAGTCCAATCTTTATTCTTCACTAAAAGTTCCAGGGTTACTTAGGCACGGACACAACGAAGGGTTCTCTTAGGTACTAGACGATCACATGGCCATATCACGTATCACGACCAATATAAATAATCTTAGGTTTCTACGCCGTATAGATTTCAGTATTTAAATTCTTTATTTATTTGGTTCAGAGTTAGATACATAGTTTTAATAAGATAGATAGGTAATTTAGTTCAATATTTCAGCAATTCAATTCAGTTTAATTCAGTTTTCAGCCGTCAAAAGATGCAGGATATTTAGCTTTAGGTAGCGGGGGATTTTTAAACAGGGGGGGGGGGAGGTTCCGTTACAGTGAGTAGCCGTGTCCAGGATTCGAGCATAGCTTAATCATTATTTTCAAGATAGATCTGTTTAACTTGTATAGTGATAAATAGGTTCATAACTTGTTAGTTCATAGTTAGCTCAACTGTAGTTATAACGTTCCACCATAAGATAGATATAATTTATGAACTTTTTCTAGAATTTGTCTTGGTATATAGATAGGCAGGGTTTGGTCCAACAATTGTCCTTTATAGCACAATTTTTGGGCCACAGTGTTGCGGTGAAACGGATAAGTGAAAATAAAGATTGGTTTAGTCATAACTTAGTATTGGTTGCGGTAATTAGATAGGTACGTAGATAAATTAAAAAAGAACATTAATAAAATATAGGGTTTTAATCATTTTTTTTTACATGTTTGCTTTAAACTAGAACTTGAAACACTGTTTATTACACTTCTTTTGTCCATTTGTAGGTAATGCCGTTAATAATTACGCTCAGTCACTGTTTCCACCTTCTATTCACATAATGCGCCGCTTGTTCACACATAGGTAGTTCGGTTATTGCGAGTTCGTTTAAACATGGTTGTTTGATTAATTACGTAGCACTTAGTTCTTCCACTTGGTTTTTATCAACTACTTTCGTTCACGCACTGTACCTTTTGGATAATTATCACTTCTGATGTGGGTACCTTAGCCGTTAGGTAGGCGACCATTTTAAGCTTAAAGTTGACTAAACGACTTATTAATATTAAAACTGACTTGAAATAATAAAATCTATGTCGGTCGAACGATAATTGACGATCAGCGCAACCAACCAACCAGTCAATAGTGACGGTGCTTGGTTTTTAATATTCTTTAGACGAAAAGGTGAGGCAAAGGGTTGGCGTCCATACAACAGAGTACGATTGTGAAATTTGAGCGTTTTTTCACTATTAATACGAATATTGTGTATGTTGAGATTTAATTCCATTTATAATAGGTTATTCGGTTTTTATGATATTGAAGTCGGTTAGCTTGATTTACGCGTATAAAACTCCAGTTATACTAAACTTTTAGCGTAAAAGGTATTCTTCATAGTCTAGCTGATCCATTGATTTCAATCATGCTTACGCTTACCTTCCTAAATAAAAAATACTTAGATTGACCCACTTAAAAAAATATATATGCTCTTTTTTAGCTTTTAATTAATTTAAAATTACTTTACTTAGCTTATAATAGGATAACGCGTCATAGTGATCTTTTTTAGCCTAGAAGGTATAGTTTTTCTATTGCGACAGTCTCAATTTGTCTACGTTCGTTAATAATAAAAAAAAATTAAAAAAAAAATACTTGGGTGGTCAAGTGACACGATTTAGGGATTTATGTTGGCACTAACAACTCTTAATAATTAAGAAGTATAAATCTACAGAATGGATAGTTTTTCTGTAGGTAATTTTTCATTTTGTTGTTTAAGTAGTTTTAATCGCCGGTGTGCTAGACGTACTTTTGAATTAAGTAGAGGGACTTGGGAAATGATTAGATTAGTAGTTTTATAAATCTGTGATTTGTAGGGTATGAAGGGTAACCAGTGGCCTGTACACGGGTCTGATAAATTTACTTAGAGGAAATTTCTTAAGAATTGGTTGTTTCGAGAAAGAGATAACAGATACCGTGACTTCGAGATTTTAATGTATTGGAAATATTCGGGGTGTGTATGTATACAATACAAATAAAAAAAGGTTGTACAGTTAGGGAGGCGTACATTCAAAATTATAATACCTACTTTATTTTGTCGTTGTGTATGTATAGTTTAGTCAAATACAAAAAGTTGTACAGATAGGGAGGCGTATATTCAAAGAAAAAAATACTTTTTTTTTGTCGTGACGAGTATTTGTCTACTAAGGTAGGTAGTGTTAGTTCGGTTACAATTAATGTGGGTGGTAGGACGCGAATAATCATCATTATCGTCGCAGCCTGTATTCGTTCCGTTGCGGCTCGCGGGCCTCTTTACCGAGAGAGTGAGGATGGGCCATAGTTTTTGTGCGGCCTGGGTGCGGGTAGGAAGCTTGACGCGTGTCGTTGGGTATCTTCGCGGGTGTGTGCGGGTTTTTTCACGATGTTTGCCGTTGCCGTGGCTCGGGGTAGATTAAAGGATAATTTCGCGCGTGACGTTCGAACGATTCCGAGTGCAAGTCCGGATTTGCACCCATAGGCCTATGCTTGGGAGAATCGGTCGAATCATTAGACCGCCACGGCGTCTTTACAGAAATATAATACGTAGCAAAATGGTTTATTGTATAGTAAATAGTTTTGTAATTAATAATGGAGGGAAATAATCAGATGCATAGTTTAGGTAGGTAGATGGGTAGTTAGATGGGTAGGTAGATGGGTAGGTAGATGGGTAGGTAGGTGGGTGGATATATAAGTATGTAGGTAGGTATGTATGTATGTAGTGAAAATAAACGGATCGCTCGCGTCTTGAACGGAATTTGACTCGACATGTTTCGGGCTAGTCAGTGGTCCTTCTTCAGGGAGTCACCCGTTGCGGCGGCTGCCAAACGCGCCCAATGTATGTATGTTGGTAGATAGGCAGAAAAGTCTGGTTATTATAGATTCGTTAGGCCAAACCATGTTTGTTAGGCTTCCCACTAAATGTCTTCGTTACTTAAAACTCTTGTGATTCAATAATTCTGATTACGTAGATCAAAAAAATGTTTTATGTAGGTAGTTAGACTATCGGTTGCTGGGTTTTATTAGATCTTAGGTATTACTACTACAGATCGAAATACGAGGTCACATAAAACCAAAATACGAAGCGGTAGGTTGTCTGGAAGAAGTTGCCTTTAGCAGTTTGTCAGTCCGTTGTCCACCGTCTGTCCGTTGTCCGCCGTCCGTCCGTCCGTCCGTCTGTCCACTGTCTGTCCGTCCGTCCGCTCGCGGCGTGGTGCAGAGACTTTTAGTACTGGGAGGCGTATTTTTGCAATGATGTTATGTGGTGTGTTAGCTGATGAAATAAAATCTGTATCTACAACGGCTAGGTTAGCTTGAGAATTGTTGGTGCTTTGGAAGTGGGTAGCGACCTGATCTATAAAGTGTACCTACTTGGGAGGTTCCGTACAAGATGCAGGGCCCTTAGAAAAATAATTGGTTGATATAAACCGTCACGTCGTAACCTCGTTACGGAAGTCTGTCCTGGGAGTGTCCGACACGCTCTTAGCCGGTTTTATTTTTGTTATGTCACTGTGCTATTTTTGGTGTTCAATAAGGGATATTTGTGTTGTATTGTATTGTGATGTTCACACTAAATGAAGATAGTAATTATAGCGGAGATTAGTTACATAACTTACGAGGTAACCAATAAGCTTAGGTATAATGTTATTTATAACGGGATATTTTTAATAGGGAGTATGAGATTTAATAAGTGTGAGGGAAGATGGCAAGATTGCACTTCAAAGTTGCGGTATCGTATTTTCGCAATCCTTTTGTGTTCGGAATAGATGGTTTATGGTTAAAGATATTAGTTCCCAATAAAAAGAATAAAATTCACTTGGCGTTGAGGAATACAATTTACGCAGTTAGATGACACAGTAGCATGCAGAGGACTATTTAAATAACATTAACTAATTAAACATTTTATAATATTAACATTAACTCGGTATGCTTAGGTAATAATATTAGCAATAAGTTTAAAAACAAAATAGGTAGAAACCAACAGTAAATTTTATCGCAATGAGGGTAGGGAGCTACATGCGGTTGATATCACCCGTCTTGCGTTGGGAATTCGAGGGACCTATTAAGTATCACAGCGATAGCAATTTGAAATTACTATGGGAATGTGTATGTCAGCGGTGGAGTTTATTTCGATAGACCAGTAATCGCTTCAAGATGTGGTGTTTAAATAGTTTTTATATAACAATGGAGAGCTTCTAAATACGCTTGTTGTGGTCGGATAAATTTGAATTTATTATTGATAAATTAAACTTATTATATTATTCTTGATATTAGAGCTAATTTGATCGAGGATTGTTTTAGTTGTAGAGGTTTCTCGGGTAGGTACAGTGTTCTTCATTTATTCGGTTTAGTATGAAATATCCAGTATCATGTGAAGTTGATCTTTAGTTTTATAGAAACTTCAGTGCTTTTTGTTATGGCCAAGTTCAGAGTAGTCTGATGTAATAGAGGGAGCCGTGTTGATAGCCGTTAGATTACCGTGGTGGTCTGTTCCTGTTTCTGGGTTTTTGGCTGCATTTTATACCGTTTATAACTTCAGGAATATTATAAAGAGGAGAGATTTGTATTTTTGTATGTAACGAATAAACTTAAAAACTGCTGGACCGATTTCAAAAGTTAATTTGGCCGTTGGAGGGCGACATTATCACTGAGTGACATGGGGTACTTTTGCCGCGGGAGGGGTACCATTTTGTACGGGAAAAATTAATTTATCGCGGGCGAAGATGCGAACAGAAGGCTAGTCATTTATAATTTATGCATTTATCATATAGTACTTGCAAGTGTAAAATTTTACACAAGGCACACGTATATAGATTGATAGAATAGAACAGTTTAATGTAGGTAGATATCGCTCTGCACGCCATGACTGTTATATAGGTCGTTGGCGTGGAACCCGCGGAGGTGATATGTCGTTGGCGTCGAAAGGGTTTATGTAGGTAGATTTGGCGCGAAGTCCAATATCTAGCCATGTTTTCCTAAACTCCGGGCTTTGCAAAATTTGAGTGACACAGGCTTTCTTCCAGCATGAGATGTCGTACTGAAATAACTTTGGAAGTGGAGCAGGTTTCTTCACGATGGATACGTTCTTATTTAGCGTACTTAAATTAGGTTCCATTAGTTACGTTATTTTTAGTGACATAGGCTTCCTCCCAGCGTGAGATGTCGTATTGAAATAACCTTGGTAATGGTGCAGGGTTCTTCACGATGGATAGGTTCTTATTTAGCGTACTTAATTAGGTCCGATTGGTAACGTTAATTTTAGTGACATAGGCTTCCTCCCAGCGTGAGATGTCGTAATGAAATAACTTTGGTAGTGGTGCAGGGTTCTTCACGATGGATAGGTCTTATTTAGCGTACTTAATAAGGTTCGATTAGTTACGTTATTTTGAGTGACATAGGCTTCCTCCCAGCGTGAGATGTCGAAATGAAAGGACTTTGGTAGTTGTGCAGGTTTCTTCACGATAGATAGGTTCTTATTTAGCGTACTTAATTAGGTTCGATTAGTTACGTTATTTTGAGTGACACAGGCTTATTCCCAGCGTGAGATGTCGTAATGAAATGACTTTGGTAGATGTGTAGGTTTCGTCACGATGGATAGGTTCTTATTTAGCGTACTTCATTAGGTTCGATTAGTTACGTTAGTTTGAGTGACACAGGCTACCTCCCAGCATGAGATATCGTAATGAAAGGACCTTGGTAGTTGTGCAGGTTTCGTCACGATGGAAAGGTTCTTATTTAGCGTAATTAATTAGGTTCGATTAGTTTCGCTTGGTTTTTGATTCGATTTTATATTGATTCCACAACTGGTTGATGTTGGTATGGGTACTCGTGTCGTGTAGTTATAAGTAACGTCAACTTGGTTAACGATTTAAGACACTCATTAGGTGTAAGGACAATCATTTTAGATACTTAAAGTTAGCTTGAATTGTCATAAGTGCATTTGGTTAGTAAAAAGGCGGGGTAGTCTCATCACGGTTGTTCATCTACCCGAAATTTTAGAGGTCTGCGGGAAGGGTTCTTTAGGCGTTTTAAGGTTGAAAAGGTTTTAGGTAGGCCGGTTAGCAACCAAGTTAAAATGGTTCCCTATTTTTAGTAACTATTATACGTAATAAAATGTATTGCTTTAAGTGGATAGTAGCTGGAATCTGAAGATAACTAATTAGTTAAATTTACAGCAAAAATGTAGTAGTTACCTAATGTTAAGTTTCTTTTTAATGTACTAAGTACCTTTTTATATCTGAGTAAGTAGGTAATTATAATTTTGGGAACTTTTCAATATTTTGAATCTACGTTTCTGAAGCTCAAAAGTAAAACTAGTTTTAATACCTAGGTAAAATTAGTTTTAAAAAAAAACCTCGTTCCTTTTATTTACAATGAATGAGTAAGGTTAGGATTTGGTCTATGAGTAATACTAAATTAATATAGGGTAAAACGCAATAAACATTGTAGGTATATATCGGATTAAAAATAATTATAGGGAAGCTAGTTTTCAAAATTACAGTAGGTTATTGTTTGTCGGAAGTGAGAGTTTAAGTATTCCTTTTACTTTAAATTTATTTTATTTATTGCTCACATCTGAGTATCCTGTCTGAATTGGTGGATTGTTATAGCATGAATGAAACAGAGATTGAGGAAGGACAAGGGTAGATGTGTGACTTGATAGTTGCTAAAATAAGAAAAAAAGTGGAAAGAGTAGGACTTGTCGTTCTAGTAGGTACAGCGTTTCTTAACCTTGAGTCTCGACCTAAATTTAAATCACGGGCGATATGAGATGGGTCGCGAATATTATAATAACTAATTTAAAGATAACTTTCACTTGAATAAAGAAAATATGTTTTTTATAATATTTAACTTTATGGTCACGAAGCTTCAAATATATTTGTATTTTGGGTCGCCAGCTAAAAGGAATAAGAACCACTGTTATAGTATAAGGGGCTATAACAATTCAGAAATTCTGTGGATAACAAGGATGGTTTATTGGCACTCAACCCATAATACAGCACCCTTCAAATGATTTTCTTGCGCAAATGGTGATAGGTTAAGTCGAAATCGACATCAGCATTGAAGCTGGCGCCAGAGAGTCATTACTCTACACCCAATGGAAACGTTAGGGACAAACACACTACACAATCTCCGAAAGCCTAATGACTTTTGTATTGAGGGTTTGTTTTTCGGCTAGATTGATTTTTATTGGATGTCTATTGCCCCATTGAGGGTTGTGGGGTGCCAAAGGGTGCTCCACGACCCGGTTATAAAGGACAGCTAAGCTAACTCCGGTTTTGGAAGAGGTTGCATTGGCAGTTCCATTTCTGGTCGACAGGCAGGAGCAAGACTGGGGGTGGAAGGGCCGATGTAATGCTACTAGAGCTGACTGCTTCACAACCAGTTCCTCTATCTGAAACTACCTCATGGCCCAATGGATATTCATTATTAATGAGTCGAAGGTGGGAAAATGGTCCTTCGTGCTTTGGTCGTTATCCTTCGGTATAAATACACACTACATCACAATTTCACTTTTGGGGAAAGTGCTAATAAATTAAGAGGATAAGGTTATAAGCTCGTTTATCATTATTTGATCGGTTTCGCCTGGTTGGGATTTTCTCACTTACGGAAGCAATTGTAGGGCCTAGTATTAAGTTTTGACAATGTGTTGGCACTGAAGCGCTTACTGACCGCGATGTGCCGTTCTAGTTCCACGACGGTAGTTAGTTGGTTTGCGGAAGTGGAGAGATTGTTCTTTCTTAACTTCAAGATATTTACCTAACTTTCTCCTTTTAATTAAAAGGTATTAGTAACGTCTTTGGTTCCTGTTGAAACTACTGGACTGTTATGAGGTGGGTGAAAGAAGTGATTGAGGGAGTGAATGAGGAAGGATGCAGGTGAATGTGCAAGTTTGTTTTAATGTGAAAAAAAAAATCTAGTGTGAAGGGCTATAACAGTTCAGTAGTTCTGTGGATGACAAGGATGGTTTATTGGCAGTCAACCCATGATACAGCACTCACCAAATGATTTTCTTGCGCAAATGGTGATAGGTTAAGTCGAGATCGACATCAGCGTTGAGGCTGGTGCCAGGAAATCGTTACTCTACATGTAGGGCTTCAAAGCAAGTGCTAGGAAGCCGATGCTTACTTCGAGCACACTGCACCCACACCGAAAGGCTAATGGTTTTTGTATTAAGTGAACGTCTTTGGCTGGACTTTTGATTAATGGGTATGTTATGACCACAGGGACGATTTGCTGAGTGAAAAGCTAATCCGGTTTTGGAAGGGGTTACATTGGCAGTTCCATTTCTGGTCGACAGGCAGGGGCAAGACTGGGGTGGAAGGGCCGATGTAATGCTACTAGGGCTGACTGCTTCACAACCAGTTCCTCTATCTAGAACCTACCTGGAGATGTGATAAATATCCATAATTAGTAAGTTAGAAGTTATAAGACGACCTTCTTACTCTGATCATTATCTTTGGGTTTAAAGTACACACCACGTCACAAGCCTCACTCTTGGGGAAACTGCTAATAAATTTTGGGTGTTGATGTTTAGATCAATATATTTGTGAATATTGGTTTAAATGTTTTCTCCAGTTTAACGGATCCTCACTTGCGCAAACATTGGGAGGCGATGTGACGGTTCAGATTCTGAAAACCGTCTCATTCACAAATATATGTTTATATAATATTTTCAGGCCCGTAAAATGGTCTAAGAGGGAAAAACATTAATTATATGTATTAATGTATTCATATGTACCTTGGTAAGGACCGAAGCTATTACCTTATAATTCGTTGGGATATTTAATTGGTATTCTTATGTACCTTGGTAAGGACCCAAGCTATTACCTTAGGATTCGTTGGGTTATTTAAATTCACCTATATGTATTAATCGGATCTGAATTCAACAGTCCTTTTTTACATGCTGGTACAGCCAGTTTCATGTAAACGAACTCAGTTTTTGCCTATGTTCAGTATTGGGTGGGTCTCGGCTGAGATGATGATGATGATGTTAAAATATTTTAATTGCTAAAATGTTCAAATAAGAACACGATGCACGGGTTGACCAACTTACCTGCGAGTCGGGTTAAGCAATACAGCACTTTATGCGAACGACATAAAGACCCTGGGGATTTAGAAATGAATTCTGTGCCAACAATACTGACTAGCGGGTAGACTGCGCGTGAGATACGGGGTTCTCAAGTTGTTTTCATGCCGATGGATCTAGGGCACAGTGTAGTGAATGATCAGTAGAGTATTTTCATACAAACGGCCGGAACGCGGAAAGTACCTATGAGCCACGAAATCTTAGCATAGCTCGGCTAGCATAGTACGTTCGATCAGCACGGGACCGCACATTTATTACGTACGGAGGTAATTGATATGCTACAGATTGGTAGTGTAACCTTTTTATTGGTATTGTGGCTCGTTTCAATGTCGGCCTTAATTTGAATCGAGACATGTAAAAACATATCTAATGAAGTTATTTAGCAGAATGTGAATTTTTAACAATGAAACCTCGCGCATCCCAGCCGAAGAGGTGCAAATACTTCTCCGTAGCTAATTCGTAGGTGGCAAATATACGTAGCTATGAAACTGAATAAAACCGTTCAAAAGTACAATACGGTTTGTGGAGATAATCGAACTTGGTGCAGTCGATCGAAAGTTATGCGCGTGCAATAGATTCAGTGGAACATTTATATATATATATATATATATATATATATATATATATATATATATATATATATCATATCGTTATTACAAATCTCAACTTCTAATCTTAATTAAGTGTTAAAAATTATGATGATGATAATTATGTGACATTATCAAAACATAACTGAAGAGTGGCGCTCTATCGCGAGGTTGTGTGCCGAGGTCGCGTAGGTGGGTAGAATTAAGGTCGCTGCCGAGACACCCTACTGATTATTATTATACTGTGATAAAGTGTGTTTCGGTGGGTATCGTCGAGGCAAGGGTATAAAAGGGACTGCGCAGAGTAGAAGGGACTTTTTCGCATTTTGACTACGGGTCTGGTAAGGTTCTCCTTGGGTTATTACTTTCTCATTCTTTTATTGTGGCTTTGCTGTGTTTTACCTTTATTATGTGTTGATTTATTTCTTGTGTTAATTAAATGGGGGGTTTTTCTGTGTGATTGCCTGGCTCTGGGTATCTATCGCCAAACATGGTTATAGTATACTCACTGTTGGGAGATTACATGGATATTTGGTAGCTAAGTTGGAGTTTAGCGGGGTCTGGGGGGGATTGCTGTGTGGGAGTGTTATATTAGTATATTGGAGAACTGATCTAGACTTCAGCTAAGTAAGAGCTGACCTCTGAGAAGGGATAAATGGGTCACCTAACGGTGCCAACTGACAGTTTAGCCCATCTCGGAGGCGTTTAAGGCTAGGGTACCACTCCTTGGAGAAGGGTGGGGGTCTGTATTATAACTCAAGAGTCGGACCCAAGTTCTCCCTGGGTGTTGAAGGGTTTGGAGCGCCATAACCGGTGTTTCAACCTCATCATCTACCTAGTCCGCTTATCTATTTATATATATATTACACTCTGGTATTCATCTATCCCAATCCCCTCAGATGGATACCAGAAGCACACGGGTATAGAAAGTAGGACTCGAGTCAACCCGCTCAACGTAGGCATTAGTTTAGGATAGGCCCTCTCTTATCAGTTGGAGAGGGGCCCCGCGGTAGTTGTAAATGTGGAATCCGGATTCCTAGCTTGCCAATTTCGTGTAGAATAGATGGATAGTTTAGCTGCTAGGATAGGTTTATCAGGGATAGGTATTATTACCATTAACTACCTTCTGTTCTTCATTAAACCATAATATGTTGGAGGGCTGTGATATGCCATCTGACTCTCTTAATAATATTACCATTAACTATCTTCTGTTCTGCATTATATTATAATGGGTTGGAGGGCTGAGATATGCCATCTGACTTACTTAATATTATTACCATTAACCAATTATTATCTGCTGTTCTTCATCATGCTAATTGATGTTGGGGGGCATTGCTATGCCGCCTGACTTATTTAATATTACTACCTAAACATGGCAGTTCTTCATTGTGCTATTTTGTGTTGTGGGAAAGGGCTACATTTGATGACATAACTACTAATGCCTGAGGTATTGACTGACTTTGACTATGACGCTCTAGACTTTCCGACGGATGAAAGATTTCAGGGTTTCCCTTTCATCCATATGTCCTATCTAGTAAACCCTAGTAGCTGCGATTTAGTGAGTCAAAATAAAACTCAACAAACTCACTATGAACATTTAATTGTTGAAAAGTAGAATCTCCTTTGAAGTCGGTGGTCGTCCCTGGTAAAGCAACCTTGGGTTATTTGGTCCTGTAGTGGCTAGTGATATCAACTAAATTTGATGGTAAAAGTTATACCAAATGCTTATTTTATAAACTGACAATGGAAGTCACTCTGACTAAAACTAAGGCTGAAGCAAGTTAGTGGTTTACCGGTACCAAGGGACCCGGTAGCTACTCATTAGTCATTATGATAAACCAGAGAAGTTTACAATTACCACTGAAGTTGGTTTGCTAATGCAGGAGTATTATGATCACAGGATTGACCCAGGGACAGCCTCTGGCTATAACTGACATTCCCTTTGATTGCCCTCTTCTATTATACAATGTTATAATGTTATATTCTAATTACCTGCAAGGAAAAAGTAGTATGCTCCATCAGAGTACATGCGGGGGAGGTTTGAGTCCCAGTTTGGAGTCGAAGACCACCTTTGAGAGCGGGGAGTGGGCTCTCAAACATAGCCGCAATATAAAATTCCTTGCCTACAAGTACATGACACAGACTATTGACCAATGACTTAATAAATCTGAAATTACCTCTTCCATTTAACTATCTTTACCTCTTCTTCAATACTACTTAAGTTACCTATAACCTGAATCAAAATATGGGCAACCATATATCTTCATTACCATTATAGATAGAATATTATTAAGTTAGAATACCATATTTCTGTCTAATATCTACTCCAAACACTTCTGATTTACTCTTCTAGGCTATAATCTATCTTAAGACTTACTTACCCACTCTAATACATAGATAAAACTCTATAACTGTCTTCTCTTATGCAATTCAATACCAACCATTTCCTCTAAATAAAATTAGCATAAAGTTACTAGCCGCTATATAATAAATATTTATAGGTAGTCCAATCTTTATTCTTCACTAAAAGTTCCAGGGTTACTTAGGCACGGACACAACGAAGGGTTCTCTTAGGTACTAGACGATCACATGGCCATATCACGTATCACGACCAATATAAATAATCTTAGGTTTCTACGCCGTATAGATTTCAGTATTTAAATTCTTTATTTATTTGGTTCAGAGTTAGATACATAGTTTTAATAAGATAGATAGGTAATTTAGTTCAATATTTCAGCAATTCAATTCAGTTTAATTCAGTTTTCAGCCGTCAAAAGATGCAGGATATTTAGCTTTAGGTAGCGGGGGATTTTTAAACAGGGGGGGGGGGGGGAGGTACCGTTACACCTGTCAAGGTGACAGTTCTAAAGCTCTCGATAAAACGTAGTGATTACTTGCTCAGTGGCTCTCGAGATTCAGTCGGCAAAGTTGTGCGCATATTTAAATACTAAAACTGCGGTTTTCGGGCTAAATCGGATTTATAAACATACACACACACACCCTACAACAACTCAAAAATGGATCTAGCTGAAGAGCGCCGTGGAAGCGAGCAGGGCCCTGCCAGAAGCGGTGCAGTGAAGGCGAGGTAACTTTCTTCTCTTCTTCTTTCTTCAGTATTATTTATGCCTAATCAACTCTGGCCAGCGCAGATCTATACAGATACTAACCTGAAAGCTCTAGCAACAATGACTTTTGACTCCATTCTTAAGACGTAATGCTACTGTGGAAACAGACACTTAATCTTAAGAAATCAAATCTTATTATGTCGGAACGCGGCGGAGATATCAGTTTTATGATTGGGCTGAAGCGGAATTTGCTATAAACAGTATTTTTTTATCAAACAAGGGCACGAATGATTAGCGTTACGCACCCTCGGAGCTCTGTTTACGAAAAAAAATGTTTTACACACTCGTAAACATGAATGTAATGAGCTTTTCGGATATTCTCGCTTGACAGTTTCTCTTAAAGGGGTGTTGTGAGTTTTGTTTCGTGTGTATGCGTATCATCATTATTATTTCAGCCAAAAGACGCCCACTGCTGAACATAGGCCTCTCCCAAGGAGATCGCCAAACAGATCGGTCCCGCGCCATCCGTATCCAACGTGGTCCCGCAACCAGATCGACCAGGTCGTCGCTCCATCTCCACCTACGCCTACCTACACTGCGTCTTCTGGTCCGCGGACGCCACTCGAGAACCTTTTTGCCACATCGGCCATCAGTTCTACGAGCGATGTGACCTGCCCACTGCCACTTGAATCTGGCGATTCTTCGAGCTATGTCGGTGACTTTAGTTTTTACGCGGATTTCATCATTTCTTATGCGATCCCGCAGAGAAACTTCCGAGCATAGCCCTCTCCACCGCCCTCTGAGTGACTTTGAGCTTTCTTATGAGGCCCATCGTTAGCGGCCACGTCTCAGTGCCATACAATGCATGTCTAGGTCTACTATTGTTTAACTGTCAATCGTTCAAAGTTAACAGAGATACATTTAAGGGAGTAGTTCGTTTTCGACAAACGTAGACAAGCGACCATAATATGGCTCACTTGATGGTAAAAAAATTCCCCCGTCCACGGATATTCACGACTCCATGGAAGCTATTTGTGAGTGACCGATTAAAAAAAAGATAGACTCTTTGAAGCTCTCCACGTCGAATTTGTCAATTTTCTATGAAAATACACACTATAGCATTTTTATTCCTCTTAATAATAGTTCTCAATAAATAAATAAATATCACGAGTCAATTCACACCAATTGACCTAGCCCCAAAGTAAGCAAAGCTTGAGTTATGGGTACAAGGCAACGGATAAACATATTTTAATAGATATTAAACATCCAAGACTCGGGCACAAACATTCGTAATTTTCACACATAATCTGCTCCGTTCAGGAATCGAACCCGGGACCTCAAACCTCGCAGTCAGGTTCTGTAACCACTAGGCCATCCGATCGTATTCTGTGGCCATGATAGTTAGTTTATGAAGAGACATGATACTTTTTGTTGCAAAAGTTCCACCTGCTTATAAATATTGAACGGACGACAGTCAGTGAGCCAGGTAAGCCAAACAGCTGATGAATAATGCCTGACTTCACTAGCCAACTAATGTGCAGGAGGTGTTAGTTGAGGCTTAGCACTGAGTAAGGGCTCGTACATACTGTTGGAAATATCTGTGCACACACACAATAAGCCAGCACAAGGTGGACTGAAGACCTGGTGAAGGTCGCAAGAGCCCAACGGGAGGTGGCGACACAGGACCGATTATTACGTTCTTTGTAGGAAGCCTATGTCCAGCAGTGGACATCGTCAGCTGGCAACTTTCTATCACGATATACAGGATGGTGCATTTAGAATATAGATAGATCGGTCAGTATGGGCAAGTCTGTAACTATAAGACATGCAAAGATGTAAAAAAAAGTTTATCTCTGCCCAAAATGTCCTTAAAAAAGTCGTTGTACCGTTATAAAGAGACAAAAAAATGGTCACGTTACTTATACCACGTGATTGATGAAAACAATAATTGCATAAGACAATAAGTTCTTTTGCCCCTGGACTCAACGAAAGCCGATATCAGTATAGAGCGTATAGTAGACATAGTTTTTATCCATTATCAGATATACAGTGACACTGGCGCTAGGGGAATAATAGCTTTTAATCTTCTAGGGCATTAATGGCTACCTACTAGATCAGACGGCTTTGAACATTAGTGTTTTAGTGGGCATAAAGTATCTATTACACAAATACTAAACGTCCAATTAAACAAGTTAAACTATTCGTGGAAGAAAGACTTTGAAATTTTTCGCTCCTGCCTAAAATACCACCTTCCCAAAATACCAGTTTTTTTCAAAATTCAACATTATCTAATTGATTACATTCCCATTATACCAGATGCCCAAAATAAGACATTCCACAAAAAAAAAAACAATTCCTTGAGTTATCTTAGATTAAAGAATGCGGTGCAACGAGAATCTGATAAGTTAGATATGTAATTGTTTTTCAAAATATTGAAAAATCTGGTATTTTGGGAACATGGTATATGTAGTACGTATAGATAGTAAAATCTCAATTTCGAGAAATTGCCCTAATTTTGAAGGTGCACGTTTTGGGAGCATACCACATTTTGCGGAAAAATTTAAATATTCCGGACTTATTTTGTGTATTTTATTATAAACACAGGTTTTTTCGCATTAGAAATGATGAGATCCGCGGAAGAACTAAAGTCACGGACATAGCTCGAAGAATCGCTAGACTTAAGTGGCAGTGGGCAGTGGGCAGGGCACATCGCTCATAGAGCTGAAGGCCGACGGGGCCGAAGGGCCTACGCTAGCTGACGCGGACGCCTGCAGCGTGCGCCCGCTCGCTGGTCTAAAATGTACCGAAAATCCGTCGCACGCGCCCGCGCCACTTAGCGCTGTTCATACAAATTCTTATTAGACGCGCGCTCGACAGGCGTCCGTTCCGGGTAAACCGCGTCAGCTAGCGTAGGCCCGAAAGGTTCTCGAGTGGCGTCCGCGGACCGAAAGATGCAGTGTAGGTAGGCCTCCAACAAGACGGAGCGAAGACCTGGTGAAGGTAGCGGGAACGCATAGGATGCGGATGGCGCAGGGCCGATCTGTTTGGCGAGCCTTGGGGGAGGCCTATGTTCAGCAGTGGACGTCTTTCGGCTGAAATGATGATGGTGATGACAGGTTTTTTTTTATACAATATACTTAGTCTTGCGTTTGACCACAATCGCGCCTGATGGATAGCGAAGATGAGGCCTACGATGGACCTTGCCTAGTAAATGCTCATTCACCCTAGACTGGTAAACATCCAGATTGTAGTGTTCAGGGAACACAGTCGCTGATAGGGGCAAAGGGGTAGCCAGGGAGGGATTAGGGGTATGGTGTGTCTGAAACTGGGTATTAAATTCAAATATATGTATTTTAAGTGCAGCGATCCATCGCTCAAATTTCTGGAATGGAGACCACGGACTTCCACAAACGAAATGGACGGACGATTTGGTATAGGCCGCAGGTTAAGGGTGGATGCAAGTCGCTTCCAACCGCAATGATTGGGGGTCAATGAGGAAGGCCTATGTCCAGCAGTGGACGTCCTATGGATGAAATGATGATCCATCGCACTATAGACCGGAGAGTGTGGTGGTGGCTGTAGTTGGAATTTGTCGGGGTCACGATCGACAGAAGCAGGGGTTATGACAAATTAAGGACAAGAAGTCTGAAACGGGTTATTGTTATTAAAAGTTCTTCTTACGTTAGTGTGAACGAGCCCGCTACAGTTTGTTATTCTGGTCAAGGAGGCAGGGCTCGACAAACGCTCTGATTCCGCGGGAGCTGAGAAGAATCACGCGTCTAGTGATGTATTGAGTGTAATAAAGTCGACCGTACGACCGAAAAGCCTAGTGGTTAGAGAACCTAACTACTAAGCTAGAGGTCCCGGGTTAGATCCCCGGTCGAGACAGATGTATCAAAAATACCAATGTTTGTTCTAGCTAGAGTCTTAGGCATTTAATGTGTATTTTATTTCTTTTATGTGTAGGTATGTCTAATATCTGTTCAAGTACGTTTATTCGTTGCCTATTATCCATAGCACAAGCTTTGCGTACTTGGAGACTAGGTCAATTGCTGTGAATTATTCCATGATATTTATTTATATTCATTACTGTTTGTAACGAAATCAGTTTTTTTTTTCAGAAAGTCACTATTATTTAAAGGGTACTTACTACACAATCATTTTTCAACATTTTAAAAGAGAAAATTTTAGGCAACGGATAATATTTTATCTACTAAAAACTTATTAGGTAAACATCAATGACTGAAGAATAAAAAATCGTATTTTTCATAAATAATACCTACCTCTACGGAGGATCGAACTGTCAGGCCATCAAGCTTCAGGTCAGGTTAGGTACGAAACTGAGCTTAACACTAAACTGACTCTGATTTCTTTTTCCAGCAAACTATTCATAAATAAAATAAACTGATGCCCTAAGCTTAAACCAAACTCAATCACCAAAACTTTAAACTAAATCCCTCGTCCTTGAAATCGCAGCTAGTGATCGCAAAAACTCATTAAGCGTCCGTCGCAAGATAGGCTTTTTGCAAACGACAGCGAAATTCATTTGCACAAGTTTGGTAATTAAGTCTACTTTGGGTTACGTGACTGGAGTGTGAAGGTCACAGCTTAAAACAGCGCAGAGAATATTCCATCTCCGAATGAATGGAAACAAAAACTTCGCTCACCCGCGAAGCGCAAAAAGAAGACGAAAAAAAGAAGAAAAAAGGAGAAGAAGAGGCGAGGGTCGCGGGTGAGCAAAGTAATTGTTTCAGTTCATTAATATGGAACTCCGCAAAGTAACGCCTGATTCAATAAATTACTCCATCTCCGGTCAATACAGGTCCTCTTCAAGAAATATTTGGAAGCATTCAACCCTTTATTTTCAGTTAATTTAATTAAATACCCCTGTACAGGTTTAAGAAAAATAGAGTCTTGTAAAAATAAATAATAAATAAATAAATATTACGGGGACAATTCACACCAATTGACCTAGTCCCAAACTAAGCAAAGCTTGTACTATGGGTACTAGTCAACGGATAAACATACTTATATAGATAAATACATACTTAAATACATATTAAACATCCAAGACTCGAGCACAAACATTCGTATTTTTCATACAAATATCTGCCCCGACCGGAAATCGAACCCGGGACCTCAAGCTTCGTTGTCAGGTTCTCTGACAACTAGGTTATCCGGCCGTCTAAAAAAGAAAAAAATAATCTTAATCTATATCAGAAAATTAATTTGAAATTTACCACGAGCTTTACGGTGAAGGAAAACATCGTGAGGAAACCTGTATGGTTTACTAATGTTTCGCAAATTACGTTTCCCAAACTGATTCACTTGGCCAATGTTTCATTTTCCAAATTTTTATTTTTTCTGAAACTGTAAACTTTTCAGGATTGTTATAAAACAACCCTAACCTAACCTAACCTAACCTACAAAATAGTCCTGAAATATATCCTGAATAGTTCACAGTTTCAGAAAAAATAAACATTTGGGAAATGAAACATTTGCCAAATGAATCAGTTTGGGAAACGTAATTTGCCAAACGAAAGTACACCGCAGCCAGCTATGTGGGACACTGCCCAACAGCAGCCAGCTATGTGGGACACTGCCCAATAGCAGCCAGCTATGTGGGACACTGCCCGATAGCAGCCAGCTATGTGGGACACTGCCCGATAGCAGCCAGCTATGTGGGATACTGCCCAATAGCAGCCAGCTATGTGGGACACTGCCCAATAGCAGCCAGCTATGTGGGACACTGCCCCATAACAGCCAGCTATGTGGGACACTGCCCGATATCAGCCAGCTACGTGGGACACTGCCCAATAGCAGCCAGCTATGTGGGACACTGCCCCATTACAGCCAGCTATGTGGGACACTGCCCGATAGCAGCCAGCTATGTGGGACACTGCCCGATAGCAGCCAGCTATGTGGGACACTGCCCAATAGCAGCCAGCTATGTGGGACACTGCCCAATAGCAGCCAGCTATGTGGGACACTGCCCAATAGCAGCCATTTGGGCGCAAAGTTGATATCGGCCCTATATACGTCCCACTGCAGGGCGCACACCTTTTCTTAGAGTATATGGGCTTGGGCCTTAGTTCCTACGCGGGATCAGAACTTCAAACACACACCATTGATTTTTTACAGGTGTGTGCAGGTGAGCTCACTATGTTTTCTTTTATCGTAAAGCTAAATCTCAAATGTGATTTTGCACTAATGTCAGAAGATACGAGCCCGGAGTCGTAGTCATGACCCTCTGCTTTAGAGGCCATAAGGCAAACTAGGCCGGCTACCTTTTTACGCAAAATTTAAAATCACAAAGTTATCATTTTTCCATTCAAATTGGGCCCGCTGTAATTATAATTCCTGCAAAAGAGGCGCTCAGTAGAAACCATTCAATTTTGTCTAAAATTGACTCACGTATTGCACAGATTGCGTTCGAATGAAATAAAAAGTTTTTGTAGCACGTTTTGCCATTTTGTAAAACGAATACTGATAATATCTAAAAGGTGTGCTCGCTTTGATATTTTATTCCTCTCTATATAATATAATACAAAAAGATAGTGTCAAATATAACAGTGAACTGAAACACTTACTTTGCTGACCCCGCCCGTTACACAAACTGTAAGAAAAGATTTACAGGTTTTTATTTTAAGCGTTGCGTAATGTAGAATTTTTGGCCTCCTGTTCACTATCAGAGGGAATGGTAGTTGCTATATCTGGTAACGGTAAAACGGACACAGTCGACACAGACGCCGACTGCCTGTTACCGAAACAGTATATCATAGGAAAGCACGGCGGCTACAGGCTATAGTACTTGATAACGTATCGTGACTTCTTTGAAACGACAGATTAGTTAAAATATTCTATTTGAGTCAAACAAATTTGCTAATAGATTCAGATTTGTAGCTAGGTAATTATTAATTTATTTGTAATATTAGGTACTTTGATAAATTATAAATTGATTAAGAGTTCAACCTTAAGTAGCTACTAAGTCATTACGTGGTCATAACCGAACAAATTTTACGCGCACTGAAATAGAAAACTGTGCTTTATGTTAGAGCTAAAAGCCAAGCTTGCATTTTTTAAATATGCCCCAGCATATTTAAAAAATGCAAGCTTGGCTAATTTCCCAAAATTACTATCTGCAGAAATATACACATAAAGTCAGCAGAAATTTATTTGAAAATAACTTGAATAATATCAAAATCAAAATGTTTATTCTCTAAGTAGGCAGCAAAGAGCTCTTCTCCATAGAGATGAAGAATGAGAATAGAGATTTTTTTTACTACCAGCGGTGCTTTCGGAAAAACCATTATTGCCAAGAAGAATGTTCTACAAGAAACTTGGCAGAAAGTCTTTTTTTCCCAAACAAAAAATAATACAAGTAACTTAACTATTAAGTATAATCTAAATTTTATACATATTTATTTTATTTATTATTTTTTAAGCCGTGGTGACCTAGCTGTTTGACTTGTAGCCTCTCAAGCAGAGGGTCGTGGGTTCAAATCCCGACTTGCACCTCTGAATTTTTCGGAATTTATGTGCGAAATTACATTTGTAATTTACCACGAGCTTTACGGTGAAGGAAAACATCGTGAGGAAACCTGCGAAGAAATTCAATGGTGTGTGTGAAGTTCCTAATCCTCACTGGGTCCGCGTGGGAACTACGACCCAAGCCCTCTCATTCTGAGAGGAGGCCTGTGCCCTGCAGTGGAACGTATATAGGCTGGGATGATGGTGATGATGATTTTTTAAAATGTATAGGAGACGGCGAGAACATCACATTTTTTGAAGCATGCCAGTCGGTGCCTGTCTACATTGATAAAACATATAAATGTAATATGACCAAAGACCATTGTGATTTTGTTAATTTTTGGTAACAAAAACCAGAAGGGCCAAACTACGAGTATTATTGAACTAGCAAAATTTGTCTTCTAGGTGATTTCAGTGCCTACCTCTTCACTTCTCTTTGTAATCTTAAAAAGGTACTTTTTTCACGACATGATCATTGATCCTTCAAAGTACACAATTGTACTCTTTCTTTATCAGTTATTTTTGCAATCTCGATACCTTTGGTATTAATTTTAATTTCGCGTTCTGTCTTTCACAGACTTTTTATAGCATCGGGACTTTCACAAACTCCTAAATCTATTTATTATTCAAATTAAGACTGTATCCCAAAAGAAAACTAATTAAGATAAAGTAAGCAGGGAGCAGATAATACATTATCCCCAAACTTTTCCGACCCCTTATGGCTTGTAAGAGCCTCCGAATCTATTAAGGTGTTGCCATAAAATGACAGAGCGAAAGTAAGAGGAATGAGGCGGCATTTGTTCAATTTAGACAATTAGGCGGACCAAGTTTCCCGCTGCGTAATTCTTGCTTTCGGTTCGTTCTTGGATGGCGAGGACACAGTAAATGCGCGTGGCGGAGATAAAGGTAGATACTATCCTTATTGACATTTTCGTTTAATAAGAATACGAACTTTTTGCTTCTTTTTTTCCGGGATTCTGGCTTCATTTCAATATATATTTGGTTTGTTTTTTTTACCTACATTTTTTAAATTTTTTTTTGTTGTCCGCCATCAAACCCGCTACACACGCTATTCCAGCATGTGTCAACAGGGGCAGGCTGAAAACCAGCGCTGGCAGCTTCCCCGTAAGCGCAGCATTAGTTGAGTCTGCTCCTTTTGCCGCCGGACAGAAATCGTTAACTTACTTGTAAAACAATCATATAATTTTTACTGGAGCTAGACGTGTCCGATTGGTCAGACTTGGCACAGAGCAGGAAGGAATGGCGCACTTTGATGTCGGTGGCCAAGATCCACTTCGGGTCGTTGAGCCAGCGACAGTAAGTAAGTAACTAAGTAATTTTTACTATTGTGTTTTTATTTACTGTTTTGTGTATTTTGGTTTTTTACTGTGGTGTGGCAAATAAATATTTTTTCTTTCTTTTCTTCTTTCTTTCAAATCGCTAGCGCCAGTAGTGGCTATGGCTTTAGTTTAATGACTGTTGAACAAATTTTCCCCCTTAGAACGCTACAATAAACCCCAACTCGCCATTTGCATGCACCGGTTGTCCAATTCAGGGCACTGTCCTTAATACTTTTTTCCGCCCTCAAATAACAGTACACTATCTTTCTTAAAAAAGCAAAGCGTCCACTGTATCGGAATCGAGCCGTACGAAGCAGACGGCATTATTGCTTTGTATAGGATCCTCCGGGCGCAGAAATGCCGGTCCAGTGCAGGCAGTACCATACAAATCTTTACAAACCTTTACCAAATAGTCCGTTCATCTCGTTGGTGGACGTTCCACGCTTCGCTTGCCAGTCCTTGGTCACCATTCCAGAACTTTTCGGCCCCAACGGCCATTTGTTCTGTGCGTGCGTAATATACTCGTATATCGTCGTTTATTTTGCAATGCCCGCCTGTTTTGCAATGTCAGCACGCTATATAAGGGCGCAGGCTGAAAACCAGCGCGGTGATGAGTAATCCTCACCGCACATGCTGAGCCTGAGCCTTTTGCCACATAATTTTGTATATTTTCTTCTTTTTTATGGGCAATAAATGGTTTTTTATTTATTTATTTTATCTATTTTATTCTTGTCAACACTCTCTCGCTTCCTCCCTTCACCAACCGTTAGCCCTAACAGCAAACACGCTCCAGGCAAAACAATAAAAGTTTCCCTTCGACCCGGTATCAGTCGCGCACGTCAAACACATTTCATATCTCAAAGCGTCGTTTGGCCCCCGGCTATTGTTTGACTAGAAAGGATTTTTATTGCTACGAGAGAAGAAACAAGAAGATTTTTGGCATGCGAAACATAGGACACAAAATAGGCGTTAGAAGCACAAAGAAAGACAAACAAGTATAGTTAAAATATATATATATTAGGGGACAATCTTACACAAATCGACCTAGTCCCAAACTAAGCAAAGCTTGTACTATGGGTACTAGACGACGATAAACATACTTATATAGATAAATAAATACTTAAATACATAGAAAACATCCATAACTCAGGAACAAATATTCGTGCTCATCACACAAATAAATGCCCTCACCGGGATTCGAACCCAGAACCTCTTGCTTCGTAGGCAGGGTCACTACCAACTAGGCTAAAGCGGTCGTTAAATCAATTGAATCAATTGAATCGTAACCCAGTGTTTTTTTTACATGTAGGCTTGCGTTTGACCACAATCACGCCTGATGGAAAGCCAAGATGAGGCCTATGATGGCGCACGCTTGCCTAGTAATTGCTCATTCAGCCTAGACTTGAATTGAGGGGAATAAGCAGAAATAAAGTAGTTGAGCGAGGTGTTGTGTATGGAATTTTTGTTGTACGTAAAATTTCATAGTTACCTCCCATTGCCTGATGAAGAAAATCGCTATGACAATTACTATGAAAGAGTTTTGTACTTAAGTGATTTCGCCGTCGAACTGATATGTCACGGAGGATATGATCATCACCATCATCTTAAAAATGAAGATTTTTCTAGATTGCTTTTTCTAAGAAACATAAAAAAAGCGAGAGTAAAGATAGTAAAGATAGTGTGATTTTAAAAGCCACTCAGACTGTCCTCAAACAAGAATATTTTAACTTTCAACTTTTGAAAGTAAAGGTTATTTATTCAGTCACTTTTGATGGACTGTAAGAAAGGCTAAAAGAACTTTCTCGTATTCAAGTTTTTAGTTCGTAGATTCCAGAACTTCCGATACAATATTCAATGCCTTAAATTATAAAATCAGTAAGTTGAATAGCCTGGACAGAGAATCAGCCAAGTCAGGATTTAAATGCATTCCGTCGTTTTCATGTAATAAGCGTACAAATAAACAGAAAAAAATATGAGATGAAATTGAGTTGAAGTTTTATCTATACTTTACGGTGGCCTACATGCTTGAATATTTATTAATTTTAATTTGCATTTTACTGTGTTAAATCTGCATCAATTTGGTGCCCCAATTTAGTTTTTTTTTCTTCTGGGTCCTGTGTCACCTAGCTATGCCTCTGAATACAGGTAAATCGCTGATCATCATCATCCCAGCATAATACACTGACGAGCAAAAATAAAGGGTCGGTTACAGAAATGGCGATAACTACAAAACCCGCTGTGATAGCTTCTTCGAGTAAAATGAGTTTAGTAAAGAGTTTTATTCTCAATTAAACTTTTTCTTGTTAAGAATAAAACTCTTTACTAACCTCTTTTGACTCGAAGAAGCTATCACAGCGGGTTTTGTAGTTATCGTCATTTCTGTAACCGACCCTTTATTTTTGCTCGTCAGTATATAATATTTTCCTTTACCGTAAAACTGATCGTAAATTACAAATGCAAAATACGGTTCATACTTAAACAACATTGAACACGGTTGCGGTAACGTGGCTGGTTCGTCTCACCGAATCACTGTTGCTGCTGTCGGTGGCTCTTGCCGGTTGCATTCCTTTCGTCCAAGATCCTCGAATCCGGTCGCTGGCTTGAATCCGGGGTCGAAGGTCCAGAATTATGTTGCGGCGTAGAACTGGATGTATAGGTTCAGCTTACAGACGAGATTAGCAGCAAATAATTTCAGACGATTTCTTCGACAAAATGGTGATTTAATTATAGTATAAAAAATAATAAAAAAAAAAAATATCACAGGACAATTCACACCAATTGACCTAGTCCCAAAGTAAGCTAAATAAAGCTTGTGTTATGGGTACTAGGCAACGGATAAACATACTTATATAGATAGATACATACTTAAATACATATTAAACACCCAAGACCCGAGAACAAACATTCGTATTTTTCATACAAATATCTGCCCCGACACGGGAATCGAACCCGGGACCTCAAGCTTCATAGTCAGGTTCTCTAACCACTAGGCCATCTGGTCGTCTAGTAGTCGTCGTCTAGTATGAAAATTAATTGTACCAAAAATGAAATAAGCGCATCGGCGCGGTAAGGTAAAAGGCGAATTCCGGACGGTGGTGCGACCACCCTCTCGCCGAGAGTCTCGACCAATCAGAGTAGCCGTAAATGACGTGATATGGATGCTGATTGGTTCTCGATGTTGTGATATATGTGTACGGTAGGCGCCATGTGATGTAATGTGCATTTTTGCGTATCATTGTAGTCATCCACGCAAGTTGCATTGACAGTATGTAAATTCCCAAACACTCAGAGGAGCACAATCAGACTCGAACGAAACCCACGATTTTCTGCTTGACAGCCCATAGGTCAAACTACTACACCTAGCCGATCAGTTTTAAATGTTAGAAAAATACCTTTGTTTGTTTGACAGAACAAATCGCAGCGCTTTCCAAGCAATATAACTAAAAAGTTAACGAGTACACAAAATTTTTACAACGCTCATTAAAAATAAGGACACCGTTAAATAGATTGGCATCATAACCGGGTTCAGTGACTCTCAAGTTTAGATGACGACGTCAAATTTCCTTTTACCGTCCCTCGAAGGGTCGGTCCCAACGTGTTCTGCATTAAATTTTGCCGTATCAATAAGAAACTTGGCATTTAATATTAATAACAACATGTATACGGCCACGGAACAATACGTGACCGGAAAAGATTTGGGATTTCATCGTATTTCTGTAAAAAATTTAGTAGGCTTCGGGCTATTTATGTTTCCGTAACTAAGTCTTCTTCCGTTGAATTATCATCAATATTTCTATGTTCATTATGTAAATAAATAAAGTGCCATTGCAATAATAAAATATACAATTACTAGCTGTTGTGGCCGTGGTGGCCTAGTGGTTTGACCTATTGGTCTCTCAAGCAGAGGGTCGTGGGTTCAAATCCCGGCTCGCACCTCTAAGTTTTTCGGAATTTTTGTGCGAAATTACATTTTAAATTTACCATGAGCTTCACGGTGAAGGAAAACATCGTGAGGAAACCTAGACACACCGCAGAAGAAATTCAATGGTGTGTGTGAAGTTCACAATCCGCACTGGGTCCGCGTGGGAACTACGGCCCAAGCCCTCTCATTCTGAGAGGAGGCCTGTGCCCTGCAGCGGGACTTATATAGGCTGGGATGATGATGATGATAATGAATATTTCAATGTTCTTATATTGCCTGCCACTCCGTCTGCAAAGAATTTGTTTATCGCTATTCCGCGGGAACTATGCAATTTTCCGTAATGAAATAGTATCCTATATGTTAATCAAGGTTGAAAACTATATCTGTGCTAAATTTCTTCAGAATCTCTCAAATCGTTTTATCGTGAAAGAGTAACAAACATCCTTACATCCATCCATTCCATCCGTTAAAAATAATAAGTAGAAATTCAAAACAAATCATCATCTTCATCATCCTATACGCCCTACTGCAGGGCTACAGGGACGGAAGGATGGGATTGTACACAACTAATTAGAAGTTGATTAAATTACGAATAGTAACTATAGCTAAACTAAAACTAAAAAAAAAGTTACGAATGATTCCCCCAGCGCGGCATGGACCAAAAGAATCTGGTATATTTTCTCGCTGTTTAGCAAAATTGCTAACTCTTCGGTCGTCTGTGGTATTCATCAGTCGTATTGAAACTTCTTTAAAATGATTTAGGCGCTGGGTCACGGAGCTAAGCTAAGGTCTCAACCTGCCCCTATTGTGTTTCAGATGCGAAATTTTATCAACCGTCATTAAAATACAAATCAAAACAGTAATTAGGTACAAAGTGAACATTTTAGTGCTTACAGGAGCTTTAATATTCAACAAGACGACTAAATCAGATCAGTATTTTGCCTTAGGCTGACTACTCACTTTATTCCTTTAAAAATTTTCTTGTTCCTTTGTTTGTTAATAAATTCTTTTACCCATCCCACTTGATAAAGAGCTTGTCTAATATAAAATGAAATGGGAATGGAAATGTGGACGAAATGGGAATGTGGACGAAGTGGGAATGTGGACGAAATTAACCTAAACGATATAAGGTTTTAGTTTTAGGTTAATTGTTCTTGTAGTATATTATAAAATTTTTATTTGTGCATGTTTAAAAAAAATCCAAATTAAAAAAGTGAAACATACAACAAAATAAAAATTGGCTTTTATGTCGCTTCGTCTCATTCTGCTTTCGTCATCCATTCTTCATTGTCGTCATTCAGTCATTGTCGTCTTGGGTCATAGTCGTTGTTTGTCTTGTTCTTATTCAGGTTCATTCGATGTCCGTCTCTTCTTCTTTTGACATGTTTGGTGTTAGTCTTTTTATTTTTTAGTCTCATTCGTTACTCGTCACATTTTTTTTCGACACTTTCGTTGTTGGTCCCATTAGCAGTAAGTCACTTTCGTTTTTAGGTCCATTCATAATTCGTCTTGTTCGGTTTTCGTCTCATTTCGACAGCGGATATCAAAGCGTTTTGTCCAGAACCCCAGATCACTATTTACCTAGGAGCCGAATTTGCTCGTACAAAGGAGTAGAACCCCCTGACTAAGTGTAGTAGACAATTTTATACTTCATAATTTTCGTAATTTCTCTTTTCGTGATTCTAGTCGCCTGAAAGAAAACGAGTCAAATTGCGAATATCAAACGGGAAAAATAGTGAATGTGTCCAATAAAGAATGAGATCAATTTCTAAAGAGCCCAAATAAGTAAAATACGAACTTAGAATAAGACCAAAGACGATAGGACGAATAACGAATGAGACTAAAAAAGAGATAGACTAACACCGATCATGACCAAAAAATATAAAGACTAATAGCGGAATGACCCGGAATGAGAAAAAGACAAACAATGAATATGGCCAAAGACGACAAAGACTACCACCGAAAGTGACGAATGAAGAATGGATGACGAAATCAGAATGAGACGAGTTAAGAACTTGACAAAAAACGAATGGGACGACCCAAGACGATACCGTCGCTTTCTGTAGAGCATTTCAAAGTCAAACTCAAAGTCAATTTTTTTTATTCAATTTAGGCATCAATTGGTGCTCCTATAAATGTCGAAGAATCTACCACCGGCTCGGAAAAACCCTGTTGAGAAGAAACCAGCAAGAAGCACAACAAGGTAAGTATATTTTTATCAAACATTGCTATTAAATAATGCGGATCGGAATTTCAAAATACTTTAATTTTTTATTGGGCATGGTTTGCGTTTGACCTTACCCAAAGCCATTCAAGCCTTCAAGTCAGAAAGCAGTTGCAAATACGTCTGAATAAACGACGCGCCTAAATCCAAAGCAACTGTAATGGCAATAGTAGATTTAATACCTGAGACGGTATCCGAGACTTTAGTCGTGAATAATTGTGACATCATTAGTCTGTACCTTATCTCGCAGCTGAATTAGAGTCCCGTGGATCAGCGGGTTCCGTAATAAGTCTCGGTCGGTGCGGGCATAGTCTCGATTGGCCATTGGTATAGCAAGTTAATAATACAAGTTTAAAAAAGTTAATATTTTTTTTATTATGTATGTGTATGTATGTAAACTCTTTATTGTACAATAAGAAGGAATGAAAAAAAAAACATTATTGACAACCGTTGAAATATATAAGAAACAATAATAATTAATACTATTTTAAACTTTCTCAATTTAAAGTAAATAAATTGCATTTAATTAAATCAAATTAAATTAAAATAAATTAAATTAAAATAAATCAAATTAAATTACATTGCATTGCATCAAATTTACGAGGGGCATTCAATATAAAGTGAGAATGAGATGCAAACTCTTTTAATATTACGAAATTAAATACTGGCCGGTAAAGCTAATCTATCTAGCTGATTGCTATAAAAAAAAACTAACTGTCTTTTGTTTAAAAAAATATACGGTAATTTCTTTGCAATGCTATTGAGTACGTTAGCGAAAATGGAGAAAATTGAACTGCGCGCCGTTATCAACTACTTGTATTTGAAAAATTTTTCTACGGACCAAGTCAATTTGGATTTGCGGGACACTTAAGGGTCTAATGCTCCTCCGTATTCGACAGTCGCACGTTGGTGCGCCGAATTTAGACGTGGAAGAACATCGTCAATGGACGACCCCCGCTCCGGACGCCCTACTACAGCAGTAACTGAAGAAATTGTGAAAAAAGTCGAAAACTCAGTTTTGGCGGATCGTCGTGTCACAGTTCGTTTTATTGCTGAAAATGTAAAGATTTCAACGGGGAGCGTGCATAATATTTTACATGAACGCTTGGGTATGAAAAAGGTATCTGCGCGTTGGGTACCAAGAATGCTTACTGACACGCAAAAACAAACTAGACTAGAGATTTGTCAAGACGCTTTGAACCTGATGCAGAAGGACCGGGAACTTTTTTTGGCGCGATTTATAACAATGGACGAAACATGGCTCCATCATTACGACCCTGAAACGAAACTGCAGTCTATGACATGGAAAGGGCCATCATCTCCAACTCCGAAGAAATTCAAGGTGAGCCCATCTGCCGGTAAGGTCATGGGCTCTGTTTTTTGGGATGGTAAAGGGGTATTAATGATTGAGTATCTCGAGCATGGAGCCACTATTACGGGCACTTTATACGCCAAACAAATAGCAACATTGCGCAATGAGATCCGCGAATAACGGCGAGGTAAACTCTCGAAAGTTGTGCTGTTCCACCAGGACAATGCCCCGGCACACAAGTCCGCCGTTGCAATGGCTGCAATTCGTGATGCTGGGTTCGATATCCTTAAGCATCCTCCGTATTCACCAGATCTCGCTCCCAGTGATTTCTACCTATTTCCGAGATTGAAACAATACCTGAGAGGCCAGAAATTTGAAGACGACGACGCGGTAGTCGCTGCAGTACAAGATTTTTTAAGTACTCAAGATGAGACCTTTTTTAAAAATGGAATTTTAAGTTTAGAAAAAATATATACTAAGTGTATTATGCTAAAAGGTGACTATGTCGAAAAATAAAATGACATTTAGTAAAAGTTGTTTATAACATACATTCTCACTTTTTATTGAACGCCCCTAGTAAATAGAGAGAAAAAAATATAACTTAAGTTATTATTAAAAAATACACCTGTCTGGACAGAGATCTCTTTATTATGGCCGTGAAGCCGTGGTGGTCTAGTAGTTTGACCTATGGCCTCTCAAGCAGAGGGTCGTGAGTTCAAATCCCGGCTCGCACCTCTGAGTTTTTTGGAATGCATGCGCGAAATTACAACTTTAGATTCACTGGTGTGTGTGAAGTTTCCAATCCGCACTAGGCCCGCGTGGGAACTACTGCCCAACCCCTCTAACTCTGAGAGGAGACCTGTACCCTATAGTGGGACTTATATAGGCTGGGATGATGATGATGATGATGAACCTTTTTTCGTGGATTTTTAACACGCGCGCGTTAAAGCTAATCTCAGTTTTAGTGCATAAATAAAAGTTTATAAAAATGTGACCAATAGAAATAATACCACAAGGAAGTAAGTCTCAAAAACGCCCTTTTCTCGTATAAATCAGTTCCCAGCGACTATTAGTCAGGGTTGAGGGAGATTTTAAATTTTCACCATTTTTCCCGACCCGTTAATATCGAGGCGGGTTTTAAACAGATATTTCAGCTTTAATGTCGCTCGTGATTTGTGATTTTAGCGGTTTTTCAGGTCGCTTGTTTTGAATGAAAACCGGCAAAAAATATTTAGAATGTTGCTGAGGTTTTTAAAGTGTGATTTGATGAGAAAAATATATATGCGTTTTGTTAGTTTTCAATTGACTTTAACTTTTCATCGCTTTTCCTTTTCTGGGCGTCTTTGCGGTAGGAATGATGCGGAGTGGTTTAATAATTTTTGATCCAGGTGGGTGGTAAGTGGGAACATTTGATAAATCTCATCATCATCATCATTTCAGCCGTAGGACGTCCAATACTGGATATAGGCCTTCCTCATTGTCAATGAGGAAATCCAGTATTGGACGAATATACTGGAGTCACTAAATTTACCCTTTAAAGAACATTGTCTAGTCACCTTTTTTGAAAAATAAGATTTTAATCGTAAAATGCAGTGCTGGCAAAATAATGTAACTTACCATGGGATTAAATATGGATATCTGAAAATGGAAGGAATGGCGCACTTTCATGTCGGAGGCCAAGATCCACTTTGGGTCGCTGAGCCAGCGAAAGTAAGTAAGTAAGTATCTGAAAATCTAATATATAAAAATCTCGTGTCACGGTGTTTGTTATCTAACTCCTCCGAAACGGCTTGACCGATTTTTATGAAACTTTTTCCTCTGTATTCGGTAGGTCTGAGAATAGGTCGTAAGCTACTTTTTTATACCTACACCTATTCTCCGCAGACGGAGTCGCGGGCAACAGCTAGTCTAATATATAAAAATCTCGTGTCACGGTGTTTGTTATCGAACTCCTCCGAAACGGCTTGACCGATTTTTATGAAACTTTTTCCTCTGTATTCGGTAGGTCTGAGAATAGGTCGTAAGCTACTTTTTTATACCTACACCTATTCTCCGCAGACGGAGTCGCGGGCAACAGCTAGTCTAATATATAAAAATCTCGTGTCACGGTGTTTATTATCGAACTCCTCCGAAACGGCTTGACCGATTTTTATGAAACCTTTTCCTCTGTATTCGGTAGGTCTGAGAATAGGTCGTAAGCTACTTTTTTATACCTACACCTATTCTCCGCAGACGGAGTCGCGGGCAACAGCTAGTAATTTATATATTTTCATTTTCAAAGAAATGGTTACCATAGCAATTGTTCGTGATGGCTAATTTTCAAACCGCTATATCTCAAAAAGTTGCTTATAGCCTGAGAAAGATACGATTATTAAACAATATTGTTATTTTTACAAGTTAAGTATGAAGTATCTTTTTCTATTTATTTTTCAACTTCATTTTTTTATTACTTTTACGGTCATCCCGTGAAACCATATATTTCAAACTAAATACAAACTGAAATATAGATGCACAGAAAAAACCCCAGAAAAAAGACCAGCATTTTCCCAGCATTGGTCTTTTTTCTGGGGTTTTTTCTGTGCATCTATATTTCAGTTTGTATTTAGTTTGAAATATTGTTATTATTATAAATGTTCGTGGATTATTGAAGAATATATTTGTAAATACCTTGACCTAATTTATATAAAGAAAAAAACCGTATGTTTCCTGGGCTATTAGGTGACTAGGTACCTTTCATTTGCATTTGAGTGTATTCCAAATAGGTTTTATAAACAGCTCGCATAATTATTTTTTATATCAAGAAACCGTGAAACAAACAAAAACCTATTGTTAGATCAACAACTTTCTGGCCGGATATAAAAGGTGATATCTATAAATAGAGCAGATCCCTTGGACCTCGTATAATGAGATACAGGTCCCTGCAGCATTAGTTTCGCCGCTGCTTCTATTTTCCACCACCCGTATTAAGGGTGGCTATGAGAATGGACATTACTTTAAACGAAGCGTGTTATATCGAAAGAGATATATGTCAGGACCTAAACTAATTCACTTTTTATACTTTAGAGAGAGAGAGAGAGAGAGAGAGAGAGAGAGAGAGAGAGAGAGAGAGAGATGTTTATTTACATATATTCGATACACAGGAATACAACATACATACATATTCATTGTCCGTCTCATCAACTGGAATTTGCTTAGGCAAGGTATTTCAGTTCAAATAAAGTAAAAAGAAGTTTACCAAACCAAAGTTTTCACTAACTTTAGGGTCCAACTAAATCGAAAGTAAACCCAACTCGTGCACTCGTTTGTGGAACTAGTTAAAAAGTATAACTCTTTTTTGTTTGATTGGTATACCGTGACGCAGCCAAATTATTTTTGTAGGTGTTCGTAACCTTGTACATTATATAGTGCTAATCAATTATGTACCAACATTTCCAGGTCGTAACTTACTCATCAAAACAAGTCACATTAACTCAGACAACTTTTCAAAAATTAAAAAAAAAAACGGGATCTTTTCATACATATCCATCCAAATGAATTAAAATACAATACAATATTTGTATTGACAAATATTCTTATTATTATTATTTCCCATAATGGCGGCCTTAAGGCTTGGGCCAATGTCAGTTACGATGAAAGGTTTGCTGTTGAATCTGCAGAACGCCAACAGTTTGACAGCAGCAAGATAATTACATAGATATTAGATAATTTTGACAAAACAAATAAGACTTTTTTTTTCCCGGCCGAACGCTGTTGCAGGAGTAACGTAACACTACGACAAAGACAAAACATGTTATTATTAATTAGAACTATAGTCTCATATCGTTAGAGGAACAAATATTCTTTATTGATCACCAAAAGCAGTATAGTGACATTACAAAAATAAAAATTCAACTTACTCAGATCATTCATTCATTCATCATTCATTCCTTCATCAGCATTATTTTTCAGATTACTGCTTTAGTAATGGAAAATCGACATTTTTTTAAATTTTATAAAGTTGTTAGTATAAAAGTGACTTATTTGGGGTAATGCGGCAAGTGTTTCTGGGACGTTTGGCCCAGGTTTGAATCAGGTTTGAATGCTTGGGTTTAAGTAATATGACGAAGCTTGTAGCGGATTTTATATTTTTGTTTAGCTGACGAAGCCTGTTGCGGATAACAAAATATTTTCTTTTTTTTTTCTCATTGACGAAGCCTACGCTGCGGATCTGATTTTGATAAGTAGATTAAGCCATAGAAATATTGGTACCTAATTTGTTAGCACCCTGTATACCATACTTATAGATCGAGTCATTCATGATGACGCGTGCCTTGGTCCTTATTTCAATGTTATTAAAGTCTAATTTTGGCAAATTCACGCGTATTGAATGACACTAGCTATACCTTTGCTCACGGATGCGCTCGCTTAAGCGATTAGATCTAGCATTTAAATTGAAATTCCGAGATTTGGCAAAATTATATCACATTTTAAATCTTGCTCGGTGCAATGAGATCCCCGTTCAAATTTAATATCCAGCTTGAAATCTCTCTTTCTCTCTCTTCCGTTCCATCTCTTATAAAATATACAGTATGTAAACCAACGAGAGCCAAATATTATAACCCGTGCTTTTTGAAACAGAAATATGTTATTTGAACAGCTTTCAACTAAAAATACATTAGTTACGTTATTAGCTGTAAAGCTGTGATATTTAGGTTTTGTACAACATTTTTAACTAATATAGGCTTGTACTTTATTTATTTACAAGATGTGAAGCTGACATTAGAAAAGGTACCAACAGTTACGTAATTTCTTCATAACTTGACATAAGAAAAAACGATAAAAAAAATAATAACACGGGACAATTCACACCAATTAACCTAGTCCCAAAGGCTTAGCTTATGTTATGGGTACTAGGCAACGGATATACATACTTATATAGATAGATACATACTTAAATACATATTAAACACCCAAGACCCGAGAACAAATATTCGTATTATTCATACAAATATCTGCCCCGACGCGGGAATCGAACCCGGGACCTCAAGCTTCGTAGTCAGGTTCTCTACTTACTAGGCCATCTGGTCGTCTAAATGGAATGATAATTGAACTGAAACAATTACTTTGCTTACCTCGATCTTATGATAGTTACGTCTATGCAAGAAATGTGTGTTCATGCAGTTCCTCCACTTCCACACTGTACGAACAAACACAAATCACACAAACCCAACTATCACCACTACCAAACTACACTGACACGTTTCGAACTCAACCAGAGCTCATCCTCAGAGTACCGTTCTCTATGCTACCAGATGTTAAAGAGAAAGATAATTGGTAAATAGTAACAAAACATGTGGTATAGTAACATACTCGACTTGGCCGTCATGGGGTTCGGAGGATGAGACTTCATAGTTTACTTAGTGTATAATTTCTATTTTTATTATGGTAACCATGCAGTTTTAAGGTACACAGGATTTAAAAAAAAAAAATTTTATTTATTTTGAAGTCGTTGAAGTACATATCAATACCGTAATATACCAACCAGTTTCACACCAATAGCAGTAACACAAATTGCAGCATCTCATAATCTTGAACACCAACAGACAACATAAAAACAGGGGTGCTAAAATGGTCCCCTAAAACAACCCTTTTACTGCACGATACCTACAATTTGGCCCTCTTAGAGCGAACTAGGCACTAAAGAGCGCTGCGGACCGACATTATTGCATTTATTAGTAGAGGAGTGTTTGTTTACGTGCTATAAAGTACGTAAATTTCTTGTCTCCTTTTTTAACCGACTTCAATAAAAACTTCAATGGAATAATGAAACGTGAAGTTAGTGTGGTGCTTACGTATATTAATTATTTGTTTGAGTACGTACGTATATGTCTAGCGGTGGACGTTCTACGGCGGAATTTTTTTGGTTGGCAATTAGTGCTCTTGGATTTGATTATGGCTCTAACTCGGAGTCTTGATACTTGACGCAAACGTTTGCTTTGAGTTGAATATTATTTAATTATTATTTATTATGTATGGATCATAAAAAAAAAACGAATCGTATAATTACCATCACGGTCCAGCCTTTCGTACGTTTTAAAGCAGGGCACAAGCGGATGTTGGATGTATTAGAATTGAATAATTGTATATTTTCCTGTCAATTGTATTTCCTGTGTATCGAATATTTGTAAATAAACATCTCTCTCTCTCTCTTAACTATTAATAAATGCAAGACAGAGTAAATTTCAAATTGTAGAAGACAAAAATTACATGGGTAGCACAAAGTAAGCAAAATACTTTTCTGTTCATGACTTCAGAGTCATCCTGTATAAGTATACCTCCATACTAAGTCTAACTCCATCTTCCCTACTAGGAATCGATTCAATAACGCAGAACTTCTGATACGGAATAAGCTTCCTTCGGTCTCATTATTTAAGTACGAAAATGCGATGAACAATAATTGATTACCAAGCAAAGAGGCTGCGCCTAGCCATCCGAGTAGAAAATTGTCAAAGGATCACGTATAAGAAGTGGTGCGATTTAACTTGCTTGAAGAGATAACAGCTAAGAAGGGATGATTAATTTTGAAGCCATTTTTAGGGTTCCGTACCTGTAACTATAGGAAAAACTGGCTTAGTGCGTGTTGGGAGACAAATTTAAAGGGTTCCGTAATAATACATTATACTTTTTGATCGACTATTAAGCTGTAATAATTTACTTTAATTTATTACTAAGCCGTGGTAGAGTAGTGGTATGCAGTGGTAAGTAATGGGACATGGGTTCGACCTCATTTTTCAGTTTTTAAGTGATTTACCATGAACTAAAACAATTACTTTGCTCACCCGCGACCTTACAATAGTTACGTTTATGCAAGAAATGTGCGTTCATGCAGTTCCTCCACCTCCACACTGTACGAACAAACGTTTTTAACGTTTGGTAGCATAGCATACGGTTGTGGTAACTCTGAAGATGAGCTCTGGTTGAGTTCGAAACGCGTCAGTGTAGCTTGGTGGTGGTGATGGTTTGGTTTATGTGATTTGTGTGTGTTCGTACAGTGTGGAGGTGGAGGAACTGCATGAACGCACATTTCTTGCATAAACGTAACTATTGTAAGGTCGCGGGTGAGCAAAGTAATTGTTTTAGTTCATTAATATGGACCTCCGCAAAGTAACGCCTGATTCAATAAATGATTTACCATGAGCTATAACACTGAAGGAAAACATCGTAAGCGACTTTGCACACGACTCTTAAATTCAATGGTGTGTGTGAAGTTTCCAATCCGCCCTGGGCAATCGTAGGAACTACGACCCAAGCCCTCCTGATAGGCTGGGATGATGATCTACTTACTATCTACCGCGCTTTTTTAAGTACACTTAATAATAAATATTAGGGGACAATCTTACACAAATCGACCTAGTCCCAAACTAAGCAAAGCTTGTACTATGGGTACTAGACGACGATAAACATACTTAATATATAGATAAATAAATATTTAAATACATAGAAAACATCCATAACTCAGGAACAAATATTCGTGCTCATCACACAAATAAATGCCCTTACCGGGATTCGAACCCAGGACCTCCTTGCTTCGTAGACAGGGCCACTACCAACTAGGCTAAAGCGGTCGTTACTTGACATGTTGAGTCGCGTCTGGAAATTATCTTTTTATAGTATCATCCCTTTTCTGTGGAATAAACCCTTGAAACTCGTGTCGTGTCTTAAAGCTGCGTACGGACTGCTCGCACATTACGCGTACCCTACGCGAGCCCGGGTACGCGTACCCGGGTACGCGTGTCCTGGAACGCCATGTCCGCACGCTATATACGCGTACACTGTACGCGTAGCTGCAAGTACGGGCATGGCGTTCCAGGACACGCGTACCCGGGCTCGCATAGGGTACGCGTAATGTGCGCGCAGTCCGTACGCAGCTTAATAGTTATTACCAGGGTTCGGATTTTTCATCGCACGGTAAGATGAAAAAAAACTATGGAGTTGATATTAAAGTTAAAATTTAACTCATATTCATACTCATACTCGCTTATTTACTTAGTCTCGTAATACTTTTATCCCTTTATCAGACTGACAGATTGAAAATGTCAATCGAAAGTTAATCTTACTTACTTAATGTAATTCAAATGATTTTTTGTAGTACGATGCGAGAAGTCTAGAATATACTACCAACCAATATGCTCTTTTATTCTAGAAAATATGAAGAACGTCGCCATGACATTATACTCATTTTACGATTGTAATTTTGATATGCACAATACACACGCCATACCCATCTTATCAAGATTTTGACGCCCATTCCTGTATCTCCATGCTCCACGGATATTACGAAATAGAAGCATTCTAATTGTTCATTTTTTTACTGTGCGGCAGTTCGTTTATTTATTTAAAATATCATTTAATTGAATTCAAATTGTTTGTTTCATTTAAAATTTACTCTCGGTATTAATTACATGAATGAGTATGAGTATGAATATGAGTAAAATTTTAACTTTAATATCGACTCCATAGTTTTCTTTCATCTTACCGTGCGATGAAAAATCCGAACCCTGGTTATTACCTAAAAAACACCACAACGTTTTAATACTTTACTTTTATTGTTAGTCTGATCACCTTTATCACCGGTGTCATTGTTCTAGGACAGACGTTTTCATTGTAAAAATAAATTTAGAGCCTTTTTTATCTTTTCCCCGCAATGGACTTAAATAAAAATAGCTTCTTAAGGACTTAAGAATACTTAGCGTCCCAGGGATACGTTGTAGCTAAGTCGAATTGAGGTAATTAATTTCTTTGAAGTGGTTTTTATCTGAGGCGATTGTAGGGGACTTAAAAGTTACCAAGGCCCGAACGACTCCGCAACTTCGGAGCTTCCACTCGCTTTACTAGAAGCTTTTGATCACGTGTATACATTTCATATTCTTTTTGTCTCTAACCTTCGTTTTTCTAGTGGCGTTTATCAATTGTAATAAGTGTATGGTAAACAAATATAATTTCGCTCATAAATTCCAAAAAACTCAGAGGTGTGAAAAATTTTAAAATAAAACGAAACAAGTCACATTGTGTTAAATAGGCGAGACCGGTATATATATATATATATTATTTCAATAAAGTAGGTACTAAAAGGTACATTTGCATAAAAAGGTTCGGTGAGCCGCAGACGGCTACAAAAACAGTGCAAATAATTTTATTGATGTTGCTTTATCCCAAATTATACGAAATCAACCCATTTTTGGTCCAACTTTAAGCTCCAAACGCACAGACAGCGGAGGCGTGGCGGTGCGGTGGCGGTGACGGCTGTAATATTCTAACTTGTATGAACGAGTTCGCGGTACGGTACCGCACAACCTTTCAATATACACCGTGAAATTTTAGTGGTTGTTTTCCCGAAACGAGGTGATTTAGTATCGATTTATAATTACTATTACACATAACATAGGCCTCCCCCAAGGCTCGCCAAACAGATCGGTCCCTTGCCATCCGCATCCAACGCGATCCCACAACCTTAACCAGGTCGTCGCTCCATCTTGTTGGAGGCCTACCTACACTGCGTCTTCCGGTCCGTAGACGCCACTCGAGAACCTTTTTGCCCCATCGGTCATAAGTTCTACGAGCGATGTGCCCTGCCCGCTGCCACTTAAGTCTGGCGATTCTTCGAGCTATGTCAGTGACTTTAGTTCTTGCGCGGATTTCATCATTTCTAATGCGATCCCGCAGAGAAACTCCGAGCATAGCCCTCTCCATTGCCCTCTGAGTGACCTTGAGCTTTCTTATGAGGCCCATCGTTAGCGGCCACGTCTCAGTGCCATAAGTCATCACTGGCAACACACACTGGTCAAAGACTTTTGACTTGAGACACTGCGGTATATTGGATGACAAGATATTGCGGAGCTACCCGAACGCTGCCCGGCCGAAAGGTGACAGACGGAAGCTTATTACTGTCGCTACTGCCCTTGCTTCTGTTTGTCCGTCACAAGGCTGTCTCTCAAGAACCGTAATAGGTAGACAGCTGAAATGTATAGGTAGGTATATAGGTAAAAAAATGTATAGGTATTTAGTAGTGGTAGAGCCATGTTGTAGCTAGCCGCTGCATCACGAATGGGTCGGCTCGTCCGGGGCAGTACCACCCTCTCACAGAACACCGGCGTGAAGCAGCAGTACTCCTGCTGCGTTTCGTACGGTCAGTGAGAGCGCCGGGGGCCCAATACCTCTCCCCCTCCTCAATTCCCTTTCCTTTTTCCTCTCCCTTTTAGGGCCGACAACGCACTGGCATCGCGTAAAGCGCTGCGGGTGTCTATGGACAGTGGTGATCATTTAACATCAGGTGATCCACTAGTTCGTTTGTCTGGCCTCTAACATAAAAAAAAAAAAATTGTACTTCTCTCGCTCGTTCCTAGAATACCACGTTACCAAAATTTACTACATACTTCAATTTACTACATAACCTATTTATTATTATGCCAAATTAAACCAGATGTCCAAAATAAGTACCTCTACCATGAGTTTACACTAGTTTACAGTGACCGTACTCGCTAGCGACGGCGTAAATGATTTGTATGGAGAATTGTACTTCCGTAAGTGACCGCTAGAGGCGCTGTACAATTCTCCATACAAATCATTTACGCCGTCGCTAGCGAGTACGGTCACGTAAACTAGTGTAAACTCATGGTAGAGGTAAAGATATTCCACCAAAAAAATCAAGTCAATCAAGTAATCTTCGATTTTTTAATGTCAACACCATCATCATCATCATCCCAGACTATATACGTCCCACTACAGGGCACAGGCTCTCAGAATGAGAGGGGTTGGGCCGTAGTTCCCACGCGGGCCCAGTGCGAATTGGGAACTTCACACACAGCATTGAATTTCTTCGCAGGTGTATGCAGGTTTCCTCACGATGTTTTCCTTCACCGTAAAGCTCGTGGTAAAATTCAAATTAATTTGGCACATAAATTCCGAAGAACTCAGAGGTGCGAGCCGGGATTTGAACCCACGACCCGCGCCACGACGCGTTTTTTAATGTGGTGCAACGAGAATCAGGTAGATGTAAGATGGTAACGTATAGTATTTTGTAACATCTGGTATAGTATAAATCTTCCCAGGTGAATTTTTCGCTTCGAGCCCTTATCTTTCAAAACAAACGGTATCGTCATAGTATTAAGGTTCAAAATTTAATGTAATGGCTCGAAGCGAAAAATTCACCTAGGAAGATTTATACTATATTTTAGGGACGAGCGATTTCTCTTGCTCCTACAACAACAAATCAGCGATGATACGGCAATACCGCGTAACCAACAACAGCTAATGCCGCGTAACAAAATATTGCAGTCATCCTGTACGCGGCGGTACGACATCGGCATTAAATCTACGGGCCCTGGCATGAACAATTAAAAAATAAATAAGAACATAGATAATATGACTTCAGAAAAGTCAATACTCTATATCTCATAACAGCACTTGTGTCGTAATGTCGTTATAACGATACACCTATTTTTCTTGCAGGTGTAAGCTCGGCTTAAAACAAGTAACTGAATTCATGCGGTTTTTATTAAAAATATAACTTTTCGACATATTTTTTTACTGTCAACATTAGAAAAAGGAGGCCTATGTTCAGCAGTAGACGTTTTTCAGCTTAAATGATGATAATGATTCAAAATTTTGTTCGGGATTATGTATCTGTTACGTAGTACGAGGGGCGTTCAATATAAAGTGAGAATGAGATGCAATAGTACATTACTGCAGAGACCAGTAACTAAGCCATCCTGGACGAGTAGAAGCAATGATACGAGGTCAGGATGGCGATTACTGGGCGAAGCTTGTATAGTGTTTTTCTCAAAAATGAAACAAGTTGATAAAAATAAAATAAAAGTACACATTGAAAAAATAAAGAAAATCTACGACCCGCCATTAGCTACTCACTCGCTAACCTATGTCAGTCTATGGTATTATTGTTTTTTTTTTAAAGGTACCGGGCGGCGATGTTTAGATATCTTAGTGTTGCCGGATAATCGATTATTAATTAATCGGTTATTTTTCCCCTAAATAATCTAGATGTCGATTATCCAATCGATGTATCGATTAAATCGATTATCTCGATATAATCGATACTAATATTCATACAATTATATCGATTATAATCGATTAATTGTATGATTATAATCGATTAAATCGATTAAATTGTAAAATATTAACAATCGATATAATCGATTAATCGATTAAATCGATTAAATTGTATAATATTAACAATCGATATAATCGAATATCGATTATATCGTGTACTTGACCCATTATAATCGATTATAATCGATTAATTGTATGAATCTTAGTATCGATTATATCGATATAATCGATTTAATCGATACATCGATTGGATAATCGATATTTAGATTATTTGTGCGCCGCAATTATAATCGACGATTAATCGATTCATCAACAATTGTCCGGCAACACTTAGATATCTGCCAACTTTAAATTACATTTTAATAAGAATTTTCTTAATTTTTAAACATTTGAAACACGAAAATTGTAATTACAACAACATAAAATTAGTGAAAAATGTTCCAGTTATTTAATCAGAGAACTATCAAATTTGCATACATCCTCTTAAGTGTGAACTTTTTTATTAATAGTTTAATTTTTTCACAGACGTAGAAGCACGGCACGGGTTCCAAATTTGAACACTTGATATGTAATGGAATTTCATACTTACTTCCTGGCAGCTCGAGATTACTTCCTGGTCGCTAGCAGCTAGTCTCCAGGATGCGTTACTTTCTACGACGTTTTTGATGACGTAATGGCAACATTTCATACCATTTTTGAGAAAACTCTTTTAATATTACGAAATTAAATACTGGCCGGTAAAGCTAATCTATCTAGCTGATTGCTATGAAAAAAAACTAACTGTCTTTTGTTTCAAAAAATATACGGTAATTTCCAAGAATATTAAATAAAAAACTGGATATTGCATGCCGAACATTCCTTTGAAGCCGGAAAAAATGACCTTGAATTACGTCACGCCGACCTTGCATCTCTTTCTTTAGGGTGTCCATAATTAAGCATACATTAGGAATATTGACATACTTTTATACAACATATTGATTTTGTAATTTATTAAATTCAACCAATTTCAATTCAATTCAATTTTTAGGGTTCTGTACCTCAAAAAGAAAAAACGGAACCCTTATAGGATCACTTTGTTGTCCGTTCGTCCGTCTGTCAAGACCCTTTTTCTCAGGAACGCGTGGAGGTATCAAGCTGAAATTTAAATCAAATACTCAAGTCTACTGTACTGTCCCTTGGAGCTCTGTAAAATCAAACTTCTAACCCAACGCAATCAAAAGATACCTGCAGCCATTTGCCGCAAATTTTCGACACTCGCAAGGGATACTTCCCGTGAACTTAGAATCTTGAAATTTGGTACGAAGCAAGGTCTTATAGCACAGATAAAGGAAAAATTGCAAGCATAAATTGCAAGCAGAAAGCATAAATTTTTTTTGTCTGTCTGTCTATATCCCACACTGCGCACATTTTGCTTAGGAACAGGGGTCTGCTAAGACTGGATGTTCATAGATACATATAAATTTGTACGGAACCCTCGGTGCGCAAGTCCGACTCGCACTTAGCCGGTTTTGTTATTAAATTTTTATTCAACCGTTTTATCATGAAAGTGAGCATCCATCCTCACAAACTCAAGTAAAAGGTACCAATTTTTTTGTCATTCGTCAATATAAGGTCCATTTCTGGTTGTTCTATGCCACTCTGCAGTTACTCGGCCTTACTGATATCCGGCAAAAGGTTACCTTTTACCTGAGGACGCTACAAATACTTACTGCAAAACATAAGGGAAGTATTATTTGTCAATGGAAAAAAAATAATAAAATACTAGGACGTTATAACAGTTTCTTTATTTTCTACACATGTGAGAATAATATTGTTTTGTACTGAGTAGGCGTCCCGGCCTTTCTGGGTCATAGTCATAATCTTCAGGCTTAAAATGCAAGCTGCAAATTGTCAAACGCTCTACACCTTTCCCTTTATCGGTACAATCGACAGCCAATTTTGCCTCCTTCTTTCATCTTTTGGAAAACTGCAATGTAAAATATTATTCATGTTAATTGTAAATACACAAACAATAAACATGTTATTATATACTGTGATATGAATTATGAAGATAGAAACCGTACCAAGTTGATAGATTTAGCTCCATTCAATACGAATAAATACCATGCATGAAAAAGGATTGGTCACCCTAGTTGTAAAACCACACATTCTTCATTTAAGGTCATGTTTAACTCCAAATAAACAAAATATACTTCTAACTTAACATTATAAACCTATTCGTGGGGTTTTTGAATAAAAACTAACAAAGCTTAGAAGCAAAATATAGGAAAATTGATTGCCACTAAGATTTATGAACATTTTCGTAAAATAAGTACTCACCTGTGAAGTTTTATGTCGGATTTCGGCCTCCAATTACTCCTAGAATGCTTTACTATGCAATACATAGCGCATAACCCAAGTAAATCGACGAAAAACGTTTATTTAACGTAAAAATCCTCTGAAATTGGTGAATGACTTCTGACAATTCTGACGTGATTCTGACATATCGGCCATTTAGTGCTGCCATAGTACGCAGGAGGTGCATACCGGTGAAATGAGGATTTTGACTGGGTTCTTTTTTTTGTATAATACAAAGAAAACTAAGTAAATTTTATTGCAGAAAGTTTTATAAGAAAAATATAAATTTCTGTTGAAATTAGCTTAAAGTAAATTAATTAGGTGATGCCGGATAATGCGTATTTCTAAAAAAAATAAGGTTTTTTTATAAATAACCTGGCAATATATCACAGTGTTGAAAAGAGATAGAACATAGGAGCAAAGGTGAATGAACCTGGCTTCAACTCATAGTTCGGCAGGCAACATCCAGTTTTTTTATGTAATATTCTTGGTAATTTCTTTGCAATGCTATTGAGTACGTTAGCGAAAATGGAGAAAATTGAACTGCGCGCCGTTATCAAATACTTGTATTTGAAAAATTTTTCTACGGACCAAGTCAATTTGGATTTGCGGGACACTTTAGGGTCTAATGCTCCTCCGTATTCGACAGTCGCACGTTGGTGCGCCGAATTCAGACGTGGAAGAACATCGACAATGGACGACCCCCGCTCCGGACGCCCTACTACAGCAGTAACTGAAGAAATTGTGAAAAAAGTCGAAAACTCAGTTTTGGCGGATCGTCGTGTCACAGTTCGTTTTATTGCTGAAAATGTAAAGATTTCAACGGGGAGCGTGCATAATATTTTACATGAACGCTTGGGTATGAAAAAGGTATCTGCGCGTTGGGTACCAAGAATGCTTACTGACACGCAAAAACAAACTAGACTAGAGATTTGTCAAGAAGCTTTGAACCTGATGCAGCAAGACCGGGAACTTTTTTTGGCGCGATTTACAACAATGGACGAAACATGGCTCCATCATTACGACCCTGAAACGAAACTGCAGTCTATGACATGGAAAAGGCAAGAAAAAATTCAAGGTGAGCCCATCTGCCGGCATGGGCTCTGTTTTTTGGGATGGTAAAGGGGTATTAATGATTGAGTATCTTGAGCATGGAGCCACTATTACGGGCACTTTATACGCCAAACAAATAGCAACATTGCGTAATGAGATCCGCGAAAAACGGCGAGGTAAACTCTCGAAAGTTGTGCTGTTCCACCAGGACAATGCCCCGGCACACAAGTCCGCCGTTGCAATGGCTGCAATTCGTGATGCTGGGTTCGATATCCTTAAGCATCCTCCGTATTCACCAGATCTCGCTCCCAGTGATTTCTACCTATTTCCGAGATTGAAACAATACCTGAGAGGCCAGAAATTTGAAGACGACGACGCGGTAGTCGCTGCAGTACAAGATTTTTTAAGTACTCAAGATGAGATGATGATTTGATGATGATGAAATGGAATTTTAAGTTTAGAAAAAATATATACTAAGTGTATTATGCTAAAAGGTGACTATGTCGAAAAATAAAATGACATTTAGTAAAAGTTGTTTATAACATACTCATTCTCACTTTTTATTGAACGCCCCTAGTAACTATTAAGTAATCTGTGGTACATACTGCAGGTAGAATTATTAAAACGAAAGTAGAACAAAATTTAAAGTACAAAAGACCTGAGTTTAGTATGTCAAGTGCCGTACAATATCCATGTAGAAGAGAATGTTTTATTCATGACATCGATCACTGTTAGAAGTACAACAAAATATGTGTGTCCACTGCATACGTACACTGGAAGGCATATAAACGTAAACACCAAATTTAGCTACATAATGGTAAGTGGCATAGAGTCTGAAAGATCGAATTCGTAACGAAGTGATCCGACAGAGAACCATACAGCCGACCATATAACCCGAAGAACCGATAACCGTTGGGGTAGACGAGTTCTTGAGTGGAGACCACGGATCGGCAAACGTAGCGTAGGACATCCTTAGACTCGGTGGAGCGATGATCTTCGCAAGGCGGCTGGCAAGAGCTGGATGAGAGTGGCCGAGGATCGTGCTCAGTGGCGTGCCATGAGAGAGGCCTTTGTCCAGCAGTGGTCGAGCATAGGCTGATGATGATGATAGAGTTGAGTATGACCTTGACTGTACACTTGGCGTTGATTGAAAATAACTACATAACCAACAGAATTGTAAAACCTTTGTTGGCGTATGTAAGCGATTAAAAATTGTTGGGGCGCATACCGAGGAGACGTGGGTTCGAATCCCACCGGCGCACCCGGTAAACTTTTTCGCTTTTAAATCTTAGTTTCGGTGAGCAGACGTAACTGCTAATAAAAATAAATAATATTTCAACAGAATTGTAGTAAAATAAAATGGAAAACCTTCGACATTTTAATTTATTACTTAGTCGTACCTGGCAAGTGTGTACACGTTTCCTCATGATTTATTTATTTATTAAGTAAAACAAAATTTACACAGTATTACAGCTGTAAGCCAATTCACTGGAGAATTCAATTTAAACATTTGAAATAAGGAAATAAAAGCATAATATTATATATTTAAGATATAGATAACAATCCACTCATCATTTACTCGCGGTAGATCCTTTGGCAGTTCCTTCGAAGGAAGTAGTGCGAAAATCGGGTCTCGTATCGTAGTATATACGTATAGATAGATGTAAAACATACATATACCTTCAGGTGAACATAGAACCGCCTCCTTTTTTGTAGTCGGTTAAAAATCGTACTTATGTACAGAGCTAGACGTTAGATATGAATATGTACCAGTAGTTCCATCATGGTACTACTGGAATATTTCCTTTCATCATCATCATCATCAGCCTATAGCTATAACAGTCCACTACTGGACATAGGCCTCCTCCAATGAGCGCCATTGCGCCCTGTCCTCGCTAGACGCATCCAGCTTCTACCAGCAGCCTTTCGCAGATCGTCACTCCACCTGGCCGGAGGGCGTCCTACACTACGTTTGCCAAGACGCGGTCTCCACTCAAGAGCTCGTTTACTCCAACGGTTGTCGGTTCTTCGACAGATATAACCAGCCCACTGCCACTTAAACTTGCTTATCCTCTGAGCTATGTCGATGATATTTCCTTTAAATGGTTTAAAATATCCCATTAGTTCCATAATGGAAGTGAAAAATATGGAACTTCTGGGATATACTCGTTTTATATAATTCTGTTTTTGGAAGCAGTGCACACACGTTGGTGTAAGCCGATCGGTTCGCTGAATTTTCTTCGGGAGGATCAAGTAAATGGTCGCTTAACCTATCAGATGTGATGGCAATTCAAAGATATCGTTATATCTGTTAGACAAAATGGTAAAAATAAAATCCACGATTAAATAGTAACAAAAGGAGATCAACATCTACCTATACTTCGTTTTTCATTAGGAAGAATTTATTGAATCAATTAGTGTTACTTTGCGGACGTCCATAGAAACAATTGCTTTGCTCAGATTACGTTCATTTTTTTCTTTATTTGTTTGTCTAACATTTGGTAGCACAGTGAACGGTTGCGGTACTCTGAAGATGAGCGTTGGTTGAGTTGGAACGTGTCAGTGTAGTTTGGAGGTGGTGATAGTTGGGTTTGTGTTGGGCCGTAGTTCCCACGCGGGCCTAATGCGGATTGGGAACTTCACACACACCATTGAATTTCTTCGCAGGTGTACATGCAGGCTTCCTCACGATGTTTTCCTTCACCGTAAAGCTCATGGTCAATTTCAAATATAATTTCGGGCATAAATTCCAAAAAACTCAGAGGTGCGAGCCGGGATTCGACCATATAGGGTTCGGTTTTACCATTTTGACTGTGGGACCCTAAAAAACGAGGTCAAACTGAGCCAAGTTTCCCAAGTTACGATTGCCAAGTTCCACGTGGATGCCACACGATATCCTTTGTGAACTTTGTTAACGGTTCGTTTACTTTGCGGTTAAGTTGGGAGCGTTTGGATTGTTAATAAACTACAATATTTTAACGCTACTAACCTTGCACTGAAGACCGCAATGGCCTAGTTGTTAGAGAAATTGACTACAATAAACTTGAGGTCCCTGATTCGATCCCCGGTCGATGCGGATATTAGGTATGAGAAATACGAATGATTGCTCTCGATTCTTGGATTTTATTATCTATTTAAGTACCTATGTTTAAATAATTTATTGAATCAGGCGTTAATTTGCGGAGGTCCATATTAATGAACTGAAACAATTACTTTGCTCACCCGCGACCTTACGATAGTTACGTTTATATAAGAAATGCGTGTTCATGCAGTTCCTCCAACAAAATACACACACACACACACACACACACAGTAGTATATTAGGTTACAAAATGTTTACCATTTGGTAGCATAGCATACGGTTATAGCGCTCACTCTGAGTATGAGCTCTGGTTGAGTTCGAAACGCGTCAGTTTAGTTTGGTGGTGGTGATGGTTGGGTTCGTGTGATTTGTGTGTGTTCGTACAGTGTGAAGGTGGAGGAACTGCAGAACACGCATTTCTTACATAAACGTAACTATCGTAAGGTCGCGGGTGAGCAAAGTAATTGTTTCAGTTCATACCTATGTTTATTTGACTAAATAATTAACAAAGCCATGTTCATCCGGTCGTGACTTAATTTTAATTAAGCTAAATGTTGCAAAATTCCATTCGCTTGCAACTGCTTTGTCGTGGTTGCTAAGCGGTAGTATGTTTTCCTAAAACAAAGTGCCTTTGCTGCATATTGTGCTCTCGACACCGTTCTGGTACGAGCTTTATGAAAACCACATCAGTTGAGTTAATAGTGTTACATAGCAAATGCATTGCAGTAAGTTATTTAGCCTTAGGACGTACGGCGATTCCTACAGCCAGGTGCATTTGGGTTTACGCAGAATATAATACAATTACTCTTTATTGGCAAGTGCTGGATGAGAGTGGCCGAGGATCGTGCTCAGTGGCGTGCCATGAGAGAGGCCTATGTCCAGCAGTGGACGAGCATAGGCTGATGATGGTTATGATGACTCTTTATTGTACACTACATAGAAAACAACTACGTTTAAATAAACATTAGGAACTAAAACAATTACTTTGCTCACCCGCGACCTTACAATAGTTACGTTTATGCAAGAAATGTGCGTTCATGCAGTTCCTCCACCTCCACACTGTACGAACACACACAAATCACATAAACCCAACCATCACCACCACCAAGCTACACTGACGCGTTTCGAACTCAACCAGAGCTCATCTTCAGAGTTACCACAACCGTATGCTATGCTACCAAATGTTAAACTACAGTTAGTTAGTTAATATGGACCTCCGCAAAGTAACGCCTGATTCAATAAATTATATAAACATTAGGATTACGGACTCTTAGGGGCTGTTTCACCACTTTTCTTAAAGTTCGTATAGCTTAATCATAACCTTATTTGACAGATGGAATTAAAATTTCTGTTTCACCAGTCTCGATTAGCGCTAAGTAAGTGACGGACAAACTGTTTCTTAATTTGACCATCAGATCAGGAGGCATTTAGCATTTTTATCCGTCACATAAAGTTAGTTTATTTTTTTGTGGCCATGGTTGGAGAGCCCTTCAGCTGGTTTCAGAAAAATAAATCAAAGTATTTTTTATTTTTTAAAGAAAGAGGTCATGCTAAATTGCATAAAATAATTTAAATATCAAGATTTTAATGAAAAAAGGTAGGTACACTTTTAGTATGTAAAAATAAATCCAAAATTTCGTAATATTTTTTAATAACAAACTTTTTTTCAGTGGCTCAATCGTTTGTTCTACCTGAACTTGAATGTCGCCATTAAAAAAAAGTTTATCTGTCAAATGGTTTGGCGCCACTTTTCGATTCGTTTTACGTGATATTATTTTTCTTTGTTATTGTTAACAAAGTATCGTAAATAAATACCGTTTTTGGATCAATTATAATGTTACATATTTGTTTATGCAAAAAAAAATAGATGTATTCAAAAATTATATAGTTAACATTTCTTTTGCTTTAATAATGAGTGATTTTTTGAACGAAAGTGTGCGAACAGGAACGCGTGGTCGTGAAATGCGACGTTGCCATTCCGACTTTTTGTTAAACCCACGATTAGTTAAGTGGTACTTAGTTTGCACAGGACCGGAGTGGTGAAACTGAAAAAACACTAGCTGACAGATTTGTCCAGTACTTAGTTTATTCATTGGTTACGTAACCAGCAGTTTGGCAATAAGGTGGTGAAACACCCCCTTAATGTCTTGTCATTATCATCTTCATCTAACCTATACCTGGTGGCACTTTACTATGTATGATCTTTGCTGAAAGTATAGTGTTATCTAGTTAATTGTCAATCAATTTATTATTATTTTAAAGCTAGGTTAAGTAAAATAAAAATGCCGCAATAAAGCTACTATTTACATTTGCACATGACACATGTCATTCACTTCACTTCTTCATTGCCCGATCAACGTGCTAGGGTTGAAACAGGCAAATTTTTGCATTAAAGTTTAACAAGCTTTATCTCGTAAACGGCAAAGAATATTAACATAGTTAATTGGGAAAGAATAAAGCTCTTAGGGTGAACAATTCCCCGTTTTTGTATAAAACTCTTCATTCTGTTTCACGCGGTATATATACGTCCCACTACAGGGCACAGGTGTCTCAGAATGAGAGGGCTTGGTCCGTAGTTCCCACACGGACTCAGTGCGGATTGGAAACTTCACACATACCACACGGTTTCCTCACGGTTTCTTCAGCCCCTTCCTTAGTAGGGAAAACCCAAACATTGGCTAGTCTCATTATAATACGAAAAATAAACATACATTCCCTTTAAATAAATCACTTTTTATTTTTCAACTTCGGTCAGTTTTCTTCAAAAGGTGTGATTCATTTCAGGTTGAAGTGGGGTCAGAATCCTTTACCTTTCAAAGTTTGTTGAGGCCCAGGGAAGGTAAATTATGTAGATTTTTTATTTTCTTCTTAAAGAAGCTGCCAAAGGAGACCCTTGCTTTTTTAAGGAGTATGCGGGTTAAATAATGAGACAAGGAAAACATCAAATTTAAATAATACTCACCAAAATATATCTTTTTGCTTCCCAGAATAGCTAGACCACCATGGCTAATAGGGATGTTGACACCACCAATCAACTGACGTACTTTTTATGAGCTGTCAAAACACATTTCTCCCATAGAGTTTGAATGGCAATAGCAACATATGACGTCACTTGTTCACATACTCAATTAACTAACTATTTATTTGTTTTAAAGCAACAAAAAATCTAATTTTGCAGTTAAGAGGGTACGATGGCTGAGAGACTTTTGAGAAATAGGTATTTTAATGAAATGTCGTTGTCTCGCCCGAACCCCTGCGTGTCAGTACAGCGAGAGCGGGACAACTGCAGCTCAGACCGTTAATAGGCGCGTAAAATTGATCAAAACAGCATTTCGTAATCCCCTGTTTTCTTCTCGAAAACTGGAACAATAAAATTATTTTTTTCAAAAATAATTAGAGGAGAGAGATTTAGCTATGCCCCTATGTTTTCCTTTTTTTGTTTATGTGAGGGATTCTTTTCTGATGAGTGTCTGAAAATGACGTTGAAATTGGGCAATTTTTTCAGTTTTGGAAAGCTCATATTTCTTATGTTAATTGAAATATGGAAAAAAACGAAACATAGGGGCATAGCAGCTATGGTAGATACAGATTACACAGTAAAAAAAATTTGGCTCTAAATCCATTATCCAAGGAGGAAACAGGGGATTACGTTTGTATGGAGAAATGGTGCGCATCGTATCCTCTTATTAGAAAATTAATCTGGGTTTTAGGGCTAAAATAAAGCGTTTTTTTACTGGAGTCGTGTCTTCGAATTATTTTTTAATGGTGTCAACATCCCTATTGTAGTTGTTTAAAAATAAATATTTTCTATTCTATTGTAAATCTTGCTTTAGGCAAGTGCTAGCTGCCGGTTGGGGCGACGATCGTGACGTAATCTCGCGCATCTCGTCTCATGATTATTGAGACAGTTCTCAACACATCCAAATGAAGGATTTCATTTTAACCAGCTAACTGACTTAAATTATGAAGTTTTGAGCACACCGCGCATTATATATTCCAACATTGTGGAAACATTACCATATCCCTCCAATTAACCAATTTATTTTGGATAATGTACGTAAATTCCTAGATAATATTTATGAAATGGCCCTTACCAGACCAGAATCATACGTAGTTGTGCTGTATAGATATGAATTAATTAAAATGATAAGAATCTGTCATACTTTGGACTCTTGATAGCGATCTTTTTATTTAAAATTTCGAAGATAAAAAGTAAAGATAACAATCAAATGCAAAAAAAATATTGTTGAAATATTTTTTTAAGTCGGCTCAGTAGTTTCAGAAATTATCCCTCACCAACAAAGAAACAAACAAAGTATAGATATTCCCCTAGCCCATGGAAATTCCAAAAATATTTCCCACCTATATACACAAGCTTTGCTAAGCTTACTTTGGGACTAGGTCAATTGGTGTGAATTGTCCCATGATATTTATTTATTTATTTATTTATTTTATTTATATACTCTATGTACCTATTTACGTATACATGCATGTATTTATGCCAAATTTCAAGTCTCTAGCATCAGTAATTTAGCCGGTGCGTTGACTGTCAGTCACGATACTGCTTTATAGGTATAGAATTTAATCATTTTAAGTATATGATAGGAAGTTTAGAAATGTGAAAGGCAAGTCGATTTTCCATTTAAATACGGTTTAAATTCTCTTTGACAACTTGTAACTTAACGCATTTAAGTTCAAACTTTAAGTAAGTTCGTAACTTCAAAGCCAAAGTAGTTGCGGGACATTTTCTATGCTAATGTAACTCGAAAGCTATTACTTAGTCTAGTTCATAGTGCGTCAGGGACCTGCTTAAAATTCTTTGCGTCCTCTGTGTTAGGTCATATCAGTTTGTTTCGTAATTATAGGAACTATGTGAAATTCACTAAGCCACACTTCACAGGGCTGATCTGTTTGGCGAGCCTTGGGGGAGGCCTATGTTCAGCAGTGGACGTCTTTCGGCTGAAATGATGATGATGATGACACTTCACTTTTGAAATAATAGTGTTTCTGAATAGTCGTAAATGATAGAATGTAGATGATAAAAATTTCAACATATTTAACAAATTAATAAATTCAAAAACCCTGAACGCAATTTGGTCACACACATGTTTGAAATGCCCATTATGCGTCTAAGATCCCTTCCGTAGCAAACAAAAGAGCTGATAACTTTAAAACGGCTGAACCAATTTTGACGAAACATTTCCAAGAAACATTGCCAAGAAACTAACTTTTACACAAAAAACCGTATCCAAATCGGTTCAACCGTTTAAGAGCTATGATGTTACGGACAGACACACAGATACACACACACACACACACACACACACACACACATACACATAGGGGTCAAACTTATAACACCCCTCTTTTTGTGTCAGGGGTTAAAAATAATCAGTAGGATGATTAAGTAAGTACCTACAAGAATATTTTATAAGACGTCAACGGCTGAACAATAGGCCTTTTTAAGGTTCGCCATACAGACTGGTCGTGCGCCATCCGCATCCAACGCGTTCCAGCAACTTCAAGGTCATCGCTCCCTCTTGTTAGAGAGAACGGAATTTGTCCATTTTATCTCTGCACGGACAAAGTCGTGGGCAAAAGCTAGTTGCATTTACTTACTTACTTACTTTCGCTGGCTCAGCGACCCGAAGTGGATCTTGGCCTCCGAAGTTAGTTAGTTGCATTTAAAAATAACAAAATCTTCAACCCAATAATACGGTTTAACGGACTAATTACAAAGAAAATATTTGTGTGAAATTGAATATTCCATTAAAATTTTACAGAAAATTGTTATTTGCGGTTGAAATTTGTTTCGAGTGCATCGTTATCCAATATTAACAAAATTATTTCTTTACCAAAAGCACACGAATTTGTGTTGATATTTTGTTAGAACAGAATATTTACGTCGGCGCTGAAAGGTTTACGAAGATCTGTATTATTGTTATGAAATATTAAGATGTTTTATTTGCTCACACTTTGCTCGAAGTTGTTGGCGACTATAATATCTACCTGGGACATACAATCAATAATGAGGTAGGTTCAACTTCGAGAAAGAGGTCAATTGACGAATTAGACTCGGCTGGGCAGCGTTCGGGAAGCTCCGCAATACCTATCTTGTCATCCAATATACCGCAGTGTCTCAAGTCAAAAGTCTTTGACCAGTGTGTGTTGCCAGTGATGACTTATGGCACTGAGACGTGGCCGCTAACGACGAGCATCATAAGAAAACTCAAGGTCACTCAGCGATGGAGAGGGCTATGCTCGGAGTTTCTTCGCGGGATTACATCAGAAGTGATCGAAATCCACGCAGGAACGATATTCACCAATATAGCTCGAAGAATCGCCAGACTAAGTACAGTCAACGTCAAAAGTAAGTGATCAAAATCAAGATTTCAAAACAACTTCTAGCATGACGCTCCAAATGTAACAGTTATACCAAGATGTCAGTTTTAACTGATGTTTTAATTAGTCAAAAGAAAATGATCATAACAACATAGAAACAAAGTGACAAATCAATGTTTCAAATCAAAATAATAATACAGACGTCATAATTATGTATATATAATGAAATTAATGAAGTCTTGATTAAAACGAATCAGGAATGAATGTGTCAAGTAATTAACAAAAGAAAAACCAAATTTCGAATTGTCGGAAATGTCTGAATGAAAGCTCGATAAAAAAGAATTTATTTTAAATATACCAAAAACCAAGCTGATGTAATAAGACCTTGTTTCAAACCTTGGCGGACACGAGAGGTGTTATAGTCGCTTTGCATGTTTGTCTCACGAATATAACCGATATAAGCCGAACATCTGACTTGTACTCCGAGGTGTCCCATAAATCCGTATTTTATTAATATAGATAATCACTTTAATTTGAAACACTTAACAATTACTTTAACTTTTTGAATGGCATGTTACTTAGTTTTCAAGGATTCTAAATAAATGTGATCACTTACTTTTGACACATTATGTATTCATTTACTTCTAATAAACTACAATAGTCAGTAACATTAGACTTAATTTATTGTATACATATATTATTTTGGGACCCTATTTCATCAGTTTCTTTTGCTGTTGACTGTACCAGTGGGTACTATACGTACATTTATTATGACAGATGCGAACAAAATCTCAAAATATCTACTAGGTAAATTTCCAGCATAGCTACTATGATGTAATTTCTGGGAATCCCAGAGGAAATTTGCAACACAATGTACTTGTTCACCCGCATGCAAGCAAACAAGCAAGCAAGAAAGTAAGCGAGGTCGCGGGTGAGCTAAGTAATTGTTTCAGTTCATTAATATTGACCTCCGCAAAGTAACGCCTGATTCAATAAATTATTTAAATTCTTGGAATTTTTATTCAACTGCCAAATCTAAATAATTACGAGCAAAGTTACAAGTAAAAACTTCATTAAAAATAATAATTATTACTGTGATCGAACAATAAGGTACCAATGCTCGACACCTCAACGCCCACAAGATATGACACCCATCTGTCACCTCTCTTTCTATGACATAAGATTGAAGGTGCCACGTATTGGGCCAGTGCCGAGCACAGCGAAGATTACCTACCTTACATTGTGTAATTTACTTTTTCTACTCCTGTAGTATAATCTTTCAATTATGTGGTCAAAAACTATGCAATAATAACTAACGTTATAAGTCTGTTCCAAGTTCTATACTCTATGGTACAAATTCAGTAACATAATAACCCATAGTAATTTCATTATGTTACGGGACAGAGTAATATAATAACATTCAAAAAAAGAATACTGAAATCAATTTTGATAATCGAGTTTCTTTAAATATGCGTGTGCCACGTGATTGGTTGCTTAAAAATGAGTAAGAACAGGTAGGACCAATCACAATCAAGGTTTATTTTTCAAGCGAAATTTCGTAATTGAGAACACGCTGATCAAGCTCTATGGTACGAGCACAGTCGCAAATTAAAAAAAAATAAAGCGGGAAATTAATATAAAGTCATTTTACATTCATTAAAATATGTTTACATTAACACTTATTAAATAATGAATACTTAAATAACGGGCAATAAATGAATTTTAAATTCATTTTTAAATATAAATATTTTAACATCGTTCAATTTGGCTGTACGACCTAAAGTTCTCGGGTCCATTCTAAGGTTGCGAATAGTGAAAAAAAAAGTTTCAAAATAGCGGGAATTTGTTTTGCTATGCACGGAGTTCTTTCAATTCAAGTTGAAAGAAATAAAACAGTTAATCACTATTTAAATGACTTTTTATCTGTGAGAATTTGTGACTTTGGCGAATTAAGTGATGCAGAAATGTTGACGCCGCTAGAAATAAAACAGGCGGCAATTGAAGTGAGCAATAATTTGCTACTTTTAAAATCGAAAAATTCATTTATTGTCCGTTATGTAAGTAATCATTATTTAATAATTGTTTATTTTGAACTCGTAGAAAAAGTAATGTATGCAACTATTCATAATCGGCCATTAAGACACTCATGCGTATCAATTTTGACATTCGGCTTCGCCAGACTTCGCCTCATGTCATAAACTCGCATTCGTGTCTTAATGGCCCTTATTATGATACAGTTGCATAAAATACTATTTTATCTGTGAGAATTTGTGACTGTGAATTAAGTGTTGCAGAAATGTTGACGCCGCTAGAAATAAAACAGGCGGCAATTGAAGTGAGCAATAATTTGCTACTTTTAACTCGTAGAAAAAGTAATGTATGCAACTATTCATAATCGGCCATTAAGACACTCATTTATTTATTTATTTATTTATTTATTGATATAATTTACATCACACTTTAAGACACTCATGCGTATCAATTTTGACATTCGGCTTCGCCAGACTTCGCCTCATGTCATAAACTCGCATTCATGTCTTAATGGCCCTTATTATGATACAGTTGCATAAAATACTATTGTCACTGTCAAATTGTCAATCAGCAAGGGGTAATTTTACACCTTCGAACCTTGTCACAGTTTAGGTATAGGTCTCGAGGTGAGGAATTAAACCATAAGAAACAAGTCTAGACGTTTATTAGAACGCTAAAGCTGTGAACAAGCAAGAGACTAGAGGGTCGTAGGTTCTAAGAGCACTTGAGTGGGATTCGCTTTCTCCGGACAGACACTGCCCTGGATTCAGGAGACCGTAGGACGCGCTGCGGGCGTTGCAGGTGGATCTCCAGAGACGCTGCTGACTTGCAGGGCTGAGACCAGGGTGCTTCAGGGCTCCAAGTGTGCTGGTGGTGTAGTGCCAAGAGGTGGAGACTGCAGTATCGTTCGGCGGTTTAACCCCGACTTGGTTGCCCTGGAATTTAGTCAATGTCAGCAGGGGCCCATACAATTGCTCTGTCCACCGACCCAACGTCCATAACGGTCCCTGACCATAGGTCCGAATTTAAACGCTGGCTGTGTGGCAGAGCAATCATACGGAATTTACAAAAGGAGAAAGATGAAGCTAAATGTAATACAAAAAATAAAATAATTTAGTGAAAACGAAAACTGTTTTTTTTTAAATTTAAATTTGAACTAACTGAAACTGCCTAACGGTCTAAGAGGTTCAAACAGAATTTACAATTAAATGCAGACCATTGGAGTTAGCTAGGTAAGAACAGGAGATAGTATTATAATAAATTTAGAGATAGAAAGCTAGAAATAAACACATAAAATTAGACAAGGTAAGATGTTGATATTTGCTTTTGGAGAGAACTTACCAATAACGGGCAGAGTATCCACAGGATTATTATATAGTAGATGTACTGTTTTTAGATAGCTGTGTTCAGATTCAAAATGTGCCGAATTTTTGGCGGCACTGGGTTTTAAAGGCTTAATTAAGTCACGGCCCTCGAGATAACGCTAACCGTAATTTGTGTTATGTGGTTTGACAGTTCGTGCCACAGAGAAGACACTGCGCAACAAAACGATGTACTTAATTTATTTAGCTTTCCTCATTATTTAATTAATTAAATATTTAGGAAAGACAAGAGCTCAGATTTTGTCCGTATTTACTTAATTATATTAAATAAATACGCCCAAAAATCATAGCAGCGGTAAGTTTGATAATAGCGCCATCTAGTGCTCGCGGGGTGAGGCTCGTTGCATTGAATCGAACTAACTTCGCTAAGGATATCGGTAATTACGTCCAAAAACAAACCAAAGAATGATATTGTCCCAATTGCATTGTGACAACCTTGCCCTCCCATATACCACCGTTATCGATTGAGCTCAGCGGAAGTTCAGTGTCGCATTCAATGTCACGACTTTTTATTATTCAAGACCAATCGACAAGGGCTGACGGGCTAAGACAGTAAGATTATAAGAAAGCAAATGGAAAAGAAAGTTTTTTATGGCGTCGCAAAAACCTTTTTGGGGATAGGTTGGTCGCTTCTATATTCTATGGTAAGTTTTGTGACAGTGTTATGTATTCTAAAAGAGTACCAATTGAGTGAGAACTTTTTCTGATGGTCGATGCCAAAGTCAGCGAATTCTCGTCGGATCGGATTACTTAAACTTTTAAGTCCAATCAAATGATTTTAAAACCACAAAACAACCCAAAAACATGCTCCAAACGATAAATCGGTGGCTAAACACTATGCCCGTGCAACATTCGCAAAGTCCTTCCACCATATTCCTTATCAACATCATAAAGATAATATATAGTGCATAATTTTAGATTTCGGAATTCAGGGATATAAGTCGGGTATTGCTCAATTTTTTTATTTAAATTCACAGTAACCTAGTGACCTATGGGCTTTCAAGTAGAGGGGCATGGACTCGTCCCAGACTCGCAACTCCGAGTTTTCCGTAATTGCATTTGCAATTTACCAGAGCTTTACGTTGAAGGCAAACATCGTATAGGAACCATAACACACCTACAAAGAAATTCAATCGTGTGTCTCAAGATCCCAGTTCCCAGTTCGTGGGAAGTAGAGAGAGACTTTTGAGAGAAGGCTTGTGCCCTACTGTGGGAAATATGTATAGGTCGATATGATAATTTAATTATTGCACGGATATGTCAATAAACTGCATTGCGCCAAATGTAACGTTCTCCTTTGTTCCCTCCTTTCAGCCGTTGTAGATTTGTATTGCGAAAGTTTTGCAATTTTCATATTATTCACATCTCTAAGCCCTCTGGATTGCAATCCTTTTAAACATTTATTCTTTTGTCCCTTCGCATAAATGTGTTTTTTATGGCTTGCGCTGATCCCAAAATGTATAGGGATACCTCGTTTGTAACGGACTCGTTTATTTTACGAATATAACTAACTTTATTCAACGTTACAAAAGTTGAGGCTCTGTTTTAGTCTTTATATTTGACGACCGAATGGCTTTGGTTAGATTCAGGCGTTACTTTTCAGAGTTCCATGTTAAAATAAATGGAATATTTTATTTTGCTCCTCCACGATGTAGTGTGGCCAAGTCATGCAAAATAGCTACGTTTGCGTTAAAAATATGTTTTTTCCTGTAATTTTCCCGCGAAAGTAACTAAACCCACAACCAAGAGAACCACCATTACCACTAACAAAATTCCGGACACGTGTTTCACCCCTCAGCATCATCAGCGGCTCTTCATGCGGAGGGAGGGCAGAAAAATTGTACGAAAAGGCATATTTTTAAACGTAGATATTTTGCAAGCCTCGTGAGGCATCACAGCCTGCCTTAGGTATAGCGAATTCCTCCGCGAAGTCACTACTAAACTTAACAAAATATGTAATAAATAAAATAAATAGTTACTGCCAAATGCATATCGAATCTGTTATGTAACTATTATATAAACTGTGAGTCTGTTTTCGAGGTGTGGCTTCACAATCGATACTGCAATGCCTAGATTTAGCCCAAGACCAGGTAGTACCGAAACAACACTTGCTTCTAAATGCATATTGTATGAGCTAAACTTGGAAGCTGACCTTGTTTCTACATCTAGTTATTTACGCCAGTCAAAAGTTTCACAGGCTATTTTGAACTATACCATAAAGCGGATTCATTGAATTAAATCTACGCTACTGACATTATCGCTACGTAAAAACAAAAGTTGTCACATCTGTGGACATAAAAGACCTACTCCGAGTTAGTAAACGCTGATGTAGATTGACTAATAAATATTGCCTATATAGACCCTTAATTTTTTTACCATGTCCACAGGAGAGACGCGAAGACCCATAAAGGTAAAGTTCCCAGAAAATAATTCCTGCTACACCAAAGGATTTGTCATACTGGATGCGTTCTACGGTCTGTGGTCAGGTCAAATTGAACGCAGTCCGCATTATGTATGAACAACATTGTCGGTCTCTATATTTTGTATAGATATGCGATCTGACCGTGCGGACCGGACCAGACCGCACGCATATTCAAAAAAAAATAAAAAAAGTTCATAAAAAAAGCTAGTATTCGTAATAGTAAATAAACGTTTAAATAAAACAGATAAGTATTAGTGAAACCAAATATTGAAGTTTAACTACTGCTCATAATACAGTGGACTAAGAAATTCACTTAACCCATACTCATATTATAAAAATGCGACATTGTATCTGTCTGTCTGTACTGCTGCATGCTGCACCAATTTAGATGAAAAGTATACCTAAGATATAGTTTGAGTCCCAGGAAAAGACATAGAATAATTCTTATCCACGAAAATTGCATAGTTCTCGCGGGACAGTGATAATACTTTGCTGATGGAATCGCGGGCAATAGCTACTAATGGTTCAATGTCATTTGTATGGCTTCAAATGTTATAGATTCACTCCACTAAAGACAATAATGACTGTGCAAATCACCTCAAAGTCCAGTGCAACTCCATTGAACTAAGTCAACCCTAGACAAGGAATTGCTTTTACAGTGGGAGCTGCTAACCGGATAGCAGTGGAGTGTTATTCTGTCAGTTTCAGTGTTGATTTCATTCTAAATTGAAGTTACGTTTCATCGTCATCATCATCATCCCAGCCTATAATACATATCCCACTGCCTCTTCTCAGAATGAGAGTGGGCCGTAGTTCCCACGCGGGCCCAGTGCGGATTGGGAACTTCACACACGAGTCGTTGTCATTTTGATTTAGGTATACTTACATTTGTTGAAGAACTTAGTTATTAAAGTTAAATAAAAAAGGTTTATTATTTATTGCTTTTCAGTTTTTTCGGCGGTTTAATTTTTTTGTTAAAATGTTTTATTTTATGCTTTTTAGTTTTTTCGTATTACTGACAGGTCTGAAGCTCATTCATAGTGAGGTTTTTGTAATAGGTACACAACTTAGCATAAAATCTGTGAGTGAACAATCTTCTCTTCTTCTTCTTCTCAGTCGGACACTCTTGTCATAGTGGTCGTGGTTGCGCAGACAAGGTAGACGGAGAGATGTTCGGTGGGTCGCAGACTTTTTCGAGGACAGCCCTCTTAGCAATTTGCTTCCATTTCTGCCGGTTAGAGGCGTTGCGAGTACACTGGACCATGGTGGACTCAGCAGCTTTATTAATCAGGTCAGTCCAGCGAGTTGGTGAACAGCCGCGTGCCCTCTTGCCTTCCACCTGACCCTGGACCACCAACCTCTCCATTGAGTTCATATTCCTGGAGATGTGACCAAAGAACTTCAGTATCCGTAATTGGCTAAGTAAAGTTTTTTGAAGAGATGCTAATTATATTTTTTTTCGACAGTGGTCGACTTCAACACCAAGAAGCTGCTGTGCAGCTGTTTTATTTTTATCTCCTTTTATTTATTGGAAATATTTTTTTAAGTGTTTGAGATGACATTTGTCAGATTTTATGGCTGACAAGCGGTTCGTACTCAGTACTAAGAAGAAATAGAAAAAAAAACGAATTCAACTGTCGCTTCTGTCAATGTCAAATGAAATCTAACCATTTGCGTTTCGTTTGCTTTGCGTTGTCCAAGAAGCAGTTCCAAAATAGTGATCGAATGTATTCAATCGTGATCCAATTATTGTGCATAGGTAGGTAGGTATTTTTATTTTTGTAATGTTACTGTACTGTTTTTGGTGATCAATAAAGAATATTTGTATTGTATTGTATTGTATAGGTCGTGGAGAAATGTGGTAAAATTGAAAGTCCGGATTTTATGCGGAGGTCGATAAAAATAGTCAAAAAATCACACTGAGCACACCAAAACAAAGCAAACGAAACGCAAACGATTTGACATTGACAGCAGTGACAGTTCACTTCGGTTTTTTTTCTGTTTCTACTAAGTTCTGAGCACGAACGACTTGACAACCATAAAATCTCACAAATGTCATCTCAAACACTCAAAAAAATATTTTCAGTAAACAATAGGAGATAAAAATAAAAGATCTCCAGAACGCCGACTGTCGAAAAAAAATATAATTAACACCTCTTCAAAAAACTTTACTTGGCCAATTGCACAGTCGACGAAAGCCGGTCCTTAATATGAAGCTCTTTGAGGATGGAAACACACTTCTTTGAGGAGTGAACAATAAATCACCCCTATTTTCCCAACCTTAGGGTAGGATTTTTTTTTCAAATTTATATTTTATATAATTTATTGAATCAGGCGTTACTTTGCGGAGCTCCATATTAATGAACTAAAACAATTACTTTGCTCACCCGCGACCTTACAATAGTTACGTTTATACAAGAAATGTGCGTTCATGCAGTTCCTCCACCTCCACACTGTACGAACACACACAAATCACATAAACCCAACCATCACCACCACCAAGCTACACTGACGCGTTTCGAACTCAACCAGAGCTCATCTTCAGAGTTACCACAACCGTATGCTATGCTACCAAATGTTAAACTAACAACCAAAACAAATGTTTTAACTTGTCACTGTAACTTCTCAAGTACCCACTTTATTTTTCTTATTCTCAAACTACCCCACAAAAATTAACTTTTATTGACATATTATAAAACTACCTTGAATTTTTTGTTTATTTATTTATAAGGCATATTTAATTAATACTAACTGTTCAAATTCGACCCAAGCCGCAGTAAAGGAGAAGATACTAAATTTACCTTTTCATTAATAATAGACCCCATAGTGTTGTACCTAATTATTTCCATGCATTCCAGAGCATCCAGACGCAACCCCTTGCCGCAATAATGTAACACTTCATAAGAATCTGAATCTAACAATGAATGATTTGATTCCAACAAATGTTTTGCAAAATTCGATCTATCTGGATGCTCATTCCTATATGCCGAAACATGCTCTTTAAATCTAGTATTTAAGTATTTATTTATCTATATAAGTATGTTTATCCGTTGCTTAGTACCCATAACACAAGCTTTGCTAAGCTTACTTTGGGACTAGGTCAATTGGTGTGAATTGTCCCGTGATATTTATTATTATTTTATTATTTATTATTTATAGTATTAAAACTTCGGCCTGTCTGTCCTACGTATATCCCATTGCAGTCATTACAAGTAAGCTTGTATACCCCCGATCTAGTTCCCTTATCTACCTGTTCTTTGTGGTTACATAGCCTAGAGTACAAAGAGTTGTTAGTCTTAAAGGCAACATTAATATTGTTTGATTTTAAAATGCCATAAATCTTATCAGACAAACCCCCAACGTAAGAGATGCTAGATCTATATTTGTTAGTAAACTGAGAAGGTAACGCAGCGTAAAGCATGCTATTTACTAACCGTGCCTGCTTCTTTTGAACTAAACTATCTACCATTGATTTTGTATAACCATTTGAGATCACTATCTGATAAATAGTACTCAACTCTAAATCAAAATGTTCCTTAGAAAGAGGCACAGTCAACAATCTATTAACATAACAATGGAAAGCAGCCATATATATATTTATATTTTATGAAACCAATTTCAATACCCTATCCAATTAATAAAGAATTATCAAAATCGGACAACTCTGCAAAAAGTTATGCGTTGTCATACATAAAATATATATATGTACATATACGCGTCGAAAACCTCCTCCGTTTTTTTCGTCGGTTGAAAAATAGAATTATTGTTTCATGTAACTCCAACATAAACATAGTCTCCACCGTTTACTGATCTAGAAAAATTAGTTCCTGATCACCAATTAAAAATCATCGTGTAAAGCCTGCAAGTCACGTCTTTATTTTTATTGACACAATAGCTGATAAATATATACTTAAGTAGAACAACAAGATGCCATTGATAGTATTATATCTTGATAAGATATTTCATAGACGGAGTGATTTTAACGACCGCTTTACCCTAGTTGGTAGTGACCCTGCCTACGAAGTAAGAGGTCCTGGGTTCGAATCCCGGTAAGGGCATTTATTTGTGTGATGAGCACGAATATTTGTTCCTGAGTTATGGATGTTTACTATGTATTTAAGTATTTATTTATCTATATAAGTATGTTTATCGTCGTTTAGTACCCATAGTACAAGCTTTGCTTAGTTTGGGACTAGGTCGATTTGTGTAAGATTGTCTAATATTTATTTATTATTTATTTATTATTTTATTATTCAGATAGAATGTGAGAGGTTTCCGGCAAGTAGGTAACCTGATTGCTTGATGGTTAGTGACTTGTTAGTGACCATGAAGCCAGACGTTCCGGGTTTTATTTCTGTCAGGGGAAATGTTGTTGTTTGCTTATTACAATTGCATTAGGTTATCGCTGTATTAAGAAATGCCGTGGTGGCTCAGTGGTTTGACCCATGGCCTCTCAAGCAGAGGGTCATGGGTTCAAATCCCGGCTCGCTCCTCTGAGTTTTTCGGAGTTTATGTACGAAATTACATTTGAAATTTATCATGAGCTTTACGGTGAAGGAAAACATCGTGCGGAAACCTGCATACATCGGCGAAGAAATCCAATAGTGTGTGTGAAGTTCCCAATCCGCATTGGGCCCTCGTGGGAACTACGGCCCGAGCCCTCTCATTCTGATAGGACGTCTGTGCCCTGCAGTGGGACATAGGCTGGGGTGATTAGCCTATTTATTGAAAACATTATGTTCGAGAGAAGTTTAAAAGAAATTCCAAAAACGAATATTTCAAAAATGAACTTTCGTCGCTAACCTTTGGACTAAACATAAAGCAAATATGACTTGCGTCGCGACTATAAATCAATTATCTGATAAACGTTCATATCGCAATCTTAAACAACTTTTTTCCTTGTTTTATTTTATACAGAGTGTTACGTCGGCAGCTGCTGAGCAGCGATTTTAATCACGGCATTTATTGCTTCCCCTAAGGCGCTTACATGGAAATTGCAAACAAATATTAATATTAGAAGAAAGTGCAATCTTATCTGGCTCCTGTAGGGTCAACGTCATAAATAAGTGATCATTTATGTACCTTCTCATTTTAACGTCATGTTTGAAAAGGGGTATGTATTAAAACATCGAATGGGTCAAAAGACCGACACGATTTTTTTCTGAAACCGTTAACTTTTTAAGATTGTTATAAAACAAACCTAACCTAACCTAGTGGGTTCTGTATGATGCCGTTTTAATAAATTCTGAGAAGTTTACGGTTTCAGTAAAAAATTGTGTCGGTCTTTTGACCCATTCGATGTTTTAATACATTCGGTCTTTCGTACTTCGGTATTGTAATACATACCCTTGAAAAGCCATACGAAAATATGAAACGACTGAAAGCGACAAGGTGCAAAAGTGATCACTTATTTATGACGTTGACTGTACGTAAACGGTTCGAACGCGGGTTACGACGTCTCCACAATCTATCCGTCCGTCGACCTCTTCTTCAATTAATATATTTTTTTTTAATTTGGCAATGTACCACACAAGTCACATTATTTAATACCATCTTTTTGTATTAACATTTACGAGTATGTAACCAATAGTTTCGATAATAATCTCTTAAAATACATAGTATAATATCTCTTAAAATTATTTAAATTTGCTTTTTTAAGCCCAATAGGTAGCTTATAATAAATTTTTGGAGCCATTATAGTGACGTTGTGCTTCATTAGTGCCGCCTTACATTCAGTTACACGAACCATTTGTTTCCTAGGTCGCAGGTTAAACCTGCTGTTTGGTTCCAATATTGGGAATAGAGTAGGGTTACTTTTGACAAAGGTGCAGCACTCATAGTAACGACGTAGATATTACGTAACGACGTATGTGTTAACCCATGTTAACATTTGATATTTACTCGATGTAATCCTTTCTCGAACATTCGATACTAAATGGACTCGAAACATAATCGCGCAGCCTTAGCAACCCCTAACCTTGTGCAAGTTTCGTCGTCTACGGCAAATTAGAGCTTATTTATAGCAGAAAGATCAGTTTGCAACTAAAATGGCTGACGTACCTTGAAACTGAATATATTCTGAGTCTGGATACACACGCACGTGCACCCACAAAAACACGTACATACACGCACGCACGCACGCACACACACACACACACACACACACACACACACACACACACACACACACACACTCACACACACACACACACACACACACACACACACACACTTACACACACACACACACACACACACACACACAACACGCCCGCACGTATGAACGCACGCACGCACGCGCACACGCACACAATATTGCTCATGGTCATGTAAGCAACACTAAATTAGGTCTTATCCAAATAAGACTGTTGAAAGCCATAGTTCCGCTCAAAATTAAACATATATGTGGTAATAACCACATTAAACTATTCCAGTATTGCAGAGTGCTTAACGTGTTTGACAAGGCTAAGTTGGCTGTTGCAGTTGAATATAAGGATAGATTGGGGGAGTTGGTTAGACATAAAAGACCATCTAATTTGAGGAAATTGCACAATATACCTTATTTCCTTGTACCAAGGAGTAACAACCAATATGGTAGAAGAAATTGGTCTAATTATCTGCCGCACGCTCTGAACAGCTTCCCGATAAAAGTCATTGATAATGTTTTGATTAAGCCAAACTCAGTTAAATATGTATTAAAAAAGGCACTTATTGATTGTACTTAACTTTGATGAAGTTGGGTCGTTATGGACGGGCCGCATTCTGGCTGCGATGTGGCTGCGGCGGCCGTCTGCCCGTGCACGTAAGTCGAGTATAGCTTTTCAGGCTGCGCTACTATGATCGATTGCGATGCAGTTGCGATGTATGGGCGGTCGGCAGTTGCAGTTGCCTTGCAGTTGTAGTGCGGTCCGTCTGTATCGGCCCTCACACACGAGTCCTTCACAGGTCCGTTATTGTATCCGTGTGCACCCCCATTATAGCGTACTACAATCTTAAAATATAAAGATTTTTGTAGCTATTGGTTTTTGTGATGTATTTGTTTTTTTTTATTGAATTAAACAGTTTAAATTTTAATTTTTTTTTTTTATTAATTTATTGTCTTCCCTTTTGCTATTTAATTTTACTCCTCTCTTTGTTTTTTTTGTATTGTAACCTTTACACTAATAGGCATTAGAGAACTTAATATTAACTCAAAGGCTCCCAAGATCAGCTCAGCAATGTTCACCAACATTTCAAGTCATTTTCAGTGATTTAGGCTGCACATCGTTTGTCAGTCAGTCAGTCACTACTCTTAGATAAGTAAGTTTTGATTAATTCTTATGAACGCTTTACCAAAATTTTACATCAATCGGTCAACAGGAAGGAGTAATATCAATTAATACGTTAATGATCATCATCATAATTTCAGCCGTAGAACGTCCACTGCTGGACATAGGCCTTCTTCATTGACGCCCAATCATTACAGTTAGAAGCGACTTGCATCCACTCTGAACCTGCGGGCCTTCACCAAATCGTCCGTCCATCTCGTTGATGGACGTCCCACGCTGCGTTTGCCAGTTGGTGGTCTCCATTCCAGAACTTTTGGGCCTCATTCGGCCATCTGTTCTGCGTGCTATATGGCCTGCCCATTGCCATTTCAACGAGCTAATCCGTTTGGCAATGTCGGTGACCCCTGTTTTTCTAACGGATTTCCTTGTTCCTGATTCGATCCCGTAGAGAAACTCCGAGCATAGCCCTCTCCATAGCTCGCTGAGCGACTCTGAGCCTAAGTACACGAGGAATACGTTTGACCCACTCAAAACGACATACAAAGACAAAAGGGACATGGGAGTCAAAACACATTAAAAAAAATCGTGCGTGTAGCTCCTCCGCGCGGAAGAAGTGAAACTTCGTAATGTGGAAATGAAAAAGGCTCTTATACATCAATATGAACCTTATTGCAATAACTTAAAGAACTCAATTTACTTATGCATCTATGTGTTTAAATTACTCACTAGATGGCGCTTTTATCAAGTCTCATACAAATTTGCACAGACAGTATGAGTTCTGCATCGCACCGTCGAAGTTTTTAACATCCGTTAGTATATAATATACAATGCGAGATTACTTGCTTCGGCAGTACATATACTAATGCTTTCATACCCCCTCCATGGTAGCGTTAAACGTTTAACGCGACCTTGTTAGAAGTCGCATTAGAAGTTTCACTTCAATAAAATATTGTTATTTATAGTGCAATATCTTTATTTAACAAGTCTGCGTTAAACGTGTAACAAAACCCGGTGCTTACGAATAGCAGATACGTATTGTTGTACCTACTACGTCTTAATAACGAACAAGATTCGTGATTGGTTTACAAACTAGACACGGTTATACAGTGCAGTAGGGGGTAGTGGGAGTTAAGAGGCGATGTAATGGAGCGATTTGTAGTTGACTACCTACCTATTTTACAAAATAACTGGTTTTACAAGAAGGAACTTTATATAGCTAAGCCCCGCACGCCCCCGTCCCCCCGCGTCCGTCCGCCCGCGCGGACTCATTTAAACGGTTTAGCTATATAAAGGTTATTTTTTTCTTTAAGGAAAATAAGGCTCATCCCAATCTCAGCCACTTCTCGCAAACCTGTGATTTTTGGCGTTCCTGTTAGCAGTTCATCCCTATCCTCTCGCAAACGATCGGGCCGTTCCTGAATTTAGCCCCTCATTGATTGACTGATTGAATTATCCCGTGTAATCCAGTGTTTTCTATGCCACAATAGACTTGCGTTTGACCACAATGTGTGTCAGTAATGTCATTGGTTATCTTACTCTCCATACTAGAACACAGCAGAGCAAGCACTGCCGTTTGGTGAGAGGCTTAGTAAGTAAGAGTTAAAATTAACTACCTACCTACGTCGAGAAACAAAAAAAACTGGCCAGGTGCGAGTCGGACTCGCACACGAAGGGTTAACATTATCTATAAAAAATTGCGGTTTACGATTTATAACGTATCAAAAAAAAACTACTTACTAGATCTCGTTTAAACCAATTTTCGGTGGAAGTTTACATGGTAATGTACAGTATTATATATTTTTTTTAGTTTTATCATTCTCTTATTTTAGAAGTTACAGGGGGCCCGGACACACATTTTACCACTTTGGAAGTGTTTCTCGCGCAAACTATTCAGATTAGAAAAAAAATATATTAGAAACCTCATACCCCACACGTACTATGGGTTTGATGAAAAGAAATTTTTGAGTTTCAGTTCTAAGTATGGGAAATCCCCAAAATTTATTGTTTTTTTTTTCTATTTTGTGTGAAAATATTAATACGGTTCACAGAATACCTACATCTACTTACCAAGTTTCAACAGCATAGTTCTTATAGTTTCGGAAAAAAGTGGCTGTGACATACGTACGGACAGACAGACAGGCAGACATGACAAATCCATAAGGGCTACCTACTGAGCTGAAAACCATAACAGGACCTATGCTATTTAAAAAAAAATTAAAAGTATTCTTGTTGAGAGGATGTTTTTACACTGTAGACGAAATATTTAATAAGGATTGTTAATTTAGACCTGTATGTAATTTTAATTTTAATTTTAATTTTTTGTTTTTGTTTTTTTTTTTATTGGTTGTAAGTGGGTTTGTTTTATCTTTATAATAATAATAATATACGTTATTTCAAGCTCGTGACTCATAATTATGTTAGTTACAATAAAACTTAAAAACTATGTTAGTAACTTCACAACACTACACTGTTGTTACACTTTATGTTTAACCTGCTGCAACTGTATTTTCAAATACGATACTTGTATTGTTCTTGAATAAATACTTCTTGAATCTCTTGAATCTTGAATCTCTCTTGGTTCCGTTTTTTGCCATTTGACTACGGAACCCTAAAAAGGCATGCCCTGTCACCGACCTGGCTTGAGAATATGATGACTTGAACAAAGCTTATCGTTTATCTTGTCTGCAACCAGCTCGAAAGTTCTTATGGGTCTTACTCAGCTAATATCAACTTAATCGGTTTAGGGGTCAACGTACAGCTAGCGAGAAGCATGTGAAGAAAAGTATAAGCAAACTTAAAAGGGCCCGGGCCCTTCTTGAATGTAGTATAAACTGATATGGAACTGAAGTCTTTTTATAAGGTTTTATTTGGGTGCGTATCTGAATATCGAAAGTGAATATATCGAATGTATTAAGCTAACGAATGGGTTATTAGCGTTACAACAATGAAAAGGTTTTTCAAAAACCGTAAACCTTTTAGGAGTGCAATAAAACTTATCTATTTTAATCCAACGGGTTCTATACTCAGACCATAGAAAGAAGAAGACATGCCCTATTAGAGATCTTGTTCCAAAACCGCTGGCAGGCTGAAACTATTGTAAATATTAGACTTACGCACACATTTATGTTTAAAGTGTATATATAACTAAATATTCTGTGAATATTTCAAGCATCTCACTGTTGCCGTTATCAATATCGAGCAAAAACGAGCAAATAATCACGTTTGTTGTATGGGAGCCCTCTTAAATATTTATTTTATTCTATTTTTTAGTATTTATTGTTATAGCGGCAACAGAAATACATCATCTGTGAAATTTTCAACTGTCTAACTATCACGGTTCATGAGTTACAGCCTGGTGCCAGACGGACAGACAGATAGATGGATGGACGAACAGCGGAGTCTTAGTAATATGGTCCCGGAACCCTAAAAAAACTAGCCCTAGGCTCCAGCCAACCCAGCCTGATGATAAATTCGCAACTGACAGAGCTAATAATCTTTATACATTTTATTGTTATTTCTGTTCCTGTATGCGTAGACCCTTCCCGTATTATGGTAGGCTGTCGATAGCAAATGGCGTAGACGTAATAGCTATCATAAATTGTTACACACGCGTTTCTGGAACTTGAACATATAATCAGGATTTACTATTTGCTAGAGACCATAATCTTAAGTAACCACTATTAACACCACTTAAAGTTGAAATTATTAATTTCACCTTGATGTCTTAATAATCTACCTATAGTGTTATTTGCGACGAGCTGCTGCACGCGAATCCATCTGCGAAGACTATGCAATTTTCCGGGATAAAAAGTATCCTATATGTTAATCCGGTTTATAAACTATCCTGTGTGCCAAATTTCATTACAATCCGTCAAACCGTTTTAGCGTGAAAGAGTAACAAACATCCATCCATCCATACTTACAAACTTTCGCGTTTATAATATTAGTAGGATAATGCATCATAATGTTTAGTCCTTTTAATAAACTATATACCTACCTACAAAGTGACTATCACCGACTATCCGCATTATACAAGACAAGTGATGATATCATCAAACAATTTCACTATTGTCTTAAGAGGGTACGATGGCTGAGAGACTTTTGAGAAATAGGTATTTTAATGAAATGTCGCTGTCTCGCCCGAACCCCTCCGTGTCAGTACAGAGAGAGCGGTACAACTGCATCTCAGACCGTTATTAGGCGCGTAAAATTGATCAAAACAGCATTTCGTAATCCCCTGTTTTCTTCTCGAAAACTGGACCAATAAAATTATTTTTTTCAAAATTAATTAGAGGACAGATTTAGCTATGCCTCTGTGTTTTCCTTTTTTTGTTTAAATCAGGGATTCTTTTCTGATGAGTGTCTGAAAATGACGTTGAAATTGGGCAAATTTTTCAGTTTTTGAAAGCTCATATTTCTTATGTTAATTGAAATATGGAAAAAAACGAAACATATGGGCATAGCTGTGGTAGATACAGATTGCACAGTAAAAAAAGTTGGCTCTAAAGCCATTAACCAGGGAGGAAACAGGGGATTACGTTTGTATGGAGAAATGGTGCCCATCGTACCCTCTTAAGGAATAAATTTGATTGAAATAAATAAATAAATTTGGAACCGTGGTTGCACAAAGCATGTCAGTAGTTATCAATCAGTGGTGAAGGATACTGACAACCCGATTCCCCCCGGGTTGACTAAACTTTTGAAGATACTGCGCTTTCAAGAAGAGGATAAATTAATGGGGTTTTAAGGTTGTTTTTTTGCTCTCCTGTAAAATTAGCAGAGCCCCTTTTACTATGTTTTGAAATAGCGCAGCCGTAACTTGCCTGCCTTCGCCTGCTTCCACCGCTGCGCCAAACTACAAACTACGAAATTAGATGTATACAACGTCTATACAAATATACTTGTCTTACATATAGGATCGTGTGGCGCCGCCCTTACCCTAGGTATTGCTTTCAACCATGTTACCCCAAAGCGTGTGATGAATGCTTAATTCACCACGTCACCGCACAATACCCCTTCAATCAATCAACTAGCAACCTTGAAGTAATAGGGACAAGGGTTGTTCTAAACGAATTTGTAAGTTGGTATTAATATAAATTTGATCACGGTCGGACAGTGACATTAATAGTTAGAAATTAAAGTGGAATTAAAGTAATTATAGATTTTAATGGACGTCGTTGAAACGGTCGTTAAACTTTATGTAATATCATTTGTTCTTAATGGGATATTGTGTAGTGAATGACAGTTATTGCAGGTATTTGTCATCCCAGCCTATATACGTCCTATTGCAGGGCACAGGCCTCCTCTCAGAATGAGATTAGTTGGTATTAACTGAAAACGATCGATGCAGTAAAAAGTACTACTCAGGGGATTTAAATACGCTATAAAAACCGGCCAAGTGCGAGTCGGACTTGTGCACCGAGGAGTCTGTACAAATTTGTCGGTATGTCAAAATATAATAAAGTTTAAACGAACAATTCTATAGCTTCCTAGCTGTTGCCCGCGATTCCGTCTACGAAGGATTTGTTTATCGCTATACCGCGAAAATTATGCAATTTTCCGGGATAACAAATATCCTTTATTCTTTCCCGGGACTCAAATTTCGTCTAAATTGGTTCAGCGGTTTAAGGGAGTCAGTTTTGTGACGGTCCATACAACATGTATGGTTAACTGCGTCACAAAACTGACAATTAAGAGAGGGACACTTTTTTTTATTGCTTAAATCGATAGTGCTTGTGATTCTGAGTAGAAATAACCCAAAATATGTTAGGTTTTTAAAAAAAGTACAGGGTACGCGTTTTTCTGAAAATGCCCTTAAGCGTGAAGAGGTAACGGACAGATAGGCACACTTTCGCATACTAATATTAGGATTTATTTCGGGGATCACGGAAACGGTACTATCGATATTACGATGAAAATTGCTATAATGGGGGTTTTTGGGGGCGAATAACCGATCTAGCTTGGTCTTATTTCTGAAAAAAAAAAACATACAAACGAATTGAGAACCTTTTCTTTTTTTTGAAGTCGTTTAAAAACGTGTTGAGTTTTACTATCTATACATATAATAAATCTGTAACATGTCGGTGTCTGTACATTGAAGATATTTGAGAAAAACTGTCACTAGGGCTATTTATTAGCGCAAGAGAACCCAAAACAATGATTTTTAGAATTATTGTCTGTTTGTCTGTTTGTTTGTGCGTTTGTGCGCGCTAATCTCAGAAACGGCTTTATCTAGAAGGATGAGTTTTTCACTGATATGTTGGTATTTTCTTGGATTAACATTTAGTGTTTGTTTCTTTTGAATCGGTTCACAAATAAGAAAGTTACGTCTATTTTAAGAATTTATCGAACAGGTTTTTTTGTTTGAACGCGCTAATCTCAGGAACTACTGCTCTGATTTGAAAAATTCTTTCAGTGTTAGATAGCACATTTATCGAGGAAGGCTATAGGTTATATATCATCACGCTAACACTGAAATAACACTGAATTAAACTGAGTAACACTGAATAGGAGCGGAACGGAGCGGAAGAATGTTTCAAAATCGGGGGTTTTAGAAGTAAAACTTCTATAGGCACGCTTGACTTGTGGTGAATGTGAACGCGGGTGTGCTCGGTGGGAGGGGGGGGGGGGTTGCGGGGGCGGATACTTTTTTTATATCTAGGAACTAAGGAGAGCCATAATTGATGAAAAAGCAAACTGGATAAAAAAATAAGCTGCCCAAATTACTAATTCCACGCAGACGGAGTCGCGGACAACAGCTATATCAAATATGTGTAAATAAACATCTCTCTCTCTCTCTCTACTATACGCTACAAAATGGCATTCTATAAAAATGTTGACAGACGATTTAGTAATGGCCGCAGGTTCAAGGTGGATACAAGCCCGTAAGGATTGGGCATTGAGGGAGGCCTATGCCCAGCAGTGGACGTCCTACGGCTGAAATGATAATGACAATAATCCAGTTTTAGCAGAGCTTTGATTCTGAACGAATAGTACGCAGTGTGGGGCCATTTTATTTGCTATAGTAGCGGCTATAGAAATACATGTTATATATCTAAATTTCAAACTGTCTATCTATTACGGTTCTTGCGAAACGGTTCTGTAACGGACAGACTAGAATTTGTTGAGCAAGGGTCCTGTTAATATAAACCGAAACAGATAAATGAAATAATCATGTAGTGACATGATAATAATTTATTTGGAAAATTATCACATAAAAAACGCAATATAAAAATATTTTATGTACATTTTTTAAATAACTTATATAAAATTAATTTGCAAAATAGTTAAAATCTGAGTATTAACATAAACATAACAAAACACTTTTCCATGTTTGTGGAAGTCCGATTTAAAGTGACGTTTAAAATGGACAAGTTAATACAACCAAATTTTTTGTTTCATTTAATAGAAAATACTATACAGACCAAAATGTATTATGTATCTTAACAACCTCTTAATAAAATTTAAAGTACTGTCCGTCCATCAACGTATTTATTAATTTTTTAAGTATAAAGAACTAAAGTAAAAATGTCACAAACGTCATTGAACCAATTAAGAATATTACATTTAATTAAAATTTTGAGTAGAACCAAAACTTTTACACTGGTTCATTCAGTACTTTGAAGTTTTACTTATGAAAACATAGACGGAACATTAATTAGGGCAACCTTACGAGTATATTCTTAAAAAATATTTACACAATCCTAGTATCAATTCTAAATTGGCTATCTGCCATCAACCTGAACATCGCCTCAAGAAGTCTCGACGACTCAGAATTCAGAATAGACATATTAAGTGGCGAAGAATGACGACGAAAGCCGACCCCAAATGACAGGGATAAGGTTAGAGAGAGACAAATGCTAATATTTAATATGCTTTCTACGATACTATGTCTCTTTCCTTTTCATTCTCCACTTCCTGATTCTTCTGTAGCCGGTCATCTGGTAGGAAGAATAGAATTCCCGCTGATACTAAAAAAAAAAAATAGATTCGTTTTGTAAAGCCTTAGTAATCTATTGTTTTATTAAGATCTCGAAAATCCAAATATTGTCCTGTTTCATATAATACTAGGGGCGTTCAATAAAAAGTGAGAATGAGTATGTTATAAACAACTTTTACTAAATGTAATTTTATTTTTCGACAAAGTCACCTTTTAGCATAAAACACTTATTAAATCTTTTTTCTAAACTTAAAATTTCATTTTTAAAAAAGGTCTCATCTTGAGTACTTAAAAAATCTTGTACTGCAGCGACTACCGCGTCGTCGTCTTCAAATTTCTGGCCTCTCAGGTATTGTTTCAATCTCGGAAATAGGTAGAAATCACTGGGAGCGAGATCTGGTGAATACGGAGGATGCTTAAGGATATCGAACCCAGCATCACGAATTGCAGCCATTGCAACGGCGGACTTGTGTGCCGGGGCATTGTCCTGGTGGAACAGCACAACTTTCGAGAGTTTACCTCGCCGTTTTTCGCGGATCTCTCTCTATTTGTTTGGCGTATAATGTACCCGTAATAGTGGCTCCATGCTCGAGATACTCAATCATTAATACCCCTTTACCATCCCAAAAAACAGAGCCCATGACCTTACCGGCAGATGGGCTCACCTTGAATTTCTTCGGAGTTGGAGATGATGGCCTTTTCCATGTCATATACTGCAGTTTCGATTCTGGGTCGTAATGATGGAGCCATGTTTCGTCCATTGTTATAAATCGCGCCAAAAAAAGTTCCCGGTCTTGCTGCATCAGGTTCAAAGCTTCTTGACAAATCTCTAGTCTAGTTTGTTTTTGCGTGTCAGTAAGCATTCTTGGTACCCAACGCGCAGATACCTTTTTCATACCCAAGCGTTCATGTAAAATATTATGCACGCTCCCCATTGAAATCTTTACATTTTCAGCAATAAAACGAACCGTGACACGACGATCCGCCAAAACTGAGTTTTCGACTTTTTTCACAATTTCTTCAGTTACTGCTGTAGTAGGGGTCCGGAGCGGGGGTCATCCATTGTCGATGTTCTTCCACGTCTAAATTCGGCGCACCAACGTGCGACTGTCGAATATGGAGGAGCATTAGACCCTAAAGTGTCCCGCAAATCCAAATTGACTTGGTCCGTAGAAAAATTTTTCAATCACAAGTATTTGACAACGGCGCGCAGTTCAATTTTCTCCATTTTCGCTAACGTACTCAATAGCATTGCAAAGAAATTACCGTATTTTTTTTTAAACAAAAGACAGTTATTTTTTTTTTCATAGCAATCAGCTAGATAGATTAGCTTTACCGGCCAGTATTTAATTTCCTAATATTGAAAGAGTTTGCATCTCATTCTCACTTTATATTGAACGCCCCTCGTATAAGTTTAGTGTTTAGTTATTGAATTGTTGGTGTAAGTTTGAGATTTCGTTTTGCGACTTACATTATAGAATAGGTACTTAGTGTCAAAGTAATGCCATGTGAATATTTTTGCCAATAAATAAAAAACAAAATAATTTTGAAAGAGAGTTAGCTTGCATAATTACGACGAAAGTAGGTATAACAACACTACTGTGAAACTTCTGTGAAATTTAGTCACTTTTACGGTAAGTGACTACAATAAACCCTTAATCTCAAAGTGTGATTGCCAAAAATAAATTATATCAGGCTCTATTTTTTTCATATTATAATAAAGACTTTGAGTTGAGTAAGGTTAGATCAGATAAGATCATCAGACCAACGTAACTGACAAAAAAAATGACATTTAAATTATAAACATTGACCTATTAGGTCATCCATAAAACAAAATTTCTGAAAGATAACTATTTTTAGTGACTCGTGGTTAATTGATTGGACGTGTTTTCTATTTTTCCGTAGAAATTGTGTATTTATAATCTCAAGGATGATATTGATGACGTCTTCACTTATTTTTTCTATCTAACCAAAAATGCTTACCAGTAAATAACGCGGAGAATAGGTAGAATCCTAGTTCGCAGCTGTTGACTAGCAGATAGTTGATCACCTGGATGGCAGCAAAGCTGGTGAGCTGACCGCCCGTGTTTACCAGTGCTAATGCCACCGCCCTGCAACAATTTCGAGGTTATTCTTGCCCTCTGTCAGGCTAACACTATCACCAAGCAGCATTGCTTGCACTGCTATACCAGCGCCGGCCGCAAAGCCGCTATGATGCTGCGTTGACCTACTTGGGCTATTTTGTGATAATTTGTTTCTTTTTCTGTAACTATTGTCTATTGTAACTGTCACAAATATATTTCTTTTCTCTTTCTATCTGTGTTCCGGCGAGGAGAGCCATATAATAGCTGGTGAAATTACTGGTAAGTACACGAAATGTTTAACGTTGGTCTTCTAGGCTAGCAATGCATCTACAATGCTCAGGTATCCAAGGGTGACAGTGCTCACTTAAGTATCATATAGGTCTATAAATGTTTTTTTAACCAGCCAGTGTGTGCAAAAAAGGTGATCACCATTTGAACCTCAAAAAACGTTTAATTTTTTAATTTTTTATTTTGTTAATTTAAGTTACTGTCTGACATTTTCGATTTTATAATATTGGACACCATAAGTTTTTTAGTACCACCTAATATTTTTACCTATAGTCTGACAATAAAGTTCTTGTATTCTTGTATTCAACAAAATGGCTGTATTCTGATACTCTTAACTTACCTGACTTGTGTAGGGAACAGCGCAAGCGCCATAGCTGCGTACATTCCAATGACGAGGATACTCATGAGGAAAAATATGAAGAATACTGCACTTCCAATGGCGTTGGGTATCAGGTTGACCATGATGCCGCAGAAGCCAAAGATGGTAATGACTGCTATTGCCAAGTTGCGGCGGCCAGTGTATTGAATCACCTGAAAAACAAAGTAAACATTGCTTCCATGGTTTCTCTGACACCCAAGGAGCTTGAAAGTACCCTTGCCAAGTCGCATTTTCAATGTACACGAGGTGTACTAGAATTAATTCATTAGAATTAATATTTTTGCAAGTGCATGGGGAAAGTTGGCAGATTTCCTAACTTAAACATAATTTAATTCTGGACCATATGCGATGTGTATTAAAATTTATAGAAATATTCTAGACTTCATTGAAAATTTGAGACGGAAAAAATCATTTAAATATGAAACAATTTTGGAAAAATCTTATTACACTAAACTATTGTAACTTCGGAAACCAAAATGGGCTCGTCCTTATTTTTTTATCAAAATGAAATTCCTATGTAATTCCTATTTGTATTTAATCTAACAATCACATAAGTACCTGACATTCTCTGAATGATGGCACGGGGCAGATATCAGTGAGACAGGTATCATTTTTAAAGACACTTTAATATTACCTATGTATCAATGACTAAAATAATGATTCAGGTGTTTGATAAAATGTTATCTCTAAAAGATGATCATTTTGAGTACTCTGATTCAGATAAAAATCAAGTAATCCAACTGCTACGGATATTGGTAAAAGATAATATCTAGTTTCAAAGTCCGAAATATTATAAATGATATTCTGAAGGGATCAAGTGTGTACATTAAATCATGACATACTGCTTAGGTGTTTATATGCAATTTCCGAAATGTCAATTCAACATTACACTAATCCTTTACACGAACGAAGCCACGGGTAAGGGTAGTCCTATCACAATTAATGTGCCCAGCTCATTTGGCTGATTCATGGCCACTTGCTTGCAAGCATGAAATCTAGATAATTTAGTCGTTAAACGAACAAAGATATTTTTATTTTAGTTGATAAACAAACACTGGAAGAAATTCTTCATCAATTTTATGATCCCTCGTGTAAGATGATAGAGAAAGCATGCTAGTCGCCAGTAAGTATTGGTAAAGTAGAAAGATGTTATTGAATTATTAATACTTACCACAGAGAAGATAGCGTTAAGGCCAGACTGCATCACGCAGACAACAAGGACGACTAGAAGCGCGTTTTCATCAATGGCACACGGCACTGCATTCTAAAAAGAAAAAAAAGTTTTACTAACTATTTCACAAAATCCCTAGGAAAACTATCCTCTTGACTACGTCAGCGTAGCCTTGTCCTTGTAATGTTATGAAAATGAAAAGGTTTCCCTGCAAGTAGGCTCCAATAAAGCCTTTTACATGCCACCTTTTTTATAAACTAAGTACCAGCGCTTTCGGAAAGACCATCATTGCCAAGAAGAATGCTCCGCAAGAAACTTGGCAGAAAGTTTTTTTTTTTCAAACCATAATAAAATAATAATTGCAAACGAAAAAATATATAAATTACGATATAAAATTAAAGAAAAATTTACATAAAAATAAAAAAAATACAGAGGCGTGTCGGATTCCTCTAGTTAAATATCTAAAACTAAACATCTTTACTATAATTAATTAATTACTTAAAATCTTCACTATAAATAATTAGTTAATTATACAGACGGTTAGTATCAGTTGGACCGAAACTTTTATTGCGTCTCTTTCAGATCGTCTTATTGTATACGATTAACAACACAATGAGGAAGCAAAATAATGTATAATAAACAACTTTTATATCATCGTTCGTTTCTACGGAATCTTTAATAAAGAAGTCGCCCATGGACTTTGTCATACGTTGGTTACAAGCAGTAAAATGTTGAAGCGCTTTTTGGCTATTATTTATTTTACTGTTTACTTTTTGAATTGGCAGGTAATCAAACGTAGACTAACTGCTATACACTGTAATTTATTTATCCGAATTATTTCAGCAAACAGTTGGACAAGACTGAACAGCCCTGTAAAGAATTTTTGATTTACAAATGCTCCCATAATATATTGATTGGCTTAGGCTCAAAAAACTCACTTTCCCGAAATGTGCACTTTTTCTAAGGGTACACTGTCTTGTTTAGAAGGATCACTTTCTCGGAAAACGCACTGTCTCAAAAAGTGCACTTCCTAATTGGTACACTTTCTCAGATAGAGCACATTCTCAGAAGGTGCACTTTCTCAAATAGAGCACTAGATTTGGAAAAGTACTATATAGCTATATATAGACTACCTATTCGATAAATGGTAAAAATGCACGAGCACGAAGGATTTACCTAGGTACATAGGTAAAAATGTTAACATCGCCATTATAGCTTAGGATCTTCATCTAAGGAAAACTTAGTGGTGAAGATGACATTTTTGACTGGTGTACATTTTGGGAGTGTGCGTTTTGAGAAAATGTACATTATGGGAAAGTGTGCGTTTTGAGAAAATGTACTTTTTGGGAAAATGCACTTACGGGGAAAGTGCCCTTAATGGGCAAGTATACATTTTGGGAGTGCACATTTTGCGGAAAGTGCACTTTAGAGAAAGTGCACATTTCGGGAAAGTGAGTTTTTTGAGCCTAAGCCTATGAATGTTAAAAGTGTACTGTGTCAACAGCATGACTACATCTTGAATAACATTTGAATTAGATCCAGATGAAAAATCTTTACAGAAGTGTCCAGTCTAACTTAATTATCTGCTCATAATATTAAAGATTAATTTTAAGTGTCCTTGGACTTACAGTTGCCGGTGCATCGTGCCCCGCCGAGATCATTGCACATAGATTTAATCCTGCGCCTTCTCCAGTTTGCAATGTTTGGAAGAACAGGTTGGAAATGGTGGGCAACCACTGCATGAATACTCCAGACCTGGTAAAGGAATTTATATTACAAAAAAGACGACACAACACACTTGATGCTTAAATTTACTATTCAGTTCAAGTGTGTTTTTAAGGAAGGATGTGTTGATCATGGGTGAAACCAAGGATGATATAGACTGGATTGGCAGTCGCCATAGTACGCATCGGCCGCGGTTTTTGTAGTTCGATTATTAAATCTAGATGGCGCTGAAATATAACCAGAGGCTTTGAAGGCAAAACAATAAGACTACAGATGTTTCATATTACTACAAATGTATTATTTTTCAAAAATATTGCATAACTAGCTTTTGCCCGCGACTCCGTCCGCGTGGAATTAATAATTGCTGGCAGCTTATTTTTTTTATCCAATTTGCTTTTTCATCAATTATGGCTCTCCTTAGTTCCTCGATATAAAAAAAACTCCGCACCCCCTCCCAACCCCTTCCACCCACCGAACCCCCCGCACACCCGCGTTCACATTCACCTCCGTACTCCCAAGTCAAGCGTGCCTATAGAAGTTTTGCTTCAAAAACCCCCGATTTTGAAACATTCTTCCGCTCCGCTCCGCTCCTATTGGTGTAAGCGTGATGATATATAGCCTATAGGATAGCCTTCCTCGATAAATGGGCTATCAAACACTGAAAGAATTTTTCAAATCGGAGCAGTAGTTCCTGAGATTAGCGCGTTCAAACAAACAAACAAACAAACTCTTCAGCTTTATGTAGGCCCTGCCACGCCTGTGTGCATGTCCAACTTAAGATGAACCCTATTTAGTATAGTCTACTATATTGGTGTCAGATCATTTTATGTTGGATTTTTTTTCTATGTACTGTACTATCCATTTTCTTTTAAATTTATATTCGCCAAAAGTTTTAAATCATCATTTAAGAGACTATAATTAACAATTAACAAAATTAACAAAACCTATAATATTCCTACCGAAGATTCCGCAAAATTAATAACAATTCTTCTAAAAACAGTTCGATAAATTCTTAAAATAGACGTATGTTTCTTATTTGTGAACCGATTCAAATGAAACAAACACTAAATGTTAATCCAAGAAAATACCAACATATCAGTGAAAACCGCATCCTTCTAGGTTAAGCCGTTTCTGAGATTAGCGCGCACAAACGCACAGACAAACAGACAAACAGATAAACAGACAAACAGACAATAATTCTAAAGATCATTGTTTTGCGTTCTATTGCGCTAATAAATAGCCCTAGTGACAGTTTTTCTCAAATATCTTCAGTGTACAGACACCGACTTGTTACAGATTTATTATATGTATAGATATAGATAATACATTTGCAGTGATATGAAACATCTGTAGTCTTATTGTTTTGCCTTCAAAGCCTCTGGCTATATTTCAGCGCCATCTAGATTTAATAATCGAACTACAAAAACCGCGGCCGATGCGTACTACGGCGACTGCCAATCCAGTCTATATCATCCTCGGTGAAACTTACGGTGGTAACAATTAATCATGTATCGAAACATGGAATTGCTGCCTGCGGCTAAATTCCACGACCGCACTTCGAGGAACCGTTTGTCTTTCCATCCTCACCATCTTGATGATTGGCATTCTGGTACCGTGCGTTTTAAGCGAAACTTCTTTCCTCGCACGACAAAGATCAGGAATCAGCTTTCTGCGGCAGTATTCCCGGAGCGTTACAACTTAGGGATCTTTAAAAAACGAGCCTACCAATTCCTAAAAGGGTCGGCAACGCACCTGTGATGCCCCCCGTGTTACGGGTGTCCATGGGCGACAGTGATCGCTTTCCATCAGGTGACCCGTCTGCTCGTTTGCCACCTCTTATATAAAAAAAAAAAATGGAATAGAAAAAAGATTGGGAAGTCCTTCATACCTGACATACTAGTGTTAACTGTTAACAAAGGGGAAGTTGATAGACTAGCGAGCAAAACAGTTGTCTGTATGCTAATTGGATAAAGATGTTTTGGGGTAGGCTGTAATAGAGAGATCTCTCTCCAGGCAGATGTTATGCCTGGGGACCGAAGTCCAATGGATGAAAGTTGGAAGTTGTATTTATGCAGCCGAGTTGAGAAACTTCGATAGCGTGATGTAGGATTGTAGCAATTATTTCCTTACGTGACGACTAGATGGCGCTAGTAGTCGCTACATCAGCCCCCCTTTTAGACCGGAGGTCGATACGAATTGCAGTGGAGTGCAGTCTGTGCGTCATGTGGGTGCTTGCAAGGGCCAGTCGCTCAGAGACTCGTCGGCGAGCATTGTTGTTCCTCTGCTACTTGTAGATGCATGCCTGTTGCGTGATTGCTCAGAGCCTTGTTGGCGAGCGTTGGTTGATTGATTGGCAAATGGAAGTAGGGGGAGGAGGATTTGCGAACTGTAGACACCAGGCAGATAATAGATACATGCTCATGGTGCACAGTGCGGTGAGTATGGCTTGCTGTGAGACTGCGTCATCGTCTTGTGTGTCTGAAGGTTGCGATTTTTGTCCAATGTCGTGGGTCACCAATTTGGGGTAGGCTGTAATAGAGAGATCTCTCTCCAGGCAGATGTTATGCCTGGGGACCGAAGTCCAATGGATGAAAGTTGGAAGTTGTATTTATGCAGCCGAGTTGAGAAACTTCGATAGCGTGATGTAGGATTGTAGCAATTATTTCCTTATGTGACGACTAGATGGCGCTAGTAGTCGCTACAATGTCTTTTTTGGAGTCTCTTCATTTAGATGATCGGATAATCTAGTGATTAGAGAGCCTGACTATGAAGCTTGAGGCCCCAGTTTCGATTCCCAATCGGGGCAGATATTGTGTATGAAAAAATGTTTGTGTTCGAGTCTTCGATGATGTATTTATCTATATAAGTATGTTCACTCGTTGCGTAGTACCCATAGTGCAATCTTTGCTTAGTTTGGGACAAGTTTAATTGGTGTTAATCGACTTATGATTTATTTATTTATATTTCGTTAATTCATACTGGCTATATACAAATAATACAAACATGACGAGCCGCGAGCCTTTCGGTATGTAAAACTGCTATAATGCAATGATATCCCAGTGAGCTTATTCGACGACCCATAAAACTGCGGTTTTACTCGCTTGTCAATCAGGACCGTAACGGAGCACTAGTTCTTGCGCGTACGCCACACACGCCCCCTAGACTTTTCCAACCTCTTTATCTATTCCGTGGTCTTTACTATTTATTTCTAAAAATGTGACAAGTTAGATAGATAGATAGATAGATATAATCTTTATTCTCCAAAACAAAGACATGGTTTAGTAACTAAAGAATAATAAAACTAACAATAGCAAAGAGAAACATAAAATAACAATTAAACAGATCAGACACATATTAGATGAGAAGCCATGTGATGCACTGAAGAATAGGCGCTGGCTCAGCATAATGCTGCAGCAAGCCGCAGCGCTGATATTCTGCCAGTACCCATACCGAGTAAGGACTCCGACCAACGTGATAAACTCAGCCCAATCTCGTCATATAATGAGTTTAATTATTAAATGGGAATCAAAAAGTATCGGCGAAAATTTTGAATTTTGAATTAATTAGGTACTACAAGCAAGCAAGTTCTCTGAGTTCTATGTTGTTAGTTTTATTATTGGTTTATTATCTTCGCTTGTGATGTAACATTCATTACATACTTACGCTTGCAATAATATGAAAAGAATGGTCATCACAAGAGTCGGCTTTAGAAGTGGCATCCTGAATAGTGGCACCAGTTGGTTCTTGACAGATATTTTTGGTTCAGAACTTTCTTGTTCTAGCAAAACTCCAGTAACCTGAAAAAAGATTATCAAATAATTAAAAAAATTACCCCAGCCTACATACGTCCCATTACAGGGCACAGGCCTCCTCTAAATTCGAGAGGGCTCGGGACGAAGTTCCCACGCGTGCCCAATGCGGATTGGGAGCTTCACGCACACAATTTAATTTCTTCGCAGGTGTATGCAGGTTTCCTCACGATGTTTTCCTTCACTATGAAGCTTATGGTAAATTTCAAATATAATTTCGCACATAAATTCTGAAAACTCGGAGGTGAGAGCCTACGACCCTCTGCTAGGAAGGCCAAAGGTCCAACCACCAGGCCAGCACGGCAAAAAATATATATAAGTATTAACCTCAAATTCTGCAGATTTCCCCTTATTTATTCCATGCATGGTCTTCAAAATCACCATGGCACCTTCACCATCGCCTCTCCCCAGAACGAATTTCGGGCTTTCTCGCACAAACATCAGGAAGAACAGAGACAACAGGCTTGGCATAGAGTAGACCAGCATGAGAGTTCGCCAAGAGGTCCAGTAAATACCAAGGCCTGAGAGGTAGTGTGCGTAGGTGCTCGGAAGGATCGGAATGCCGAGAACTAAAATAATAATACAAGTTCGCATCATCATCATCCTAACCTATATACGTCCCACTGCTGGGCATACGCCTCTCAGAATGAGAGGACTTGGGCCGGGAACTACGCGGGTCCAGTGCTAATTGGGAACTTCACACACCAACACACCCTTGAATTTCTTATCATGTGTGTGCAGGATTCCTCAGCGTAAAGCTCATGGTAAATGTCAAATGTAATATTGCACATCAATTTCAAGAAATTCAGAGCTGCAAATCCGGGCTTCAACCCACAACCAGGGAGTCGCAGGGACTCAAGCAGCGGCTTGAGAAGCCAGAAGTCAAACCACTAGGCTAAGGGGCTGTTTCACCACCCACTGATTAATTTTAACTGACAAATAAATGTGATGCCATCTCCGTCTATTCGAACAAAACAAACAGAGACGGCATCACATTTAACCGTTAAATAAATTTTATCAATGGATGGTGACACAGGGGGTAAATATCATGATTTACTGTCACAGTCATGTCATGTGTGTTTCATCATCACTTCAGCTGAAAGACGTCCATTGCTAGAGAGAGATTGTATAGACCTCCCCCAAGGCTCGCGAAACAGATCGGTCCCGTGCTATCCGCATCCAACGCGATCCCGCAACCTTAACCAGGTCGTCGCTCCGTCTTCTTGGAGGCCTGCCTACACTGCGTCTTCCGGTCCGTGGACGCCATTCGAGAACCTTTTTGCCCCATCGGCCATCAGTTCTACGAGCGATGTGGCCTGCCCTGCCCACTGCCAATTTAGTCTGGCGACTCTTCGATCTATGTCGGAGACTTTAGCTCTTGCGCGGATTTCAACTTTTCAAATGCGATCCCGCAGAGAGACTCCGCGCATAGCCCTCTCCATCATTCTCTGAGTAACTTTGAGCTTTCTCATGAGGCCCATCCTTAGAGGCCACGACTCAGTGCCATGTCATTACTGGCAACACACACTGGTAAACAACACAGATTTTTGACTTGAGACATTGCGGTATATAACAAGATATTGCGGTGCTTCCGCGGATGTGTGTTTGAGTATCAATAAAGGCCGGCGCAGACCGGATGCGCGGTGCGGACGCACCGGTTGTGGTGAGTGGACCAGTGGGATGGGACTAGATGCATCCACATGGTGTGTCATCTTGCTTAGGCGCAAGTCACACAGAAGAGACGGAGACTTTGTCTCCGTCTCTTCTGTCTGCTTTGGATCGCGACGCTTTTATACATTTAGTACGGAAACTGATTCAAGGGGCGTCTCGCGACTGCAACGCGCCCCGTCCCACGTCTCTTATGTGTGGCTTGCATCTTACAGTTTCATTCATTACAACTGGTGCGTGGTAAGGTGCAAAAGTGTCCCAATAACAGTAACTAAGTAAAATGCAAAAAAATCTATATCAATAGAGTTAGTTTTAAAATTATTCGTTTAATAATAGTAATGCTTGAAATTTACTACAAAAGTACCCTATAAATCAATTGTTTGTCATTTATAGCTTTTTAGTTATTAACGAACAAAACCAACACATTCTTGGCTTTTTAATTCCATTTATTTTCATATTTCCGATGAAAAATTTAAAACTGAAAGCCGTGTAAAACAGGGCATTTAAATTTCTTTAATAATGGGCTGGCAGTTATGTACCTATGTAGTCAGATATATGTATATAGGTACCTACATAATCTTGGGTCACATATTATAGGTCGGTGCAAAAGTGAATCAAAGTAAATTAGTAAGGAAACTTGTGTTCGATTTCGTTTTGTAGCTGACTTTTATTCAATGGTAACTTCGTATGTATGTATGTATGTAAACTCTTTATTGTACAAAAATAAGGAAAAAAAAAACTAAGGAACCTTCGTAACTATGATTCAGACATAAATAAATAAATAAATAAATAAATATTATGGGACAATCTTACACAAATCGACCTAGTCCCAAACTAAGCAAAGCTTGTACTATGGGTACTAGACGACGATAAACATATTTATATAGATAAATAAATACTTAAATACATAGAAAACATCCATAACTCAGGAACAAATATTCGTGCTCATCACACAAATAAATGCCCTTACCGGGATTCGAACCCAGGACCTCTTGCTTCGTAGGCAGGGTCACTACCAACTAGGCCAAAGCGGTCGTTAAATGATTAATGATTATTAATGATTAATTACCCCGTCGTCAGTCACTATTATATCTCCTATTTACTATAGTTTTATTTTTTGGGGGAAGCTATACGGAAATTTAAATAAATTGGATATTAAAAAAGTCTAACACTAACAGTTTTGGATCAGACATTCTAAATAAACTGTTAAAACCGAACTTATTTGTCTGCAGTGTGGTTCGAATGACTTTTGTCGACAGAATAAGGACCTAGATTTGTTTTTATTGAAACCCACTGCAGTTAGAAAGCGAATAGCGTCCGTTTTCTTTGCTCCCCAACCCGATTGTACTAGGTTATTAAAATTCAAATTGTTTTTCTCTTTCCTTTGTGTATAGTATCTACTTTTAAAATAAAATAGCTGTTGGTTTTCCGAATAAAATAAGATAAAATAAAATAATATAATGATAACGAAACGATTTGGGTGCAGTTCTGTAGTAAGTTTGAAGCATTACTATTATTAGGAGAAGTATTTTTAAACCAGTTCCACTGAGTATTTTTTAGGTACTATTAATTATTGGGACACTTTTGCACCTAACTGTAGGTATAAATGAATCTGTTCTGCGCCGGCCTAAATTATTGAAATAGTATTTTATGCAACTGTTGTATAAGTGAGGTCTTAAAAGGCGAGTGACGTGAGTTGCGATACGAGCGAATGCGAGTATCGCAATGGAAGACGGCACGAGCCGTTAAGACCAAATTATACACCGTTGCATACAATATTTTTCCTACGACTCGACTCTACTGTACTGTACTGTACCCTACTGTAGGGTACAGTCGGGTACAGTAGGGTAAAATGGGATACAGTCGGGAACAGTAGGGTAAAATAGGGTACAGTCGGGTACAGTAGGGTAAAATGGGGTACAGTCGGGTACAGTAGGGTACAGTCGGGTGAAATAGGGTACAGTAGGGTACAGTCGGGTACAGTAGGGTAAAATAGGGTACAGTAGGGAACAGTAGGGTAAAATAGGGTACAGTAGGGTAAAATAGGGTACAGTAGGGTACATTTGGGTACAGTAGGGTAAAATAGGGTATTTTACCCTACTGTACCCGACTGTACCCGACTGTACCCTACTGAACCCTATTTTACCCTACTGTACCCTATTTTACCCTACTGTACCCGACTGTACCCTATTTTACCCTACTGTACCCGACTGTACCCTATTTTACCCTGTTGTACCCGACTGTACCCTACTGTACCCGACTGTGCCCTATTTTACCCTACTGTACCCGAATGTGCCCGACTGTACCCGACTGTACTCTACTGTACCCTATTTTACCCTACTGTACCCGACTGTACCCTATTTTACCCGACTGTACCCTACTGTACCCTATTTTACCCTACTGTACCCGACTGTACCCGATGTACCCGACTGTACCCTAGTGTACCCTATTTTACCCTACTGTACCCGACTGTACCCAACTGTACCCTATTTTACCCTACTGTACCCGACTGTACCCTACTGTACCCTATTTTACCCTACTGTACCCGACTGTACCCGACTGTACCCTACTGTACCCTATTTTACCCTACTGCACCCGACTGTACCCTACTGTACCTGACTGTACCCTACTGTACCCTATTTTACCCTACTGTACCCGACTGTACCCTACTGTACCCTATTTTACCCTACTGTACCCGACTGTACCCGACTGTACCCTATTTTACCCTACTGTACCCGATTGTGCCCTATTTTACCTATTGTACCCGACTGTATCCGACTGTACCCTACTGTACCCTATTTTACCCTACTGTACCCGACTGTACTCTACTGTACCCTATTTTACCCTACTGTACCCGACTTTACCCGACTGTACTCTATTTTACCCTACTGTACCCAACTGTACCCTATTCTACCCTACTGTACCCGACTGTACCCTTTTTTACCCTACTGTACCCAACTGTACCCTATTATACCCTACAGTACCCGACTGTACCCTATTTTACCCTACTGTACCCGACTGTACCCGACTGTACCCTATTTTACCCTACTGTACCCGACTGTACCCTACTCTACTCAACTCAGCAGGTCTAAACTGGGCTTTAGTGTTGAGTGTACCCTACATTTAATATTATGTGGCAGCTAGGTGTATCGTAATAACGACATTACGACACACGTGCTGTTATGGCGAATAGATTAAGTATAGACTTTCTGAAGTCATATTATCTATGTTCTTATATATTTGTTCGCGACCATGTAAAAACCAGATAAAAGTACAGGAGTAGGAAAAACGTGTTATTTGTTTGCTTACCTGACATAACTCCTTGTCCAATCAAGTAAACGCTGAAGATCAACAGTATAGCCATATTGCGTCTATAACTTGGGATACACTCACTTGCGTACGTCATAGCAATAGTGTACTGGCCAGAAGCCCTATGAAAAAAAATCAATTAAATATATTCCTGCTTAAAAAACATACCATCGTTATTTTTGGTGATACAGCTTTACAGCTCTAATGTTTTACAGACTCAGCTTTGGTGATAGTAGTGGGTGGTAGTGGTGGTATTTTTCATTTTATGGTCGCTATGTTTTACCCGCAAATGCAGGTGTACAAATATTTATATATTTAATAGGTATTTTTTTTGTACCTAACCCATTCTTCACAAATTGTGATTGCTTTTGACAAACAAAGCTACTTCAAGTATGTATAGTGAAGGCAGAGTAAGTATGTAGTCTTGGGCACCTTATTTTTTTTATCCAATTTGCTTTTTCTTCAATTATGGCTCTCCTTAGTTCCTCGATTTAAAAAAGTACCCCCCCCCCACCCGCACACCCGCGTTCACATTCATTCACCACCAAAAGCGTGCCTATAGAAGTTTTACTTCAAAAACCCCCGATTTTGAAACATTCTTCTACTCCGCTCCGCTCCTATTGGTGTTAGCGTGATGATATATAGCTTATAGTCTTCCTCGATAAATGGGCTATCTAACACTGAAAGAATTTTTCAAATCGGTGTAGTAGTTCCTGAAGTCCGGCGAGCGATTGTCAGTCAATTCTTCTAAAAACTGTTCGATAAATTCTTAAAATAAACGTATCTTTCTTATTTGTGAACCGATTCAAATGAAACAAACACTAAATGTTAATCCAAGAAAATACCAACACATCAGTGAAAACCGCATACTTTTCTGAGAGCCGTTTCTGAGATTAGCGCGCACAAACGCACAGACAAACAAACAAACAGACAAACAGATAAACAGATAAACAGATAAACAGACAAACAGATAAACAGACAAACAGACGAACAGACAATAATTCTAAAAATCATTGTTTTGGGTTCTATTGTACAGACACCGACTTGTTACAGATTTATTATATGTATAGATTACGTAAAATGAACACACAGCGCGGTTTCGGGCTATGTCAGGACTCCGATATTCTTTTGATTCCTTTCCGCGCTGCTTGTTTTCTAATTTTAATTGGTGGCCAGTTGGTACACAGCGTAGGTTGGTATGGGACCTTTTGATAAACTTTGTACATGCGTCCGAAGCTAAATTATCCTGATCAAGCTTTCAAAAAAAGAGCGTACTCCTACCTAAAAGGCCGGCAACGCACTTTTGACTCTTTTAGTGTCGCAGGTGTCCATGGGCGTCCGTAATAGTTTACCGTCAGGTGATCCGTTTGCTCGTTTGCCCCCTATACCATAAAAAATGCGTCGTCTACAACTAGACTACCATGAAGTTTTTAATAAATAAAAAAACCGGCCAAGAGCGTGTCGGACACGCCCAAGATAGGGTTCCGTAGCCATTACGAAAAAATCAAGTAATATTTTTCAAAGGATTTCGTATGTGTACAGAATCTTCCAAGTTTAGATATGTTTTATACCTTAGGCTACTATTTACTCTTAAACTACAAATAATTCCCAAGCAATTTTAGCCGCTATAATTTTCCTTGTAAATATAATATATTTACTACCATTCTGAATTTTTCAAATTTTTCCACCCAACAGTTTAGATTTTAGAGGGGGGGGGGACGGTCGATTTTAATGAAAATTTTCACTTTAAAGTTGAATATTTCGCAAACAGATCACTGAATAGAAAAATTATGTTAGCAACCCCCCAATGGTTTTAAAAGACCTATCCAACGATATCCCACACTATAGGGTTAGTCGAGAAAAAAAAAAATCACCCCCACTTTACGTCTATGGGAGGTACCCTAAAAAAAACTATTTTAGTTTTTTTTATTTAATCACTTTGTCGGCGTGACTGATATATATATTCATGCCAAATTACAGCTTTCTAGTACTAACAGTCTCTGAGCTTAGCCGCGGACAGACAGACAGACAGACAGACAGACGGACAGACATGGCGAAACTATGAGGGTTCCTAGTTGACTACGGAACCCTAAAAATGATAGTACTTACAATATTAGTGTAACAAATTGAATAGCCATGAGCATGATCCAGTTAACAGAAAGACTTCCTATAGCATTGGTGCAGGCGGCAGTGGTCAAGGACAACATTAACATCTTACGACGTCCTTTCACGTCGGCAAGGTAACCCCAGCCTATACTGCCGAAAACATTACCTGGAGACAAAAATTCGGTTAAAAAAACACTTTTAATACAAGCTTGTACTTTATCGGTTATACTTTTTCTTGTGTGGACTTGCATTGTGATTCAAACCAACATTATCTGTACCATTCAAGTTAACTCGACCACTAGAAGTGGGTGACATTCGATTAGCAATATTTGAAGCCAACGTAAGTCTAACTAAATTGTACATACACAGTTTTTGACAATAAACGTTTGTGTCTTAAACAGCTGGAAAAAGCATCATGCGGGAAAAATATAAAATATTTTCGGTGAAAAATTAGAGTACCATCTTACCGATATAATATTAAATTCTAGACATAATCTCAAGGGAGGTATGGAAGGAAGGTATTTTTTGATTATTATTTCTGCGTTTCTCTTGCTCGAGATATCGCTTATGAGCGATAAGACCGCCTATTGTCATCCTGAATTTTTATTTTTTGGTTCTATCCTGTTTTTTGGTGTTCAATAAAGATTTGTATTGTATTGTTTGTCAATTGTTTCTTTCTTAATTTTTGTACAATAAAGGGTTATCTTACCGATATAAGGGGCTGCTACCATGGCCCCCTGCTGGATGGTGGTGGTTCCCAAGTCACAAGCACTGGCAGGCACGATGACGGTGGCAGAGAACGCCATGCAGACGAACGCGATATGGTTAATCCCGCATATAACCATGACCATAATGTTGTATAAGCCGAAACCTGGAAACATTAAAAACGAGACAAAATTTAAATTGAAACCTCTGAGGGATATGACCAAATCATGCAGACTATTAAAGTGGGCAATCCATTTTATCATCATAAAATCAGTCACTTGATCAAATCCCTAAATCTGTTTGGTGAAATGACGAAATCAGCCAAAAAGGGCAACGCGTTTTATCATTTCACCACATTTGTTTAGTGCTTTGATCTTTCTGAACTGAAAATAGAGGTAGGTACACTACGGAGGGTTTTTTCTAAATTTCCACAAGATAGGGATGAAACGGAATTTGTATCTTCGCATCAAAGTAGCTCGATCTCCGTAACCAAAATTATTAGAGGTAGGTGATTATAACAGTAAATAACTAATTTTCTGAAAATTCCACGGGGTTAGGAAAGAACTGGATTTATATATTATATTTAATTCAATGGGATCTATCTCCGTAACCATTGCTTTAGTATCGTAGAAGTGCAGTAAGATGGATTTTTCGGGACTACAAATTAGGGGGTTAAAAACTTCACACACGACATTGAAAAGCTTCGCATGGCAATGAGCTCATGACAAGTTTCAAACGTAATTTTGCACGTTCATTCCGAAAACTTAGATATGCGAGCCGGAGTTCGATTCCACAATTCCCTGCTTGCTAGGCACTTCTCCTGTTTTTTCTTCTGTATTACTTGTACAGTCAAGGGCAAAAATATGTATACACTTTAGTACCTTGTCTATTTTCGTCATATTTGAACTGCCATATATAAACTGTCACAATGGTTAAAGTGACAAGATACTAAAGTGTATACATATTTTTGCCCTTGACTGTAGTACTTACCTGTCTTGTCTAACGCGTCTTCGAAAGGGATTTTTTCATCCCGCTTTTCCACAGACATGACTAAAGCTTGACTTAAATAAAACACTAAAAAACTAGTCACAACACAGTGATATCAAGCCGCGAATATAGTCAACTTATTCGCTGTTATTCAATATTAAAACAGCTGTTTGTAAAGGGAGGATCTAGGTTCTAGGATAGTTTCACACTAAACAGTGATATTACTTAAGGCTTATATTTATACTGAAGCACCTATCTTTAAATTATGTATTGATAATTGAAACAAATCACACATTTAAGGTTATGTTGTGTTGTTCAATAACATAATCCGATGTTTGTTTAAATCATGTATTTTGTAAAGATACTCAGCAGTATAACGTTTGACGCGTATCTACGTTGTCTCGGCTTTATATATTTACCATTATCGGTAGTAGAAAATTGAGATGATAAAAATTGATGCGACTGATGATCAAATGATTGTATGTTAAAACGTAAATTAGTTATATTATGTTTAGGTAGATTAAGCACGAAATATTTTATGATGTTGAAAAACATTGTGAAATATGTATTTTTTTATTGCACCGTAAAATGTAATACCTGCTTGTCTGTTTTTGTGTCAATCATTCGATTTTTATTGTGATTTTTTCTAGGTTGCAATAAGAAAAAAAAATTTAAGATCAAACTGTCGCATTTATTGAAATTCATTCACTAAGGACCACTAAGTGGTCACAAGTCTTGTAGGGTCTAGGATTAAATAATTAAGTCGTTAACCCTGGGTTAAAGACAACAGTTCCATATATTTTGACACTGTTTAATCCTGGGTTAAATCGGAGTTTTACAGTTAACTGGGGTCTGTCCAAGTCCTCCCAAAGAAAGATAGCTTTTAGTTTAGGTAATAATGAAAACATGTGGATAAGACTTAGCCTGAAGGGGCTAATAACGTTCAAAATGTAAGGAAGGCACCACACTCCATACTCCTGGTGCGGCTCGTGCCGAGGTAACGAGGACGGCGGACTTACCCTTGTTTGCCGCCGACTTGGCTGACCGTGGCCAGGTGTTTGTTATGTTGATGAACACATAATCGCTTATCTTGATGAGTGCAGTAGCTCAGATGAATTATATTATAAATTTAATCACGCATCTACAGCAGAGGTTGCATCGGACGATAGTTTTTATGTTTGTAGCAGCAGAGGCTTCTAGCCAGCGTTAGCCAAGCTTGCCTGCCTTCTTGTACATGGTAAAACGGCGCAACCATTCCATTAGCTCTTTTCTTCCCCAAGCCGACTCGACGTAGGCGAATTTTTCACTGTTTATGTTGGAAGCATCCTAAAAAATCCCACAAAGTGCTTTATTTCATCGTACAATCTTCAAATATAATAGCTCTTTCTCTAAATAGATTGGTCCCAACTAGTAAAATCGGGCAAATTACTTGTTCGGTCTTCTACTTCTTAGTAGCATGGTTTGCTCCCGTTCCAATTATTATGATCCGTTTCGTTTTGCCATCTCGCTCTTACCCAATAAAACGCACAGTTTTCACTTCTTACCCATATTAGTATTAGTTAGTAGTAGTATACTTAGAGGTAAGGGGGGGGGGGGAGAACTTTTACTATTTTCTGTCCTCGTAGCCTCTCAACTTGAATATTTATTGATCCAAAAATATTTGTGTATAGGTAAAGCCGTGGTGGCCTAGTGGTCTGACCATGGCCTCTCAAGCAGAGAGTCATGGGTTTGAATCCCGGCTGAACCAGCTGGCCGGTTTGCAGCGAAGGAAAACATCCCGAGGAAACCTGCATACACCTGCGAAGAAATTCAATGGTGTGTGTGAAGTTTCGAATCCGCACTGGGCCCGCGTGGGAACTACAGCCCAAACCCTCTCATTCTGAGAGGAGGCCTGTGCCCTGCAGTGGGACGTATATTAGGCTGGGATGATGAGGTATAGTCGACCAAGAAATTCCTTTAAAAGTTAAATAAATATAAATATCACGGGACAAAAAGTTCAGTTATCAGCTCTACGGCTTAAAACATCAAAGACCATTTTTGTTTACAAGACAATGTGACAACCTTATTGTTTTCATTCTGATGTAGAAATTGTCATAAAAAATGGTAAAGCACTTACTTACTTGTTACTTTGTTGTGTTGTTGTAGTTTGTTGTTGTTCTTGTTGTTGTTTGTTGTTGTTGTTCTTGTTTGTTGATACAAAAAGATACTACATTCCAAACTTGTTATACACCTAGTATCGTTGGTAAAGATCATGAAACAAATTAATTTTTAAATAGACGAAGTCGCGGGGAGCGCTAGTCTATTATACATATCGTCTGGCGCACACGATTAGCCGGTGTGCATATCACTTTTACCTAAATACCTACCGTTAAATTAAAAAATAATTAGGAATAGGTATTAACATACAGGTTGGTTTATGATTCTAAATAAATTAAGTCATTTTATTCGTTCATCAGCTTCTTTCAAGTTCAGATTAAATCTCATCAACTAATAAAATTCATCCAGAAATAGCAACAATACGTACAACATAAATCTACGATAGTGTTGTAAAAAACTCAAGCCTGTTAGTCTTCATTTCGAGACTCGAGTAGATTTTCAAGACTAGGACTCGTTAGTCACACGAGTCCGAGTCCTTTGAGTCTTCAGAGTCCTTTCGAGTCTTTTAAGTTCTTTGAGCTAGACTGAGTCATGAACTTGAGTTGGTGTAAAATAATTATTATAATAGGTAATACTGGGTGATTTTATAACGTTATCCATATTTATTTACTAATCTGATTGAAAATAAATCGCACAATAAAAATTAGTAACAATTTAATTGCATTAAACGCAAATAACCTAATCATTAGTTCTTTTAAAAAGACTCTTCTTCTTCAGTTCTTTTTGGCAGGACTCAAGTCTTTTTACAAAAGACTCTAAATGAGATTGGGACCCATTGCCTAACCTAGCAGTAAGTTTTGCATAGTAATTTTTTGTAATGTTTTTAGTTTTACTTATCCTATTTGTTTGTTTTTTTTTTTGTATTGAGTTAGGTTCTGGTAATAAAGATTTTTTTACTTTACTTTACTTTACTTTAAATTCTGAAGGATTTGAGCTCTAAGTATTATTAATAAAACTCGACTCTTTAAAAATAGCTCAAGTTTTATTAAATAAGATTCCAAGACCCGAGTTTCTTACAACTCTAATCTACGAGTATAGGGAACGTGCACATAGACTGTGCTGCCAACTGGTGCCATCAATTTGACTGTTTTACCTTTTTACCCTGATAAAATTCTTTTACTGTCCGCATTATGGTCTCTTCAGTCACATTAGTGCTGCCGCCTATAGTTTCTGCACCTTCCCTATATCGCGTGGCATTAAATTTTTAGTCCTAATATTCTGTCGCTTTACAATTTTACGCCAAAGAAAGTATCGCATGTCCTGTGTTATGCATTTTTTTTGTGCCGAAATCGTTACTCCGAATATCGTTTTTCCAAAAAAATTATTGGTGGTCGAGAACCTTTCGGCCCCATCGGCTGCCACTTAATTCTAGCAATTCTTCGAGCTTCGTTCGATGGTCTTACAATGTTTAAGATTAATCATTCCAATAAATAAGTAATAACAATTAGTCTAAGCAAAACAACAAGAAAGCCTGTGAAGTGTCAACCAGTTTTATTAACACATGCTGTATTAACGTAACTGTCTATAAATCGGTGCCTATTGATGCCTATCGCGTTCGATAAAAATCGATAACGAAATCGAAAAATTGAATTATAGGTTAAGTAAAGATTTCGTTATCTCCCTTAGTCTAGCCATCTCATCTGTATTTATATACGAGAGAAATATAAACAAAATAAAAGTAAAAAACACCTACATCATTATAAACGAGGTTTTTCTTAAATTCTAAGAAAAAAAAACTTTAGGTGAACCAAACGCATCACGTTATTACATTACACAATTAATATGACAAAAACTTGCCGCGATATGTACTTGTGTAAATATGTACTGTACTGTCGTAAAATAAATGTTGCGTGTGTATTCAAAGTCAAAGTCAAAGTCAAAATTTCTTTATTCAATTTAGGCATCAATTAATGCTCGCCTATGAACGTCGAAGAATCTACCTATCTATTATTGATGTATTTAGTATGGGACGAGTTTTGTGACATTAATGTAATTTGTTGGCAAGACGTAATTACGTAGTTATAATGTGAACCAATTTTGTTGACATAGTGTGGAATTTTAATTGTATTTTGTTTTAATTTGGGTTTTTTTTTTATTTAATTTAATGTGATTTTATGTGATCTGATTTGATTGATTTTAATTTGATTTTATGTAATTTAATTTAATTAGGTTGATTTTTGATTTAATTTAATATATATGTTACTCATTATTGTGTGAAAATATTAATTAATTGGTATTTAAAGCCCATGTATTTTCAAACGCAATGTATATTGTTTTTTTGAATAAATAACTATGAACTATGAACTAAATTATGTAACGAATTTAATAGGAACACACCGCAACCGACACTGAACCGTAGTTGACAATACAAGTCCTCGTTGTCGTTCAATACGTTCCACTTTGAAGTTGTGTACCCATAGTGGAAGCACGGACTCCTGAAAAAAGCTTCATGAGCCCACGTTGAAGGGTCATACACAGCGAAAGAAACAAAAGTCGTCTCTCCTGTGGATATAAAATTAGCCACACCGAGTCAGCAAACTTAAGATTAATTTACATGGGCCGAAAGTTGGCCAGGCGTCCCACACGCCGATGTGGACTTGAATAAAAAATATTGGCTATGGACCCTTAACTTTTGCAATGACCACAGGAGAGACGCGAACAAAAAGGTGTGTATGACCCTGGGGGCACCCGGACAGGGAAAATAAATCTATATAAATAAAAATGAATCACCGAAATGTTTGTACGCGCATAACTTCCGATCGTCTGCATAAAATTGGATAATCCTTTTTTTGTTGCGTTTGTTATTGTCAGGAGAAGGTTCTTATGAAAGAAAAAATAAAACAGGGGCGAAGCCGCGGGCATCAGCTAGTATTGAATATTTATTGCACATTAGTACGGCAACCTACTTTGCGCATAGTCCAATACACACTTGGCAGATTTTTATTGTAGTAAACAAAAAAACTAAAAATAGCTGACGCTGAATTGATAACTGTTTCCTTGCGAAAATTGTAGATAGGGGAAAGCAAGGCAAAACGGCACAGGAAGGTAAAACGGAACAGGCAACGAAACATCTTGGAAACTACTAGCTCCATCTACTCATTATTTTGCTAATTATAGCAGTCACCCCTTTCGCTTTCGGTCAGTTCCCCTAAAACTGTCATGCGTACACCCACTATTGATATTGAAAACGGTAATTTCGTTAAGCTGTTGCTTTTATCTAGTCTCTCATATCCATATAATTATTTCACATTAATAACTGACAAATGTAGTTTATTTTAAGAATAAAACATTAAAAGATCGGAGTTATCATAACATCTAAATTGTACATTGTTTTAGTAAGTAACCAAAAGGCAAAATGGTCCGGGCAAAACGGTCCACTGGCCCATTAATTACTTTACTTACTACCATTAATTACTTTTTGTTTATCATTTGAATTATTTTCTGTAATTTTTCTTTGTAAGAACAACACTAAATAACTAACTTGCTTTTATAATTAATTAGTAATTTTTATTTTTTGTATACTGCTGGCAGGTGGTTGCTAAATTGCTTTGAATTTTTATTTTCTTTATTACTTACATTTTTATATTGTTTGCATATTAGTAAAAATTACATGTCACATTCGGGCCACGATGACACTGCAGATAGTGCTCACTATTTTTCCTTCTCTTCAGACTCTGACAGTGAGACCAGTTTTACTTCCTTGCCTCCTACACTCTTTGACACCATTAATTTAGAGTTCTGTAGTGTTCCGAACAATTTTAATTTAGTTCATGTTAACGCGCAAAGTATTCCAGCCCATTTCACCGACATGTTACTAAGTTTTAATTAAAAAAATCTTCACGCTGTACTTGTTTCTGAATCTTGGCTTAAACCGTGCCTTCCATCTACCTCTTATTCCATACCTGGTTTCCGTCTCATCCGTAATGATCGCTCTGGTAGGGGTGGTGGGGGAGTTGCCATTTATCTTCGTTCTTGTATCCCCTATTCCATTGTCAGTATGTCACCTCAGTCTTCATCATCCGACACCCCAGAATATCTTTTTCTTAATATTACCTTGACATACGCGAAGGTACTTCTTGGAGTTTTTTAATCCCCTTCCTTTCAAGTAAATTATTTTGCATCCCTTGAGAAGCTCCTTGAAGATGTTATGCCAGCGTATCAGCACCATATTATAATGGGTGATTTTAATACGTGCCTACTTAAAAACGATTCCCGCTCTAGATCCCTTAGGTCTGTTTGAGGCTTGCAACCTAAGTATTCTCCCATCCAATGCTACTCATCATTTCCCGAACTGTTCCCCGTCTCTTCTAGACCTATCTATCACTTCTTCTCCTGGTCATGTTGCTAAAGCTGGCCAGTGTTCTGCAGACGCTTTCTCTTATCATGATTTGATTTACCTCTCATAAAAAATTCGACCTCCTAGGATTAAACGTAAAGTTCTTTTGCAGCGCAACTTTGGTCGAATGAATATTGACTTGCTTCGTGAGGACGCAATGAAGATCGATTGGGCATCCGTCTCCGGAGCTGGTGCGGTTGATGATCAAATCGCTCTTTTCAACTCACTTCTCACTAAGCTTTATGACGTGCACGCTCCGGTCAAACCGATCAAGGTGAAGCATCTTCCTGCTCCCTGGCTTACTGATGATATCAAGGCCCTGATTCGAAGGAAGAATCAAGCTAAAGCAAGGTACAAGGTTGACTCTTCGGACAGAAACAGGGACAAATATCGTGCCTTGCGGAATCGCTGTAGCACTATCTGTAGAGACGCTCAAAGACGCCATATCCACGAGGCAGTTGAAAACGGAGACCCTGCTAAAGTTTGGAAATTTCTTAATTCAATAGGAGTTGGTAAATCTCAGCAAAAATCTATTTCGGCTGGTATTAATATTGATCAGCTCAACCAGCATTTCTCTTCTTCGGCTATTTTCAGTGGATCTGAAAAAGACAAAACACTAACTTATCTTTCAACATTACCAACTTCTGATACTACTCCTTTTTATTTCAATCAATTTACCGACAGTGATGTTAAGAAGAGCATATTATCCATCGCTTCAAACGCTGTTGGTGTTGATAGTGTAAGTCGTGCTATGATCCTTCCTCTCCTTGATATAGTTGTTCCCGTCATCACTTCTATACTTAATAATTCTATTACATCGAATATATTTCCTGTAGTATGGAAGGATGCTGAAATTATTCCCCTACCTAAAAAGTCCAGTCCGTCATCCTTTTCTGACTACAGACCAATTTCTATTCTCCTTTTCCTATCCAAAGTTTTGGAGCGTCTAGTGCATCAACAGTTATCATCATATCTAAACAGAAACGACCTCCTCAATCCTTTTCAGTCTGGTTTCCGTCCTGGTCATAGTACGGCAACCGCACTTGCGAAGATCACCGATGACATCCGAATGGGTATGGATAATAGAAAACTCACTGTTTTAACTCTATTAGATTTCAGCAATGCTTTCAACACTGTTGATTTCGACATTATGCTTGGAATTTTACGCTCTCTTAACATATCTCCTGCGGTTATTGAATGGTTTCGTAGTTACTTAGTGGGTCGTCGGCAAAGAATAAAGGCGGAAGATTCTCGATCTTCCTGGTGCAACACTCTTGCTGGTGTACCACAAGGTGGAGTGCTATCTCCATTATTATTCTCTATTTTCATAGATTCTATTTCTCGTAATCTTCTTTCTTCGTATCACCTTTATGCTGATGACCTACAAATCTACTCTCAGGGTGTGATTGGCGATCTTCCGTTGGTTATCGAGTCTGTTAACTTGGATCTAAAGAAGATTTTGAAATGGAGCCAACGATTTGGCCTGATTGTTAACCCGACAAAGACCCAGGTCATTGTTATTGGTAGCTCGAAACTTGTCCCAAGAGTCGACTTTGCATCTCTGCCACCGGTGCTTTTCGACGGAGTACTAATACCGTTAGCGCATCAGGTCAAGAGCCTGGGTGTTATTTTAGACCGCACTCTCTCATGTTCTCCTCATGTGTGCGAGGTGAGCAGGAAGGTGTTTGCTGCGGTGGGATCTTTAAGACGGCTTCAGAATTTCCTACCTTTTGCTACCAAGGTTGCGCTTGCTCAAACTTTGCTGCACCCTATATTCGACTATGCTGACATTTGCTATCCCGATCTCCTAGAAGAGCAGCTTAATAAACTTGAGTGAATTCAAAATCTATGCATTCGGTTTATTTTTGGTCTGCGTAAGTTCGATCATGTCTCTAATTTTCGATCACAGCTCAAGTGGCTCCCAATCCGCCTTCGCCGTAACTCTCACGTTCTCCACCTTCTTTACGGCATTCTCTTTAACCCTGCAACTCCTCGCTACCTCAAAGAGCGGTTTAGCTACGTAACTTCTATTCGATGCTCTCAGAACTTTCTCCTTACCGTGCCTCTCTCTAACTCCAAATTCTGTCTATTCTTATACTGTCCAGGCTATTCGGTTGTGGAATGCCTTGCCGATTGACTTACGACGAGCAAAATCTCTGTCAATCTTTAAATCAATGCTTAAGGTGTACTATCTGTCTTCTTGTAATAATTAGCTTTGTTATAGTTTATTTATTTATATGTGGCTGTTTATCCCAATGCTTATATTTATTTTAGACGTGTACTTATTATATGTACGATATATGTATGAGTAAATGTACTATTTTTTGTTGCGTTTTAATTTTCTGATCCACTGTTGATGCACCACCTGCTGTAAACTAGTCCTTCCTTCTTTCTGGTAAAGGGTTGCCTGGAAGATCGCTCTTAAGCGATAAGGCCGCCTATTGCTTACCTTGTTACTTACTCTCTGTGTACCTGTTTTCTGTATTGCTTACTATTCCTGGTGTACAATAAAGAGTCATTGTATTGTATTGTATTGTAAATAACACAAAACACTAAAATTGAAAGCATAAAAAAATAAATTGCAAATGATACGAAGAATGCAGTAAAAAAAGGAAAAACAAAGACAAGGGCAAAGATAAAGTCTAAGGGCAATAATAAGAGCATGGGTAAGGGAAATGGTAACGACAAAGCTCAAAAGAAACTGATAAGACTCGACAAAAGATGAAGAAGCTCTGTGTTTGTTCTGCTCACATCTGTATTCAGAGTCCAACGAAGGCCGGATAGAGCCAAAAACGTAAAAAGTGAGCTCACTGTCATTGTGCTGGTATGGACGATAAAGATGAAGGCTCTAGTTTCATTTGTGAAAAATGTAGGTACACCTTCGGTCCATTTTGCCTTCATGTGTGGTCCGTTGTACGTAATCACAAGGGCAGAACGGACCAAAATTAAGATATTAGAAATCATTCAATTGCTAATTATTTCTGTGGTTTAATTAAAGGCTGACCAATTAATACTGTAGAATGATAAATCTTTGTTTATTTTTTTAAGCTTTTGATCATTTAAAAAATGTTTTTTTTTTAAGTGTGCCGTTTTGCCTTGCTTTCCCCTACTCGTTACTCGTCATATGAAGTGATAAAAATAATCAGGACTTTATTGTAACACTGAAATGTCGAAGCTGATTTGAAGATTGATGTAACTTATCTAATTTAATATCTACGTAACACACGATAAGACGTTTTACAATAGAACACGATAACTCTATATATAATATCCACCACATAGAAAACAGTGGAAAAACCAGAGAAAATACATAAGGTACGTTATAGGCGGCATTGCCGCCTCAGTACGATCTCAGGCAATATTTTACAGCGGAAAGATAAGTAAGGAATGGATTTCAAAAGGTGGTGCAATTTGAAATAAGCCATGTCAAAATCAAAATGTATCGTGTAATCGTGAAACGACAACTTAACAGGAAAAATAAAATCAACTTTAACAAAGATAACTGACAGTTCTCGCAGCCGTTATATATATTATGTGCTATATATAATTAGATAGATATCAAAATATCCTACAAAACTGTGTAAATATTTGACCCCTATTTTTAATTTTCCCGTAAACAGTGAAAAACCTCTTTATTTTTTATTCGAATCATAAATCTTCAGGTCATTTTGTGTTATGGCTCATTGCAATGGGGTCGATTTCTGAGCGTTTTGTCAGCGTTTTTTAAATTTCATTAGTGTCACTCGATTATTGCTGTAAAATAATGATAAATCGCGACAACTTTGGATAAAATCAGACTAAGCCTCGGTACCGCCACACATTTATATAAAAAGTTAACTCTGATCATCATCCCCCTCTGCAATATTTACGTCGACGGTAATGAAAAAAAACGCGGCGGTCAAAACGCTCTGAAATCGATCGAGTAACATTATGTTACTCGTGTCAAAAAGTGTAATTGCTTTAGCGCAATGTACATTAGCGTTACACTTTTCCGTAATAAAAAAGCACATCATTGCTTAAAATAATTTTTGATATGAGGTGTCATTAAATTTATCGTACATTCACGTTTAATTTTATTTTTCTTTGTTTTAGAAAGTCATGCTATTTTAATACAAGCCAAAAAAAGTCTTATCGCAAAAAAATATCAAATACGAATTTTAAAAAGAAATACAAAATTGTGTATTTAATAGTAAAACATCAATAAAATTATGGCATGTACTATTAATGATTTATGGTTTGATAATTAATCTCTTCCAAGCAAATTAAGTAATGAAAAAGACTTTAAAGACTGTTAGAATCCTTTTTTGTTTTTAATTGTAATATTTTTGACCATTTTTCTAATTTAAAAAAAAAAATATCGCCAAAATATCAGTTTTTATTTTTGTAACATTCCAATATCACTTAATGATATCTCTTCAGGCATGACGTCTACATGCCAATAATCGAGTTACTGCAACTCACAGTTACAGTTTTAGCGTCATAAGAGTAAAATGAGGTTTAAGTCCCCCTGATTCCCCTACTGTAAAATTCCGAGTTAAATACTAACCCAAGATAAAGCATTTCGAGAAAATGGGTATTAATCGTCGCGTGATATTAATTATTATACTTGGACATTTTGACAATACTAAACCCTGGTTTAGTATATAAGTAAATCTGAGGTCATAATTTGTTTACCCTTGAATCGTAGACAATCTTTTCATCGATTATTAGTTCATAGACAACGTTTCCCGTATTTTCATTTCATCGACTATTCATGTCATCGAACGGTTAAATCATGTTTTTTTAAATCGCCGATTATTAAATTGTAGAATAGTTATTTCATAATTTTGTCTATTCTACAGAATTTTATATCGTTATTTTTTATTTATGTTTTATTCAAAGCGTATTAATAATGTTTCATAGAAAACTATTCACATCTGTATTAATACATAACTAATTTGTTTAGTAATCAATGAAACACTAATAATTGCAGTTGCTTTTTATATAGCCAGACTTTCAGGGTGGTCATAAAAAAATACCTAACACCAAAGGCCTTTGAACCTAACCTATCCGAGTCGCTTCCGCTCCGACCCGTCTTGCTCGCTCGCTTCGCTCGCTCGCTGTAATAAAACGAGATTGGTAATAAAACGTTGCCCCAGCCCGCCCCCAACCCCTCCTCCCTCCGACCGCCCCACCCTCACATCTTACTCCGCGTTTGCCTGATTTTCGTAACGCATTCACCAGCTTACTCCCAAGTCAAGCGTACCTAAAGAAGTTTTACTGCGCATTCGTGCGACAAATGGCATCGCTTCAGAGCCCATCAAATTAACTTCTCTAAAAGACTTCAGTCTAAGAACCCTCCTAATGCCATACATCATTCAGCGAACGTATTAGTTCCGTGCGTGACCAGCGTTTTATTACGACAAAGTTCCCACTCCCCACATTACCGGGCCATTTGTAACTGTGCCGCTGTCACTTGTGGGAAGTGGCGATCATAATTCAAGCACACAATAGGATACTTTTTAGGGTTATGTACCTGTCTGTTGAGCAGCTGTAACTTTTGAATCGTAGTGGCTTAAGAAAACTCTAATTTTACTGAAGGATTTATTTCAATCGACACCTAATATGCCCAGAACCATTTTGTTATGTCATCACCTCGGTCTTTACACGTCATGCGCAGGGCGCAGATCTCAGAATGAGAGAGCTTGGACTGTAGTTCCGACCTGGGCCCAGGGTAGATTGTTCCCAATCTTCCCTTCTTCCAATCTTCACACACACAGCATTGAATTTCTTCGCTGGCGTATACCTCACCACCGCGTCACCTTCCTCACGATCGCGATGTTTTTCTTCACCACATAGCTCACGTTAAATGACAAGTTTAATTTCAATTCAATTCAATTTTTGGGATAATAATGGCCCCATCGAACGGTGCGATGATTTTGCCAATGTCGAGGTTGGATAAGACACTGCCAGATGACCTTTGGTCACAGAATAAGTAATAGTACTAACGTACAGAAGGATCACTCTCGAACAAAGGTCAACTTTAGGTATAAAAACTTTCCTACTCCTACTGCGTGCACGCGAAATTAAAACTTATCGTGTGATACGAGCGTTCATATTCCGTTGGGCACCGCTGATCCGAAACCAAGGGCACAGGGTTCCCACTCGCCCATATTTGGTAGGTATATAAATCAAGAAAGATAACAGTGTTTATTAATTCAGTTAACTACCTTTAGTATGTAAGTAAGTTATTTATAATATCGTTTAGAAGTCATTGTTTGTTGCAAAAATCACAGAAAAAAAAGATGCTCAATTACGCGCGACGCGGCTAGCGTGCGAAGTGAAGGCCGCGCGACAACCTACTGCCATACTCCTCCCGGGAGGAGCGCCGGCCGAACATACCTAAACTCCGGAGTGAAACTCCCCTGCTTTGGTTAAGTACGTTATAGTTAAATTTTGTTGTTTAAATGAGTCCTCATCCGGGCGGTACAGGGGCGGGGGGTATGAGGAAAAAGGGGGCCGGGAGAGGTGCGGGCGGCGAGCGCGCCTCGAGTGCCTGCCGCCCGCACCTCTCTCGCCCCCTTTGTCGTCAAACCCCCAGCCCCTGTACCGCGCGTGTGAGGACTCTTTAAACGGTCTAGCTATATAGTAGAGCTGCCCGTGTTCGGTGGAATACCAACCACAACCAATCTAGAACAAAAAATCGTGCGTGCAGTTCCTCCGCGCGGAAGAAGTGAAACTTCGTAATGTGGAAATGAAAAAGGCACTTATACATCAATATGAACCTTATTGCAATAACTTAAACGACTAAATTTACTTATGCATCTATGTTTTTAAATTACTCACTAGATGGTGCTTTTATCAAGTCTCATATACATTTGCACAAACAGCATGAGTTCTGCATCGCACTATCGAAGTTTTTAACATCCGTTAGTATATATACAATGCGATATTACTTGCTTCGTCAGTACATATACTAATGCTTTCATACCCCCTACATGGTAGCGTTGAAACGTTTAACGCGACCTTGTTGGAAGTAGCATTAGAAGTTTCACTTCAAAAAAGTTTAATTACGTATTTATGTAAAATTGTTGACGTTTCCACTCGTTCGTAATCTTATTTCGGTTTAATAATATTCGTACCATCGAACCATTCGAATTATAATTCAACGGACACACTCCGTGAAAATTAATATTACCAAGAAAATACGGATGCAGGTCGCAGAAAGCATCCACCAGCGGTATTTTCCTGTATAATTTGAAAAGCGTATTTTTATGCTAGTCACGCTCGCGAGTTAAAACAAAATTTCAGACAACACGCTTAGAGCAGGACGGCATTTAGCCAACTGCGATAACGCTACGCTGTTTTAACCAATGTAAATAAAATAAATTTGTCTGCTTACGTGAGCCGTCAGAACAGAGCACAGTAGAGAAACTGAATAGTGTATTAGGATGAAACATTTTCACAATAAATGCTATATATCATTTGTTTCATCATCAGCCTATGTTCGTCCACTGCTGGACATAGGCCTCTCCCATGGCACGCCACTGAGAATGATTCTCGGCCACTCTCATCCAGCTCTTGCCAGCCGCGATGCGAAGATCATCGATTCACCGAGTCTGAGGACGTCCTATGCTACGTTTGCCGATCCGTGGTCTCCACTCAAGAACTCGCTTACTCCAACGGTTATCGGTTCTTCGGGTTATATGGCTGGCCCATTGCCACTACAGCGTGCTGATGCGGTGGGCTATTTATATAAAAACAAACTTAATATTGGTATACAAATAAATAAAATACTATGACAATATGTATATAAAAAAATGTCGAAACCCTGAATTTCGCTTACCCGGGGGCAGCGTGCCAAGCATGCTTACGGCATTTCCTCGCTGTACGGCTATGCTCAGCCTCTGGGTGAAAAAAGACCCGGCCCTGAGGTCGCCAGAGACGCTAACAAGTTTATCCGACAACTCGCGAACAAAGTTTTTGGTGTCGGATGAACCTAAAATTGGTAAAAGTAGCCGCAAAAAGTAAGTGTGGCATTTCGTGCGCTCTGCCTCCCCCCTTTGTGATAATTAAAAACGTGATGTGTATGTGTGTGTATGTGAAATGTGAAATATTATGTGAAATGGTTAATTGTGAGTAAAAAATAATGTGCCTTCAGACTTTATCCTCAGTTAAAAGCTTGTAAAAACATCGTGTACCATTATTGCTGATAAAACGGTATTCTAAAAGGTAAAAACATGAGGAAAACACGAGAAACAAACTTAAGCCGTCCCAATGGGCTTTGAACGTGTGTTCTACATGCAATTACCGAGATACAGGTGGTATGGAATTATTTCCGAAAGGAAAAAGCAGTTTGTTATGCTTAATGGTACAAGTTGCTTGTAATTTACTTCCTACATTTCATACGACGGATGGTTATGGTGTTTAGTTTGAAGACTCACCTGGGAAAAAGATGAAAACCAGTCAAGTGCGAATCGGACTCGCGCACCAAGCGTCAATAACACAACATTTTACTTTTAACTAGTGCTACATATTTTCAAAAAAAATGTCTAAACTAAGTGATAAATACGGTTTTTTTTCTTATGATTTCCAAACATACTTGTAGTTGAGTAGGTAGTTCGGGTGGCCAACTGTGATCTTCCTCATCAGTTCCACTTTACCAATATGATTCAATATTGATTGATGTTTTAATAGAGTATTATCTTTAAAATTAAAAAACAATAACAAACATAATAAAACTTATAATTACTCAACTAAACGGGACTTATCACGCAATAAATATTTATTTATTTACCTCGACGTTTCGGCCACATTGCAGCAGCCGTGGTCACGAGTTAACTGAAGTGTAGGGTGTCAAGTTCGTTTAGCCGCACGAGTCTTTCGTAACATAAATAAATATTTATTTATTTACCTCGACGTTTCGGCCACATTGCAGCAACCGTGGTCACGAATTAACTGAAGTGTAGGGTGTCAAGTTCGTTTAGCCGCACGAGTCTTTCGTAACATAAATAAATATTTATTTATTTACCTCGACGTTTCGGCCACATTGCAGCAACCGTGGTCACGAGTTAACTGTTAACTCGTCCCGTTTAGTTTAGTAATTATGAGTGAAAATCACGAAAGTTACAATTTGGCCTAAATCACCGTCATTTGATTGATTGATGATGATTTCTGAGAGTAAGGCTTGATTTCCTCCTACGCTGACGTCGGTCGCTGACGTCGGTCGCGCGTACGTATATACACAATACTCTATGGGCCACCGCACAGCAACGCTGACGTCCGCGGCAGATTTATTGCTACGCGCCGCTGATGGCGCGCGTCGGTCTCGCTCGTCGGCGCCGCGCGCGTCAGTGCGCTGACGGCGCTGACGCGCTATACACCACTATCGCGCGCTCAGTGCGAAGCGGACCGCTGACGTCGGTCGCGCGTACGAATAAACACAATATTCTATGGGGCACCGCACAGCGACGCGCATTTGTCATACGCGACCGACGGTACGCTCAACCGACGTCAGCGACCGACATCAGCGTAAGAGGAAATCAAGCCTAAATGCACGAGATACCGTTAGTAAGTACCTTAGATTATTTATGCACTAGATGGAGCGTCACTAGCAAACATTGCGATACAAAACGTCCACAAATCCATTTGACAGCTTCATATTACGATCGCGTTACGTCATTCCGGTTGTCACTGTGTGCGTGCTTAATGATACCAGTTAATTTCACATTCCCCAAAATGTGGGGATAGTGAAGCTGATTGGGGAATGTGTGGGGAGAGCTTCGATTCGGGGAAAATGAGGGGATTTTAAGTATGAACACAAATACGCGACATTTGACATCAAATTTCTGCTAGTCTTGATTAATTTCCTACAATTCATTATTCGCAACAGCTCTAAACTAAGTCACTCGGCCCACATAATTTTTCATTCCCCACACGTGGGGAATTTCGACAATGCGTTTGGGGATTTTAGCATATTACTATTGGCAACCCTGCAAATGACGCAAATGACATATAAGCCAAGTTGGCTTATATTTTTACGGGACGTTTCCATGCCACCAAAGCTCTATCTAGTGCATAAATAATCTAAGGTAAGTACCTACTACCTTCCATGACCAGCTCATCAACATAAGATGATGACTACTAGACGTTAATATACTAGAATACTAGATAGTTAAATAGCTTTAGAAAAAAAGTATACCTAAATACCTACATGAACATTTATCAGAAACTTTGTACAGTAAAGATTGCACATCGGTCTTTGGAAAAAGACTCGGCAAATTTCGGCTTCGTAGAGCGTTGTCGCACGTTACTTACAATTAATGCAGTAGTGCAATCTTTATGGCCGGGTACTGTACGTACAGTCAGGTGTAAAAATATGAACCTATTCAAAGTTTCAAAAATAAGTACCACAGACTCTGATTGCGACGCAATAAGGCCGTAGTAACATATTTTTGAGTGGTTCGAATAGATACTTATTTTTGCACTTGACTGTACCTACATTTAATTTTGGAATCCGACTTGCATACAAATTTACAGGTAACATTCGGCATCAGTATTCGGGTAACGTTCATGCATTTTCAGGTGCATGCAAAACTGTCCTGTTTCGTTTGTAAGGTAAACATACCAATGCTCGACACCTCAACGCCCAGTAGATGACACCCATCTGTCACCTCTCTTATATGACATAAGATTGAAGGTGCCATGTATTGGGTCAGTGTCGAGCACAGGGACGATTAGTTTACCTTATAGAAGTTTTTTTTATTACCCGCCACAAACTACGTTATTTTGGTGTACCATTTATGGTTCGTGGTGAGTCATCATGATCATCCCAGCCTAAATACGTCCCACTGCAGGGCACACGCCTCCTCTCAGAATGAGAGGGCTTGGGCCGTAGTTCCCACGCGGGCCCAGTGTAGATTGGAAACTGCACACACACCATTGAATTTCTACTCAGGTGTGTGCAAGTTTCTTCACAGTAAAGGTAATTTCGCACATTATATTCCGAAAAACACAGAGGTGCGCGCCTGGATTCGAGCCCACGACCCTCTGCTTGAGAGGCAATAGGTCAACCCACTATGCCACCTAGGCCACCACGGCTTGGTGAGTAACATTATTTTTAACCCCCGACACAAAAAGAGGGGTGTTATAAGTTTGACCGCTATGTGTGTGTGCGTGTCTGTCTGTCTGTGGCATCATAGCACTTAAACGGGTGCACCGATTTGGATGCTGTTTTTTTTAATATAAAGCAGGTTTTATGGCGATGGTTCTTAGATATGTTTCATCAGAATCGGTTCAGCACTTTCAAAGTTATCAGCTCTTTTGTTAGCTGCGGAAGGGATCTTAGACGCATAAAGGGCATTGAATTAATGTTCAAACATACGAGTGACCTAATTGCGTTGGGGGTTTTTAAAATTTTTAATTTATATTTCTGACAATTCTGTTACGCATCTTCGATTCGATACCCAATTTAGAATTAAATATTCCTTCCATGCGTCTTGAAGAGGTCTTGAGTGTCCCAATGCTGTCGTCAACTTACGTGTTTTCCTGCAAATGAGGCCTCTAATAGGGTTGCCATCTTGAAATTGGGAAAGTTCTGATAATATTTAACTCGCGAAATTCCAGAGTTCGTCGTGGCCTAGTGGTTTGACCTGTGGCCTCTCAAGCAGAGGGTCGTGGGTGCAAATCCCGGCTCGCATTTCGAGTTTTTCGGAATTTCTGTGCGAAATTACGTTTGTAGTTTACCATGAGCTTTACGGTGAAGGAAAACATCGTGAGGAGACCTTGCATACACCTGCGAAGAAATTAAATGGTGTGTGTGAAGTTCCCAAGCCCTCTTATTTTGAGAGGAGGCCTGTGCTCTGTAGTAGGACGTATATAACGACCGCTTTAGCCTAGTTGGTAGTGACCCTGCCTACGAAGCAAGAGGTCCTGGGTTCGAATCCCGGTAAGGGCATTTATTTGTGTGATGAGCACGAATATTTGTTCCTGAGTTATGGATGTTTTCTATGTATTTAAGTATTTATTTATCTATATAAGTATGTTTATCGTCGTCTAGTACCCATAGTACAAGCTTTGCTTTGTTTGGGACTAGGTCGATTTGTGTAAGATTGTCCCCTAATATATATATATAGGCTGGGATGATGATGATGATGACAATAATTTATCATTGATCAATTCTTAGTTGTTTATTTTCGCGTTTTTAAAAAATCATATTTTTCCTTTTGTTGAGGAGCCAATATCGATGCAAGGGTGCGTGGTGAAGATCAGGAGATGATTAAATAATGACTTGAACTTTACAGTATATAATATAAAAGATAGACTGAATACATGAGAGTAAGTCACGTGTGATAGGCACTGTGTCGTAAAGCCGAGTGGTGCGCTCGGAGTTTTGTCGCGGGCCGAGCGTTTTTGCTTGAGTGAATGTATTGGGCGTATAAAGGGGCGTTGGGGGTTAACACCTTTCATAAATGGACATTTATTTTGAATCGTCTCTTTTCAATGTGTCCGTTGCATGCCATCTCTCATCTAAATTTTACGACCTAGAGTGTGCACTGCATTGAATCTAAACGCTCTAATCATCTTGAAAGTCAGACAAAAGCTCTCATTAAGCAAATTAACCCTCCCTTGCTGTCGGCAGATGTCATTTCCGCTTTGTACTCTGACCTAGTTGGGACGAAGAGATTCGGCATTGTCGTGTTCAGTGTTGATTCAATTATTATCTTACTTTTGTGGTTGAATGGCAAACAGGATTATATCCAATGTGGTGCAATAGTGCAACTATTTAAACTTAAAATGAAACGCATCAAAAATCAAAATATTTTAACGGTGCTGTAAATTATAGCGAAAAAATACGTATAACTCACGTCTAAAACTCCAAGGTGAAGGGCTACGGAGTAGTCCGAAACATTTCGAGCTAATTAAGCTCGATCATCATAGACGTGAGTTATCCGTACTTTTTCGCTATGAGTGAGTCTCACGTGACGGTAGTTTTAGGGTCTTCCCATATCTATCGACGCGGAATCGGCTTCAGCAGATCGGAAAAACCTTTATGTCAACGCAATAAGAGCGAAAAAGACGTCGACCGGCTCGGCTCAATTCGGCCCGCGAAGCCGAGCCGATCAACGTCTTTTTCGCTCTTATTGCGTTGAAATTAAAGGCGTCGATAGATATGGGGAGACCTAAATAATAAAAAATAAATAAATAAATATCACGGGACAATTCACACCAATTGACCTGGTCCCAAAGTAAGCTAAGCATAGCTTGTGTTATGGGTACTAGGCAACGGATAAACATACTTATATAGATAGATACATACTTAAATACATATTAAACACCCAAGACCCGAGAACAAAGATTCGTATTTTTCATACAAATATCTGCCCCGACACGGGAATCGAACCCGGGACCTCAAGCTTCATAGTCAGGTTCTCTAACCACTAGGCCATCTGGTCGTCTTATGTTCAAAGGTTTTGTAAATTGAAAAACAGTTTTTACTCTACAAGTGCTGCAATAGTTCAATAATTTAAACTTTAAAATAAAACTCATAAAAATCAAAATTTAATTGAAACGGTTCTGTAAATTGGTCGGGGAAGTATCGGTATAATACAAATAAAACTTACTGTTTGTTTTATTTCAGAAATCCAGCTATTTACATACTAAATTGCAACCAAATCTATTTTGCCGTTACAGAACGAGTAACAGGTACAATGACTCGCCAGCTTTCGTATTTAAAAATATATACTAGCTTTTGCCCGCGACTTCGTCCGCGCAATCGAGCCATGTAATTGACCGAATGTGCCTTATGCATTGTTTTAAGTGATCTAATAGTTATTTATGTAACTGATGTATTATGTGAGGCATCAAAACATGAGTGTGGTTTTATGAAACGAACCAAAGGTGAGTTTCATAGTAAGAATACACGAGTGTTTTAATCCTCATTATGCACTGCCGCATACATCATTTTATCTACATTGTCTGTTATTTTTGCACGAGATATTTCACATCACAATGTTATACCGTATTTAAAACCGGTAGTAAGAATACCGGTAACGATCCCTGTTTATAACTTGGCTTCTCATACTGGGTATCAGGGTTATCGTTGAGTATTGGCACACCCTGTATATTATACAGATTAGTATAATATTAGCATCACGAAAAGATAGCTATCTAAGCGCACGCGCGCACATAAAATCTATTTATAAGGTGTACTGAATTTATTTCGCAATATTATGAAATAAGCGTAATTATTATGACATTCCCACTCGAAAAGTAACGACTAATCTTAGATCAGCTTTTTATCGTGACCATGATAAAAGCAATCGTCCGTGAAAATACGTGATATTTTTTGAGTGCACGGACGAAAGTCAAAAAGCCAGAAAGTGTCCATGGGCGACGGTAGGTAATCGTGAACCATCAGGCGATCCGTAGGTCTGCTCGTTTGCCCCCTATACCATAAAAAAAGCCAATGTGGGCCATGCAAACGATAAGTCCAATGGTTAGGTATGACTTTGAAAACTTAAATGTAGGTATTTATATAAATGGCATAGAAAATTCTACTAATAAAAATATGCCCGTAAAAACTGCTGGACGAATTTAAATGAAATTTAGTATGTAGAAAAATACCGTGCTTCTATTTTCACACAAATTTACAAAATTAATACAATTATAATAAATATAATATTTTGAGAATTCCCATGAAAACTTAAATCCTAGAATTTCAATCCAAATGCCAGATTTAATGCTTAACAGCAAAGCCGCGAGTGAAGGATAGTATTACAATATAATACGTTAGAACCGATTAGTTTCGGTTAGCTAGATACCGGATAAAGTTTACCATAGTTTGGCTTAGTCTGCAATTTAATTCTAGATTAAACTGAAGGCTAACCCAGGGATGTTGATTGTTAGAACAATGAACACAAATTTTCTCATGAACTTGTAATTATTGTAAGTATACAAAAGAACTTAAACTATTCGATATTTTGCCTTCAAAAGGTCTTCACTAATTTACGTAAAACTTTTTTTACACTGACCAAAAACAAAAGCTAAACTTTTGTACGTAGGTCGTTAAGAGCTCTTTTTAACCCCCGACACAAAAAAGAGGAGTGTTATAACTTTGACCGCAATGTGTGTGAGTGTGTGTTTCCGTCTGTCTGTCGGTGGCATCATAGCTCATTAACGGATGAACCGATTTGGAAGCGGTTTTTTTTTGTTTGAAAGCAGGTTTTTTGGCAATTGTTCTTAGATATGTTTAATCAAAACCGGTTCAGCCGTTTCAAAGATATAAGCTCTTTTGTTAGCTGCAGAAGGGATCTTAGACGCATAATGGGCATTTACTTTCTTTTCAAACATTATGTGTGACCAAATTGCGTGGGGGGTTTTTAAAATTTTGAATTTATAGATTATTAAGTATTATTAATTATATAGTCTATTTTTAGTCTTCCAGCGCTTTCGGAGAGACCATGACTACCAAGAGGAACTGACAGTGGAGCACATCATCCGACGCTGCCCTCTTCAACCCCTGATGCAGCCGCATGGGTTAGCAATTCAAGTGTTTTTGGCAATTTAAAAAGTTATTTTTCCGCACGCGTGTGGAATGTAAAATCGATACAATTTTTTTTCACATCTTGCGGAAGCGTGCTGGGATGACTAACTTTCTATAGAATATGTTAACTCACGTCAAGAGGCACTTTCCGAGCTCGTACATTGTAAAGATTGTTTATTACCACAGGCAATCAATTTCTTGTCCAAATATTCTCCAATATCTTTGCAGTCAAGTTTTAAACATCAGATTTGCGGTATCGGATTTCATCGGCCATCGTTAGCAGCAGTTGTGGGTAGTGACAGACCGCGCTGTTGCTGGGGAACTGTTATAACTAAATTTAGTTACGCTATCGGTTTATTAAACCATCTTTCGGTTTGTTATTCGATAGTTAACCAATTAAAGGGCACGCCTTGACAGCAGGATTGGATGGTGTCTGTTTTCACTTACAATCAGATTTATCGTTTTTATTAAATCCTAAGAACTATCATAGAAAATAGTAAAGCACTTACTTGGTTGAGTATACAGCGGTTCGAAATATTGATTGTCAATAGCAGTAAAAGTAGACCTGATCTTCGCTTTCCATCAGATGTGATTGTGATAGATGAAGCCTATAGGCTTCGTATAAAAAAAATCAAAATGGTACAATCAAACTAATATAGGTACTATATTTTTTTATATCAGGCGAACCGCTCATAGGAGCTCGACGGCCGCATTTTAAATATACCTTTTGTTTCTTCGTTATTAAATTCAAAATAACTAAGGTGCTTCAAATGCGCGAAAATAAATTAATTAAAGAAATTAAAGCTTAATCCATATTTTCTTCGCAGCTCTCCCTTTGTCAAACAACAATGCGTCGTAACCCAAAAAACAAAGGGCACATTATATTAATGAAATGACATCTATCTTGAGCTTTACAAAAGAACGTGGACAATGGACAGGAAAACAAGGTGGTCAGAACGAGGATATGCCTTGCCGTTACAGCGTCCCGGATTGAAAAAGCCCTGAAAAGTTTGATTCCTGGCTACAGCTTTTCTGTTCTCGCTTTTTCAATGTGCTCTGTTTTACAGTATTATCTTCTAATATAGGTATAAAAATCTCGTGTCACGGTGTTTGTTATCGAACTCCTCCGATTGACCGATTTTTATGAAACTTTTTTCTCTGTATTTGGTCTGAGAATAGGTCGTAGGATATTTTTTATACCCCTATTCTTCGCAGACGGAGTCGCGGGCAACAGCTAGTTATTATATTATAGGTCTTACAAGTTTTGTAAAAATTGAATTAATGTACAAGCTTTAGCTGTATGCATTTTTTTGTATTTTATTATGTGACCAATACGTGAAATAGCCAACAGTCAAAAATGACGGCGATAAAATAACTTACTAGGGGCGTTCAATAAAAAGTGAGAATGAGTATGTTATAAACAACTTTTACTAAATGTCTTTTTATTTTTCGACATAGTCACCTTTTAGCATAATTCACTTAGTATATCTTTTTTCTAAACTTAAAATTCCATTTTTAAAAAAGGTCTCATCTTGAGTACTTAAAAAATCTTGTACTGCAGCGACTACCGCGTCGTCGTCTTCAAATTTCTGGCCTCTCAGGTATAGTTTCAATCTCGGAAATAGGTAGAAATCACTGGGAGCGAGATCTGGTGAATACGGAGGATGCTTAAGGATATCGAACCCAGCATCACGAATTGCAGCCATTGCAACGGCGGACTTGTGTGCCGGGGAATTGTCCTGGTGAAACAGCACAACTTTCGAGAGTTTACGTCACCGTTTTTCGCGGATCTCATTGCGCAATGTTGCTATTTGTTTGGCGAATAATGTGCCCGTAATAGTGGCTCCATGCTCGAGATACTCAATCATTAATACCCCTTTACCATCCCAAAAAACAGAGCCCATGACCTTACCGGCAGATGTGCTCACCTTGAATTTCTTCGGAGTTGGAGATGATGGCCTTTTCCATGTCATAGACTGCAGTTTCGTTTCTGAGTCGTAATGATGGAGCCATGTTTCATCCATTGTTATAAATCGCGCCAAAAAAAGTTCCCGGTCTTGCTGCATCAGGTTCAAAGCTTCTTGACAAATCTCTAGTCTAGTTTGTTTTTGCGTGTCAGTAAGCATTCTTGGTACCCAACGCGCAGATACCTTTTTCATACCCAAGCGTTCATGTAAAATATTATGCACGCTCCCCGTTGAAATCTTTACATTTTCAGCAATAAAACGAACTGTGACACGACGATCCGCAAAAACTGAGTTTTCGACTTTTTTCACAATTTCTTCAGTTACTGCTGTAGTAGGGCGTCCGGAGCGGGGGTCGTCCATTGTCGATGCTCTTCCACGTCTAAATTCGGCGCACCAACGTGCGACTGTCGAATACGGAGGAGAATTAGACCCTTAAGAGTCCCGCAAATCCAAATTGACTTGGACCGTACAAAAATTTTTCAAATACAAGTATTTGATAACGGCGCGCAGTTCAATTTTCTCCATTTTCGCTAACGTACTCAATAGCATTGCAAAGAAATTACCGTATATTTTTTTAAACAAAAGACAGTTAGTTTTTTTTTTCATAGCAATCAGCTAGATAGATTAGCTTTACCGGCCAGTATTTAATTTCGTAATATTAAAAGAGTTTGCATCTCATTCTCACTTTATATTGAACGCCCCTCGTAATAAATTAATTAAGTAAAAATTTCAAAAATGTTTGATCATTTTTCAAATTTTTCGGTTATGTTCCAAACTACACATTCATACCAAATTTTAACTCAATCTGGTCGTACTCGAAGTAAACAAAATTCTAACAGCAAGATTTGACCCTTTTCTTAAAAAAACAGACAGGCGATTAACCTCTACCTCACCAGGACCTTATATAGTAAGTGCAGATGAGGCCGAATATGTAGCTCCCTAGTTCAGTAACAGGTTATCTACTTTAACTTTAACCATCAAGGACACGAACAAATAAACATGGCAAGTTAAAGCTTGTTAAAAAAACCACTTAGGTTTCAAAACAAGTAAATATTTCCCGAGATTTATGGAATGTCCACAATTTCTAGCCACCTCGTGCATTATTTTATTATTTTTTTCTCCACGAATACATTTTTCGGCTCATTATTTAGGTTTTAACGTGCGGCTTAAATAGGCGCCATTACGGAGAAGGCCAAATGTTTTGAGGTGAGAATAAATTATTATTTGCATTTACAGCCTTTTTTTATCTTGCTCAACGAACGGCTATCAAATGAGATGAGCAAAAACGTATTTTTACGAAAGAATCAGAACTTTCTCTTAAAACCATTCAGGCGTTATTTTGGCTAGATACCTAACCAAACTGATTACCTCGTTGAAATGGCAGTGGGCAGGCCATACAGCATGCAGAACTGATGGCCTTTGGGAGCGAAAAGTTCTCGAGTGGAGACCACCAGACTGGCAAGTGCAGCGTGGGACGTCCACCAACAAGATGAACAGACGATTTAGTAGAGGCTGCAGGTTCAAGGTGGATGCCTTGGATCATTTGTCAATCATTATCACCATCATCATCCCAGCCTATATACTACCCACTGTTGGGCACAGGCCTCCTCTCAGAATAGGAGGGATTGGGCCGTAGTTCCCACGTGGGCCCAGTGCGGATTTGTCAGTAAATGGCAATAAATGCGAAAAAGCAACTGGGTGGATAATATTAGTAGGATTTTGTCAAAGTTTTTATTTATTTATTTATTTATTTATCACAACTTAACATATAACTTTACAGCAAAAGCCAAGACGTTATAGCTATCGATCGATCGATCGTTATAGATCTCTCTCCAGGCAGATGTTATGCCTGGGGACCGAAGTCCAATGGATGAAAGTTGGAAGTTGTATTTATGCAGCCGAGTTGAGAAACTTCGATAGCGTGATGTAGGCTTGTAGTATAGTTCCTTATGTGATGACTAGATGGCGCTAGTAGTCGCTACATCAGCCCCCCTTTTAGACCGGAGGTCGATCCGAATTGCAGTGGAGTGCAGTCTGTGCGTCATGTGGGCGCTTGCAAGGGCCAGTCGCTCAGAGCCTCGTCGGCGAGCATTGTTGTTCCTCTGCTACTTGTAGATGCATGCCTGTTGCGTGACTGCTCGGAGCCTTGTTGGCGAGCGTTGGTTGATTGATTGGCAAGTGGAAGTAGTGGGAGGAGGATTTTGCGAACTGTAGACACCAGGCAGATAATAGATACATGCTAATGGTGCACAGTGCGGTGAGTATGGCTTGCTGTGAGACTGCGTCATCGTCTTGTGTGTCTGAAGGTTGCGATTTTTGTCCAATGTCGGGGGTCACCAATTTGGGGGTAGGCTGCAATAGAGAGATCTCTCTCCAGGCAGATGTTATGCCTGGGGACCGAAGTCCAATGGATGAAAGTTGGAAGTTGTATTTATGCAGCCGAGTTGAGAAACTTCGATAGCGTGATGTAGGCTTGTAGTATAGTTTCTTATGTGGTGACTAGATGGCGCTAGTAGTCGCTACACTAGTACAGTTAAACCTTATTTCCATAAAATTACATTACAAAATTACAATATTGCCGATTGACTCATACACTCACCTCTAACACCCTCTTCCATTCCGCCAACAGTCTCGCTATACCTGTCGCGAATAAATCCCACTGGGGTGATGCCGCGAGCAGAGAGTTGAGAAGCGCAATCGCGCGGGGGACGGTCGTCTGCCGGCCGCGGAGGGTGCGCGCGGGCGCGGCGGCCAGCAGCGGCGGCACGCGGCGCCGGCCACAGTACTCGTTAGGAGCATACAGCCTGAGTATCAGTCCCAGAAGAGCCACGCTATCGAGCTTGCCTCCAAGGATTTGCATCACGAAGCTGAGAAGACTCATCTTTCTGCGCAATTCAGGAGAGTCGTATCCCAGCATCCCCTGCAAATACCTTTATGTCGCAAAGAGAAACCAAAAAAGAAGAGTTTACCTATCTGTTTTACGCAAACCAACCCGAAAGCAGATGCTAGTTTACAATACGCGTCTAACATCACGTTAGGCTGATCAAGCAATTAGTTAAGTTATCCAACTTGGCCATTACTTGCCCTAACTTAATCAGGCCTACTGACTTGAGATTAAGCCGCGTCAGAAGTTACTAAGTAGGACTTACTTATTTATGGGTCAAGTAGCCTTTGTTGTTTGATGAGCGATGTTCACACAGGGGAATTAATTCAGTAAAATATTATTTTGGTTGAGCGAGCGTCTTTATTTCAGCATCGGTAAAGTTAATGTTCAATACAATACAATGCAATGACTCTTTATTGTCCACCACAAAGAAAACAATACAGAAAAACAAATACACGGGTAAAATTATATACGGTAAGCAATATAGGCGGCCTTATCGCTTCGGAGCGATCTCTTCCTTTTTACTAAAGAATGAAAGCAAGGAATATATTACAGCAGCAGCGGCAAGTGGTGGTGTAAGTTCGTATGTCTCCGGCTGTTCTCGGGTCGCATTGCTCAACCGGTTCTCGTGAAATTTCGTAAGCAGTTTCATTAATTACTTATATACAGGTGAAAAGAACGAACGCCACATCGATACCTTAGTTCACACTCATACTAATTACAATGAACTGCACGAGTGCACGATTAAGTAGTAGTTTTGTGCACTGAAGGTATCGACATGGAGGGTAACTAAGTATCATAAATATTGAAAATAGCACATTGTATGTAAAGTAGATTTTCATTTATATGTAGATTAGTTTTTTTTTTTTTTTTTTTTTTTTTTTTATGATATAGGGGGCAAACGAGCAGACGGATCGCCTGCCTGATTAGTACTAACTGTCGATAATTTTTTTTTGTAATTTGGAGTTTTTTCAATTCCATCCAAGAAAGTTGCGGCACTCGCTGCCGCTCCATTTCGTATATGAAACTGGCACGAACTGCTACCGAATGGGAATCGCTCCCATCGTCTGTATTTCAGGTATCAGGTAAGATAGGATTCAATGATGGGTCAGAAAAAGTGACTAGAATACGCGGACCAGAGTCAATTTTTAACTCCTTAACTGTTAACCCCGGGTTGAGTGTTGAACTGTGGCCCCTAATCCGGGTTCGACAATTTATTTTTAACCCTGGACCGTGCAAACCCTTACTGGTATCCATTGTAGAGGTAAAAAAAACTAAGTCGCTTTTTAACCGTTTATTAGATTACTTTTTGTACAATTTTTACGATAGTGGTAGTGATAGATAACATTTTTAGATACGCCATTATTTGAAGCGCATATTGTTTTAGTAACACTCTATATAATTTAAGTTAATAACAACGCTTTATTTTTTCAATTAAAAAAACAAAAACATTTGTATTCTCTGCAAAAACTAAACGATTCTAACAGGAAAACACGACGAGCATATTGCAAGAAATCGATTATTTTGCACTTAATTATACTCTAATACTATACACTTATGGCCATTTAAAAATTATTGCTGTTTGTTACTTAGTGTAATTTCACTATATTTACAACTTGCGCCTAAGTGTAAATATTTACTGCCAAACATTTATTATTGTAACATTCCTAATAAACAACTATTATTTTATTAATATACAGAATTTGTTGGCAATGTGCTTTGAAAGATGCTTATTACGTCTAAAATTTTACAATTATACTATCACAGAATATCGAAATGAATAATCTTATTAATTTACTAAAAAATAACTTTATATTTACCGCAAACAATAAAAAAATTTTTTTTTTCAATGAATAAATTGGAAAAAAAATCATGAATGAACAATTGCTTATAAAATTAATTGCCTAAAACATAAATATTACACACTTTGTTTCATTTTAACAATTTGAAAGAGAACAATTTAATAATACAAAGACCACCGATAAAAAAAAAACATTTTTTACCGTGGTCACAATACACTACTGTGTTAATTGCAAGGGTTCAAAATAATAAAGACTCGTAAGGTACGGAACCCTAAAAAGGTAATTGTCTCGTTAAAAACCTTTTCATTTTAAAAAAGGGTAAGAAACTCACTCCATTTAAACATTCTAAGTCTTTCAACAGGCATCAGAAATCTGACCTCCGAAGGCTTGATTGAAAAAAAGAAAGAAATATAAATGAGGGTCATTGTTCCAAGGGCTATTAAGAACTTGAGAGCCCTTTTGTGAAGGAATAGGGTAAAACCCCTCTTAACTAACATACTTAACATGGCTATTGACTGAGAATTGAATTTCTATTGAATCATTCTCTAATTTAAAAAAAATCATAAAAATTGTTAAGAAAATTAATACGTACAATGATAGCATGTTTAAAACGTCTTACAAAGTTGTTACTGATGCCATTTATTTCAAAAACATTTAAACTTTTCGCATTTTTCACGCTTAAATTGTATTAAGATGACCACCGACCGTATCAACTTCGCAAAAATGTTTTCTCATCTTTGAATTATTGCTTAAAAAGTATAAACTTTTAATTTCATTTAGATAATCATTTTAAAGAATCGTAATTGTAATTGTATATTTTATATACAAAACATTAAGACCTACGACAGCTTAAATTACATAACACTTAATAATTACGTATTTGTTTTCCCCTTTTACAGATAAATTTAAACTACATCTGTACAATTTTATCTGAAAAGATAGATATAAGATAACATTCTGAAAAAATATAATCCCAAACAATCACATCTTTAGGTACAACCCTAGATAATAATGGTAACTTATTACACATATACAAGCGCGCTTTAGCGTAGTTACACAACAATTTGCATGTGTGCAATTGTGCGACAAGACGTAGGGTTGTCACAAGATTTATTATAGAATATTAAAAAACAAACTCAATTTTAGTTTAAATACAAACTTTTACAATTGGGTACCTATCACGCAAAAGTTAGATAACAAAGAATAGTAATGCAAAATGGTAGAATAGCAGATTAGTGGTAGGAATAAAGTATGACAGAATTTATATGATAAGGGTTTTTAACAAAATTATAAGCACCATGACTGTTACAAAGTTACCTACTTTTGTGAAAACAAATTATATTATGTTATAAATAATTGGATACTATGTCAACGTAAATGATAGCCGTGGTAGAGTAGCCCAGTGGTATGAATTATGGCCTCTCAATCAGAGGGACGTTTGCTCGAGCACGGGCTTGGACCTATGAGTTTTCTAGAATTTACATGCGAAATTATTGCTTTATAACCATCCCCTGCAAAACTGCATGTAGCGCAAATAATACGCGGTATTTATGCATGGTGTAAGGTGCTTGTTAATAAAAAGCAGACATCTTGAGAACTTTCTTTATTCATATCTTCCGTCTTACTCTAACACAGACATTTATAACTTGCTATCTCTCTCTTGCCCTTAGGGCCCTTGCAATGGTAGTCAAGCTAATTTACACTATCACCCAGCAGCTAAAACCAATCATAACTCCCAAGTATTCAAACTGAACTTAATTGTGTTAAAAGTCCTTGACATTAGATTGAGCGCAAATACTGGATTAAATAAATAAAACGTTGATCCAACGAGAATACTATAAATCCAAAGTTAATGTCTGAGAACTCATCCTGTATAATTGGAGTCTTTGTCGAGCTTTTAACAAACGTAGAACGAAGCAGATTAGGTATAGCAATTAAGCAAACTGTATTAGGTCTGGATAAACTAAAACCTTGCAATGACTTTTGGAATGAATTGGTCTTGATGCGAAAAGTTGAGATAAAAGAGCAGTCTCCATGCAACTTTATAAACATTTTGTATTTATACCACAGAATAAGTAATTTTAAATAGTACTAACGTACAGAAGGATCACTTTCGAACAAATGTCAACTTTAGGTATAAAAACTTGTCTACTCTTACTACTTGCACGCGAAATTGAAACTTATCGTGTGCTACGAGCGTTCATATTCCGCAGGGCGCCGCTGATCCGAAACCAAGGGCACAGGGTTCCCACTCGCCGATATTTGGTAGGTGTATATAAATCAAGAAAGATAACAGTGTGTATTAATTTAGTAAACTACCTTTAGTATGTAAGAAAGTTATTTATAATATTGTTTCGAAGACATTGTTTGTTGCAAAAATCACAGAAAAAAAGATACTTAATTACGCGCGACGCGGCTAGCGTGCGTACTGAAGGCCGCGCGACAACCTACTGTCATGCTCCTCCCGGGAGGAGCGCCAGCCGAACATACCTAAACTGCGGAGTGAAACCCCCCTGCTTATACTGGAAAAGTACCTGGGAGTATTTACTGCCAAAATTAACCTGTTGACATAATACGCAGTTTGGTTGTCGGGAAGACATCGCTTTTTAGCTATATGACCGCCCATTGTCTACTTGAATTTTTATTTTTGTATAGACACTGTAATGTATGTTCGTATGCACATACGAACATTACAAGTAACATTATAAAAGCTTTAAATAAAAACTGAATATTTCACAAAAACAAAGTTTCTAATCTACCTATTTGCTCCTCCCAAATTTCCTCTTAATTTAAATATACCTACCTCCAATCTCAGTCATAGCGGGAAATCTTATTTCCTGAACAAAATGATCTGGCATCGTAATCCGCAGCTTGTTCTATTTCGGGAACAATGACTCGTCATTTGTTTTAGCTGACGTTATTGTACCACATGGGCATATTTTGCAGGATTTGAATAAATTCAGGCCACGATTTAATAATATATTTTGCTTTCTCTTCATTCCCGTTCAATACAACCTATATACAGACAAAGGCTTTCAAAGAATGAGAGGGTTTATGCGGTAGTTCTCACGCGGACCCAGTGCGGATTGGGAACTTCACACCACTTTAAACATGAAACTACCGTGAGACTCACTCATAGTGAAAATAAACGGATCACTCACGTCTTAAAACGAGTTTAACTCGACATGTTTCGGGCTAATCCGTAGCCCTTCCTCTCCGTGATCCGTTTATTTTCACTATATACGGAACACTCATGTCTTAAAACGAGTTTAACTTGACATGTTTCGGGCTAATCCGTAGCCCTTCTTCGCGGAGCCACACGTCACGGCGGCTGCCAAACGAACGAACGTGAACGTGTCGAGTTAAACTCGTTAAGACGCGAGTTTTTTCACTATGAACTTCACACCTCTTGATGTTTGCTACTTCGCACATAAATTTCGAAAAAGTCGGATGTGCGAGCCCGAGCTCGAACTCACAACCCTCAGCACGAGAGGCCATAGGTCAAACCAGTGGGCTACTGCGACTTTATAAATAAAGTTTTTTTATGTTTAGTTTTTAACAATTGTATTTTTTTTTCACGTACACTTTATATGGTGTAATGCTCACCGTTTGCCTGATAATTTATATTTTTTGTAAAAGCAAACCATTTTCATTATATTTCAGATATTAACAGCTCACGTCACATCGCATGTCTGTCTGTACTTAAATCCGATTTTACATCTGTATTGTGTTCATTCCGTGTCTGCTGAATTTTTATGATTTTTTATTTTTAAAACAGCGCTTTTACATTTGCTGATTTACAAATGGTGTAAGTACTAGAAATTTATAAAAAAAATACCACTGTGACTGACAGCGTCATCATCATATCTCATGTCATTGCTAGGTACAGGCCTCATCTTAGAATGAGAGGGCTTGAGGTGCAGTTCACATGTGGCCCCAGTGAGGATTAGTAAAGAAGTTAAAGCTCATGGTAAATTATTTAAAATGTAATTTTTCAAATTAATTCCGAAAAAGTCAATAAGGTACGAGGCGGGGCTTGAACCCACGACCCTCTGCTTGCGAGGCCATAGGCCAAACCACTGGGCTACCTGGCTCTTACGACTGACGACGTGCTAAAATAAAAAAAGTCAAATAAACATTTTTGTGGTAAACCGTTGCATGTATGAATTAAAATATAATTCTAGTTAAAACTTTAATTCAACATGTACTTATAGAAAGTATAGAAGTGAAAAGGTATACATTATAATAACGTATCACTACGAGGCATACAAAAGGTTGAATACATCAATACAAGCAATTCCCATATTATTGCCTTTATTCGGACCTGGCTCGAATTTTGAGCAACTAATTTTTTACAACCTACATCCCCTGAATATCAGAAAAAATGTAAATAAAAAAACATTTGTTAAGGAATTTTGATATGGGTTGACTTTGAACTGCGGGCGACTTTAAAGAGTAGTAGTTTGCCGACCAACTTAGGCATTGCTTCGCTATTCCTAGTCGATGTCTTCATCGATCGCTTTTTAATTTGTCAACGTGTCATTTACCTCATATGGATTTTATAACTATCAAAGTTGCCCCAATTTGATCAAAGGAACCCGGTTTAAATACAGTACTGTTAAGGTAGGGGTACTTTGACCCAAAGTAGGGTAACTTTCACCCATGAGAAAACCATTATAGCAGAAGGGTCTGCTGTTAAAAAACAAAAAACGCTAAAACCAACCGCATGGCAATGCAGATTGAGTTGATTCTAAAATAGCCTGAGTTAATCCCAAAGATTAAAGTTACCCTTCATGATGAAAATAACCCGGCCTCACGTTATTTTAAGAATTTAGTTGTAGTTTAAGATTTTTTTATCACAATACATACATTAACAAAACATACTAGGAATTTGCTACTTCAGCAATTTTGTTGAACGGGATCTGGTTTTTTTGGACTGCCGATTTATGAGCGTCCGGTTATTTCTATCATGAAATTGGCAATTAGTGGGATTTTTTTCCAATTCAATTCTGGTATTTAGAGGGTGATGGTATTTTATAACTATGATACCCTAGCCACATACAGTTTCACTGCTATCTTAATCAAGAAAGATGTGGCGCAACTATAATATTCAATCTACACAGTATAAAAAATATTTTAAACTTTCGGGATTTCATTTAAGACATTTGGGACTTAATCACGCCTTTATTACCAGAAGTTTTGGCCACATTGGAGCTACCGTGGTAGCTTTGAGGTAATCCTACTAATATTAATATTTGGGTTCGATTCCCGGTCGGGGCAGATATTTGCGCGAAAAATACGAATGTTTGTGCTTGAGTCTTGGATGTTTAATATGTATTTAAGTATATACTTATATATATAAGTATGTTTATCTGTTGTCTAGTAGGTACCCATATTACAAGCTTTGCTTAGTTTGGGACTAGGGCAATTGGTGTCAATTGTCTCATGATTTATTTATTGAAAACGCGTAAATTTATAAGTGCGTGTGTGCGTGCGGTGTGTCAGTTGGACGGATTCCGATGAAATTTGGTATGTAGATGACTGAACATCTGAAATAACACATAGGTTACTTTATATCCCACATGCCCACGAGATCCATGTAAAATACCAAAATATTAACTGCTAAAACACAAAAACACAAAACATAAAAACATAAAAACATACATGAAATTAACATAGGGATTAAGTAAAATTGCAGAATTTCAATTTGATTGCCAGATCTAATGGTTTACATGAGCGAAGCCGCAAGTTAAAAAAAGCTAAAGCTAGTCTTGCTTTAGTAATATAAAAGGCGTGATTAAATCCCGGGTGAGCTAGTAAGTAATTAAAAGTACCTAATTGAAGTTTATATTTTTATGCAACACAAAATCCACGATATAACGCAAGCTGTGACCTCGAAATGGTGTAGGTACTGGTAATGTCAAAGATTAAAGACGAAAAAAAAGAAGAAGAATAAAAAAGAAGATTAAAGATGTAAAACCGGTTTTTAATATCTGGACAAAACCGGTTTTCCAGTTTCTGTATCCATTGAAAACCGGTCTTAGGTGCTTGCCATGATAGTGCCTTTGGAAATTAATTGTGTGCAGCCAGGCTGCAAAATACATCCTATATTCTACATAAAACTAGGTCTAAATTTGATTGCACTATAATCTAACAGCGTAGTGAATCACAATGATTTATTATAGTATACTTGTTATTCTAAAACAGCTCATATTTACATCAACTAACGATAGAGTATACCTTCTCCGCAACTCTGTGCACTGTTTTACGAAATCGAAAAATATTCGATGCAATTTCTCTTCAGAAGTATTCTTAAAAGAGTTTTCTCCACCAGAAAAATGTCAGTGAAAAAAATACACACTTTTCTTGAACTATCTTCAATTCACACTTCAAATCAGTCACTATCACACAGCACAAATTTATCCGCTTACTGAAAAGAGTACCTACGGTGCTTTTGCCTGTTTAACGAGGGTTTTTACGGTATATAGTCGACCAAGTAAGTGCTTCACCATTTTTTTTGACAGCTTCTACATCAGAATAAAAATAATAGGGCACGTTGTCACATTGAGTTATTAATGAAAACCACCTTTGATATTTTAAGGCATGCAACTGACTTTGAACTTTAAGGTGGTAAAGGAATTGGTGGACTATACAAAAATGCATGTGAAATTCATGAACAGCGACAGCAATTTACTGAGTCTGTGCTAGGACTTTTACCGGTTTTCCGTCTCTCCATACAAAAGAGTACTTTTCCAATGCTACCGTCGACATGTAATTTTTTTATTCTCTTTAGCAGCTGTCATTCGAAAATGCACTCTGTGACTGTTAAGTTGGCTGTGTACCGGTATAGGTAAACACAGCAGCTTTCAAACGCGAGTGTCGACTCTTTTACTTATTATATAATCTGTGTTATGTAGCGTAGTGGGCGAAGAACACAACCAATCAGTTTTCTACGCTCTAGAATTTAAATTATCAAACGAACTGTGCGTTGCTAGTGTCCTTCCAGCAACTAAAGCAGCACGGTAGAGCGCACATGAGTGTGTTTTTGAACGCATCACGGAAGTCCCTATTAAAGTAAGCGTAGATGAGAGGGTTGAGAGCAGAGTTGAAGTAGCCGATCCAGAACAATACGCCGACGACAACGTCTGGCGTCTCGCAGGGCTCGCCACACACGTTCGTTGTTACGTACCTGTGAAAAAGAATAAAGATACTATTCATTGATTGATTGTACAAACGTGAGACAACCTACAAAACCTGCGAAGAAAATCAACGGTGAAGTTCCAAAGCCCCGCTGAACCCGTGTGGGAACTACGGCCCACACTTTCTCATTCTGAGAGGAAGATTTCGCCCTGCAGCTGAACGTGTTTAGACTGAGATGATGATGAAATTATTGATTCAATATTTCCGTTACTGCTCACCAGACGCTACGCTACGCTAAAGTTCCCACGAGGGCCCAGTGCAGATTGGAAACTTCATACATACACCATTGAATTACTTTCCAGGTGTGTGCAGGTTTTCTCAAAATGTCTTCCGCCACAATACAATACAATACAAATATTCTTTATTGATCACCAAAAACAGTACAGTGACATTACAAAAATAAAAATTCAGGTAGACAATAGGCGGTCTTATCGCTAAAAAGCGATCTCTTCCAGACAACCAATAACTCAGAAATTAATAAATATCAACAGACGAATGTAGGTGGCAGAAATAACAGACAAGAGAAACGCAGTATTACTTAATAGACAACAAACAATAAAAACAATACAAATATAATATAAATTATATAAATAAACAAATACATGCCACAGTAGCTTAAATTTCAAATGTAATTTCGCACATGAATTCCAAAGATCACAGAAGGTGCGAGCCTGAGTTTGAACCCACCATCCTCTGCTAGAGGCGACATAGGTCAAGCCACAAGGCTATCACGGCTTCTTCATCTATTTAAGCAGTAGTTATTTTATTCGTTCTCGTCCTCTTTCATTCTGAGAGGAGGCCTGTGCCCTGCAGTGGGACGTTTGTAGGCTAGGATGATGATGATGATGATGTCTTTAATTCTCAATATTTGTAAATATGACTTTTTAGGTTTACCTATAGATTAAGTTAATGTAAGTTTTTTTCTTTTTGTACACATGTGTGTATTTTGTGGGAATAAATATGACTATTTTTTGTGACAACCGTATCATTTAATTTAAGGTGAAACCTAACACCTCGTTTTCATGGTTGATCGATAGGTATCTTATTCAACACTGGAATATGATTGAGTGAGGCACAAATAGATTCATAGAATTGTAACGTTCCTTCTGACATTTTGTTCTGGTTATTTTCCAAATAAAAAATAAAATTCATCATCATCCCAGCCTAAATACGTCCAACTGCAGGGCACAGGCCTCCTCTCACAATGACAGGGCTTGGGCCTTAGTTCCCACGTGGGACCAGTGCGGATTGGGTGCATCATACACACCATTGAATTTCTTCGGAGGTATGCAGGTTTCCTCACGATGTTTTCCTTCTTCGTAAAGCTCCGAAAAAAAAAGCCGAGATTTGAACCCACGACCCTCTGCTTGAGAGTCTATTAGACAAGGTTCTACGATAGCCTAGGAATCACAGGTTGACTGTACATATTATATTATGTATAATAACATTTAGTGTAGTTTTTTATAAATTGGGTAAAATCCATCATAATTTAAACGTATATTACGGAATCATTCCAATAAACTTCATTCGCATACGTAGACGAAGTAAACAAACGAAATAAGCTCACAAAATTAATCGTTCTCTTAATCTCCTAATATTTATGATGTTATTCGTTTTGACAAATTATAAAATAAGATGGCATTTAAATGTTCTTATTACAGTGCGTTGCACCCAGGACTTGAAATACCGGTATTTTCCGGAACCGGTATTACACCAGGAACCGGTATTAGTCTTAGTACCTGAATCGGGGTGCTAGTACCAAACTTAGATCTTACATAATACCGATATCGTGAGAACCTGTATAATTGATGAAAATAACCGGTTTTAAGAAGTTAAAATACCGGTACCCGAAAGTGCGCGTAGAGTTAATAAGAGAAAGAGAACATCGCGAGTTTTTGCGTGAAAAAAAGAACCGCTTACTCGCATCGCACCGCACTAAGCGGCAACGCATACCGTTATAGAGAACCGGTATTTTTCAGTAATGATACCGGTATTTTCCTTTGAATTCAATCAATTAAATTCAACATTTTTTCATGAACAATGCAATGATAGTGTTTGATATTAGTAGAAGCAATTACTAGGATCATGTAAGTAAATCATTTTCATTGATAAATTACTATAAAGTAGTTTTAAATCTTGTACAAATATTTCCTTGAAGCGCCCGCTCAACAAATATTATTGTTTCAATTGATTCCTAAACGCGACACAGTAAATCATGAATGAATGATTCGTTTTTCCATAGAAACATTATGGTAGCTTAGGATCTTACATTACAATAATATTTAGATATTTCCCATGATATGCTTACCCAAGAAAAAGTAATTTCAGTGATTTACCCGTTCCTTGGAACCGTAACGAAAAAAACCTATAACTATTACTGGTATTTTAGATACCGGTTCCAAGACCCAGTTGCACCTCACGTACTTTAAATAAGACAGGTGTTGTGCGTGAATTATAATGCTTCAGCGAAAACATTTTATTTCATAACAGGTTCAGCCTAATGGTTATTATGGGAGATAAAACATTTCGTTGAAATTTTTAGGTGTTTTTATGAAATGAGCTTTTAGACACCTTTTAAGTTAAATTAAGTTTTATTTTTGGTGTGGTGTGATGCTGTGGATTTTGCAATGTGTGGAGTTTTAAAAGACTCATATTATAAATTTGTTTAGTATGTCTTCATCATCATCATAGGCTGCTATGGTCGTCCACTGTTGGACATAGGCGTCTCCCATGGCACGCCACTGAGCACGATCCTCGGCCACTCTCATCCAGCTCTAGCCAGCCGCCCTGCGAAGATCATCGCTCCACCGAGTCTAAAGACGTCTCACGCTACGTTTGCCGATCCGTGGTCTTCACTCAAGAACTCGTCTACCCCAACGGTTATCGGTTCTTCGGGTTATATGGTCGGCCCATTGCAACTTCAGCGTGCTAATGCGGTGGGCTATTGTCGATAACTTTGGTTCTCTGTCGGATCACTTCGGTACGAATTCGATCTTTTAGAGAAACTCCGAGCATAGCCCTTTCCATAGCACGTTGAGCAAGTTTAAATTTGTGGACCAGCCCTACCCTACAGTGAGTGTCCATGTTTCGGCACCGTATGTCATGACGGGTAGGACGCACTGATTGAAGACTTTCTTTAGACTCTGTGGAATTGGCGATGTGAAGACTTGACGCAGTTTCCCATACGCTGCCCATCCCAGCTGTATTCTTCTGTTGGCCTCTTTCTCGAAGTTGTTTTTACCCAATTGCATAGTTTGCCCGAGGTAAACATACTACTTAAAAACCTCGAGAATATTACCTTGAACTGCAATTAGTTCTGGACTTACATGTTCATTGAACATAACCTTGGTTTTATCCAGGTTCATCCGAAGACCAACGCGTTACGCGTAGTATGTTTTACTACTTTTAAGCTGCAATTCCACTAATACGAGTACGTACAGTCAAGTAAATCGCTTTGTTTTACATAATTTTACTTGTCAACATCATCACCATCATCATTTTAGCCGAAAGACGGCCCATGGTGAACATAGGCCTCCTCCAAGGTTCACCAAGCCGACCGTTCCTGCACCATCCGTTTCCGACCCGTTCCCGCAACTTTAACTAGGTCGTCGCTCCATCTTATTGGAAGTCTATATACTTACAGTGCGTCTTTCGGTCCGTGGCATGGGCGCCATTCGAGATACATCTTTCATCATCATCATCAGCCTATGCTCGTCCACTGCTGCACATAGGCCTCTCCCATGGCACGCCAGTGAGCCTCATCCTTGGCCACTCTCATCCAGCTCTTGCCAGCCGCCTTGCGAAGATCATCGCTCCTCCGAGTCTGAGGACGTCCTACGCTGCGTTTGCCGATCCGTGGTCTCCACTCAAGAACTCGTCTACCGCAAAGGTTATCGGTTCTTCTGGTTATATGGCCGGCCGGCCCTTCAGCTTGCTAGTGAGGTTGGCAATTTCGATAACTTTGGTTCTCTGTCGGATCACTTCGTTACGAATTCGATCTTTTAGAGAAACTCCGAGCATAGGCTTTTCCATAGCACGTTGAGCGACTTTAAATTTGTGGACCAGCTCTACCGTGAGTGTCCATGTTTCGGCACCATAATATGTGTCATCCATCCATCCATCCTTCATCAATTCCTTCATCAATTCCAGGGTCAAGGGTTTGGGCTGGGCCAATGCCCAATGTACTCATCAATATGAGTCAGTGAGTCAGTAAGTCAGTAAGTGGGTCACTCAGTCAATCAGTCCGGACTTTTCTTTTATTCTATTATTTTACTCACCATAGAAAAAATGGCAGCCAACATAACAGAAATGCACCGACAATGATGCCCAGCGTACGCGCCGCTTTATGCTCTGCACGCCAAGACTTGCCCGCTGCTCTCAGAGTCGCACCTACAATGAAATAAATGGGTGAATATTCATGTTTGTAAAACGTTTTTTTTCTCGCATTACCATCTCATCAAATATCATTGAAAATGATGCTAGGGGTCGTTTATTAGTAATTTACCTCAAAAGCAAAAATTCCTTGTAGCGTTTCACCTAGTCGCGTTTTGTCGCGGCAGAACAAAATCTCGATAGTTTTTTATACTTGAAGCAATTCACCGCGTAGCTGTTCACGTAAGTATATTTAATTTGTAGAGTCATATTTTCCGTGCAGTATTTTACCGTATACGAGTAGTATAAAATTGGTGAACCTGGATCACAGGAGATCCAAGTTCACCAATTTTATTCTAGATCTTCTATTCAAAAACTCATATATTCGAATACAGTAATCTATTCAATAAACGACATTTCAAATAGGTTATCTATTCAAAAACATTCTTGTTAATTATAATAAGCCGCTTTTAAACTCAATGCCTCTATTAATAAAATTAGGTACTTATTAACTTAATAAATTTACAGTTATCAGTTAACTAGAAATAAAAATCTGGATATTTTCAATAAAACAAGGATTTTTAATACAAACTCATTTTATTTACATATTACCATCAATTGAGTCATGTATCTTATTAATTAAATCTTTCGTTTGTCTATAAATATCATCCATAATTAATGATTTTGCGACATATTGAGCACATAGTTCTGCATCGCACTCGCACATATCGTTGGTTCCCTGGAACTTATCGACGTCATGAATCTCTATTCGGATGACTTTCACACCGCGAGCAGGTTTCTTCACAATGGAAAGCAGTGATGATGTAGCCTTTCGTGTCCTTTTTCGGGATCCATCATCTTGATTTTTTGGATGAGTATTTGGTTGAGTTATCTTGTCAGGTATGAAATTGAAAAGGTCTTCAGATCCCTGAAAGTTAAACACAATGCGTATTACATATTTATATAACTATAACTAGCTTCGTCTGCGACTTCATCTATGTGAGACTTCATTTATCGCTATCTCAGATAAAAAGCAAACTATATCCTTTCTGTAACTTGAAAACATTATGCAAAGTTTCATGAGGATCGGTTAAGTAGTTAAGGTGTGAAAACGTAACAAAGGAACAAACTCACTTTATCACAGCTTTATTGATAATTGTATTATTTTAAAACAAATACTTACTGAAAGCGACATCATTGATTTGTGGTAATTTTAGGGTATAGATAAAAGACGTGCTTCGAGTCTGAAATCCAGGGAGTGTATAATTTAAATTATTTTATAATTTTAATTTCCCTGCTTCTTACTATATTTTACTCTAGCAAATAAGATTCAAAATCGAGCTAATTATTTTTCTTACACCTACATTATTAAAGTTTACATTCATATGCTCCAGAAAAGGAAAGGTGACAGACGACTCCGCGTCGGACCGGCGCCGCGAGCCGGAGGCATCATCATATTACGTAATGATTACTTTGTTCGTCTGTATATTGTATGGTACCCATCGCTTATAATCACACGAGTAAACTCGAGTGTAAAGCCTGTAGCAAAAAGCGGCTTACGTTGCATTTATGATAAAGTTTTTTAACAAACGATATTGATCCTTATTCGTTTAAGAAAAAAGAAGTTGGTTTTGTAAAACTTTTGTTTATTACGCACACACATACCTTTTAGTTAAGGATAAAATTGGGAGTTAGCAATTTCCACACGAATGCAGGTGTACAGATATGTGCATACATTCAAACGTTTGATTGCATATAATTATCGATGAAAATAAACTTTGCTCAGTTTAAACATAGATAGTAGTGTCTCTCTTGGTGGTGAAAGTGGAAAGTGGAAAAGTGTTTTGTGAACAATTACTTATTCGGGTGAGTTATGTTATTTCTTATTTCAAACAACTTTATCATCCTCTCTATTTTTAGATCTCATAGAAATGCAGTCAAGGTTGTTGAGCGCTAAGCACCTTAGTTTATAAGAGCACTAGAATTGAAGTCTAGGGAGTGTGCGGGTTCGATTCCTGAATTAAGGAAAAATAATATAGTTTCCTTTACATTATTTTTTATGGTTTTTCATCATGTATATTAAACACGCTATTCGAATTTATCACTTTTAAAGAACATTATAATAACATTGATTATTTTTCTAAAGCCTCAATTTATTTATTTTACAACATTTAGGTAGATACTTCATCTCAATTAAATATAGTATACTCTGAAACCAAAGTTTTATTTAAAAATAAATCAATTTCATTAAACGCTTTTTATTATTTTTTTTATACCTCATCAAAATGCAGTCTAGGTTGTTGAGCGCTTAGCACCTTAGTCAATAAGAGCACTAGAAGTGAAGCCTAGGGAGAGTGCAGGTTCGATTCCCGCCCTGTGGAAAAATAATTATGGTTTCCTCTACGTTATTTTTTGTGGTTTATCATCATGTATATTAAACGCACTATTCGAATTTATCACTTTTAAAGAACATTCATACTAACATTGATTAATTTTCTAAAGCCTTAATTTATTTATTTTACAACATTTAGGTAGATACTTCATCTCAATTAAATATAGCATACTCTAAAACTAAGGTTTTATTTTAAAATAAATCAATTTAACTATACGCTCTTTTATTATTATTTTTTATATTTTTTTTATGGCGTTCGCTAAAGATTATTTGTTCTTGTTATAAATTAGGTACTATGCAAGGGTGAATAGATTATTGTGTGTTTTACTTAAAACTTGATCGCTAATCAAGCTTTCTAAAATAATGTTGACTTACTGTTTACTTATTAAGCATTTATTACATTTCAGATTTCATTCATTCAGCCCCTCGTTTGGAGAATACTACACTTTACTTCAGGAAACTACTAAGAAATCTAAAATGTAAGTAATTTGAGTGATCGTTTAGTCTAGTAGTTTACCTAATAGCGGATCCACATTCACAGCGGCGTGAAGAGTTGTGAAGGGGGCATGAACGTGAATGTGGATGGTTTTCACACCTGTTCCTGTTTCACGAGTTTGTAGCTGTTCTCGGCCTCGACTCGGTTTCGGGGTCGCTTCAAAGGGTTCGCGGTCGTGAACCGCGAACGCTTTTCAGATTCATGTCGTGAATGCAACGATCATGCGAGAAGTGGTGGTGTATGAGCGTTGAGCGATGTATCCACCATTCTAAAGAATTAATTTTAAAAAGAAATCAACTTAATAGACGCTTTGTTTAGTTGTTTATAGTTATTGTGGTATTCGATTAAGAGTATTCGTTGTTGTTGTTGTTGTTGTTGTACATTTATATGCAAGACTGAATAGATTATTGCGCATTTTATTTATTTATTAAATAATTTTGACTTACTGTTTACTTATATAAGCATTAATTACATTTCAGATTTTATCTATTCGACCTCGTTTGGAGAATACCGCAGACTTCTTCAGAAAACTACTAAGAAATCTAAAATGTAAGTACTTTTCCGATATATTCGAGTGATCGTTTATTCTAGTAGTTTGAGAAAGCGTCTATGTAAGATGTGACCCCATTCTAGAAAACTGTATAGTAAAAATAGTTTGACATAAATCTCATCACCAAAAGCGTAGTAGGTATTCATCTTATCTCACATCTCCACTTTACATACGCACCCACCCACTACTGGTGGGTGCTGCTGGGTTGCAGCATTATTACTCATGTTGTTTTATATAAACTATTCTTAGTCAACGTTCCAATCTTAGTTAAACATATTTAAAAGCTATAAAATTATTTTTTCAGGTCCCATAAATGTGAGTCGGCTTCATCATCATCATCGAGTTCAAGCAGCTCGTCATCTTCTTCATCTTCGGATGAAGAAATGACTGTAGTTGCTGCACCCACAATCGAGAAGAAGAGCACAAAGAAACGTCGTCATGATGAGAGCAGCTTCCTCGCCCCGTCTACAAGCATGGCTCCAGTGCAGGAATTACTACAACCATCGCGACAGCTCCAACAGGAGACTTTGAAGAAAAAACATAAAAAAGATAAAAGCTCAAAGAAGTCTTCAGGAAAAACCCGCGATGGAAAAAATAAACAAGAAAACTTGATTAAAAAGCCGAGACCAGAAAAGATTATCGAAAAATCTAAGAACGAGAAAGAAGTGAACGTATGCAAGAAGAGGGCCACTGCTAGCGACTTATTTGGAGGTGGTGATGATATCAATGGTAAAGATACTAAGAACTCTTTATATTCGTACATTACACGACGGCTAGGGAATGGTTATTCAAAGCAGTCGTATGATGATAAGAATGGAAACCATTACGTGGAACTGAAAATATACAATTGCGACGACATTGAAAAGGTTTCACCAATGAATCGTTGGAGGCATGCGATTGTTGCTCTTAAAAACAGAACGAACAGAGATACACCGGCATGGGGCTTGTTGTCTCAATATTTGACTGCAGTTCGTGAAGAATTTTCAGATTGCCCCTCAACCTTTCTTAATTCTTACTATTAAACTAATACTCATTTTGAAATATATTCATTTACTTTAGTGTTTTAATTAACCGCTATAATTAACTATAGGTACTCGTATACTAATGTAATGTTTTTAAGTAAATAAATACTCTATCTATATAATGAGTTCCTAATATGCCTTTTTATTTACAGCTACATCAAACACCATGTCTATGCCATTGAATTCACACCAAAATCGAGATCTTATTGAATGTGATAAATGCTTGATAATATTACCGAGAAGTAAATATCATTATCATAAGAGAACAAATTTACATAAGTCTAATTGTTTATTGAGAACTGAGTTTGAAAATATTCAAATTATATCAACAGCATTTAAAAAGAGAATTACAACATATCGTTTAAATCCTAAGCTCAAATATTTAACTCCTGAAGCATTTCTCTATGACAATTTGATTGAAATCATGAAACTTATTAAAATGACATTAATGAAAAATAATTGTATAAAAATAAATCTAGAATTATATGCTCATTTCATTCTACCTGATGTGGGTGAAAAGCAGCTTAAGTCTTTTAATACCAAGTATGATGTCATTCTATCAAGCAGCAATTTAAAAGAGTGGTGTTCAAAAATGGTTGATGTAATGAAGGAAAAACTTACCGAATTTGAATGCTCTCAATCTGGTTGGACCTTTCATTCAGTAAATCACTTGGAAATAAATATAAACAAATACTGTCCTATGAGAGGAGGCACTTATTTACCATTACCGCAAATAGTAAAAAACACGAAAAGTTGTATAAATATTCAGAATAACGATGTATGCTGTTTTCTATGGTCTATTGTAGCGGGTTTATATCCAGCCAATATGAACGTATGTAGAACATCTTCTTACCCACATTATTCTGAAGTACTTAATATTGAAGGTATGTCTTTTCCTCCATCATATAATGATATAAAACTATTTGAAAAAAATAACTCCAATATCAGCATAAACATATATGGCTTAGATAAATACTCCGTAGTCACAGGACCTTTGTATCACACGCAATTAAAAAAAAATGAACACATAAATTTACTTTATTTCGAAAAGTCAGGAAAAGGTCATTATTGTTTAATAAAGGATATAATTCGTTTAGTTCGACGTCAAGTTACAGCTCACAAGGGAAAAATGTATTTTTGTGATGCATGTTTACAATTCTTCTCATCTGAAAACAAGTGTGAGAAGCATTTGTGCTCTAAAGTTTTATCTGTTTTACCTGAACCAAATAATACATTACAATTTGAAAACTTTGAAAGACAAGAAAAAATGAACTTCATTATTTATGCTGACTTTGAGAGTCTATTATTAAATTATTCTAAAAGCATCTCAGAAAACACCCATACTCTGAAAATACATGAACCATCGTGCTTTGGTTATTATATATGTTGTTCTCATGATGAATCCTTAAACAAATACGTTAGCTATAGAGGTCCTGATTGCGTTAAAGTGTTTGTAAAAGAATTAACAAAAGATGTTATTCAGATTAGTCAAGTTTTAAAAACCAAGAAGCCAATGATGTCGTTAACCAAAGAGCAAGAGATTAATTTTGAAAATGCTACGATCTGTCATATTTGTAAATTCTTCTTAGTAGGTGATAAAGTTGCTGATCATGATCACATAACATCTCAATACAGAGGTGCTGCGCATTCACTCTGCAACTTAAAATATCGTGTGTGTCGCTTCATACCTATAGTTTTACATAATTTGTGTGGTTATGATAGTCACTTTTTTATTGAAGAACTGAGCAAGTATGGGGACATACAAATTATCCCAAAATCAAAAGAAAAGTATTTATGTATTAAAACAACATTAAAAGATCTTGATGTTCAGATGAAATTTATAGATTCATATCAATTTTTAAGCTCGAGTTTAGATGATATCTCTAATACTCTGAATAAAAATGAGTTTATTCACTTATCAAAAGCTTTCCATGATAAAGAGTTATTTAATTTGATGCGACAAAAAGGCATTTATCCATATGATTATATGGATTCTTGGGAAAAGTATGAAGAAAAAAGTCTCCCAGGCATAGAATTATTCTTCAATAATTTAAAATTAGAACATATTAGCGATGATGACTACTTAAGAGCACAAAAAGTTTGGAACAAATTTGATATTAAAACTTTAGGTGAATATACAGACTTATATTTAAAATCTGATGTATTATTGCTTTGTGATGTTTTCGAAAACTTTAGAAATACTAGTTTGCATTATTATAATCTTGATCCTGCTTACTATGTGACTTCACCCGGCTTAAGCTGGGATGCAATGCTCCTGTATACAAAAGTACAGCTTGATCTAATAAGTGATTTAGAAATATATGAATTCATTGAAAAAGGAATTCGAGGGGGCTTAGCTCAATGTTCTTTGCGACATGCGAAAGCAAACAATAAATATCTACCAGATTATGATGTAACGATACCATCTACATTTTTGATTTATCTTGATTGTAACAATCTTTATGGATATGCTATGATGCAAAAAATGCCTATATCAGAGTTTAGTTTCTTGCATGAAGATTACGTGAACTCATTTAATGTGTTGACTAAGCGAGATGATGATGAATATGGTTATATTTTAGAAGTTGACTTGAGTTATCCAGATCACTTGCATGATACTCATGCTGACTTACCATTTGCACCTGAAAAATATATTCCACAAGGAGGAAAGACTTCTAAACTCATAGCTAATTTGTATGATAAGCATAAATATGTGATACATTATGTTCACCTAAAAGAATGCATAAAACAAGGACTTGAACTGAAAAAAATACATCGCATTTTGTGCTTTCGTCAGGACAATTTTTTGAAAAAGTACATAGAGCTTAATACCACTCGACGACAAGCTACTAAGTCTGCTTTTCAAAGCTCCTATTTTAAGCTTCTAAATAATGCTATTTTTGGGAAAACTATAGAAAACAAGCGAAAACAAGTGAATGTGAAACTAATTAGAACTTGGAATGATGTTGAGAATAAAACAAATAAACGTCTTGGAGCCTGCCAATTAATCGCGAAACCAAATTTAAAGAGTATTTCTATTTTTTCAGAAAATTTTGTGGCTATTCAGTTACACCATGAAAAAGTGAAATTAGATAGACCAATATACATTGGGTTTACAGTTCTAGAATTAGCTAGAAATCATTTATACAAGTTCCACTACAATTTTATTAAGAATCAATATAATCAGAATGCCAAATTATGTTACACAGATACAGACAGTTTGCTTTATTCAATAGAAACGAATGATTTTTATTTTGATATGAAAAAAAATATTAAACAGTTTGACACAAGCAACTTTCGCACTAGCAATCCATTCAACATGCCTAGATTAAATGCAAAAGTACCAGGTCTTTTTAAAGATGAAGTGGCTGAAGATGTGATATCAGAATTTGTAGGACTGAGAGCTAAGCTTTACTGCATTAAGACACTTAAATCAAAAATAACGAAGGCGAAAGGTGTTTCAAAACCAATTACAAATAGATTAGAGCTTTCTCATTACAATCATACATTGACTACTAATACAAAGTTGAGAAGTGAAATGAATATGATAAAATCAATACGACATACATTGTACTCACAAAAAGTAAATAAATTGGTGCTTGATAGATCGGATGATAAAAGACAAATACTTGAAAACCAAGTAAATACTTTACCATGGGGTCATTATAGCAGGATCTTTTAAATAAATCTGAAAGTTATATGTTGTTTACACATATTGTTGCAGTAGTAAATAAAAAATAGAAGAAATATGTTAATTTACTAAGAAACTAATAAGCAGTATTATAGAAATGTAAAATTAATACGTTAGGACTAAGAAAGCATTGATCTTATTTTTATAAGAAAAATACACTGTACATTAATTTAAGTTTATATACCCAATAAAGTTTTGAATTTTTACTTTTCTTTTATTTTCTTAGAATTTTACATTTTTATCATCTTTATTTTATTCAGACATATCCTATATAAAGCATTGCAATGTTTTACTTGAGTCATATTCATGATGAAATTCGTTAAACATACACAAAGTCTGGAAGTAAATAATATAAAAGTAGAAAATGAAACGCAAAAAGTAAAGCATAGTACATTATTCCCTAATACCATTCGTTGCATCATATGTGGTCCCTCAAACTGTGGTAAAACAAATATTATGTTAAATTTATTGTTACATGAAAATGGTCTAAGATTTAAGCATATTTATTTATATTCAAAGACAGCCTTTCAACCTAAATATCGCTTTCTTCAGCGTGTAATAGAGACAATTCCAGATGCTAATTTTTTTATATTTTACAACAATAATGAAGTCGTTCATCCGAATGATGCTTTGTCAAATTCAATCATGATTTTCGATGATGTTGCTTGCGAAAATCAAGTAAATATCCGGAATTACTTTTCTATGGGAAGACATAGAAAAATTGATTGTTTTTATTTATCCCAAACGTATTCAAAAATCCCAAAACAACTACTAAGAGATAATGTTAATCTTTTGGTTGTGTTTAGACAAGATGATACTAATTTAAAACATATATACAATGAACATGTAAACACAGACATAGATTGGATAAAATTTAAAAAGCTGTGTTCTATTATTTGGTGTGATCAATATAGCTTTTTATTAATAAATAAAGATTGCGAAATAAATAAAGGTAGATATAGACGAGGATTTGACACGTTTGTTTACTTTTGAGTTTATCATTATATAAGCATTTCTATTCGACTAACACCTCACTTAAAATCAAGTGTTTGTATTAAACGGTTTTTCGTTAACGTTGCTAAAATGGATAAAAATATAAAAAATCAACTCATTAAATCAGTGAATAATATAAAAAATAAAATAAAAAAGATTCAGAATGAAGAACACGAGACCAATATACAATTGAAAAAAGTTTTTAAACCCATAACAGACCCCTTAGCAAGCCTAGTTAAAATAAATGGGAACCCAGCTTTTAACACATCCGACATAGATAAAAATAATACGTCCTTGGGTTTAAATTCTTCCATGGGATATGAAAAGTTTAAAGATCCAATTGATGATAATACGTCTGTGAGTTTAAATTCTTCCATGGGATATGAAAAGTTTAGAGATCTAATTGGTAATGAGTCTGCTCAGCATTCAGAATATTTCGAATATCCTAATAACGATACTCTTATTTTAAATGAAGATGAAAAAAAAACACAAAAACAAAATAATGACACTCTTTTATCCCTGAAAAAAGACGACATGCTTGACATATATGAAAATATGAACGTACCATTTGGGATTCGGAGAACTAACAAAAAACTAATGATGGGAAATGCAGATGTTAAATTATCTTATATAAATAATCAGTCAAATAAGGAAAAAAAATACGTAATTACCATCAATAATAAAAATTACGAATTAACAGCGGGTTTGAAGGAGCTTTTGATGCGCAATAAACCTGATCTTAAGCTTGTAACTGAAGAAGACAAAACTGAATACAAGGAAATGCTTATCAGCACGAGCGCACACAAACGGGACTATGACCCGAACGGGCAATTAAAAGGAGACAAAGGATTAAAATACGGTACTATTATCAAACCTTTATTTTCCCAACTAAACGAGCGCAATATAGAATCTTCTGAAGAGCTAGCGGAATTAAAAACAGGTGGAAACTTACCCGAATTGAAACAGTACAAAAGTAATACTGATTATATTTATTGGGATGATCCAAATGAACTGATAGAAAGGTTGAAACTTTTAATTGCATCCAAAAATGCTGGTAATACCAACCATGATAATGAAATTATATCAATTATTGAAGAGTTAAAAGAAGCTGGTATTATAAAAGAATAAAATTCACTAAAAGAGTAACATTGTGCTCAGTATTGAAAACCGTATTAGACATGAGCATGGAAAAAATAAAATTAAAAAACAAACACTGGTAATTGTAACACGAAATTAAATGAGACCTCTACTTCGAATAGGCTTTTATTACGTGATACTGTCAATCAAGAGGGTATCGATACAATTGTAAAAGATTGTGTGAATAAAGTGGAATATCTTAACAAGCTAAATTTAACTTACTGTATCGCATAAAGAAAGTTGAAAAAGACATTAGAAACAAAGATTTAGAAGAAAACTTGAACAAGCATTATGAGCAAATCAGACGTCGTAAATGAAATTCATAAAAATGTTAGAGTGAATTTCCCTCGGAGAAGTGTAATATTAAGAGATATAGACGATCTATGGCAAGCTGATTTAATAGATATGCAAGCCTTCTCCAAACTGAATGGTGGTTATAAATATATACTGGTGATTATCGATTGTTTTTCAAAATATGCTTGGGTATTTCCAGTCAAACAGAAAACTAAAGAAAATATATCTAAAATATTTCATACATTGTTAGCAAATGGCCGTATACCAAAAAATTTACAAACAGATATGGGTAAAGAATTTTATAACGATAAGTTTAAAAAAGTTTGCGAAAAGTATAACATCAACCACTATTCAACATATTCTACCAAAAAAGCGTCAATCGTTGAGAGACTTATAAGAACTCTGAAAGCTAATTTGTACAAGACGTTTAGTTTGAAAGGAAATTATAAATGGATCGATGGAACTCTTGATAAGAAAGTTTATGAGTACAATCACACTTTTCATAGAACAATAGGTCAACCACCAGCTGCAGTCGATCATAGTAACAAAGAAGACGTATTACAAAGATACATTAACAATTTATTATCTAAGAAGATACCGAATTGCAAAAGGTTTAATGTTGGAGATTTCGTTAGAGTCAGCAAATATAAAGGCTGCTTCGGAAAAGGGTATACACCTAATTGGTCAACAGAAATATTTAAGATAACGAAAGTTCAACATACTAATCCTACAACATATTTATTAAAAGACTCAAGATCTAGACCCGTTTTAGGAGCTTTTTATGCACAAGAAATTCAGAAAACTTCAAATCCTGAAATTTACCTTGTTGAAAAAGTTTTGAAAAGTAAAGGAAACAAGGTATATGTTAAATGGTTAGGTCTTCCATCAAGTGAGAACAGCTGGATTGATAAAACAAATCGCTTGTAACCATTTAAAAACTATTGAATATGTATAAATAACCTATTTATTTATTCATTTAGTCATTTCTATGTAGCTCTTTACACAATAAAGACGGCTTATATAAAAAATATATTTTACCTATATTTTGAAAATGAAATCCATACAAGATAATCCTGATAAATTAAATAAGAAAGTAAAAATTGTATCCGGAACTAAATCGAAAACAGGAAGCGGTCTAAAGAAAACTTTCAGTAAAATTGTTTCTCACACTAAAAAACATATCAGTAATTTGAAGCCAAAATGCAAGAAGATGTTAATGGAACTAGCTTACGCAGCCGCTCAAGAGTTGGCTTCAGACTTGCCCATACAATTACCGAGAGTGATACCTGTACCCAAAACTGGTGGATTCCTACCATTGATTCCTATTTTTGCCGGCTTATCTGCTGCAGGCAGTTTAGCGGGAGGTGTTGCTGGAATAAGTAAAGCTGTTAATCATTATAAATCTGCTATAAAGCAGCTAGCTGAATTAAAAAGACATAATATGAAAATGAAGGGAATGTGTATTGGAAAAGGATTGCATCTGAAACCGTACAAAGGTGGTTTAGGAATTTACATTTCAAATGAAAAAAACTAAAGGCTAGGCTACCTAACAGAGCATTAACTAATAACGATATATTAAAACATGCGAAAAATATTCCATATTTTCGTGGTGTATTTATGAGAGATGAATTACCAGAAGAACCATGGTCAATGGAATGTGGTGTGATCAATTTAGATTCGTCTAAAAATTCTGGTACTCATTGGGTAGCCTATGGAAAAATTAAAGATTACATTGAATATTTTGATAGTTATGGTAATTTAAAACCATCGAAAGAATTCATAGAATACGTGGGAGCGCACATTCATTATAATTATACTAATTTACAAAAAAAACATTTATTTAACTGTGGACATTTATGTTTAAAATTTCTGAAGTCATTTTGGATAACTAACTCGAAACTAATAAAATGAGATGTTTAACCAGTACAGCACACTCTTAGATGGACCGTGTTCTGAATAGGGCATTAAGTAAATATTAAATAAAAAAATCTACACACCTATTTGTGGAAATCAATATGTACGTTTTCAATAAAAACATCATTACTAGTCAAAAACCTAATATTCATCTCCCATCGTTCAAAGGAAGAAGACGATTAAGTGCGATAAAGAATATTACTAAAAGTAATAAGATCTTTCTGAATTCTCTTGGCTTCAAAGTAAAATAAAAATTGAAAATGCTACAAATTACGGACCTCCCACAACAAGACAATTCAATTGAAAGCTATGAGATCCACAGCTACAATCCGTACAACCATAGCTTTAAAGAAAACGATGAAATCAGAATACCCATTAATCAGCAAGACGTTTATGTATTACCATCTGCAAGTTCCATTTACATTGAAGGTTACGCAGGTGTATACGAACTAGATGCAGAAGGGAAAAAAATATTTAAGGACATTAATTTTACAAATAACCCCATTTTATTTTTATTTAAGGATATAAGGTATGAATTGAATGGTGTTGAAATAGATCGAATTAAAAATTCTGGAATTACAACAACGATGAAATCTCTTATCTCAATGAATGAAGGTGAGAGTAAAAGTGCTGCATTGTGGGGTTGGGATTTCAACGGATTCACTCAAAAGCATGGTCATTTCTCTGTCATAATTCCGCTAAATAAAGTACTAGGATTCGCAGAAGATTATAATAAAATTCTCGTCAATTGTAGGCATGAGCTTATTCTACATAGAAGTAATTCAGTTTTGAATAGCATCCTAACTGATAATAGTAACATTATTGAAGTAGACATACAGAAAGTTCAGTGGCGTGTGCCACATGTTCGAGTTTCAGATCGTAATAGATTATTACTGCTTAAGTATTTGGAAAAGGATCGTCCCATACAACTAGCTTTCCGAAATTGGGATTTATATGAATATCCACTTTTACCTAGAGCAACAAAACATTCATGGTCTGTCAAAACTGCTTCTCAGTTAGAAAAACCAAGATATGTTATATTCGGGCTACAAACTGATAGAAAATTGACTAAAACAAGAAGTTCATCACTGTTCGATCATTGTAATATAACAAATGTCAAATTATTTTTGAACTCACAATACTTTCCTTATGATTCACTAAATTTAAATTTTAGTAAAGAGAAGTTTAGTATATTATACGAAATGTATGCAAATTTTCGTCAGTCGTATTATGGCACCAGCATTGATCCTCTGCTAAATCTAAAAACATTTGGAAAAAATGCTCCACTCTTTGTCATTGATTGCTCAAGACAAAACGATTCACTAAAAACTGGGCCAGTTGATGTTCGTTTAGAAATTGAGTCTTCAGAAGATATACCTCATAATACGACAGCATACTGTTTGATTATAAACGATCGTCTTATCGAGTATAAACCTTTGAGTAACATAGTTCGAAAAATATCATGAAGGTGGTTTTGGATGTTCAAGGATTTAAAAACGAAAACAATCAATTTATAGCAAAAGAAATAGCGATTATTCACAAGAAGAGTATTCTTGTGTTGCTGATTAAACCACCCTATCCATTTTATAATTTGACAAAAAAAGAACGCTTACAAGTTTCGTGGATTGAAAGAAATAGAGGAATATTATGGAATGAAGGATTTGTACCATACTTTAATTATAATCATTTGATAGTAGATTTCTGTAAAAATAAACGAGTTTATACAAAAGGTAGCGAAAAAGTACAGTGGGTGAAGGAGTTATTAGAAAGTGAAAGTGTATATAATTTAGAAGATTTTAACTGTCCTAGTTTACAAACGCTTTGTAAAAAATATGCAATGTCGTCTAATATTCAATCTTGTATATATCATAATAATGTTTGTGCCTTTAAAAATGCATGCTGTATGAATAAGTGGTGTAAAGAAAGTAATTTTTTTACATAATAAATAAAATAAATTATGTGTACTTACTTAATCCTTGTTTACTTTCCTCCTAAAGTTAAGAATAATCCATAAAAGCGAGTTGATGAATTATGCCTATCGCACTTGAATTTAATCACAGGAGAAGTTACATCAGACTAAGTGATATTAAATTGATTATTAATAATTAAATAAAATAGAAATCATTATATCTGCCTCTTTCTCTGCTATCATTTTAAACAATTGTTCAGACTAAAGAGTATATAAACACTAAAAAAATATCAGAACCCTCACTACGATCTTCGATAAACAAACGCAAACTTTAGAACCACAACAACATACGGAACAGCCTCAACAACAGCAGTCACAACAACAGCAGTCACAACAATAACAACAACAGTCGTCGTTACAACAACATCGGATGAAACAGCACCAACAACAGCTCGAAGTTTACCAAAACGAGTCTTATTAAGATGATGTCTAAAAGGTTATTTTTAAATTATATAGAATCGGATGAGATTTTAAAAAGGTGGCGTACACCATTACCTTTAAAATTATTTAATAACAGAGTGAATGAACTACTTTTTCGTGTGTATCATAACGAGCAAGAAGCTTATGAAATATTTGAGCTGTCTAACACTCAGCTTTTAAAAGATATTTGGAATAATTTTACTATGTTATTGGAAGAACCTTATGGAGATGTTAATGTAAATTTTGAAAAATGGATTATGTTAATTAAGCTATTACCATCTAAGTGTTTCAAAGGAGTTGATAATTCAGATGATGATATCATTGTTAACAAAATCATTAATTTGATTATAATCGCAGTCAGTGATTACTTAGTTGAATAGATTAAGATTTTAAGTTCCAGTTTACTGATAACCATAATTTTTTTAATAGAGGTATTGCGTTTAAAAGATACATGACTCAATTGATGGTAATATGTAAATAAAATGAGTTTGTATTAAAAATCCTTGTTTTATTGAAAAGATCCAGATTTTTATTTCTAGTTAACTGATAACTGTAATTTTATTAAGTTAATAAGTACCTAATTTTATTAATAGAGGCATTGAGTTTAAAAGTGGCTTATTATAATAAACAAGAATGTTTTTGAATAGATAACCTATTTGTAATGTCGTTTATTGAATAGATTACTGTATTCGAATATATGAGTTTTTGAATAGAAGATCTACTATAAAATTGGTGAACTTGGATCTCCTGTGATCCAGGTTCACCAATTTTATACTACTTATACGCATTTTACCGCGATCGTTATTTATTTGGAACGCTTTTTTCTTTGACGCGATGATTGATGTTTGCAGCAAAACTCTGTAACTATTTTTTTAAATGCGTCTTGTAGTTATAGTTCAATTTCTAAGAGGCTATCAAACTCATTGAAATATTATCTTTATTACTAATAATAGACAATACTCCGTCATTGCGACATTTAATTGCAGTGACATTAATATGCGATAATTACTCAAGATCTCAGCTCAAGATAATAAATACAATAAAGTTTGCTGCTTTAAAATATGGAGGCTTGAACCAGGGTCTGCTTCTGCTGAACTATAATGTTACAGAAATATTTAATCGAGCTGAAATGCGATTACTTACATCTATTAGCGACCAAAAAAATAGACGATTGAGACATAAAGCGAAAATAAAATAAACGATCGAGGTGAAATGCGACTAAAATCATTAGCGACCAAAAAATTAGACGATTGAAACATAAGTCAAAATTTAAATAAACAATCGAGGTGAAATGCGACTAAAACTATTGGCGAGCAAAAAAATATACGACTGAGACATAAAGCGAAACTAAAAAACACGATCGCGGTGAAATGCGACCCGGTGAAACGCTACAAGGAATTTTTGCTTTTGAGGTACATAACTAACAAACGACCAAAGATGAAAAAACAATCAATAAAATGCAAATGTCAAAACAAATTCGTCCCCAAGTGGGAGTTGTCAAAAACAAATAATTAATTATGTCAATGAAAGTACAAAAATAACTACAAATAAATGGTATTTCCAATAGGGATCGTCATAACAAAATAAATTTAATTTAAAACATAATTGCCAATATTAAAATTATGCCAAGAAAAAATTATGTCCAAAAACTCACTTAAAGAATACAGAGGGTTATCCATCAAAAGGCTTTTCACCCGGCGACCGAATGCCTCTTCGCTCAGGTTTTTTATTTTATCTTTTATTTTATTGAATGGCAATATGGTTTGGAGTAGAAGAACAGGGCTAACTGACATTATGGGAAACAAATAGCCAAAAGAAAGTGACAGTGTTATTAAAATATTCTTCTTCTTCTTCTTTTTTTAAAAATATGGCTTTTGTCCCACTTTAATGGTAGGACAATTTCGCCAGTGTCGAAGTAAGCTCTCTTGGGAGCGACGTTGTACGGTGATTGTAGTTTCTGCAACTTGATAGAAAAAATCCAGAAACCACGTGGAAACAACTTGCGCATTAAAAAATGTCAGACACGAAAGCAATATAGAATTTTGTGATCACTGTTAATTAAGGTTAATCGCCGCATAAAACACTATCAAAATTATACTTCAACTAGCCAAAGAAACAGAAATACCAAAATTAGATACTGTCTACATCCGCCATGTTCGAATGCTACAAATCGAATCCGTTATTAAAATAATAACTCTAAACTACGATTTTTAATTTCGTGGAATTCTGACATTTCTTAATGTTACCAGGCAAAAATATTTCCCGAAAATCTAAACGAGATAAAACAAAAACTAGGAAATACAGAGCACAAATTCCTTACTATACACATTAAAATTTGACAAAATGTTATAAATCTTTAATTAATACGCAGTTAAAATAATTTTTGATTTAACTATTTAGACGTAATAAATTATTTAAACCTTTCATGACTAAAAAATAATTTTTCTCTGGTATCATTGCGAATCATCATCATAATCGCAATGATACAAGAAGCAATTTATTTTTTACTCATAAAAGGGTTAAATAATATATTACGTCTAAACAGTTAGATCAAAAATTATTTTAACTACGTATTAATTATTGATTTATTACATTATGTCAAATTTTAATGTTTATAGTAAGGAATTTGTGCTCTGTATTTTCTAGTTTTTGTTTTATTTCGTTTAAATTTTCGGGAAATATTTTTGCCAGGTAACATTAAGAAATGTCAGAATTCCACGAAATTAAAAATCATATTTTGTGAGTAGATTCAATTATAAAATGGAATTTTTCCGTATGTTCGGCTTTTGGCAATTTTTGAAAAAGAAAAAACCCCATATGTTTTAAAGTGCGCAGTGAACATTAAATTTATTCAGCTTTTAGCTAGATTATGCAAAGACAGACTCGTTTATAAAACCATAAGCTGCACTAGGCTCCATCAAAGAATCAATATCACGGTCTCTCATTCACTCAACCGTCCAAACGTCTGCGAATGAAAGAGAAAAATACACTAATTTAAACAATATCTAAAATAAAAATAAAAATATTAGGCGACAATCTAACACAAATCGACCTAGTCCCAAACTAAGCAAAGCTTGTACTATGGGTACTAGACGACGATAAACATACTTATATAGATAAATAAATACTTAAATACATAGAAAACATCCATAACTCAGGAACAAATATTCGTGCTCATCACACAAATAAATGTCCTTACCGGGATTCGAACCCAGGACCTCTTGCTTCGTAGGCAGGGTCACTACCAACTAGGCTAAGGCGGTCGTTTACTCCTACTCATTTGTTGTGTCAAGTTGGGGCTTGACTTTAGAAAGCTCCAGTCTTAGTAAGAAGCTTAAGGGCTTGGTTACGACTAAGGGCGATCAGTGGCGCGGCGAGCGTTTTGTATGTATGTAAATACTTTATCTACGCTAATATTATAAAGAGGAAAGATTTGTATTTTTGCATGTAACGAATAAATTTTAAGTACTGGATCGATTTCAAAAATTATTTTGCCGTTAGAAAGCCACATTATCATTGAGTGCTATAAGCTACTTTTTACCGCGGGAAAATACCTTTTCCGAGGGGAAAATTAATTTATCGCGGGCGAAGCTGCGGACGGAAGGCTAGTTGTACATGAAACACAAAAATAATACAAAGTACAAAACAAAAAGAGTACAAAGGCGAACTTATCCCTAAAAGGGATCTTTTCAAGCTAACCTGGTTTACTCTGTTACTCTGTTCTTTATGCATGTATCGCTGAATAACCACTATAACCCCACAAATATAATAAATGGGAAAGTTTGTATGGATGAATGGATGTGTGGATGTTGGTTACTCTCTCACGTTAAAACGGTTTTATTGGATTATGATGAAATTAGGCACACATAAATTTCATAATTTAGATTAACCTAAGTATATATTTTTGTAATTATTTTGAGTTTTTAATTAACCTTAATAACTAAGTTCTTAAACTAATGTAGTATACATAAGTAATTTTGAGCTGATGCCAAACAATCAAATTAATTATGTAAGTACCGTAAATTCGGGGATACTTTGACCCAATAAAGGGTAACTTTGGCCCATATAAAATACGTAAAGCGTGATGCATTGTGGCGGCGGGGCGTGACACGCTCCTTCGCCGGAAAATGCCGAGCGTTCACGAGCGAGCATTAATGTCAGCGGACAGCAACCCGAACGGGCACGTGACACGTGATTGTTTGGCACCGGCTCAAAATTACTTAGGTATACTTACATTAGTTTAAGAACTTAGTCATTAAGTTTAGGTAATTAAAAACTCAAAATACTTAATTACAAAAATATATACTTAGGTATACTTATATTAGTTTCAGAACTTAGTTATTAAGGTTAAGTAAAAAAGGTTTATTATTTTTTGCTTTTCATTTTATTCGGCAATTAAATTTTTTTGTTAAAAAGTTTTTTTATTTGTTACTTGGCTGCAGATTTGCCAGCTAGTTTGCCATTGCCCAGTAGTTATCAGTATACTCAGTAACTTAGTACGACATAACTTGTGTAGTTTAAAAGTGAGCGAAGACGCTTCTTGGTCGCGTAATATACAGTCAGGTGTAAAATATGGGTGCACACAACTTGCTCATAAATATATCCCATAGTAATGAACTAAAACAATTACTTTGCTCACCCGCGACCTTACAATAGTTACGTTTATGCAAGAAATGTGCGTTCATGCAGTTCCTCCACCTCCACACTGTACGAACACACACAAATCACATAAACCCAACCATCACCACCACCAAGCTACACTGACGCGTTTCGAACTCAACCAGAGCTCATCTTCAGAGTTACCACAACCGTATGCTATGCTACCAAACGTTAAACCCGTTACCAAACGTTAAGTTTAACGTTTGGTAGCATAGCATACGGTTGTGGTAACTCTGAAGATGAGCTCTGGTTGAGTTCGAAACGCGTCAGTGTAGCTTGGTGGTGGTGATGGTTGGGTTTATGTGATTTGTGTGTGTTCGTACAGTGTGGAGGTGGAGGAACTGCATGAACGCACATTTCTTGCATAAACGTAACTATTGTAAGGTCGCGGGTGAGCAAAGTAATTGTTTTAGTTCATTAATATGGACCTCCGCAAAGTAACGCCTGATTCAATAAATTATATCCCATAGCTCTTATGGCGTCGAATTAAGGTATAGGTATATAACGATGGGAGGATTAAATCGATACTTTATTTTTGCACTTGACCGTACTAAGAAACCGCTTGCCGCGCCGCCTATGGCGCGTATCCAAACCTTCATCGAACAAGTCACTGTTGTTTTATACTTTAAGCTGTTTTAAGATTTTATGTTGATTTTCTCCAAAGGTCTGGCCTCCTTGCCTCTGTTGTTTCTACTCTCATGTGTTGTTTTAGGGAAATGGGGTTAAGATTACCCGAGTAGGTGAAGGTTGTGTTTTCGGCTCTATGAGGTGGATGCTCGTGATCCATTGGTTTAATTGTTATTGAAAAATTGATTGTTCCAGGTGTTATTTTACGGAAGTTCATATTGATGAACTACAAACTTTTTATTGGTGTTTTAACCAATTCAAAACTATAAATTCTATGCAACGGATTTCAACGCTCTAGAGATTAATGCTTTGTCATGATAGCGAATTGGCCGAAAGCCAAGGCGATAAATCAAATTAAGCCAAATTAACCCTTGTTACTAAGCGTTAGGAGTTAACTTAGTTTGCTAATTTGCGGTGTGGTAACTAGGGAGTTTGATGGTGTGTTTGTTTAGATTATGATGAAGATAATTAACACCTCCTGTTATAAACACAGGCATCGTCTTAGGATAAAACGATTTGGGCTTTAATTTAGTTCAAATGAAGATTCAGATTTTGTTATTGAAATGCAATTAAATAGGGATTCGTTATTGAGTAGTCGGCCAACAACTGTGGTGTTCCTCAATAGTTGCACTTCACCAAATGATGATTTTCCAAAAGCAAATACACGAGTTACTACTAAATACACTCAAATCACCATAGGTCATCATCGTCATCATCATTTCAGCCGTAGGACGTCCACTGCTGTTCAGAAAGCCTCTCTCATCTATACTCAATCATTACGGTTGGAAACGGCTTGCATCGTCCGTCCATCTCGTTGGTGGACGTCCCACGCTGCGCTTGCCAGTCCGTGGTGTCCATTCGAGAACTTTTCGGGCCCAACGGTCATCTGTTCTGCATGCTATAATGGTCTGCCCATTGCCATTTCAACGAGATAATCCGTTCGGCTACGTCGGTGACCATTGTTCTTCTACGGATCTCCTCATTCCTGATTCGATCCCGCAGAGAAACCCATAGCTCGTTGAGCGACAATGAGCCTATTATTCATCAGGCCTATGGTGAAGGAACTATACTTTTTAGGTGTCGATACAATATTTGAGGAGTTTTCTCGATCTACCCGTGCTTCACTCATCAGATCCTAATTTTGGTGACAATGGGGGCTAAATTGAGAGCATTCTTTGTCTAAATCTAAATCGGTTTATAAAATTACAGGGTACTAAAACTAAAATAACAAACAAAAACTGGCCAAGTGCGAGTTGGACTCGCGCACGAAGGGTTTCGTACCAATCTATAAAAACGAGCAAAAAAATCATATTTGATACATCATCTGTGAAAATTTCAACTGTCTAACTATCACGATTCATGAGATACAGCCTGGTGAAAAACGGACAAACAGACAGACGGACGGACAGCGGAGTCTTAGTAATAGGGTCCCGTATTACCCTTTAGGCACGGAACCCTAAAAAATCAACTGAAGTGATAACCTCCCCTTTTTTTGTAAACGTATTAAAAAGTATGTCACGTAAAGAAGCAATTGAGCATTAAATTAGATTAAATTTCATAGTATTTTACTGGCCGAGAATATTATTTTTCCTTGAGAAAGTTTGATAATAACCGTCAAATACAGCAGCGAGTGTTTATTGGCTACGGGATAAAAGAATATTGCGAAAGGGAAATATTTGTAACAGCTCGGGAAAGAAAGCAGCAAGAAATCACATTTAATAATAGAGCTTTATTTGAAAGAAATAAAACTGTGTGATAGTAGGGTTGGGTTGGTTTCTCCGGGTTACCTATCATATTCTCGAAAAGCTCATTTGCGAATATTAAAATTCCGAAAACGAAACTCCTTTTTTTCATTTTCCAAATTATTGTTTGTCCGAAATTTTATTTACCATATTTTCTTTTGCCGAATGCTTTAAAATCCATTTTTTATTTGACAAATGATTCAAAATCCCACTTTATTAAATTCCGTAGGATCATTTTCCATATAGGTATTTATTTACTCCGCAAAATCATTATCCCGCAAAGGTCAGGGGTACAAAAGGCGATCATACAATTTTATTAATTATGTGTGAAGCGTAATATTCATTTTGTTTTTTAATGTTTCCCAAATATTTCATTGAATTTGCTATGTAGGCAGGGGTTTTCTAGGTGGTTATAAAAAAAATAACGCTAACTACGCTCCCGCATTAGCTTTTGAACCTAATCTATCCGAGTCGCTTCCGCTCCGTACCGTATTGCTCGCTCGCTTCGCTCGCTCGCTGAAAATTAGGCAATATTGTCTTACTCTAATGTTAGGTTAGGTAGGTAATAAAAACATACTTTCGGCTTTTCGTAACGTTCAGATTATGAAAAGATGGCAACTGATTAAGTTGGCAAATAAAAAAATGGATATTGTTTTTCGGGATTTTGAATTTGATGGCAAATAACACTGTGATTAAATGAATCTGTGGCATTGTGAAGTTGTGGAAAAACAAAACATATGGATTTCAAAAAGTCGGTGAACCGTTTTCGGATAAATGAAATTCGAGTAAAGGAGTTTCTAAACATCGATAGTTCAACAACGTGTCTGTAATCTCTGGACAAAGACCGAAAAGCTGAGTATTTCTTCCGCAGGAATGTTCTACTTTTGTAAAATTATTTAATTGGATAAAAAAACCGGTTGTCTGTAAAGTCGGTTTACGGACGATAGTTTAACGTGACAACGTCATAACAAAACATTCAAAGAACAAAAATGAAACCAGGCGGTCACCCATCCAAGTACTGACCGCGCCCGACGTTGCTTAACCTCGGTGATCGGAAGAGAACCGGTGTTTTGTCAAATATCTTGAAAACGGTGCATCCTACGGCAAAATCAATGAAATTTTCATCCCCCTTTAATGCCCCCGCACCCCTCTCCCGCACAATTTTATAAAATGTTTTTATTTTTATTTCATAAAACTGACCCGTAACTGACCTCTATCTCACTTGATGAGTGCAGATGAGGCTAAAGGTGCATCTCACTGGTTCAGTAACAACCTATTCCCTCTAGCTTTGAAGAGACCCAGGTTGTATGTATTTGGATATACAGACGATGGAAGTGAATTCCATCCTTTAGCAGTTTGTATTAGGAAAGATGAAGTGAACCGAAAAAACTCGGTGGTACTATGAGCCCAGCGAACCCAAGATCATTTGCATGTAAGGCCATTGGGCAATCCACTAGGCTACCACAGCTTTATAAATAAAGGTATAAGTAAAACCTCGTTACACTCAAAACATTGACCTCATCATCCAAATGCCAATTCCAAATGACATCGCAATATTGTGTGATGAATTCCCAAGTAAAGAACTCCAGAGGTCGTCAACATTTTCCAATAAAACGGAATTAGAGCTCTTAAAATAACTTCAGACTTTAATGTAACTCTACAGCTGCTAAAGACAGACCGACTAATCCATTATTCAGATACCATCACTTTGGCAGTTCAGCGGCTGACGGAACCCCTCGTTTGGTAGCGAACTTTAACGAAATTGCGTTTAAACTTAAAGTTAGTAAACTGGCTGGAAATTTCCCGCGCCCGTGATGATGCTGTGATTTTTAATAATGAGAAGGGATTATCTCGTAATACATTTTTTTACTTCGAATGGGCGATTGACAGCAAGATTTCTTGACTAGGTACATAATTAGTCATGTAACAGGAGTAAAAGAGGTGCAAAGGCGCCTTGTTCGAACAAATGGCGACCGTAGCCTGCTATGTCTCTTAACGAGCATCGTTATTAAACGAGGAAACATTGTCAGCTTTTTGAACACAACGCTGCGCAGTCATTTAAAGGCACGAATAGTGCGAGCTAATAAGTTCACTTGATATTTTTTTCCTCCTATTATTAGGTTAGGAAGGATTAGTTCCTTCCTGTTGTAATCTGGACATTAAATATTGAATGAACCACATCTCTTTTCCCTTACGCTTCCGCTACCAAAGCATTTTATTGATATTTATTTATATGGATCTTCGAAAACGCACGAATCAATCAAGAACTAAATTATTAGAAGTGTTGGGTTCACACAAATATAAATTATAGTCTCGTGCAAATATTATAACACAAAAAAATTCTACCTACACCAATCATCTAACAGATACTGTGAACAGATACCTGAAACCGATATCATTTAAAAAGTATTATAATGTGTTACTTTTGAGTTAGAATTAAAGAAGGAGGGTCAACATAAAGGGATATATTGACTGACAACTTAAATAAGTAAAAACTTTAAAAAAGTATTAGAAACAAATAATTTTTTTCCAAATAAAATTGAAAAGAAAAAGTTTTATAATGAAAAGAAACATTTTCTACAAATTTCATGTTACGAAGCTTTGCGAGATTACCATACAAAAAGAATCACACAAAACACACTCAAATCTTTGCCAACCCAATTAAGACAGTTTTCCTTTATCCCCGGCGAAAATTTATTCCATATACCCAAACAGAATCCTATTTAAATGTGTGCAACTAAGGAAACTTTTGGGTACATTTAAATTTAAAATATAGAGGACCTTTACCGCAGACAAATACGTTTTGAGCCGGCCGGGAAACCGCATGAAGATGATACGACATTTTATTTATTTAAGCGGTTTCGGGTGATGTGGTAACGACTATTTCAATTATTTACTATGGGCTATGTTTGAAAAATGTTTAGAATCCCTGCGTTCGTATTACAATAAAGTGAACGAGGTCTATGTCAATAGAATTTTTATTGTTTCTGGTATGTACCTGCGCTGCTATAAATGACAATTTAAATTGTGCGCCGAAAGCTTTTAGAAAATGTTCACGATTTCTGAAATTCTATTCTTATTAAGATCTCAGCATGCGAGATATTCTTACAATACATACCTACTGAAATTGATTTCGGTCTTATTTTAGTTGAGAGTATTTCTATCCGTAACATGTTAAAAGAAACATCATCATCATCATAATCAGGCAAAAGACGTCCACTGATAAACAAAGGCCTCCCCCACACAATAAAAACTTAAAGTAAATTATTACCATAAATAAAAATAAATTAAAAGTAACTAATAAGTAACTAGTAATTGATATTCTGTATATGTAGTGTATGTAGTGTATTGGTATTATATTTAATGTATGTGTTTATTTATGTATATAAATATTGTATATTTGTATTGTTTTTAATATTTTAATTAATATCTCTTCATTTCTCCTGTCTGTTGTTTCCGCCACCTACATAAAACTGTTCATATTTGTACATGTATCCAGTATTGGTTGTCTGGAAGAGATCGCTTTTGAGCGATAAGACCGCCTATTGTCTGCCGGTTTTTCTTTTTATTGTTATGAATATTTTTTTTTCTGTATTTTTTTGGTGATCAATAAAGAATATTTGTATTGTATTGTATTGTAATAACTAAACCAAAACTAGAAAAAAATTATAAAAGGTGGACCCACTACGGACCCAAAGGGGTCCAAACATACAAACGATTTTCTTCGGCGATTTTACGGCGGAGCCAGATCGCGGCGAGTAGACGCACGTGTAAAAATAATCGCCGCGATACCGCCGTAAGGTGCACGCCACACAGAAGAGACGTGGGACGGGGGCGCATCGCATTCGCGGCTCCCCTTGAATCAGTTTTCATACTAAATGTATGGAAGAGTCGCGATCCAAAGCAGACAGAAGAGACGGGGCGGAGACGCGGCCTGCGGACAAACGACGCGGACTGCGACGCGCCCCCGTCCCACGTCTCTTCTGTGTGGCTTGCGTCTAAAATTGACAAATAAAATCGCTTACTTGTGCTGTGGAGCCCAAAGATACTGACAGCATTTCCTCACTTTAATCTGTAATATCTTGTAACTTTTTACCGTCAGTTCGTGACAACTTCGGTTTTATCTCAAGCCCTTCAGAGTACAGTTTTAATAGTAATTACTCGAGATAGCGAACTTGAGCTGAGTTATATCGGCCACTTTGCTTAATGTGCCAACTAAGTTGATTATCAAGGGAAAGGGATTGTTCTTTTGTGTCTCAAAAATTAACTTAAGAATAATTTTATTTCAAATATTTACGTCCAGCTAAGCTAAACTAAATGATTTTGTCCCACTGTTGGGCACAGGCTTGTAGTTTTCTGTGCACCCCAGTGCGATGGGGAAACTTAACAGATTACGGAAATATTTCGCAAGTGGTCCTTCATCCAAAAGCTCATGGAGAATTTCAACAGTAATAAAATTATGCATATCAATTCCGAAATACTCAGAAGTGTGAGCTTAGATTTGAATCCACGATCCTTTGCTGGCTTGAGAGCGAAATTCAAACCACCACGTTTTATTAACTTAAGTGGCAGTGTAGTGCGACGGCAGATGAGGCAGTTAGTTTTTAAAGTGGCGATAGCGGACCCAAAAGCGAGGCCTGGGAAGACCTAAAAAAGATGGACCGACGATCTGGTAAAGATTGCTGAAACCACTTGGCTGCATAGCCAGCATGGGACCGATCGTCATAACACTATTTGGGCTGATTATGATGATGATGAATCGATTAGAAATCGATAGAAGTTATGAAAGAAAACTCAATGTTCCACTAGACTAGATATAACAGAGAAAGTACAAACGCTATAGTGCATCGGTTTAAACAAAGTTAGCGGAGAGAATAATACAAAGAATCAATTCCACAGTATCCAATTTTGTGACCTTTCCGTATATCGAAGGCTATCCATGAGAATCGATAAAAATAATTGGTTATTATCTACATACGATTGTATCAAGTCGATACTAGAGGTAAAAATAAACAAAAAAGGTCAAAGGCAAATAAGAGTATTACTCATCCTCGAAATTGACAAAAGCAATTTGAAACAAGAGATAACGACGTTTGAATGGTGATGGCACTGAAATATTAGTACAATTGAATTTGAGGCTATCATTCATAATAGCGAGTTGTTTATTGTAGATTATAATAGCTTGTATTAAAGTATAAATAAAACAAAAGAAGTCCGATGTCAAAGTCAAAGTCAAAATATTATTATCTTTATGAATGGTGAATAATCTACCACCGGTGTAAAAAATCTCTGATGAGAAGAATCCGGCAACAGACTTAACCAGGTATATTCTTTTCAAAACAGATGTACAATGTTATTTAATTACTTACATCCAAATTAGTAACAACTATTTTTTTAACACAGTAGATAGTACACGCTGTAGAGGAATTAGAGACCTGTTCGATGGATAAAATAAGCAATATTTAGATGCTTACTAATAGATGACGAGTTTAGTGATAAGTGAGCCTAACTATGAAACTAGTGAGCCCGGTTTCGAACATGACAGCAAACACTTCTTATGATGAAAATGAAAGTTTATGCCCGAGTCTTACAGTAGGTACGTGTCCACCTAATCCGTTGTTGGCTGAAGTATGTTCGGGCGTCGTCGTCCAAACTCAGCCGATCGAATCAAAGGTATGTCAAGAAACGAGAGCGCCTACACGCTACGGTACGCTTACACCACGGCAGTAGTGTAGGCGCTCTCGTTCCTTTACATACATACGTTTGATTCAATCGGTCAAGTTCGGATGACGACGCCCGAACATAGTTCAGCCAACAATATATATGTATATTTATTTACATGAATAATTATTCGTTGCCTTGTATTCTTTGGATGCTACGAGTTTTGGTTAGGTCTTAACACCTTATCCCCAATACAACAATCAAAAATTATGAGAAATAAATAAAGTTACCTTGTGAATTCAGCTCCGTAGCAGCCTTCGCCAGATCTCTAGTTGCTACAGCGGAAGAGCAACTAGGCCTCCATCCACTAGGCGGCTGTCCACTAGATGACCTCTTATTGGAACCCCCAGAACAGTATCCAGAACTTGCTGTGTCGCAGCTCACATTCACTGACTTCCGAGGGCTAGCTTCTTTGCTTGTACACACGTCACCAACAGACATGACCACTTCACCAAACTCTGTCTCTTCTGGACACTCAGTAAATGTACTATAATTAGGACTGATGTCAGAAGGCCGTCTATCCGGATGCAAATAGTGCGAATGGTGAGCAGAATGTGAAGTGTGTCTTAAATGCACTGAATTAAGAAGGATGTTGGATGAAGTTCGCGTCAACGCCTCCCTCTGTCTTATAGCTTCTCTAAATATCCGACAGTACATCGATATCATCACTAAACTTGGTATCCAGAAGGATACGCTAGACGATACTATCGCGTACACCATGTTAGCTTTAAATATGCATACATCTGGATTAGCTTTACGGTATTGCCGATGTTGTTCCGTGGTGTACCATCCCATGAAGATGGGTACGAAACTGATGAACGCTGGCCAGAGCCAGACGTTGGCTAGCATGAAGCAGACTGTTCTGTGCGTCATCGTGACGGGGTATTCTAAGGGTCTGACGATAGCATAGTATCTGTCCACTGATATGCAGCACAAGTGTAATATGGAAGCGCTTGAAAAGTAAACGTCGAGAGAGTTAAATATATCACAGACGAGGGGACCGAAGAGCCAGGCGTCGGTCAATTCGGCGCTGGCGTTGAATGTCATCGCGCATAAAGCAACAAGCATGTCGGCGACGGCGAGACTGACGACGTAGTAGTTTGTGAGGACGCGGAGTTTTCTGGGAAAGAAAAAATAAGGAGTGTTACAAAATTTCATCTCGCTTTTGTAAGCTAAATTGGATCATGAGTGTGTTACCACAAAAGCGGTGTGGAGCGGAAATATGGAGAATCAATCAATCAATTTCTTAAAATAAAATTTTACAAAGTTAGCAGGTTGTGGCGTGAGATTGGTTGAAACGAAGCATTTGCTAACAGTGTATAAACTGATATATCTTCGAATGTAAGGTACAATATGATATATACTTAGTTATCTAATAACAATAACTTTTAGGTATCTGTCTAGCCATAAATATTAGTTTATCCATAATTTTGTTACCTTTCAATCAATTCACAAAATGTGATCATTTTTACTGTGTACAAATAATAGAATTCCACGTTCTTTGCAGCGTGCCTCATAATTTAATCCTCACTAATATTATCAAGTAACTTTGTCTGCCTGTTACCTCTTCACGCTTAAGCCGCTGAACCGTTTTAGATGAAATTTGGTATGGAGATTTTGTGAGATCCTGGGAAGGATATTAGATAGTTACAGTTCTGCAAAATAAGATTTCTAATTGTTTTAAAACAATAATATTTTTATACAAAATCTATGGAAGATCTAATGATGGAAATCTAATTAAGGAAGGTTAGTCAAGTAGTGACAAGGGAGGCAGCCATTTCGGCTTACTACGGTTATATTAATTGTATCTTAAAATACGGCATTACTTTATGGGGCAGAGCCTCAGAGTTCGATAATGTATTTATAATGCAAAAAAAAATTATTAGAGCTATATTATGGTATTAAGCAAACTGAGTCGTGTAGGCTTATTTTTAAAAAAAGTGGGATACTTCCACCGCCATGTCTTTATATATTGGACGCATGTTTATTTGTATACCAATATGGTCATTTGTTTAGACAAGCCAAAGACATGTTTAAAAACCCTGTACGTTCGCAATATCGTAATAAATTGTATGTTCCATTGTCACATTTATCATTGGTTGCTAAAAATAGTTATGTAATGTGTATAAAAATATTTAATAAATTGCCAGATGTAATTGAAGATCTCACATTTGCGAAATTTAAAACACGTCTTACAAAATGGCTTGCCGAAAAATCTTTTTATAGTTTACAGGAATTTTTGGATTACACTTATTTTTTCTTACTGTCAATTTCACATGCCTTGCAAGGTAGATTTTAGTGAAACCCACTCTGTATGTTCCAAAATCTTATTGTACCTAAAATTGCGTGAAATAAATTTTATTCTTTAATTCTTTCTTTCTTTATGGAAGCATCGTATTTTGACAACTCACAAAAGTTATTTGCCAGTTAATTGGTTGGTATAACGTGGGTATTGCAATGAATGTAAAGCCACTGCGACCGCCCTTTACCATGCACTGCTTTTGATCCGATTCGCTCCCGACCCGCACCCGTCCTCAATGTGGGTTGCGACGAACTGGACGTGGGTCGGGGGCGCGTCGCAGTCCGCGTCGTTTCTTGGCAGGTTGCGTCTCCTCCCCCATATTTTCAGTCCGCTTCTATACATTTAGTATAAAAACTGATGTAAGAGGCACCGTGACTGCGACACGGCTTCGTCTCACGTCTCTTCTGTGTGGCTTGCGCCTTAGTATGAAAACTGGTAGTAGGGGCGACGCGAGAGCGACGCGCCTCCGCCCCACGTCTCTTCTGTGTGTATTGTGCTTAAACCTTAACAACTTAAGCTAATGAACGGAAAAAATTACCTTGCTCACCCGCGACCTAAAGGTAGGTAGGTAGGAGGCGGGTGAACAAAGTAATTGTTTCAGTTCATTAATATGGACCTCCGCAAAGTAACGCCTGATTCAAAAAACTTAAGCTAAGATTTGATGTACCTGTGCCTATGGACTGATATGATGACCAGCGCGTTGCCAAACAGCGCGCCGAGTATGATCGTCGTGAACACCAATGCCTTGAGTATGAGTATGAGTGTGAGATGCCAGTGGTGGTCGGGCGCGGCGGGCGGCGCCAGCGTCGAGTGCAGCTCGTGGAGCAACGCCGGCGCCGTGCCGCGCCCGCGCAGCTCTACCTCGCCCCGGAAGCCGCCATCTGGAACGAGGACGTAAATAAAACACTGACAGATTTAAGGTCCACGGATCGGCAAACGTAGCGTGGGACGCCCTCAGACTAGATGGAGCGATGATCTTCACAAGGCGGCTGGCAAGAGCTGGATGAGAGTGGCCGAGGATCATGTTCAGTGGCGTGCCATGGGAGAAGCCCGTGTCCAGCAGTGGACGAACATAGGCTGATGATGATGATGATGAGGTTTAAGGTCGATTCTTGTCTACAGACAGTGCTGTAGCGTACGTTTAAACATGACACTACCGAGAGACTCACACGTAGTGAAAGTATACGGATAACTCACGTCTGAATGTGATCAAGTTTAGTAGCGTAACGCGTTTGGCAGCCGCCGTGATGTGTGGCTCCGGGAAGAAGGGCTACGGATTAGCCCGAAACGTGGGAAACTAAATTCGATCATAGACATGAGTTTGCCGTATTTTTAGGGTTCCGTAGTCAACTAGGAATCCTTATAGTTTCGCCATGTCTGTCTGTCTGGCTGTCTGTCAGTCCGTCCGCGGCTAAGCTCAGAGACTGTTAGTACTAGAAAGCTGTAATTTGGCATGAATCAGTCACGCCGACAAAGTGATTATATAAAAAAAACTAAAAAAAATTTTTTAAGGGTACCTCCCATAGACATAAAGTGGGGGTGATTTTTTTTTCTCAACTAACCCCATAGTGTGGGGTATCATTGGATAGGTAAATATTTGAAAAAAAATAGGGGTTTTCTATAATAATTATTTGATAAAGTGAATATTTTCGGAGATATTCACTCCGAAATTCCAAAATAATGTGTCCCCCCCCTCTAACTTTTGAACCGCACGTCTAAAAAATATGAAAAATATCACGTAAGTTAAACTTAATAAAAACTTTCTAGGAAAATTATTTTCAACTTTATCAGTTAAGCAGTTTTTAAGTTTTTGTAAAAAATATTTCTAAACTAAGATTGTAATTTAACCGCCATTGCAAGCATTTTTTTCTTTAAGTACCTATAAGATCACGCTAACAGTATATTCTTTAAAATAAAAAAAATATATTACATCTGAAAAACAATCAACATACATACTAGTTCTAGTAGACTGCAGATTAGATTAGGTAGTTACCCAATTCGCCGATAGATGGCACTGTACCGCCGACGTTGGGACCAAAACAAACAACAAAATGCAAAGAATTTTTCGAACCTGCTACGGAACCCTATCTTGGGCGTGTCCGACACGCTCTTGGCCGGTTTTTTCATTATCTTCTTAATATATAAAAGAAGAAACTGACTGACTGACTGACTGACATATCAACGCACAGCCCAAACCACTGGGCCTAGAGATTCCAAATTTGGCATGTAGGTTCCTAATAAGGTCTAGGGGTGCACTAAGAAAGGATTTTTCAAAATTCACTCCCTAAGGGGGTAAAAAGGGGGTTCAAAGTTTGTATGGGGAAACAAGATTAGTTCGACTATTTTATTCGAAACTTCACAGAAATACTCCTAATGATAAATGAGTAAACACGTGTTTCAGGTTTTTAGAATTCAACCCCTAAAAGGGGGGAAAGGGGTAACAAAGTCTGAAAATCAACATGGGTGTTGTTTCTATGGTTTATCGGGTCGCTGGTTATGAAAACAACAACGGTTTTAAAATCCGACGTGGCAGACGTAAAATACCATCTCCCTGGATGGGGTGCGATGGGGTTGAAATATCTAAATAATCTAAATGGCTGTTGATATATCAACGCACAGCCCAAACTACTGGACCTAGAGACTTGAAATTTTGCACATAGATACCTTGTACAATGTTGGCATCCACTAAGGAAGGATTTTTGGGAATTCCCACGGGAAAGGGAAAAAACGGGATTTATATATTCGATTCCGAGTGACCCTATCTCAGTAACTATAATAACTAGACTCTTCAAATTTGATACACAAGTAGGTATTACATTATTTAAAACATTAATTTCAGGATTTTTCAAAATTCCCACGGGATAAGGAAAAAACAGGATTTATATATTCAGTTCAACGGGATCCTATGAACTATAATTACTAGACTCTTCAAATTTGGCATAGATGTAGGTAATTATAAATTCCCATGGGATAAGAAAAAAACGGGATTTTTCGTTTTACTGGTCGTAGAAAGCTGAAATTCGGCATGTAGGTTGTTTGGGCAGTGTTGAGCTGGATTGAGAGAGGACTTTCCAAAATTCCTACGGGAACGGGAAAAACAGGATTTTTCGTTTTACAGGTCGTAGAAAGTTGAAATTCGGCATGTAGGTTGCATGGGGAGTGTAGATGAGCATTGAGAGAGGACTTTCCCATATTCCCACGGGAACGGGAAAAAACGGGATTTTTCGTTTTACTGGTCGTAGAAAGCTGAAATTCGGCATGTAGGTCGTTTGGGGAGTGTAGAGGAGCATTGAGAGAGAACTTTCCAAAATTCCCACGGGAACGGGAGAAACGGGATTTTTCGTTTTACTGGTCATAGAAAGCTGAAATTTGGCAAGTGGGTTCCTTGGGGAGTGTAGAGCTGGATTGAGAGAGGACTTTCCGAAATTCCAACGGGAACGGGAAAAAACAGGATTTTTCGTTTTACTGGTCGTAGAAAGCTGAAATTCGGTATATAGGTTGCTTGGAGAGTGTAGAGGAGCATTGAGAGAGGACTTTCCCAAATTCCAACGGAAACGGGAAAAAACGGGATTTTTCGTTTTATTGGTTGTAGAAAGCTGAAATTCAGCATGTAGGTTGTTTGGGGAGTGTCGAGGAGAATTGAGAGAGGACTTTCCAAAATTCCCACGGGAACGGGAAAAACGGGCTTTTTCGTTTTACTGGTCATAGAAAGCCGAAATTTGGCAAGTGGGTTCCTTGGGGAGTGTAGGGGAGCATTAAGAAAACATTTCCCGAAATTCTTACGGGAACGTGAAAAAACGGGATTTTGCGTTTTACTGGTTGTAGTAAGCTAAAATTTCAAAATTCATAAGTACTGTAAGTAAGCCGCAAAGCGCACTTTAACCGACTTCTAAAAAAGGAGGAGGTTATGCATTCCACTTTTTTTTATGTAGGTATGTTCACCCATTTCTCGGTCAATTGTGGACCTGCTTGCTTGCTTGCCTGTATGCTTGCTTGCTTGATATCTTGGTTCTTTGGAATACTCATAGTACACGCGAGCGAAGCCGCGGGCAAAAGCTAGTTACAAAATATATCTCCAATCAACTAAAAAAATCCTGGCCAAATTTTTCATACTTACTTAACTATAAGGATCCAAACCCCTAACTCTGCTCGTCCTAACTCTACATCCGAGTCCAAATGTATGGCTTGCCTGATTCGAGGCCAAAATGTTAGAGCCAAAGCGCCGCCAAACTCACAGGAAATATGTAGTTGTATGTAAGAACAAGCACAAACTTTCCGATTTTAAAAGCTTTTTGTTAACTCGCAATGTATGTAGGTACAGGTCAAATCTTGGAAGTTGAATTTGACCCACTTCCAGTGGTCGGATCAACTTGAAATTTGGTATAGTCGTACTTGTATAAGTTGGATAACAAAGCAAGTAAAGTCGACAAAAAGTACAGGCAGCAAAAAAGCTTGCATTGAAAATGAAATTTTTAACAAAAACTTATTATTCTATCGTATGGATGTGTCCTCGTCCAGTGTATCACATTTCTGCCGTAGGACGTCCACTGCTGGACATAGGCCTCCCTCATTGGCGGCCAATTAATACGGTTGGAAGCGACTTGCATCTACCCTGACCTGCATTGCATTGCCCAGTGCATTAACTTGTGAAATTGAGGAATCAATTCACTGGTTTTTAATGTTCTGCTATTGAATAGTTCAAAGACCTTTTGCGACAACTTTTCATTGCATTTCTCATCAACATTTCACTGAAATGTAATTTCACTAACAACCCCGTTTTTAATCAAAATATCGAGTCCGTTCATATTTCACTTGGGAAAGTTCGGCGATTGTAATTAATTTTATCCAGGGTTGACACAAAACATTAATTACTGAAAAGTTATTCCCCAAAAGGCTATTTTCTGAACAAAGGGCGGACAAGCGCATCGGCACTTGCCATTGTCGAGACAGCCCTAATAAATATAATCCTTTAATCTTTTGTTTAATAAGTTGTTGTAAGTATGTATTGTATTGTGTTGTGTGGTCTTGTGTAGCGTTCTGTTGTGTTGTATTGTTTGTACCTAACCACTCAGATGCTCGCGTGAAAAAAAAACCGGCCATGAATTGCTCTCGCCTTGCGTTGCAAACAGCGACGCAGTGTCGAATTTATTTAAAAATCGATTTTATTAATATTTCTCATGTGTTACATAAATTATTACACAATAAAGCCAAAGAAACAGAGAATATGTTTCTAGTAGTAGTTTGGTGGGTTATTGTATTGAAATAATGATTAAAAAATGCACAAAAAGCAAAACAATGCTTACGTACCTACGAAAATTTGGGGCACTTTTTCGAGTCGATTTCAAACACTACAAACCACTTATAACACTTGAACTTATAAAAACAAACACTACAATCCTTGCAAATAACAACCGTATGCGTATCATTGTATTTAATAAACACGATATAATTTATTTCATCACAAATCTAAACAGCTGATCCGTGCCCGTTACGACTCGAACTTTACTTGTCTCATCGGAATATTTTTTTTCTTACGAATTTTGCTCCATAGACCTTCGGTTTTATTTTTTTTAATGTTGCCAGTTTATCGCTCTGTATGAATGATACTTTTAAGGTCTCAATACACGTTGACCAACATAAGGAGAACACAAAAACTGTGAGACCGTTGTCTGGCAACCACAGTTGCCAGAAGAATTTTGCTAAAATATATTTGGCAACCGTAGTTGCTCAAAGCACGTGAGTGGATATGTATGTAAAAATCTTTGTAACGTAAAAGGAAATGGACTGTAATGGAAACGACGATGTGACTGAAATAATGGTAAAAATCTTTAATGGAAAGCAACTCAACCATACAAATTTGCTTAGAGAACCTCAACAAACACAACGACATATAACGACTGACAAAAAGTATTTTTATAAAAAAAGATATAAAACAGTAAAAAGTATCAAAAATGCAAGGAGTTCGCAACATTCCGGCCCCTTGTGCATGAATGCACAGAACTAGCCCAGATAGCCAAGGCTCGTAGAACCTTAAGTGGCTATCTTGACCAGTTTTTTCGAGGGCCGACGCAACAAACCTCCAGCAGTAGCTACGTCCACCACTCTTACCACCCCGTCTTTGCCCGGGAAGAGATTAGCTACGTGTCCACGCGGCCAGGTTCCTCGTGGCAGATTTTCGTCGACAATAAGTACTAAATCTCCGACCTTCACATTGTCGTTAATTCTGTCACCCATCTGACGGGGCTGCATAGTTGGCAGCACTTCTCTTGTCCATCTGTTCCAGAAGTGGTCTGCTAACCTCAGAGCTTTCCTCCATTCAGCTCTCCTTAGCAGGTCACCATCATCCAAACCTTCTGGTACGGCTTGATTGGAGGAGGATCCAATAAGAAAGTGGAAGGGGGTCAGCGTTTCTTCGGTGTCGCTTTCCACGGAAACGTGGCTCAGTGGTCGTGAGTTGACGATAGCCTCTGCTTCGTATAAAAGCGTCAAAAGCGTTTCTTCCTTCGGCGCACGTTCGTGTAACGTGGCGTTTAGTGCCACTTTCACGCATCGCACTAGCCTTTCCCAACATCCTCCAAAGAACGGAGATGCAGCCGGTATAAAACTCCACTTAATTCCTCTGTTGGCCACAAAATCTTCAACGTCTGGGCGGTAAAATTCTCTCAAAATCCGATTGGCACCAACAAAACACGTACCATTATCCGAATATATTGTTTCTGGGGTACCTCTCCTAGCTATGAAGCGACGTAAAGCCATAATGGCCGAATCGGCAGTAAGACTGTGGACAAGCTCCAAGTGGACGGCTCTGGCGGTCATGCACGTGAATAAAGGCTCTGGCGGTCATGCACGTGAATAAAGGCTCTGGCGGTCATGCACGTGAATAAAGGCTCTGGCGGTCATGCACGTGAATAAAGCTACATATCGCTTTTCTTTTCTTCGTCCAATAGTAACGTTGATTGGGCCAAAGTAATCCAAGCCTGTGAATGTAAATGGCCGGCGATGATGCGCAAGCCGCTGCTGTGGAAGATCTCCAGTCATAGGGTTCATTGTCTTTGCTTTTCTAATGCGACAAAATAAACATCGACTAGTGACGGACCGCACTACATTCCGCAGACGTAGAATCCAATATCTCTGCCGTAACTCATTAATGACCATCTGATTGTTCGCGTGACCTGCCCTTTTGTGGAAATTATTTACCAGCGAACGGACGACGGGGTGACAACCATCCAGTAATATGGGAGATCTGACATCGGTGCTGACGTCTTCAACGGCTCTGATCCTGCCAGCTAACCGCAACAGTTTGTCTTCTCCCATGACGGGTGACAATTTTATGAGACGACTTGTTTTTGGTATGGGCCGTGAGTCTGAGATGCAGCGGATCTCTTCCGCAAAACTTTCTGACTGTACGCGTCGCAAAACTTGCTCTTCTGCTTCTCTCACTAACTCGGCTGACAGAGGTAGAAGAGTGGTGGAAGTAGAGACACTCGAATTACGGCGGTCACCAACAGCGTTGTTAGTGTTAGGAGATCTTATACGGTCCAATATTGAACGGAATTTGGCCGCAACCTGCAAAACACGTGCAGTAGCGCGAATTAAACGAAACCAATCACTAAAATGTGTGAGATCTGCGGTAACTACCACATGAACAGCTTCAAGTCCGAAAGACTGTTTTCGTTCCTCTGTGACCGTGGCCTGGCCAGGTGGCTCAATAGGCCAATCCTCAGGAGAATCGAAAAGGAACGAAGGACCTAAAAACCACCGGTGGTTCCAATTAAGATTTAATGGTTTAATTCGGGTGACGTCATCTGCAACGTTCAAGTCTGTTGGGACCCATCGCCAATCATTTACAGAAGAATTTTCGGTAATTTCACCTACTCGATGAGCCACAAAAGGTTTGAACGTTCGTGCATCACTTCTAAGCCAGCTTTTTTTTTTTTTTTTTTTTTTTTTTTTATTTTTTTTTTTTATGATATAGGGAGCTGAGGACAGTTATCGAATCTGTCCACAAAAATGTGCGAACAGGTTTTTTGCGATGGCTGTCCTTGATGGTAAGTGCAAGGCGAGAAGCAATCAAAGTGGCTTGAAGTTCCAATCGTGGAATCGAAGTTGGTTTTAAAGGTGAGACTCTTGCCTTGCTCGAAATGAGAGTGAGCTTGATGCTGCCGTCGGAGTATACTAAACGCCAATAGGCAACGCAGGCATAGGCAAGCTCACTTGCATCCGCAAAAACATGCAACTCTCTTAAAGACGGCTCAGAGTCTTTAGCTTTTGAATACCAACGGGGAATTTTCAAAACAGAAACAGTCGATAGTTCTTGAAACCAATCGAACCACTTTGACGCTTTCGACGAGGGAAGTTCATTGTCCCAACTAAGGTTTAATCTCCACGCCTGTTGGAATAAAATCCGACCTTTTACAACTATGGGTCCCAATAGACCTAAAGGGTCATACACGCGCATGAGATGTGATAGTACCTTACGTTTAGTTAGAGAGTTAGGAATGGTTTCAGATAAACCTGTACGGAATCCTAAGCTATCTGTGGTGGGATCCCAAGCCATTCCTAACGCTCGAACGATATTAGAAGTGTTGCCAAGATGAATTTCCAATGGTTGCGTAGCTCGAAGGTCGGTTGGGACGAGACTCAATGCCGCTGGCTCATTAGAAATCCATCCCCGCATCTCAAAAGAGGCGGCACTGTGGACGGTAATTATGTCAGATACTAATTTAGCTGCTTCTTGAATATTATCTAGAGAACCAATGTAATCATCCATGTAATGATCAAATAAAATGGCTTCTACGGCTTCAGGATACAAACTTTTGTATTCTAAAGCATTTTTATTCTTTATATATTGTGCTATAAAAGGACTACAACACGCGCCAAAAATGACAGCCGTCATCCTGAATTCTTTTAAGGGCTGTGTATTCACCGATCTCCATAGATATCGCAGAGCGTCCCTGTCTTGCTCCCTTACTCGAATCTGGGGAAACATTTCTTTTATGTCAGCTGTGATGCCGATGCGTCCCTCCCGGAAACGAAATAAAACTTTTAGTAAGGGCTGCAACAGATCAGGACCACAAAACAATAAAGAATTCAGGCTGACTCCCTCATTCCTGGCTGCGGCGTCATGCACAACGCGAAGTTTGTTCTTCTGAGGATGGTACACGCCAAAATGCGGTAGATAGAGGCGAATTGTCTCATCATTGTCAACAGAGCTGCGATTGACGTGATACGTCTCAGAAGCACACTCTTCTGCGTAACCTTTATTCAACATGTTGGTCATAAATGCATCGTAAGCGGTAGCAAAACCAACATCCTTACTCATACGTCTCTCTAGACTTAAAAAACGTGACATTGCTTGAGGGTAGCTGTCAGGAACACGCTGTATATCGTCACGCCATGGCAAGCCTACCTCGAAGCGGCCGGTAGGCAAGCGCCTTGATGTGGATTCGACGATTTCTATAGCACGTTGGTCCTGTTTACTATGCAACGTTTCTTTTTTAGTAATCCCTAATGAGTCAAGTTTGTACTGTTCTTTAATAAGAGACTCTAAATTTTCATCTGTCGACGTTTCAATAAAAGTACCGTGATTTATAAACTCGACGAGTTTCGTTTTACTAGAAGCAAATCCGTATAATGTCCAGCCTAGTGCTGTCAGACACGCTACTGGATCGTTCTTCCTACCAATACGTACGTCACGGTTAATAGATAAATGCCAATGTTCGGCTCCAATTAAAATGGTTGGAGTCGCATCGTCATATGTCAATACGTCAACTAGATCGCTTAGGTGCGAAAAAGACTCAATCGTTTCGCGTTTAATAGTTTGTGGCTGTAAAGACAGAGATTCCATAGCCCTAGCGTTCTTTACTAAAAATGTTTCTTGTGTGTGCCTACCTTTAATAGAAAAATTGACATACGAAACCATAGTTTTTCGCTCTAGTCCGCCAATACCGTTAACAGTGATCACCTGCTTTGGCCCTGAGGTCCCTATTTGTGTAGCAAGATCCGAGTCAATTAAAGTGGCCGTGCTTCCGTCGTCTAGGAGCGCATATGCGTCGCAAGTTCCCGAAGGGCCGGACACGGTGACAGGGATGATCTTCAAGTAGGCTCGAGGACGAAGAGCTAAAATAGTGTCTGCTTGTTTAACCTGAGTAGAGGTAGAAGACACAACTACTTTCTCCTCAATCGGTACGGAAACATTTGATATTGGGTATTTATTTTCAACTGTAAGAATGTCACTCTGAGTAGTTTCTGAATTAAGTGTGTTTATCAAATCGATGGACGGATTTTTGTGAAGAAGTGAGTGGTGTCGTAAAGGGCACCCGCCAACGCCACACGGAGGCACTTTACATACTTTCCATTGATGTGAAACACTCCTAAGGCATCTATAATATACTTTTGCTTCACGTAGCCACTGCCATCTATCGTCAACAGACAAAGACTTGAACTCGGAACACGACTTAATATTGTGGTCTTTTTTACAGAATGAACACTCTTTTTTATTTACAATACTCTTAGAATGTGAGACCGTATTTACATGTTCCGTTTTAATTGTTTCTCAATAGCAAAATGCTGTATATTTTGAGCCGAACTAGAGTCTGGTGACAAACCAAACTTGACGTGTTGGTCTAGTTCGCTCTTTAAAAAGTCGGATAATATTTCTAACTTAGAACGTCCCGTAGTGTCTAACGTGGCAAAATCAGTCCATCTTATTTTCATTGTAGGATTTAATTTACCTAGCACTGCGTGAAATAATTCCGGAGAATATAAATACTCTATTTGTTTGAGCAGCTTAATTGTTGAAATAGAGTTACGTACGCGATTGGAGAGGGTTCCAAGCTCTTTAAGATCGTTACCCAAACGTGGAAGATTTTTCAAACTTGAAACTTCCTTGAACACGATGAGCTCGGGGCGCGCGAAGTTATCTTCGAGAGCGCGCATGACCACCTCAGGATCCTCCGCCGACATCAGCAGCGCCGCGACGGACTCTCTCGCGGGGCCGCGGACCGCATTTTGCAGTCGATTTATGTTCTCTAGAGCAGAGAAATTATTTTTAGTAACATCATATATCCGTCTGAACTGTAACCATTGTAATGTGTTACCAGAAAAGGGAAACAGATCCAGTTTTTTGACACCAGGGGCGCTGGCGAGCGCCTTGGCAGCTGCGGCGGTGTCGGCTACAGCTCGCAAGAGAGTCGCTTGTTGCCCTAGGTCCGTTAACATGAGCGGTGGGGTAGTTCCGGCCGCCTCGGACGTTCTGGCAATATCGCGAGTTCGCGTTTGTTGAAAATTATCGTTAGTAAAGGGTGCAGTCACCCTAGCGGCTGTCGGCTGAAGAACCGGGCTAGGGCTAGGAGACGGAACAGGGATAAACTGTTCACATCCAACTACGAGATTGCCTTTATTAACCTGAGTGAATTCAGTATGGTCGCGTTGGCTTTCTACCCATTTATTAGTTCTATCAACGCTCACCCTGTCAGAGCTGGCGCGGCTCCTCGCACAGCTAGCGGCGTCGGCGTCGATGGCGGCGAGCTCAGCCAACAGCTCCCTCTGCTCGAGCTGCCGCTGCAGCGCGGCGAGCTGCTGCTCGCGCTCGCGCTCCCGTGCCGCAAACTCCTGTTCATGCTCAAATTGTCGACGTAAGGCGAGCGCTTCGACCGCAGCCTTTCGTGCTTTCACCACAGCAGATGAACGCGAAGACCTCGTTTGTGCGGTGCGTGCACTGGGAGCCTTACTGAACGTCAAACCGGAGCCGCCTTGCTGAGGAACGTCAACATTAGTCGGCTGACTAGACTCTACAGCGAAGGCGCTAGGCGCTATACTAGGTACAGGAATATCTGACATAACTTTGCCTTTACTACGAGTGAAAGGCGGTGTGCGTATCATGAATGAAACTAAATAATGCGTGTATTTTTCAAACGAAAATGCGGTGACAAGATAGTAAATTTTTTACTTACGTCAAATTTTTTACCAAAATGTCAAACGAAATAAAACTATGTTAGGTGCACTGGAAATGATGGGAGATGGACCAAAATGTAACGTAAAAGGAAATGGACTGTAATGGAAACGACGATGTGACTGAAATAATGGTAAAAATCTTTAATGGAAAGCAACTCAGTTATAAAGCAATAAATGTGCAGTATTAATATAATTTATTTTCTTGACAGACATCTATTCTTGACAAAAACATAAAACCAAAGACAACACCCACCCTCAAGAATGGATCCATTAATTAATACAAATATTGGAACTAATTAACTCAATTTAACAAAACAACTCTACTTACTTGAGTTAAACTCTATACTTGAGTCTACTTGTGACTAAATAACCAAGATATGCAACGCTATAAACATTATTTAGTATTATAACTGCTACTCAGTCGCATAACAACTCTTAAGATAAAGTCCATAACGTTACATGTCATATTCATAATATACCAATATCACATAATACATATTATGATAGTAAATTTCTCATATTTTGAATGCTGGATCTGTCCCACCCTCAATCAAAAGATGTTTAAAAAAATAGTAAATTTACTTATCTCTCTAACCTAAACCTAACAGTCCTCTCAACATTTCAAAATTTTGTCGAGACAGAGGTTTAGTTAATATATCGGCTAACTGTACACTCGTATGAACATACTGAATGTTAACAATTCCTTGAGTAATCTTTTCGTTTATGAAATGATACTTAATATCTAGATGTTTCATCTTTTTCAGCTGTTCATGCGAATTGCAAGCTTTGATAGTGGACTGGTTGTCCTCATAGACAGTTACAGTATAATTTTCATGAATTTGCAATTCTGATAACAGATTTCTCAACCAGCAAACTTCACTAATACAATGCGTGAGAGATACATATTCAGCCTCACATGAAGAAAGTGCAACTGTGGTTTGTTTTTTTGAGGTCCAAGATACCAAATTGCCATAGATTTGTAAGCAAAAACCCGACGTTGACTTTCTGTCTAGAGTATCATCTCCCCAGCTAGCGTCAGCATAAGCAGTTAATAATTTTTCACCTGAATTTCTTTTATATATCAATTTTAAATCTATAGTACCCTGTATGTACCTCAGTATTCGTTTTAGGCAAGTCCAAAGTTCATTACTTGCACAGTTTTGAAACCGCGACAAGTATGTTATGCTAACACACAAATCAGGTCTGGTACCAATCATAGCGTACATTATACAACCGATCAGCTGCCTACACCTATGCTCTAACTCGACACTTTCAGACGTTTCTTTCTGTAGCGTTGAGAAATCAAATTTCGGATCCATAGGAGTAGTCACGCTATGACAATCTGACATTTTAAATTTATTTAAAACATTTTTTAGATACTGGGATTGGTTCAGAGTAGTGATACCATTCTGTAAGTCTTGTTGAATAAGAATTCCAAGATATAGGCTAGCAAGTCCCAGATCTTTCATTTTAAATTCATTTTTCATGCTTGTTATAATTTTATTCAACATTGGACCAGAACCAGTACACAAAATGTCATCTACAAAAACTAATATGTAGACCTTACTACTGTCTTTGACGTAATAATATACACAATGGTCACTTTTCGTTTTTGAAAACTGTTGGCTTAACATGAAGTCATTAAATCGCTCATACCAAGCCCTAGGTGCGCTTTTCAAGCCATATAGTGCCTTATTTAATTTACATACTTTTCCAATAGGTACCACAAAGTTTTCAGGTAATTCTACGTAAGTATCATCCTTAATTATGCCATTTAAGAAAGCGCTACATACATCGAGTTGGTATACTGGCCAGTTGTTTTTATTGCACAAAGCTAATAATGATTTTACTGTAGCTATTTTTACAACAGGCGAGTATACGTCACAATAGTTTAACCCTTTCTGTATAAAACCTCTAGCGACTAATCTAGCTTTATACAAATCGATTTCATTATCTTTATTTCGTTTAATTTTGAAAACCCACTTAGTGTCTATAATCATAATCTTATTATCAGGTTTTTCAACAAACGACCAAGTGTCATTTTCAGTAAGAGCTTTAATTTCTGCCTTCATTGCCTCCTCCCATTTACAGGCATTTGGAGACGTCTGCGCTTCTTTCAGAGACGTCGGCTCTGCTGTATCTAGGAGTGTGAAGTACGACGTATCATAGTCTTGTAGACTAAGAGGTGGCCTCAGCGTATTTCTAGGCCGTAGAGACCTAGTGTTAGAACCAGTTACTGAGCGATTATTAGGGTCTTCTATTACTTCTTCCGACGATATTACTTCACAAGTATCAACAAACTCGTCTTCAGATTCTTGAACGCTGTCAGTTACCGAGCTTGTTGTTGGTTTATTTGATTCAGTGTCGGTGAGCTCAAGCAACACTGGGATATTTTGTACTTCCTCTGCCACAGACCTCTCCATTAACATAGTAGGTGATGCTATCACTTCTCTTTCAATTGAGAAGGTATTGCTTTCTGGATAATAAATTTTGTAGCCTTTTGTGTTCTCACCATATCCCACAAACATCCCTTTCTTACTCTTGCTATCGAGCTTTTTCCTTTTTTGTTTCGGGACATGAGCCCACATTTCTGTGCCGAAAATGTACTTCAGATGGGTAACATCAAACTTTTTTCCATAGAACAGTTCATAGGGGGTTTTACCTTCTTCAGGACTCGTCCCTGCCCTATTAATGACATACACGGCCGTATTTACAGCTTCCGCCCACAGGTTTTTGTTAACTTGGCTTGCTTTCATCATCGTGCGAGCGGCCTCCATTACAGTGCGCATTTCGCGTTCAATTTTACCATTTTGAACTGGCGTGTATGCGATTGAAATTTGATGTTTAATTCCTTTTGATTCTAAAAGTTCTTTCATATTTTTGTTAAGAAACTCACCTCCACCGTCCGTGCGAAGAGTTTTCACCGATTTACCCTCATTATCACTCTGCGCGAGGTATATTTTTATGTTTGATATAACTTCGCTCTTATGTTTGATAAAGTAAACAGTGCGGAACCGAGAAAAATCATCTTTTAATAAGAGAAAGTAGTGCGAACCTCCAATAGACTCTTCCTCCAAGGGTCCACATAGATCTGCATGTACAATTTCTCCTCGAAAGCTCGTCTTATTGATACTTGAATAGGCCGGAGTTTTCGAATGTTTGCCTTCAATACAAGCTGAGCAGAAGTGCTGCTTTGTACATGTAATTTTAACATCGTTGTATTGGAGTATTCTTTTTGTATAAACGAAGTTTTGGTGGGCAAATTTCTGATGATATAACATTATTTCACATTTATTATTATTACATACTTCAACTTTGTTAGACTTGCTTGACAACGCCATAGTTTGTTGTGACGGTTGTGACATTTTGAACATCATTTTAAACAATCGACCTTCACGACGGGCTAGAGTGACAATTTCATTGTTTTTAACAAACTTGCAAAGGTTATTATCTGAAACCATTTGCAGACCTTTATCTAGGCAACTAGCAGCAGAAAATAAATTTACCTTGAGATTCGGTACATAGAGAACCTGTTTCAGCTCAACTATTTGCCACTTCTGTCCGTCAAATGCTTCTAGTCTCACATTGCCAATACCCATAGCGTTTATAGTTGTCCCATCTCCCATCTGTACTGGATGGTCTTGAAGCTCTTCATAGTCACACATTATATCATTTCTTCGAGTCATATGTTGTGAACATCCGCTGTCCATATACCAGAAGTCTTCTATTTGACTCAGTTCAGTTGCCACTAAAGCAATAGGACTCACTTGCTTCTTAGCTTTATTGTTTTTCCTGAAGAAACAGTACTTGGCTATATGACCCGGTTTCTTGCAAAATTCGCAGGTTTTGTTTTTAAAACAGTCTTTCTTCATATGTCCTGCTTTGCCACATGTTAAGCACTTGCTAGCAGTGCTTCCATGAGTGACGAGTGCGATCGCCACATCTTGTTCACCGCTACTTTTGTTTCGCTCCTCTTCAAGTAGGAGTCGTGATGTCAGTTCATCTAACGTTTGCTTCTCACTCAGAACAGACTCCCATGCAGACCGGAAATATTTGTACTGCTCGGGAAGTGACATGAGGATCTTGGTTATAGTCATTTTATCTGAGATGGCCTCTCCTGCTTGTTTAAGCTTGACACGGATATCTTCCAGTTTCGACAAGAAGTCGGATACGGTGCCCTCGTGGAATTGCATTGTAAAGAAACGTTGTTGTAGAAGATGAATGCTGACAGTGGATTCTTTGTCATAAACAGACTTCAGTTTCGTCCACATATCATATGCGGTCTCACAAGATAGAATATGGGCTTGTGGACCTGGCTCCATACGGGTGACAATAATGGTTTGTGCTTTAGCATCGTTCTGGACCCATGTGATCACCTCGTCTAGTGATTCCGGTTTTGATACTGGTTTTAGTTTTTCACCCGACACAATTTCATATAATCCCTGGCCATTTAATATTATTCGTGTCTCAAATTTCCACGTTGACCAGTTTTCACCATTCAATTTATTCACCGTTGTAGCAGAAAGTGATGTCGCCATTTTCTTGTTCTTTTTATTTTTGCTGTGTAGCACCCGGTCGCAATACGACGGTACAAGTCGTTTTCGTTTATAATAGGGTTACGACACGGTTTTCCTGCAACATTTGAGCCGAAAAGCCCATAACCAGTTATAAAGCAATAAATGTGCAGTATTAATATAATTTATTTTCTTGACAGACATCTATTCTTGACAAAAACATAAAACCAAAGACAACAAACTCAACCATACAAATTTGCTTAGAGAACCTCAACAAACACAACGACATATAACGACTGACAAAAAGTATTTTTATAAAAAAAGATATAAAACAGTAAAAAGTATCAAAAATGCAAGGAGTTCGCAACAATCTTTATTGTAAACTCATGAAATTAACAGTTGACAAGAGAAATAGATGTACAAAAGCGGATTTATCCCTCAAAGCACAATTTGCACAATTGACAGGACATCAGAAACAATAATAGGTATGCAATGAAGAGTAAAGTAAGTTCTCTTTAAGAGAACCGTAAAATTGTGGTGGGAGCGGCTGATGATGTTGATGTGTTGTGTTGTGGTTGTGTTTTGTCGTTTTATGTTGTGTTGTCTTGTGTTTTGGTGTGATGTGTTGTGTTGTATTCTTGTAGCTATTCTTTGGACAATCAAATGATCATAATAGCGTAATTATTAAATTTTTTTCAGGGAAATTGGTAAGATTCCGGAAATTTAATTAAATTGCCAGAATTAATGGTTGACGCGAGGAAACTCACGGGTAAAGACTAGTAAACTGAATTAAAATTCCCTGTCGTTACGGCGTCAACTACCGCGTCAGCTGTTAAAAGCCTGCTTTCGAAATTAGTCCCTAGACTGATTGCAATAATAAATAATTTGGCGTGAACTAAATTAGCGAGGTCAATCATTCACTACATTGAACTGGGAAAAGTGAGAAGTTACGTAATAATGAGGGAGAACGGTCATTAATTTTAATGAAAATTTGACTAATCGGTCATTAACCCCGTGCAGGATTAAATCTCAAGTTTTCGTAACTACAAAATTATCGTAAAGTCGGGTTACTTTGGCTCTGACGGGTAACTTTGCCAATGGGATTAATTAATCTACATTTACGTGCCACTGCAGGCCTCCTCTCAGAACGAGAGTGCTCAGGCCGTAGTCCCCATGCGAGCCCAGTGCGGATTGGGAACTTCACACACACCCCTGAATTTCTTCGCAGGTGAATGCAGGTTCCCTCACGATGTTTTCCTTCACCGTAAAGCTCATAAATTCCGAAAAACTCAGACGTGCTAGCCGGGATTTGAACCCACGACCCTCTGCTTGAGAGGCCATAGCTCAAACCACTAGGCCACCACGACTTCAGATTTGAGATTTAATTATTACATTGAAATTATGGTACAGTCGGCCAAAAATATGGTCTACCACCCTACGGTTTAAATTCATTTGCAAGTTTTGATACAACGAGGTTGATTTTCCCCTGCAATAATAATTATGATGACAGTGACTGAAGTAAGAAAAGCCAACCTTAGCGCTATTTAGATCTCACAGAAACTTTTTGGTCGACACTGACCCAATACATGGCACCTTTAATCTTATGTCATAGTAAGAGAGGTGAGAAATGGGTGTCATCTACTATGGTTGAGGTGTCGAGCATTGGTACGTTTACCTACCTTATACATTTTTAACACTTTTAAAGAAATGGTTACCATAGTAATTGTTCGTGATGACTAACTTTCAAACCGCTGTAACTCAAAAAGTTGCTTATGTGCCTAGAGTAGTCATGTTCTTTCCGTGGACCCTTCTTATGGCCCGAATTTTATCCTCCTTTAGGTCAAAGTTATGATGGCTTTATTATAATCAGTGATCGGAATTTTGGGAGCTAAACTTTAACAAAACTTGTAAAGCTGACATTAAGGAGAATTTACAACCAAGAAAAATAATAATATTATTGGCAGATTAGTGTTCAATTTAACTCTATATCGAAATCTAAGATTTTCAGTAGTTAATTAATATTTTCATGTTTGTAAGCACTGTTTCATGCCCGCTTGCGAAAAATAATATCTTTTCTGTTTGACCTTAATCTAGGTACCAGTTTGAAGTCGGTGCCTCAGCACGAGCCAGGAGGAGTGATGGAAGCCCATCGGGTAGAGGACTATATAGGTCCACTCAAACTCAGGACTTCAAACTGGTACCTAAATTAAGGTCAAACAAAAAAGGTATTATTTTTCACTTTTCAGTTTTTTCGGCGGTTTAATTTTTTTGTTAAAAAGTTTTTATTCACACAAATATCTGCCTCGATCGGGAATACAACCCGGGACCTCAAGCTTCGTAGTCAGGTTCCCTAACAACTAGGCTATCCGGCCGTTTAAATGGTTATGATTATGATTATTATGATTATGCTTGTGATTCTGAGAAAGAAAATACCAATATTTAAAACAAAAAAGTTTCTGCGCATTTTAAAGTGAAAATGGCCAAGTACGCTTTGAAATGGGTTAATTAACCTTGTTTGTCCATTTGTTCGTTCCCTTTTAGTTCAAGTATTTACTCGAAACGCGTTAAGTTCGCACTTAATCGCAATATTAGTTTAGGCCTAAGCTTTGTAAGTTATCCGCTGAGAGCTTTCTGAAGAGAACGAGGTGTTTAAAGTTACATTCACAGGTACTTTAAGAAAAGGGCAACAAGATTTGTACACTGTTGAAAAGGTGCTTAAGTGTTTTCTCTAAAGCTTGTAATGTATAACTAAGATCTCGTCATACCTTCCATGCTAATAATAATATGATAAAATGTGAAAGTGTGTTTGTTTGTCCGTCCTTCTTTCACATCGAAACTGAGCAACGGATTGCCGTGATTTTTTGTATGGACATAGTTGAAGGGCTGACGAGTGACAGAGGCTACTTTTTTACCACGGGAAAACACGTTTTAATCTATTTCATCGGGGGTGAAGAAACGGGCATTAGCTAGTTGTTTATATTGTTAAGTTTCTGTTTATTTAGCTGTCTTTTTTTAACTGTCACTTCAACATTTTTAATACATTACCATTTACAATGTTATGCAAAACGAGAATGACGACTGATGCATGTCTCAATGAATTCTCGTTAAGTTTTGTGGTTCGATAATTATATGGATTTTTTAGATTTTTTTTTGTGAGAAGAGAGGTTGAATAGGTAAAAGTATCATATTTCAGCCATTTTGAAAAACCCGCGCGGTCTACATCTGATAAAGTTTGTAATTTAGTTTTTAATCGCAACGTTTATCAATTTTTTTATGCCGATGGAAGCCATTTTGATTGCGTTTTCAGCACCGAATCGTAAATCGAGGTTATTACACCGTTACGGACGTCGGACAGTAATTTAGGAGAGATTTATCGCCTCCTTGTTTACGAAGGTTTTTAGGGTTCAGTAGCCGAAGGGTGACAAGCGGAACCATTAATTCCACTATCTGTCAGATACAGGTCTGTATCTTATAAGAACAGACTGTATTAGATAGACCGTTGGAATTTGTAAAATAATAAATATGAAATTGAAGTTTAAGGTGGTCCATGGGGGCAAGAAACGTATTATTTATGTTTTAGTTTTATCTCTATAGCGTTGCAACATACAAAACTCAAATTCAGATAATAGCGATAAATACTCGTATAATACTGAATAATATAAAAAAAGACAATGAAACCCGGACGAGCGTGCTGAGTCAGTCTTAACAAAAAAATTACTTTGTAAAATGTGTGCTGAATTTTTATTTGCAAAAAGAGTTGAAACAATGGCACGGAACCCTTCGTGTACAATTCCGACTCGCACTTGATCGATTTTTTACCGTTCTTTATCAGTTTTCGGAGTTGAGATTATTTCGAAACAAAAATCTCGCTTTAGTCTAATATTAACTTAATACTTTAAGGATAGAGTTGATTTTGGTTAGTGAGATGAATGTTGGTGGATTTTTGTATTGCTTGGAAATGGCGATAGAAATGGTGGTTTAAACCTAATAATGTGGTTTCTTGCTTTTGATATTTATCTAAAGAGTAGGTACTCGTGAGTTCGTTGAAGTAAAAAAAAATATATAATATTGCTAGCGAATCTCACATATTCGTCTGGGTCCCGGGGAATTTTGCACATTTCCGGGATAGAAACAGTATTAACATTATTATTAAAAACGTTTTCTAACATCATCATTTCCGCCGAAAGACGTCCACTGCTGAACATAGGCCTCCCCCAACTCCATTCCATTCGCATCCAACGCGATCCCGCAACCTTAACCAGGTCGTCGCTCCATCTTGTTTAGGCCTACCTACACTGCGTATTCCGGTCCGTGGACGCCATTCTAACGGGAACCTATCGATGTTTAGAAAATTTTATTTCCGAAGGTTTAGAATCCCGAAAACTTCATTTGTCCGAAAGCATTTTTTTCTGAAACTGTAAATATTTCAGGATTTATTTCAGGACCATCGTGTAGAACCCTTTAGGTTAGGTTAGGGTTGTTTTATAATAATCTTGAAATATTTACAGTTTCAGAAAAAAATGCATTATTCGGATAAATTAAGCATTCGGGATTTTAAATATTCGGAAAAAAAATATTTCTAAATTTTGATAGGTGACATAACTACAAGAAAAAATAACTTTGCTTTTCACAGTACCCAGTAGTCAACCAGGCACCGTTAGTCGGCTGTATATGAGTGCGAGGAGTACGAAAGATATCCCTCGTGCTCTTCCCACTATTGCGAAACATTGACAGAGCCCGACTACCCATGCCTGGCTGACTACTGGGTATTTTACCCTAAATACTATAGACGTATTTCGCCGTCTTGGCGGGGCCACTGCCGTGCCCCTAGATTTTCCAGCCCTGGCAGAGTCTGGAATTCCTTATCGATCCTCCCGGTGAAGGTCAAATCTGACCCTCATTTGGCATACAGAGTATTTTGGAAACGCGCCAGGAACGCAGAGAGGTGAACCTATTGACTTTGAAAATTAAAGTCATGTTTTTCACGAACCAAATTCAATTAGACTAAGGAGACCAAAGTTCAATTCAAAGTTATTTAATATGACGTCTTTATTAATTTAGGCTATAATAAGTACTTATGAATTTCAAAGAATCGACCACCGGTTTGGAAAAATCCTGTTGAGAAGAATCTGGCAATTTTCGGAATTGTATTATAAAAACGTATGAAATGTCCCGTGCCGTATGAAACGTACGTATAAAATTAGACGTGGTGGCCTAGAGTGGTTTGACCTATGGCCTCTCAAGCAGAGGATCGTGGTTTCAAATCCCGGCTCGTACCCCTGAGCTTTATGGTGAAGAAAAATGTGATCGTGAGAAACTTGCATATACCTGTGAAGTGATTCATGGTGTGTGTGAAGTTCCCAATCCGCACTGGGCCCGAGTTGGAACTATGGCCCAACCCCTCTCGTTCTGAGAGGTCTGGGTCCTGCAGTGGGACATATGTAAGCTGGGATGATGATGTTTGGTTTTAGCCAGTCTGTAAGATGGGATACATGGGATGGGACATGGGATGTAACGTGGGAACGTGCGTTATCATCGGTAGTGCTAAGGCTGTTCCCAGGTACAGCCGGGAGTAAATTTTATGCGCCACGTGAGGGTTTGCTAATGCGCGCGAACGGGCACAGAATGACTTATTAGTTCGCTATGGCAACACCGAGAGAACACAAATAAACGATTGTTGGCTAAGTTGGGTTTGGTATTGGGTTAGCTGGGGTACAAAGTTTCCTCAAAGTCAAAGTCCATAAATCTTTATTTAATTAAGGCTAGCAAGCACTCATGAAACTCAAAGAGTTCGGAAAAATCCTGTTGAGAAGAATCCGGCGAGTTACTCAACTATCATCATCATCTCCCCAATATTCGTCAAACAGACCGGTCCGTTTCAACAACCCTAACCAGGTCGTCGCTTCATTTTTTGGCGGTAAGAAGCAATATGCTGGCTCGTAGATTTGCGCGCTGTACGGCAAGTGCTAAAATCTTGCTATTTAGAGCTTACTGCTAATCTATGTTTACGTGCAGTCTTTGGACCAGGTATTGTCTGAAATGACCATGGTTGCAATAAATGATTGAATTGAATTAGGGTGAAGTCACATCTATCAGCATCGAATCGCATTTTGTAATACAAAAACGCAATATTGTATGAAGATGCGTTCACATCAATTCACCCTTCCGCATCGATTCAGCTTCAGCATTAAATGCGTATAAAAATAACTATCCATTTAACATACTGAAGAATGCTTATTCAAGATAAAGCATGAGAACAGCTGCTTAAGACGTAAGACTAGATGCTTGCGAAATAATAGTTGATTACGCGCTTGTGATTGATAACGGCTGCTTAAGCGTGAGCGTTTATTTTCACTATGAGTGAGTCTCACGGTAGTTTCATGTTTAAAGCATACTTTAACTTGCAATGCGTATAGTGTGTCCAAAGTCATCCAGCTAAATGCGATTCGATGCTGATAGATGTGACTTCACGCTTTACCGCTGCGTGTGTGCTCCAGAATGCTGCTGGGGCTGCCAAAGTACTGTAGTGCCTCGGTCGGGGAAGTCAGCCAACTCCCACGTAAATAGTTTTGACGCAATATTGTGCAAACGGGCGCCATCCATGATGTTTGGGTAGCAGAGCAGCACCAGCAGCCTTCTGGAAGTGATTGTTGATCGGTGGGACAGCCCCATACTGAGCTCGTGGGTGAAGCTGCACACGACGACGTGTTGCTTCACCGGGAGGATGCTGTTGCAGTCGTTGCAATATGAAGGGTTCGGTGAAGGGGACCATTGCGAGAGGCGTAATTGCTCACCACTCAGAAGAAATTCAATGGGGTGTGTGAAGTTTCCAACTCAAACTAATATGGTTCAGTATAGGACTGGAACCACCTTTTATAAAGTGCAGAAGACTTCATCTTAGGTGACCTGGTAGCAGTGTTACAAAAAAAAACATTACCAAGGAAACTTTCTCATCGTTCCAGCTTATACAAGTCCCACTGCTCGCCACAGGCATTCCCTAGGAATTAGAGGGCTTGAACTATATTTCCCACACGAACCCAGAGCAGATTGGGAACTCGACACACCATTAAATCTTCTTCGTTAGCGTGTGGAGGTTACTTCACAATGTTTTTCCGTCATCGTAAAGCTTTAGCTAAACTTCAAATGTAATTTCACTCACTTTTGAAATACTCAGATGTGCGAGACTGCACTTGAACCTATGACCCTCTGCTTGAGAGGCCATAGGTTAATCTACTAGGCTACCACGGCTTCCTAAACTTCTCAGTCATCACCATCATTTCAGTCGAAAGACGTCCACTGCTGAACGTAGGCCTCCCCCGAGGCTCGCCAAATAGATCAATCCTGCGCGATGCGTATCCAACGCCTTCCCACAACCTTAACCAGATCGTTGCTCCATCTTATTGAAGGCCTACCTACACTGCGTCTTCCAGTCCGTGGACGCCACTCGAGAAACTTTTTGCCCCATCGATCAGTGCTACGAGCGATGTGCCCTGCCAACTGCCATTTAAGTCTGGCGATCCTTCGAGCTATGTCGGTGACTTTAGTTCTTACGCGGATTTCATCATTTCTAATGCGATCCCGCAGAGACACTCCAAGAATAGCGGGCTATACGGGTCGCCCTCTGAGTGAATTTGAGCTATGACTTTGCTTATGAGGCCCATCGTTAGCGGCCACGTAAATTCTCAGTATTCGCCCGTAATTACTAATGTTTATTTATTCATAGCCACTTGTCTATTCCCAAGTTTAAAGTTTTTTGTAGTTCCGGTTTTGCGTTCGGTAATGTCGGTATACCTATCGATTGTTCGAGGCCGTTGCAGTTTAAAGGGTGCTTGAGGATGTGCGGGCAATATTAACAACTCAGTTTTATGGTGTAGATGAGTTTCATCATCACCCAAGCCTTTATACGTCCCATTGCTGAGCACAGGCCTCCTCTCAGAATGAGAGGGCTCGGGCTGTAGTTACCACGCGGACCCAGTGCGGATTGGAACTTCACACACACCATTGAATTTCTCCGCAGGGGTCACCGTAAAGCTCATTGTATATTTCAAATGTAATTTCGCACATAAATTCCGAAAAACTCAGAGGTGCGAGCCGGGATTTGAACCCACGACTCTGCTTGAGAGGCCATAGGTCAAACCGCTATGCTGCCACAGCTTTGCCCAGTAATAGGACGTAAATATTATAGGCTTAGTAGTTATAATAATAACAGATAATTAAACTCAGAAGAAGTTAGAGTATGATAAAGTATGCGGTTAATTTTTATTTTTAGCGAAAAACGTTGCTAAAGATCCGCTCGCCCTGATTGGTTGGGGCATAAAGGAATCCATTTACAGCCAATCTCCATGATAAAGGCATTGATTATAACTCCGTTTCGTTCATTTCGCTCCACATTATTAGTTAGAGGGGTTTTTATTCACTCCAAGCTCTTTAGTTTAACGAGATCCTCGTTCAACCAGGAGAGGTTATTTTTGGTAAAAATATATTCATGTTTCATGTTTGTTGATTCAGGCAAATGCTCACACGAATACTTTATATACATGTAGTTCCCGGGTTCGATTCCCGTGTCAGGGCAGATATTTGTATGAAAAATACGTATGTTTGTTCTCGGGTCTTGGGTGTTAAATATGTATTTAAGTATGTATCGATTTATATAATCAGTATGTTTATCCGTTGCCTAGTACCCATAACACAAGCTTTGCTTAGCTTACTTTGGGACTAGGTCAATTGGTGTGAATTGTCCAGTGATATATATTATTATTATTTATTAGTTTTTATGGAGTCTTTATATTGATATGAAGAAAGAAAATATAATGTAGATTGGATGATAATGCAAATACTGTTAATAAAAGTACATTGTAGTCAGCATAAAAGCTTGTATCAAAAGTAAAATTTTTCAGAAAAAATCGTGCGTGCAGTTCGTCCGCGCGGAAGAAGATAAACTTCGTAATGTGGAATTGAAAAAGGCACTTATACTTACATCAATATGAACCTTATTGCAATAACTTAAAGAACTAAATTTACTTATGCATATATGTGTTTAAATTACTCACTAGATGGCGCTTTTATCAAGTCTTATACATTTGCACAGACAGTATGAGTTCTGCATCGCACTATCGAAGTTTTTAACATCCGGTAGTATGTATACAATGCGAGATTACTTGCATCGGCAGTACATATACTAATGCTTTCATACCCCCTCCATGGTAGTGTTCAACGTTTAACGCAACCTCGTTGGAAATCGCATTAGAAGTTTCATTTCAAAGTCTTTTTTTTTATAAATCTATGAATGCAGCTTTTCTTGTCCCTAAATCGATGGCATGGTTCCTAAGAACAGATCTTTGTATGTCTTATAGTTATGGACTTGCCCATACTGACCGATCTATATGTCCCACCCTGTATTATTCTTGCCAGATCAAGATCGGAAGGTAGCGGTTTTGCCGTGAAGAGGTAGCAAATAGACAGACAGTTATTTCCGCATTCATAATGTTACCAAGGGCTCTAAGGCTCCATGTTAATCCTCTAACCACCAAATTAAGGCTCGGCCCCTGCCCGCACAGATTAACTTCGTTTTATTATTCAACTTAAGCTGAAATGTAATGTTTGATTATGAACGCGTAATGGAGCCATTTACTTTTAATCTGTTTGGGAAAGATACTTATATTATCAGTTGTAAGTAAGTGGAGTATGATTGAATGCCATAATTTGTATTAACTGTTTTAGTTTTTTTTCGTTTGGTGTTTTACAAAAATACTTAATATTTAATCTAATTTCATATTGGCTTGACCGATTTTTATGAAACTTTTTCTCTATATTCGGTGGGCCTGAGAATAGGTCGTAGGCTATTTTTTGTATACCTACCCTATTATTCGCAGACGGAGTCATGGGCAACAGCTAGTCTAATATATAAAAACCTCGTGTCACGGTGTTTGTTATCGAACTCCTCTGGAACGATTCGACCGATTGTTATGAAACTTTTTTCTCTGTATTTGGTAGGTCTGAGAATAGGTTGTAGGCTATTTTTATACCCCTATTCTTCGCAGATGAAGTCACGGGCAACAGCTAGTTATTTAGAAAAAAAACCATTCATTGATTCCCAAAACCGAATCGTCACTAGACGTAAATAAATCCAATTTTTCCAAACGGCCCATATCACCCCGGGCGCCCTCACAAATTGTTACCAATCAAGGTTGCCGGCCAAGGGCGGCGGTGGCGTGTGGTGGCAATTTACCTAACCTTGCCATGGCTCGATGGGAAGTACATCTAAGGTTAAGCAGCTGACTTTGAATAAATCTTACTAATCATTAATGAGCTGCCGAGGGGTGCAAAATACGTCAAAATCATGTCAAACGGTATACGTGTAGCGACTACTAGCGCCATTTAGTCGTCACATAAGGAACTAATTGCTACAATCCTACATCGCGCTATCGAAGTTTCTCAACTCGGCTGCATAAATACAACTTCCAACTTTCATCCATTGGACTTCGGTCCCCAGGCATAACATCTGCCTGGAGAGAGATCTCTCTATTGCAGCCTACCCCCAAATACGTAATATGGATGAAAAATGAAAATGAAAAAAAAAATGAAAAAGCGTTTATTTCTGTATGTTTTCACCAAAAAAAAATTACAACTAAGGGTCCTGCGCTAGGATACCCTGTGTTACAGGACCCTTCCGTGGTGATACATTTTTAATTGCTATAAATCGTACAGAGAAAAATAAATGAATAACAGCACGCGTACAAAAACGAATAGAGAAGTAGTTACCTTACCTAACTCATCAAATAAAATAAGGCATATGCACTATTACCGGATATGACTACAATTGATTTAAAAAAGAGCTATTACGATTACTATTACTATTAAGAGGCTATTACGGTTCCTGCCCTGTGAGAGACGGAGAGACAGTGGAGTCTAAGCAACAAGGACCCTTGGGCCATCCTTTAGGGCAGTTCCAAAAACAATATTTTGTGTTCATGGTAAGTAAATCTAGAAAAACGAAAATTTTTAGAGGTAAACACCATAGGCCGCCTATTGCTTACCTTGTAACTTTCTCTCTGTGTACCTGTTTTCTGTATCGCTTACTACTAGGGGCGTTCAATAAAAAGTGAGAATGAGTATGTTATAAACAACTTTTACTAAATGTCATTTTATTTTTCGACATAGTCACCTTTTAGCATAATACACTTAGTACATCTTTTTTCTAAACTTAAAATTCCATTTTTAAAAAAGGTCTCATCTTGAGTACTTAAAAAATCTTGTACTGCAGCGACTACCGCGTCGTCGTCTTCAAATTTCTGGCCTCTCAGGTATTGTTTCAATCTCGGAAATAGGTAGAAATCACTGGGAGCGAGATCTGGTGAATACGGAGGATGCTTAAGGATATCGATCCCAGCATCACGAATTGCAGCCATTGCAACTTTCGAGAGTTTACCTCGCCGTTTTTCGCGGATCTCATTGCGCAATGTTGCTATTTGTTTGGCGTATAATGTGCCCGTAATAGTGGCTCCATGCTCGAGATACTCAATCATTAATACCCCTTTACCATCCCAAAAACAGAGCCCATGATCTTACCGGCAGATGGGCTCACCTTGAATTTCTTCGGAGTTGGAGATGATGGCCTTTTCCATGTCATAGACTGCAGTTTCGTTTCTGGGTCGTAATGATGGAGCCATGTTTCGTCCATTGTTATAAATCGCGCCAAAAAAAGTTCCCGGTCTTGCTGCATCAGGTTCAAAGCTTCTTGACAAATCTCTAGTCTAGTTTGTTTTTGCGTGTCAGTAAGCATTCTTGGTACCCAACGCGCAGCTACCTTTTTCATACCCAAGCGTTCATGTAAAATATTATGCACGCTCCCCGTTGAAATCTTTACATTTTCAGCAATAAAACGAACCGTGACACGACGATCCGTCAAAACTGAGTTTTCGACTTTTTTCACAATTTCTTCAGTTACTGCTGTAGTAGGGCGTCCGGAGCGGGGGTCGTACATTGTCGATGTTCTTCCACGTCTAAATTCGGCGCACCAACGTGCGACTGTCGAATACGGAGGAGCATTAGACCCTTAAGTGTCCCGCAAATCCAAATTGACTTGGTCCGTAGAAAAATTTTTCAAACACAAGTATTTGATAACGGCGCGCAGTTCAATTTTCTCCATTTTCGCTAACGTACTCAATAGCATTGCAAAGAAATTACCGTATATTTTTTTAAACAAAAGACAGTTAGTTTTTTTTTTCATAGCAATCAGCTAGATAGATTAGCTTTACCGGCCAGTATTTAATTTCGTAATATTAAAAGAGTTTGCATCTCATTCTCACTTTATATTGAACGCCCCTCGTATTTCTGGTGTACAATAGTCATTGTATGGTATTGTATTGTATGAAAAATCTGTTTTTAGGGTTCCGTAGTCCACTAGGAACCCTTATAGTTTCGCCATGTCTGTCCGTCTGTCTGTCTGTCTGTCTGTCTGTCCGCGGCTAAGCTCAGAGATCGTTAGTACTAGAAAGCTGTAATTTGGCATGAATATACATATCAGTCACGCCAACAAAGTGGTAAAATAAAAAACAAAAAAATATTTTTTTTAGGGTACCTCCCATAGACGTAAAGGGGGGGTGATTTCTTTTTTCTCAACTAATCATATAGTGTGGGGTATCGTTGGATAGGTCTTTTAAAACCATTGCGGGGTTGCTAACATGATTTTTCTATTCAGTGATCTGTTTGCGAAATATGCAACTTTAAAGTGAAAATTTTCATTAAAATCGAGCGTCCCCCCCCCCTCTAAAAACTAAACTGATAGGTGGAAAAATTTGAAAAAATTCAGAATGGTAGTAAATATATCAAATTTACTAGGAAAATTATAGCGGCTAAGATTGCTTGGAAATTATTTGTAGTTTAAGAGTAAATAGTAGCCTAAGGCCGTGGTCGCTTTCACCCGCCGCACGCGGCCGACAGCGGCCCGCCGCCCGCGGCGTCTGAATGGTGTGTTCGGGAATGCTCGGGAGTGGTCGTTTTCGCCCGCCGCGTTCGGGACGTCGCACGCGGCGGGCGAAAACGACCACTCCCGAGCATTCCCGAACACACCATTCAGACGCCGCGGGCGGCGGGCCGCTGTCGGCCGCGTGCGGCGGGTGAAAGCGACCACGGCCTAAGGTATAAAACATACCTAAACTTGGATGATTCCGTACACATACGAAATCCTTAGAAAAATATTACTTGATTTTTTCGTAATGGCTACGGAACCCTACCTTGGGCGTGTCCGACACGCTCTTGGCCGGTTTTTTAACTAATATTAATCAACATTACCCCTCGCTTGTGCGCTGGCTTGATTTACATCTGTGTACTAAGTATTTTTCTTCCGTCCGTCTATTTAGCTTTATGAGGTAACCTTATTTTTCCGAGGCACACCAACTAATGACCACGGCACATACTTTGCGGAACACTGCTTTAGGCTACGGAACCCTAAAAACAGCTGTCTAACCTCTTCTCTTTGGCGCAAACCACACACAAAAGACGTGGGAAAGGGGTGCGTATTGTATATAAGCGTCACGATCCTTTGAATTTGATTCCTAGGCCACTAAAGAACCTTGTCGCATTAACTACTGGACAATTACAACGTCAGTGCGAGTCAAAGGATTACCAACTTTCCGAACACAATTTGCAATAAACGTAAAGAGTTTATGAACTTTTTCGCTCTATGGCATGAGAGGAAAAGGAAGTTTTGACAGACGGCCAGTGACAATTCAAGTTATCAATACACAAGCAAACTCCTTTCCTATTCAATATCGTGACACACGTTCGCAAAGATCGAGTTTGTCATCATAACACAACATACATTATCCAATAATCACTGTCGAAGAAGAGATAATATACAAATTGATTCATTTTGATATGGTTCTATAGTGGCCTAGGAATCAAATTGGTTGACTGTACAGAAGCGTCGTGATCTAAAGCATACAGAAGAGGGGCCTGCGACGCGCCCCCGTCCCACGTCCCTTCTGTGTGGCTTGCGCCTTTCACGTCAACGAAAACATTTTCAGATACATATTGATGTTCCCATTGAAACGAAACCTGAAGTCTGTTTATTCAGCCAACAAAACATGAATACGCAGAGATTAGACAAAACACGCCAACAAAAACAATATTGTTTTTGTAAAACAAAGATTTGGGATCCTTCGCTTTGGTATCGAGTTCTGCGAAACTCAATACTTGCCTTTGTTAAGTCGGTACTAATTTATCTTGAAAGGTAAATTGTGTCTGAAAAGAACATAAATTATTATGTTAAGCTGAGAATATTTAATATGTATATTATCATTATCATCCCAGCCCGGATTAGTTTCAGAGCACGGGCCTCCTGACAGAATGAGAGGCAGTGGCCCACAGTTCTCACGCGTGCCCAGTAGAGATTGGGAACTTCACACATGCCACTTTAAACATGAAAGCTACAATAGAGAAATATTTCTCTAGGCAGATGCCTGGAAAGAGATTTCGCAATTGTAGCCATACCCAACACCATCTAATCCATCCATTCTTTTGAGTGCGCGTTTGGCTGCCGCCGTGACGTGCGACTCTAAGAAGAAGGGAATTAGCCCGAAACATGTCAAGTTAAACTCGTTTTAAGACGTGAGTGATCCGTTTATTTTCACTATTCACACATGCCATTAAATTTCTTCTTAGATGTGTCAAGTTTCCTCACAATGATTTTCTTCACCGTAAAGATCATGGTAAAATTCAAATTTAATTTCGCACAATAATTCCAATAAACTCTGAAGCGTGAGTTCGAGTTTAAAACCACGACCCTCTGCTCAAGAGCCCATAAGATAAACCACTAGGCTACCAGAGCAGAAACATAGAAATTTAATTTATATAATATTTGGGGGTCGTCACAATAGAGAGATCTCTCTCCAGGCAGATGTTATGCCTGGGGACCGAAGTCCGGTGGATGAAAGTTGGAAGTTGTATTTAAGCAGCCGAGTTGAGAAACTTCGATAGCGTGATGTAGGATTGTAGCAATTAGTTCCTTATGTGATGACTAGATGGCGCTAGTAGTCGCTACAAATATAATGAAATATTTACATTGTTTAATATTAGGGAAATTTGGTAGGTAGGTGATTTATTTAGATTTAATTATGTTAGTCCTTTTGCTTGAAACACAGGGAATCCTAGTTCAGGCACTTGTTGTATTTTATCTTGTAGTAAGTTTTAGTTTTTACCTTTTTCTGATGTTAAGTGTGTTTTTGAATAAACTTATTTATTATTATTATTATTATTTACGGTTGCAAGAAACTACAGCCTTAGTGATTCATACTCAAGAAGAATTTTCTAAGAAAACGTTTTTGATAGAACGACATACAGACAGATAGACAACGATTACACTATATAAATTTCATTAATTAATACAATTTCTATTTCTCATGCCACAAATAGCTACGCGAAGGAAATATGACGACGGAATGAAATAACTTATTTATGCAGAGCACGAGAGATAATACTTCTTGGAAACGTAGTTAGTAGCCACGTGATTAGATACTTTTTATTTTTATTTATTTATTTATTTTCTAATGAAGAACCATGTCTGGTCACCGTTTGAGTTATAGCGGTTTGAAAGTTTAGTCAGCTCATCACAAACAATTACTATGGTAACCATTTCTTTAAATGCGAGAAAAATGTAATTTGTTCAAATATTATTTACTTTTATTAGCAATACGGCTGCTCACCGAATCTAAGATTGTTAAAAGATCTAAGATAATTATTTAAAAGCGAAAAAGATTTTCGGGTGCGCCGGCGGGATTCGAACCCACGTCTCCCGGGTATGCGCCCCTACTTGGGTGTTCTGGGGTGGGAGAACACCCAGGTTGGGGCGCATACCCGGGTGACGTGGGTTCGAATCCCGCCGGCGCACCCGAAAAACTTTTTCGCTTTTAAATAATGTAATTTGTTTCAGATATCCATGTTTAATTCAATAGTAAGTTATAGTACTTTGCAAGCTCTACATTTTGAGATCAATATCTCAATTTTCAAAAAAGTTTACTACTCAGACGTCATGTTCTTTCCATGGATCCTTCATATTATTTAGCTTTAGATATATAAATAATAGAGTATATTAAAAATGATGAAATCTACGCAAGAACTAAAGTCCAGGACATAGCTCGAAGAATCGCCAAAATTAAGTGGCAGTGGGCAGGGCACATCGCTCGTAGAATTGACGGCCGATGGGGTCGAAAGGTTCTTGAGTGGCGTACGGGGATTGGAAGACGCAGTGTAGGTAGGCCTCCAACAAGATGGAGCGATGACCTGATTAAGTTGCGGGAACGCGTTGGATACGAATGGCGCAGGGCCGATCTGTTTGGCGAGCCTTGGGGGAGGCCTATGTTCAGCAGTCGACGTCTTTCGGCTGAATGATGAATGTAGACCGCCTATTGTCTGCCTGAATTTTTATTGTTATTAATTTTTTCTGTACTGTTTTGGTGATCAATAAAGAATATTTGTATTGTTTTGTATTGTAGTAGGGTAAAATCGGAGTTGGGGAAATGTTCGCGAATGGAGACCACAGATTAGCAAGAGCAGCGTGAGTTGCCCACAAACGAGATGGATGGATGATTCCAACCACAAGGCTATAGTCGTCAAAGGAAAAAAATAGTATTACTTCCTATTTCTCGTTCCATTTCATTTATGAAAGAGTTGTGTAATCCCCCAGCTAGGTTATTGATCCCTTCCATTCACATAGTTCCCATTCAGTGACAAAAGGCTTCGGCCTATTGTCTCAACTCAACCATGGTATGCTTTCGTTACGTATAATTTGTACAGTCGGCTTTTTGAACTGAAAGTGATAATGTTATAGACCATGTTGTAATTATGACTATTTTAAGGCCAATTGTTAATTTTTCTCAAGTCGGGGAGGGGAAAAAAGTATATCCAAAGCTAGTTTATATCCGCGATTCGGTCCACGCTGAGCTAAAATTTGTGGTGAAACCATGGTGGAATAACGTAAAAATCAAAGAGCATTTTTTTATTTTATTTATTTGGGCATTTAAGATTATTTCAGCTATTTTTGTAATATGTTCTAAGTATATAATCAATATCTTCTTACAGTGCCACTTCAATAATGAAGGTTGGCAGTTAGTTAAATACTTAAGTCTCATCCTATCCATAGCTATAGCTAGACCGTTTAAATGACCTGATGACCCGCGCGGTACAGGGGCTGGGGGGTATGACGACAAAGGGGTCGAGACGACACACGAGACGCGCTCGCCGCCTGCACCTCACCTCATAATAATATATGACATTTTGCGTCCTTTGACCTTTCGTTTTCCGGCTATTTTGACAATCATGTTGGATTGCAGAAGGCGATATTATTGGTGTCAGAGAATATGGCCCAAATTCACGACTTATCGCTGCTAATGAAAATATGGACCTGACTTAAGTATTATCCCATAAACACTAAAATATGGACCTGACTTATTGTCCTATAGGTATTGAAATGAAAAACACACCACGTCAAATCACGTTTCCAATTGCTTGTCGACCTAAACACTACAAAATCGAAATCCCAGTAACCGCTGCTGTAACCAAACATTTCTAGCTAAATTTTAAATCAGAAACTAACGTAAACGCAATATGAACCCGTCTACAAAATCCCGGAGACATTTTACACGGAAAAATGCAATATCGACGTAAAGTAGGTGTATCAAAAGCTGACTACAAACTTAGTGCTACAGCTGGGAAGGAGCTATAAATATAATGTCCGCTTGAACTTGCTTCGAGTAGATTTGCTTCTCTATTTTTTCGGCTGTAAGGAATAAGTTTGTTTCCATGATATTGTGTATTTCGTACTAAATACAAACTGAAATATAGATGCACAGAAAAAAACCCCAGAAAAAAGACCAATGCTGGGAATCGAACCCAGGTCCTCAGCATTCCGTGCCGCGTGCCATACCCCTACACCACCACTGGTCTAGAGATTAGACACGAATCTTTCCTATACATCATACATTTCAATCTGCTAAATCATCACCTTATGCAGTGACAAGCGCACATCTATGTTACACCCTCATCGAGAGATTTTAACACTCCTTCGGAACTAACCGCTCACCTGGACAAGAGATGGCGCTACTGTGCAACTTTAAACAAGTTAGCTATGAAGTATCTTTTTTTGTACTTATTTTTTCAACTTCATTTTTTTTATTACTTTTACGGTCATCCCGTGAAATCATATATTTCGTACTAAATACAAACTGAAATATAGATGCACAGAAAAAACCCCAGAAAAAAAAATGATATTGTGGGTAAAGCTTACCGGCTGTACTTTGAGTAGTAGTGAGTAAGCTTGGTGTCTTTGGTGAAATTGAAAAAAATATGAGTTTCTGTCAGCTATGACGGTTAACATAACGGTAGATATTTTCTAGGAGCTCGGGAAGTTACGCAATATCTTCATGTCCAGAATACCGCAGTGCCTCAAGACGTAGTGTCTTTGACAGTGTGTGTTGCCAGTGATGACATACGGAACAGGGACGTGGTATTTGAACATAAAACTACCGTGAGACTCACTCATAATGAAAAAAACCGGCCAAGTGCGAGTCGGACTCGCGCACGACGGTTTCCGTGCCATTATCTATAAAAACGGCAAAAAAATCACGTTTGTTTTATGTTTGTTATGTTCGTTTGTTTTTTGTTTTACTTTAATTTAATACTTAACTTTTAATTTAATCTTTTACTTTCATTTAATAATTTATTTTTAAAGTGAATATATATAATTAAATATTCTGTAGATATTTCAAGCGTGTACCTGTTGCCGGTATAAAAATCGAGCAAAAAAATCACGTTTTTTGCTATGGGAGCCCCCTTAAATATTTATTTTATTCTATTTTGTAGTATTTGTTGTTATAGCGGCAACCGAAATACATCATCTGTGAAAATTTCAACTGTCTAGCTATCACTGTTCATGAGATACAGCCTGGTGGCAGATGGACAGACGGACAGCGGAGCCTCAGTAATAGGGTCCCGTTTTTACCCTTTGGGTATGGAACCCTAAAAATATCGACAATTCGCGTCTCTAGATGATTGAGTTTCGGCACAATCCGTAATAGTCCTTCATCGCCCGTGATGCTCACCACGCCACAGCGGCTGCTGCCAAACCCGATCATAGATGTGAGTTACACGTATTTTTTCGCTATGAGACGTGGTCGCTTAACAGTTTCTCTGTCCTATGGGCACATGCGCCTTATATGTGACTTTTCTGGTTCGTCCATGAAACACATGTGCCCACAGAAATATATCGAGATAGAAGGAAAAAGCTCGGCATTTGTAGCGAGACCGAGCCTGTAACATCTTGCGTAGGTACTTTGACGTCACGAGTGTAATTTAGTGATGGGAAACATAAGCCGCGCGAAAACAATTCAAAAGCATCGATTAGGGAATCGATTCTTATGCACAGAGGAAATGATAATTATTTTCGACAGAGGAAATGAGAAATGTCAGAATTTCAAATCGAAAAATATAAATGTAGGTAGGTATCTTATGTAAATGTGTACCTTTTCATCATATGACATCATCACAACATCAATACCAATAGTCGGATAAGCTGCTGATTACTCGTCGGTACTTTGATGGGCCAGTAAAGGTGTCTTCGTGGAAATGTATAGAAAAAATCTTACTGTTTTTTGTTGGAAACCATTTTTTACGACCAGTTGTTTTCAATCCATTTATTTTTAATATGAAGATCATTCGGAAAACTAAAATAAAATAAAATAAAACTAACTTAAACTAAAACTAAATAAAATTAACAAAAGGTTCCCCCCGCGGCATGGACCCAAAGACACTGGCAGCATTACCTCGCTGTATAGCAATGCTGATACGTTGTGCGAGGTAGCTGCCAGCTCTTTGGTCTCCTGTAGTGTCACAAAGCCGTTTACAAATATCTTTGTAAAGACTTTTTGCGCTGGAGCCCCACGGACCAAAGGTCTCAACCCCGAATGGAACAAAGTTGTATTCAGAGCCAAGACCTTTGTATTTATTTTTCTTAAGCTTTTTTTTTGTTAATTTTATTTAGTTTTAGTTTAAGTTAGTTTTATTTTATTTGTAGTTATAGTATTAATTTATTATTGTTATTTTCTCTTAATATTTGTATGTGTATAATAAATTATATTTGCATTTAGACGAATATGTTATTCTGTGTCGAAAAAAATAAAATTGTAATATAGAAGTAACCATAACCTGTTTGTTAATAATATTTGCTTTGCACTACGTACATTATATAGCTACATAATAATATAAAAACGTAATTATCATTTCCTTTGCTTTCAAAATCGATTTTAATCGAGTAAGAACTGCGATAGTGTAATGTACATCACTATTCTTACTTTTGACAGAAAAAATGATAATCGACCTTGGACGTGACTCGACAGTTTGAAAAGCATATTTTTACATCGCTGGTTTTGAACGCACGCCATGTCTTGCTCGTCAAATTAAAGCCGCAATGGAAAGCTAGCGTGGATACACAATCGCCCGCTACTGTTCTGATGAAAATAATAAAATAAATCGTTTTTTAATTAATAACAGATATTTTAGGACAAATAGTATTTACTAATGAAAGGAAATACCTCGACTAACAGCTCCAACTTTATCTTTAGTATTTGAACAGTTAATTACTGAACAACGAGTCATTTTATTTTTAAAACCTGACGTCGCACGCAGACCGCGGTCGGGAGCAGACTAAAGTTCGCGGCGAGCAAGTTATCCGTTTGGACCACTTTTCCGCAGACGAGGTACGTACACTCTTTCCTTCTATCTCGATATATTTCTGTGCATGTGCCTCATGACTCTATGAGCGTTTAATGTCATTGTTACTATGGAGACGTGTCGAAAGAATGCCGCACATTGCTTCGAAACAGGGAATCTGTTAAATAGTCCGCATAAGAAAGTGTGAAAGTTATTTCTGTGGGATATAAGCTGCAATTAGTTTCATTGAGCTCTTGATATTTGAAAACATCTCCGAGTATCAGTTCTCCGTCGTTAGGTATAGTATAAATCTTCCCAGGTGAATTTTTCGCTTCGAGCCCTTATCTTTCAAAACAAACGGTATCGTCATAGTATTAAGGTTCAAATTTAATGTAATGGCTCCAAGCGAAAAATTCACCTGGGAAGATTTATACTATATATTTTATACCTTCGAAAGATAATAAATAAACAAAGAAAGGAAGAAAATAATATTACACGAGTGGAACTGCGGGAAAAGGCTAGGTAGAAGAATATTTTGTATTTGTCTTTGGCAAACGCTCCAATTTGAGGCGTTGACTTAAACATTTATGAAGTGCTTAAGAAACGTATTATTTGAGAGCTTACTTACTTATTAACGAGTCTTGAACGTTTCCTTTTAATTTGAAAGTGAGTTTTTAAGGCCCTTATTTCATTTAAAATAAAGAGGTTTTTCCTGAGTGGAAACAGAGTGCGTATACATACACACAGGCGTATAGGAAAACAGAATTTTGCTAGCGGTAATTCTATGAATATTGCGAAAGTTAAATTTTACGTACGATATTTTTAACAAATTTCAGCCAAATTGTTAGGACTATAAAAGGAAGAAATAGCCGTTATGGGATTACTTCGTTGTCGTCTGTCCTTCTGTCTGTAAATACCCTTATTTTCAGGAATGCGTGGCGGCATCAAGCTGAAAAAAATGTTTACGGGTTTGTTATGTTTATCTTATCTAGTATTGGCATGGACTTAATACCTAACTAGACTGAGTATTTACTTTTATTAGTCAATCAAAAGTGACCCATATTACCAAGCCATACAGTTTAATAATGGCAACTAGAGACAGCGGTCCGAGAGATTACATACAAACTAGAGAAACTAGAGAATTGTGTCCCACTCGCACCAGTACTTGATCACCCTAATTTATTAGAACGAGATGCAACACTCTGGTTTGTTTTTTTTCGGCCTCACTTTTTTGTCGCAGTACTCAGTCCTGGTTAGGTATAAAGTCCATGAGTATTGGTCATCATCATCGTCTTCATCCCACGGTAGGTCACAGGCCTCCTCTCGGAATAAGAGTGCTTAGGCTGTAGTTCCCACGCAGGCATAAAAACTCAGAGGTGCAAACCCACGACTAGCTTGAGGGGCTATAAGGTCAATCCACTAGGCCACCACGGGTTTTTTATAGTACACATACTTAATATGTTAGCTAATAATTGTTGTATTCTGGTATATTGTAGTGTATACCGTTTTGTCTGTTAAAATTGTTCTGTCCCTGCCCTGTAATATTATTAATTATTCTACGAAGCTTGAGGTCCCGGGTTCGATTCCCGCGCCGGTGCGGATATTTGTATAAATAATTATGAATGTTTGTTCTCAAGTCTTGGGTGTTTAATATGACGTATTCAAGTATGTATCTGTCTATATAAATGTGTTTATCCGTTGCCTAGCACCCATAACACAAGCTTTGCTTACTTTGGAACTAGGCCAATTGGTGTGAATTTTATTGTCCCGTGATATTTATTTATTTATATTAATTTTAACTTGATACTTCCACGCGCATATTAGGAGAAAAAGGATCTTATTAAACTAACTGTCGGACAACAAAGTGGTTACACAAGGGTTCCCTCTTTTCTTCTGAGGCACGGATCTCTAAAAATATAATCTTTCGTAATTACCTGTACAACTCCCGAACATACCATAAGCCTTGATTTACATTCCCTTTATTCCTTCAGCCCGTACATTATCAGATTTCAACACATTCAGCGGAATCTTCGTACCGTTAAATTAATTCTGTCCAAAAAGTCTATGAAAATCCACAAACCATACCCTCCTCATTCACAGTCGGCTAATCTGGGAGGTAATAAATCTTTCGTAGTGCTCCGAACATTTTTTCGCGACAAAACATTTTGAACTTTATCAACGTGGTATTAGACTGAGAATCGCGAGAGTTGTAAACAAAGAGATTGAGAAGGTGTTGGATTTTTTTTCAGGGTTCCGTGAATCTATTCAGCCAGTTAAGTGTACGTCGTAAATCAATTACTTCAAACGATTTCTAAGTAACTGTAACGGAAAGTTATGGGCTTATGGGTATTGGTAAATTAAGTGAAAAAAAAGCAAGTTCTTTTTGAACATGTATATACCTATTAAGTGCACTTACGAGTATCTAACTATGAAAACGATCTTACAAGTAAATTTTTAGTTATAGTCCGACAAGCTAGTGCGCGTCTCTCCGCGGAACCTTGTCGCAGTCAGCATTTGCCGCACTTATTAAAAACAATGTTGTTAAGGACAGCAGAGGCTCCCTGCGACAGGGTTCCGCCGAGCGCCGCGCACGAGCTTGTCAAGGTATATACACTTATGTTTTTATTTTATACACCGTGAAATTTTAGTGGTTGTTTTCCCGAAACGAGGTGATTTAGTATCGATTGTACAATCGATTTAAAATTACTATTTTGACTAGAGTCAAAAATCCAATTGTGAAAAACGAAAGTCGAAAATGACCGCAAACCAATAGTAACGCTTCGTTGGTACAAGTAGCGTACGATCGTACGATAGGTTAGGTACCAACGAAGCGTTACTATTGGTTTGCGGTCATTTTCGACTTTCGTTTTTCACAATTGGATTTTTGACTCTAGTCAAAATAGTAATTTTAAATCGATTGTACAATCGATACTAAATCACCTCGTTTCGGGAAAACAACCACTAAAATTTCACGGTGTATAAGCTGAGATGATGATTATGTCGTCACACAGACTCAAGTACCGCTACCAACAAAACACAAGACTTCTAGCGCTTCGAATTCTAGTTCAATCTTTAAGCTACTCCAAGTATACAAAACGAATGACAAACTGCAATTAATTTATTGAATCAGGCGTTAATTTGCGGAGGTCCATATCAATGAACTGAAACAGTTACTTTGCTCACCCGCGACCGCGACCTTTGAGGGCGGGTGAGCGAGCAAACCATTTGTTTCAGTTCATGCTACTGCAATTAGTTTTTAAATAATAATCCGTGACAGACAGTGGAGCCTTAGTAAAAGGGCTCCATTGGTAACTTTACGGAACCCTGGAAAGGCTCTCCAAAGCCGGTCTCACTTGTAGTGTCCAACAAAAACTGGTATCTGCCAGTAAAACCGAAACCTAAACCGAGTTCAGTTTCTGTTTAAATTTCAGCCTACAGAGAAACCGATGCGAACGAGGAGCGGCGACCTCCTCCTGGTTAAGGATGCGGGAACGCCTTCGATGCGGGTGGCGCAGGACCGATTTGTTTGGCGAGCCTTGGGGGAGGCCTATGTTTAGCAGTGGACGTCTTTCGGCTGAAGTGATGATGATGATGAGAAACCGAAAATTAATTCGTGAGCAATCATTTTAGCCGGTTTGACTAGTAGAAAACTCTTAAAGTAATAAGCTCGCCTTTGTGCTAGCGCTATTTTGTTAACAATTAGAGAAACACATTACATCGCATTATCGAAGTTTCTCAACTTGGATGCATAAATAAGAAATCCGATATTCTTCCATTAGACTACGGTTCCCAGACATAACATCAGCCTGGAGAAAAATCTCTCTATTGTGATCTATACCCACATCATCACTCACAGTCACTATTGAACATAGGCCTCCCACAAGGTTCGCTAAACAGACCGATCCTGCGCCATCCACATCCAAGGCGTTCCTGCAACCCTGACCAAGCGTACAAGAAAAGGGCATAAGTACTCGGAATTTATCTGCGGGATCGCATTAGAAATGATGAAATCCACGCAAGAACTAAAAAAACTAAACGAAAAATCATCAGACTTAAGTAACATTGGCGCATCGCTCATGGAACTGATACCGACTGAATCAAAAGGATCTCAAATGGCGTCCACGGACCGGAAGACGCAGTGTAGGCTTCTAACAAGATACCGACATCGCCGATACCAAAACCGAACGCTTAGCCAAACACTATAGGTAGTCGTTTGTGTCAGTTTTTTATCGGATCACGCCGACCTTGCTCTCGAGTCTCGACATGAGATACTGTCAGTTGCGGACGATAAACTAGTCGGCACGTACTCATAAACTATATTGGCGATGTCCGCTCCAAGAACATTCTGACAGGAACGCCTGTGGGTTGTCTGGAATCTCGTGTTTATAAGGCGAGAAAATGTCCGGTGCGTTAAGGCAGTTATTCTCTCCACCACAGGAAAAATATAAAAGAAATTGAAATATTACGCCATCTAAAACACAGGAAAGTCGGAGTACAAAAACCTTCGTCAGTTGTAAAATTGATTCTTTTGTCAAGTCATAGATTCTTTTTTAGGGTTCCGTGCCCAAAGGTACTGAGACTTCGCTGTCCGTCCGTCTGTCCGTTCGTCGGTCATCAGGCTGTATCTCAAGAACCATGATAGCTAGACAGTCGAAATTTTCACAAATGATGTATTTCATTTGTCATTTTAGAACATAACTGCTTCCATGTCCCGAGGTGGGCGTAAACAGCTGCGACACAGTTTATACTAATGCAGCTGCTTACGATCTAATTGTTTCAAAATATGTATGTTATTATGTTCAATAAATCTTTAATCTTTAATCTTTAATTTCGGTTGCCGCTATAACAACAAATACTAAAAAGCAGAATAAAAAAGATATTTAAGGGGGCTACCATACAACAAATGTTCAACCGTCATAGGAAACCAAATTTTAGCAGTTAAATTCCACTACACAGTTAGCCTTGTTTATTTTAAGTTACATGAAATCTCTCAACAGGTGGCGTTAGTGCACACAATTCAGCACATTTAAACCTAATTTCATTTTTGCATACAATTTTTAGTTTTCATGTTTTGCGATAGATGTCACTATCAAACTCAGTCCCCATCCTGCATCGCGCTGTTGAGATTTTTCCTGAGTTAATGACTTAGCCGAAGATGGGCTATATTTATTATCCACCTAACATTGTTGTGTCTACTTAACTTAGTAGCATAATAAATTTGTACATCAAAATGTGAAGTATCATTATTGGGAAACGTCGTGGTGCAAACAAATAACGTGATTATTTTGCTCGTATTTGCTCAATATCGACAACGGCAGTAGGTAGATTCTTGAAACATTCACAGAATATTTAATAAATAATTAAATTAAAATAAAACAAATATTTAAGGGGGGCTCCCATACAACAAACGTGATTTATTTTTGCCGCTCTTATAAATTATGGTACGGAAAAAACCAGTATGGTCCATTTGCATAGGTACTTTTAAAGCTGTGTTATCTACCTGAAATTTATTTTGCAGAAAGTGAAAAACTTTTATAAAAAACACCTTTAATAAAAGCGCGCGAGTAAAAAGATACTTAATTTGTACGAAGACACGGACAGCTAGCAAAAGAAAATGAATAATAATAATAATAATAAGATATATTTATTTTCTCCACCACCAAGTTACAAAGAAAAATAAAAATCAGACAAATACAACGTAGTACAAATAAACTGACTTAGTTAGTTGACTGGATAAAATGATTCTAACAAAATAACTAACGAAGTAAACAATATTTAAATACAAACAAAAACTGCAAGTACAATCAACATTGCCAACTTTAATAATGATACTTTAAATGACCAAGACCATTAAGAGAAGACTCTCATTTACTTTGTACTGCTATCAGACGATAATTAAATAATCCCCTTTCTAGAAATAAAATGGAAAATTAACAAGGAATCGACATCCTAATGAATGAAATGAAATACTGAAAATGAGTTTCGTCTTAAAAATAAAGTTTAATATGGATGTTTCAGTAATATTGTGGAAAATAGGAATAAGTGAATGGTTAAAGTACCTACCCAAAGTCATCCATCATCATTTCGGACCTCCTTTAAGAACAAGGGCTTGGGCGTAGTTCTCATGTGAACCTAGTGCGAATTGGAAACTTCACACACATCATTAAATTTTTCGTATGTGGCACGTTTCCTCACGATGTTTTACTTCACCGTTGAGCTCATGCTAATTTTTAAATTTAATTTCGCACAGTTCTAAAAACTCAAAGGTGTGGACTCGAACCCACGACCCTCTGCTTGAGAGCAAACCACTAGGCCTCCGCGGCTTTAAATTATTATGTACGAGAAACGTGCTTGTTATAGACTAAATTTTAATAAGTTATTTTGACTAATTCCTTTTTCGTCGTATTCCATTTTCGGCATATTCTTGTTTCGACACATTTTAGTAAATAAATTATACTATGAAAATTAAATACTTGTGACCTTACTTGCGTAATAAAATAAAATAATGTATGATTCCTTTTTTATTTTATTACGCTATCAAAGTCACAAGTATTTCACAGTATAACTTATTTACTAAAATGTGTCGAAACAAGAATATGCCGAAAACGGAATACTTAAAAAACATGAATGTGCCGAAACAAGAATATGTCCACTTAGGAATACGACGAAAAAGGAATCAATCGATATTTTGACTTTGACTTTGAGTACTAAGAAAAGTACCTATCGCTACGTAACTTGAATGAAGTCATCTGTCTCTAGCAGAATAACCGTGAGTACGTACGTAAATATGTATGATTTTTAATAAAACGTAATTCATGTGATATAATTATGTTAGACATTCAGCCGCAAAAGAAATAGCTTCGTTTTAATGACGGTAGAAAAGATAACGATACCTCTGATGATCAAAAACAAAAATATATTTTCCTGCCAGAATAAAAAAACTAACGATTCCTAGCATCAAAGGCAACTAAAGCAAATAGTGTTCCATACTTTTACACTTCATTTATTACTCTATTTGATTGGTGGGGGCTAGGGGGAGAGAGGGGGGCAGTCTGTAGGGCCGATATTGTATCACTCCGATATGATATCAATTAACCTATGGGCATGTCCTTTGTCATTTAGTATTGAGTATTACCTCTACACAGAAGTGATAATAAGTTTTTATTAAACATTATAATCGTGGCATCGATCCTGGGCTCGTTTAACTTTGAATTTTTCAAAATGTATGTGCGTAATTATATTAGGAATTCACCATAAGTTTAACCCTCTTATTCTATGAGGAGGCCTTTACCTTGAAGTGGGATTTAACTAGACTGGGATGACGATAATAATGAATTTTATGGTGAAGGCAAACATTGGGTGAGGAAACCTGTACACACAAATAATGACGAAATTTAATAGTGTGCGTGAGAAGTTAGGTATGAAGTATCTTTATGTATTTTTTTTTTCAACTTCGTTTTTTATTTATTTTACGGTCATCCCGTGAAACCATATAAAAGTAATAAAAAATGAAGTTGAAAAAAAAAATACAAAAGATACTTCATACCTAACTTGTTAAAGTTGGCACAGTAGCGCCATCTCTTGGTCCAGGTGAGCGGTTAGTTCCGAAGGAGTGTTAAGTCTCTCGATAGAGGGCATAACATAGATGCGCGCTTTATCACTTCATAAGGTGATTATAACAGACTGAAATGTACGATGTATGGGAAAGATTCGTCGCTAACCTCTAGACCAGTGATGGTGTAGGGGTAAGCACGCAGCACGGAACGCTGAGGACCTGGGTTCGATTCCCAGCATTGGTCTTTTTTCTGGGGTTTTTTCTGTGCATCTATATTTCAGTTTGTATTTAGTTTGAAATATAGTGTGCGTGAGGTTTACAATCCGCACTAGGCCCGCGAGGGAATCACGGCTCAAGCTTTTTTATTCTGAGAGGAGGTATGGGCCTTGCAGTGGAACTTATATAGGCTGAGATGATGATGCATTAACATACAGTTACAGGTGCCTTTTACATTTTTTATGCAACAGTGTGGGTATAATTTGGTCTACAAACGCTCGTGCCGTCGTCTATTGTCTAACGTTTCTGACCCTTGCCTTCGCAATCACTATTTCTTTCTGTCAAATGGTATAAAATGATGACAGAAAGAGATGGTGAAAGCGATAGCAAGCGTCAGCGTGTTAGACAATAACGGTATTGTATTTGCAACTTAATGTAATTGTAATTATATTCAAATTTCGAACATCTTCATATTCCTGCAAAAGTCCTTCATAGGCGCCAGCGTGCTACTGATCGGGCTTGACAAGCCACCGCGTTCAGTTCACTCATTTAATAATAAAAAATGTTGTAATAAAACACAGTAATGAAAACAATAATTTTTATAAGTCAAACTCTGCAAATCTATTTATAAATACTCAGTACCTTTAATTGAGTACAAAAATTGAATGTAATTAAAACATTACAAAAAGGGGTCAGTTTGGGATTTTTTTCTATCGAGTGAAGTTCATTGGATCTTATAACTAAATGCGAATTTGATTAGATCAGATCCTTATTTGATACATATCCTTTTTTTTAGAATATAAACACTATATTCTATACCTCATATGGTTTTAACAAACTCAGAACGGCGGCGTCTGCAACGATACCTCGCCTTCAACAAAGAAATCATAACGTTCTTTTAACCTATGTATCAACTCAATCTTTTTATTGTAACATCGTAACAACCTTACATTCTGCCGTGTTCACATCCCGTTATAAAACGCTAAAATATTAATCTCCACGAAAAGAAATGAGGCAATTTCTTATGCAAAAACCGCGGAGACGTGTGGAAAGCCATTTTCTGAACGTGTGTTATTATACGGTGGATTGAATTCGGATTTAACGGTCATTATACCATTATAGTATTTGTGGCATGCATATAAAACATTGCACACGCGAGAAGACTCTTACAATAAAAACGTTTGCGAGCTGTGAGAACCATTAAAAAAGTGGCCAAGTGTGAGTCGGACTCGTGAAAAAGCAAAAGGATCCCGTAGGTACAGTAGTAGGCAAAAATATAATTACTTAACTAGGTATACCACTAACTCCAAATTCTATGTCTATTCTTATACTGTCCAGGCTATTCGGTTGTGGAATGCCTTGCCGATTGACTTACGACGGGCAAAATCTCTGTCAATCTTTAAATCTATGCTTAAGGTGTAGTACATCTATCTTCTTGTAATAATTAGCTTTGTTATAGTTTATTTATTTATATGTGGCTGTTTATCCCAATGCTTATATTTGTTTTAGACGTGTACCTATTATATGTACGATATATGTATGAGTAGATGTACTATTTTTGTTGCGTTTTAATTTTCTGATCCACTGTTGATGCACCACCTGCTGTAAACTAGTCCTTCCTTCTTTCTGGTAAAGGGTTGCCTGGAAGAGATCGCTCTTAAGCGATAAGGCCGCCTATTGCTTACCTTGTAACTTACTCTCTGTGTACCTGTTTTCTGTATTGCTTAATATTCCTGGTGTACAATAAAGAGTCACTGTATTGTATTGTATTGTACCACTAAAACTCAAAAAATCAAATTGATACCTGTTTTAGTTCATACAGTGCAACCGCTCATAATTATTATACTAAACGGGAGTTATCACGCAACCACACACACATACAAACACAACACAACATACAAAGGTATATACATTATTATTGTTTTTTTTACTACATTCTTGCAAAGAATTAAGAAAATGATTTATAATTTAAGCAATATTTACCTTGACGTTTCGGCCACATGACAAGTCACGTTTAGTATAATAATATGAGTGAATATCACGAAAATTTAAAACAATACACATTCATATTAGTACAATCGCTGACAGGCAAAATGACAAAGTTTATTTTTTCCAGTTTATCAGCTTGACCAGTTTTTATTATTCGTTTATAACCAGTTAGTATATTTGTTACTATTATCATTCCAGAGGTTTGTATAATTGAACTTTATACAGGTGACCGGAAATTCGACGTATTCCTTCAAGGAATTCCATTCTACAGCTTATTTATCTAACATTTCATAGCGTATGGTTGTGGTACCAACTCTGAAGATGAGCTCTGGTTGAGTTCGAAACACGTCAGTGTAGTTTGGTGGTGGTGATGGTTGGGTTTGTGTGATTTGTGTGTGTTCGTACAGTGAGTCTGGAGGTGGAGGAACTGCATGAACACGCATTTCTTACATAAACGTAACTATCGTAAGGTCGCGGGTGAGCAAAGTGATTGTTTCAGTCCATTTAACGACCGCTTTAGCCTAGTTGGTAGTGACCCTGCCTACGAAGCAAGAGGTCCTGGGTTCGAATCCCGGTAAGGGCATTAATTTGTGTGATGAGCACGGATACTTGTACCCGAGTTATGGATGTTTTCTAGGTATTTAAGTATTTATTTATCTATACAAGTATGTTTATCGTCGTCTAGTACCCATAGTACAAGCTTTGCTTAGTTTGGGACTAGGTCGATTTGTGTGAGATTGTCCCCTAATATTTATTAAGAAAGTATAAAACAGTAATGTGTCATATGGGACCATCTATTAAGTACCTACCTAACAGAAGAAAGTTACTGACTACACGTTTAGTTTTATTGGTCCCATTTGTTAAACTATAATACTTGAAAGGTTTAGGTAGTTAACTAAATGTAAACAAACTTCATTTTCCAAATTTGGCACATTCAAGGATTCAAAACATTTTTTTTATCTATCATTGAAATAGAAACTAGACTAACGTATTTTAATACAGAAATGTAAATGTTTAGATAGTTTAATGGGAGAATTACAGTATTTAAGACATTTTGACATTGTTATGTTTACATTTAGTTAATTACCTAAACCTTTCAAGTATAGACCTTATTAGCAGTTTCGCTCATACGAACATCTGGCATTTGAAATACGATGAAAATATTGGTACATATTTGCAAAGAATTAAAACCATAGCGAAAAACATCGCAAAATCGATTGTTCTCATTAAGCACATTCATATTCCACCACAGTACCTCCAGTAACTCATTACTCCCTACTCGACACGGCACATCTCTTTCTAACCAATGCACCGGAAAAGGGATAGATGCTGTAAAGCATTTGTTTATCTGTAGTTGTGGAGTTACTGAGCGCTATCACGCAAGCAATACGTACGATTCATTGGAAACGAAGATTTACAAACGTTGATATACGTTGCAGCCCGTTACGCTGCAAACTGGGGACTATTACGAAATTCCAAGTGTGCATCGTGCCATCCCTTTCACTCGTCTGTTTATTACTATTAGAGTGAAGGGAAAAGCACTATACGAAGTTCGAAAATCGAATTTCGTAGAATCAGGCTTGGGGCATAAAGTATCCCTGCACACGCGTGGTAGTTTGTGAGCGGGTGATATTCTGTGTGATGTGTCAGTCCCAAAACTAATTCTACTCCTCATCATCATCATCATCATCATCATCATCATCAGCCTATACACCGTGAAATTTTAGTGGTTGTTTTCCCGAAACGAGGTGATTTAGTATCGATTGTACAATCGATTTATAATTACTATTTTGACTAGAGTCAAAAATCCAATTGTGAAAAACGAAAGTCTAAAATGACCGCAAACCAATACTTGTACCAACGAAGCGTTACTATTGGTTTGCTGTCATTTTCGACTTTCGTTTTTCACAATTGGATTTTTGACTCTATTCAAAATAGTAATTATAAACAAGTTAGCTATGAAGTATCTTTTTTTTGTACTTATTTTTTCAACTTCATTTTTTTATTACTTTTACGGTCATCCCGTGAAATCATATATTTCGTACTAAATACAAACTGAAATATAGATGCACAGGTGATGATTTAGCAGATTGAAATGTATGATGTATAGGAAAGATTCGTGTCTAATCTCTAGACCAGTGGTGGTGTAGGGGTATGGCACGCGGCACGGAATGCTGAGGACCTGGGTTCGATTCCCAGCATTGGTCTTTTTTCTGGGGTTTTTTCTGTGCATCTATATTTCAGTTTGTATTTAGTACGAAATATATGATTTCACGGGATGACCGTAAAAGTAATAAAAAAATGAAGTTGAAAAAATAAGTACAAAAAAAAAAAAAGATACTTCATAGCTAACTTGTTTAAAGTTGCACAGTAGCGCCATCTCTTGTCCAGGTGAGCGGTTAGTTCCGAAGGAGTGTTAAAATCTCTCGATGAGGGTGTAACATAGATGTGCGCTTGTCACTGCATAAGGTGATGATTTAGCAGATTGAAATGTATGATGTATAGGAAAGATTCGTGTCTAATCTCTAGACCAGTGGTGGTGTAGGGGTATGGCACGCGGCACGGAATGCTGAGGACCTGGGTTCGATTCCCAGCATTGGTCTTTTTTCTGGGGTTTTTTCTGTGCATCTATATTTCAGTTTGTATTTAGTACGAAATATAGTAATTATAAATCGATTGTACAATCGAAACTAAATCACCTCGTTTCGGGAAAACAACCACTAAAATCTCACGGTGTATACGTCCCACTGCAAGACACAGGCCTCTTCTCAGAATGAGAGGGCTTGGGCCGTAGTTCCCGCGCGGGCCCAGTGCAGATTGGGAACTTCACACACACACCATTTTGATTGAATTTCTTCTCAGGTATAGGTACGCAGGTTTCCTCATGTTTTCCTTCACTATCAAGCTCATGGTAAATTACGAATGCAATTTCGCACATAAATTGCGAAAAACTCAGAGGTTTGAGCCGGGATTTGAACCCACGGCTTTTAGAGGCGATAGGTCAAACCACTAGGCCACCACGGTTCACACAAAACGCAAACTAATTCTACTCATTATCATCAAATATTCATTATTCATTACTAATAATCCCTTAAAGGGATAAGTTCGCCTTTGTACATGCATTTCAACAGTTGTCAATAATGTTTTCTTTTTTTTTTCCTTATTTTGTACAATAAAGAGTTTACATACATACATACATACATACTAATATCAGCCAAAAGACATCCACAAAGCCCTTCTCAAAAGTTCCACAGTGATCGGCCCTGCTTTACCAAAATGTCGGGCCATCTTTTTTGTGTTATTAAACACACAAGATTCAAGATTCAATCGTATTTTTCATACCACCACTTCATTTTTAACACACTTTTATTTTTATTAAACCACCGGCTGGTCATCTAAATAAATGATGAATATGACGATCATGATGAATTATGATGCTAAATAATAATGATTTTTAACTCTTATTCTCAACTAGGTACTTACTTGTTGCTCGCAACTCCGTTTGCGAAGAATTTTTTTATCGCTATCCCGTGGGACCAATAAAATTTTTTGGGATAAATGTATCGTTTATGTTAATTATCTGTATGCTAAATTTCATTAGAATCCGTTAAACCGTTTTAGCGTCAAAGACTAGTCAAAGATTACAAAAATTCACACATCCATCCATCCATCCATACCTACAAACTTCACGTTTACTTATCTAATATATAAAAATCTCGTGTCACGGTGTTTGTTACCGAACTCCTCCGAAACGGCTTGGCCGATTTTTATGAAACTTCTTTCTCTACACTCGGTAGGTCTGAGAATAGGTCGTAGGCTATTTTGAATCCCCCTCCCCATTCTTCGCGGACGGAGTCGCGGGCAACAGCTAGTAATATAATATTATCATTAGTAGACAGGTACAATGTTTCAAACCAGACTAAAACCAAAAAAATAACAAAAAATCAACAACGTATATTTTACGACAAAAACAAGGGCCATTATCTTCTGTCTCATGAAATAACGGTTCTATTTTAAGGAAAGAAACTCAAATACTTCACAATGATGAAGTGTCTACCTCAGATACTGAAGACAAACGTCAAGTTTGTGATATCTTATTACGGATTTAAAAAAAACCAGCCTATTTCACAAAAGAGTTTCGCCCCAATTTACTAGGCTAACAGTAATTCTGGTTGTATCCGGATAAAAAAACTTAATTGGTCTTTGCTAAAATCAATGTTTGGCGTTCACGTCAAGATCATCATCATCCGCATTCAATGCGTTCCCGCCACCTTGAACAGGATGTCGCTCCATCTTGTTGGAGGCCTACCTACACTGCATGTTCCATTCCTACATTCTATGAGCGATGTGTCCTGCCCACTGCCACTTAAGTCTAGCGATTCTTCGAGCTATGTCCGTGACTTTAGTTCTTGCGCGAATTTCATCATTTCTAATGCGATACCGCAGAGGAACTCCATGTATAGCCCTCTCCTTCGCCTCTGATCTTTCTTATGAGGCCCATCGTTAGCGCGTCAAAATATCGGGACATTATTGAAGGATTTGTAAATATGGGTTTTTAGTTTTAGATTAAATTAGTTTGTTTATTCTTACTCTTTTTTGAAAAAGTTTCATGCAAGTTAAATCAATAAATGGTTGACACCTAAAAACGATTATTTAAGAGAAATATATTTACCAGTAAGCTTTTGAATCGGTTTTAGCTCTACCTAAACTTTACAGGCGGCGTCAGGAAGCCTAAGTTCAGTGACCTCGTTAATCCTAAGCCTTGAACCAGATTCTAATTATAGATAGCTGAGCTAGTCTGTGACATAACGTGTGCTATGTAAGAAAGTCTTCATGGATAGGTTAGGTTCCTAAAAGATATAATTAGTCCGTCAGATAAATCATCAAAAAATATAAGTCGTATTTTTTCTGTTGTCAATTAAATAACAATGGGACCATATAGCACGCAGAACGGATGGTCGTTTGGGGCCGGAAAATTCTGAAATGGAGACCACAGAACGAGATGGACGCAACGCTTCACGCTGCCGCTGGATGCAAGCCGGTTCCAACCGTAGTGATCGGGTATCAATTAGGAAAACTTTTGTCCAGCAGTAGACGTCCTATGGCTGAATTGATGAAAATGTGATGAACTAAACAAAATTATATGTGTAATATATAAAAATCTCGTGTCACAGTGTTTGTTATCCGTGTGTGTTAACTCCTCCGAAACAGCTTGGAAGTGAAAATGGTTATTGTGGGTTATCCCTAAGAGATAGACATGTAACCATCGCGGATTTTTTTGTAGACCTTTTTAAGGTGTACAATACTGTAGTACATTATTTTGATCTATCTCGTAGGGTTCAGCCAGCGTTTGTAATATAAGCGCAAAAAAATGTGTTTATTTACGACATCATATTAGAACCTCTAAAATTATCAGTGTTTCTCTACTATATTATGCATGTATTATACATATAAACCTTCCCCTCTTTAATTACTCTATCTATTAAAAAAAACCGCATCAAAATCCTTTGCGTAAAGATCTAAGCATACATAGGGAGGGACACACAGACAGCGGGAAGCGACTTTGTTTTATACTATGTAGTGATGCACTTCTTACTTAGACGTTACGTCATGGCTCCCACTACCGAACCTTGAAGAGCTTTATCTTTGTCATATCGTCGGGATTAGTGCAAACGCTTACTGGCGCTTATTAGATAGTTCCGTGAATCTGACAAATTAAGCCTATTTCCAAGTTTAACAAATTCTTTTAAATAATACAAATATGAAGATACCATCCCCTGTAGAACCACATGTAGTGAAGATGTATACGCCAGAATGACAGATTAAAAATAAAACTCACATAGGAATTTAGGTGATAAAAAGGTTTCGCGAGCTTAAAACGCGTCAACAGAGTCTCATTATTTTCATAAAGAGCTGAAATAGCCTATTTAAACCAAGATTAGTCCAACCCGAGCCCGCATTACTCCGAACGACGCAAATTGAATCCTAAAACACCATCACAGAGTTGCTTTTATTTCGATTGTTTTTTCAGCGTCGTTTTATTGAAGTTCGTTTTGGGTCTGAAGTTTAGGTCGTAAAAGTAGAATCTGTCATTTTTTCACTTCACTCGTGTGATTCAAAGATCTGGCAACCGAATCAAAATTCCGGGATTTTACAAAATTCCCTCAGAAACTGCCAAAAATCGTTCATTCACGTTGATTGACGGACATTCGTGCATAATGTCATGTACTTATTTAGACAGCTATTAGGTTTTTGGAATTTTACGTGGATTTCGTTAGAACATTGGGATAAAAGGTGGCCTATGTTATATTCCACACGTCACAGCTACACACACGCACGCACGCATGTAAGTACGCATGCAGGCATGCACGAACATGCTCAGAAACTTTCACATTTATAATATTAGTTGAATTATTTAGTACTTTATTAATCTTAACTCCGCCTAATTGAATGTTTCATTAAAATTCTGGATAAATTCCGTAGACTGTTAATCGTTCAAGCTATAATCTTAAGTCGTAGATAAAATTATTTCGTAGAAGTGCTTACCTACTTAATTAATTGACGATATATTTTTTATTAACGTACATAAAATGTTAGTACCATTATTAAAAACCTTTTAAATATTTAAATATCATGGGTTTCTAAGCTAGTATCGGGTTATAGGGTTCCGTAAACAATGCCAAAAACGGAGGGCGTATTGTCTAACGCGCGGGCTCTTGCCTCCGCTTTTACCATCTCTTTCTGTCACCATCTTATACCGTTTGGCAGAAAGAAATAGGTAGTACAAGCGAAAGCTAGAATCAGCGCGTTAGACAATAAGCTTCCATTAGTGTTGCTTATATTAAAGGCCGGCAACAGATCAGTGACTCTTCTTGAGTTGTTGATATTCATGGGCGTTTGTGATCATTTCCTATCATCATCATCATTTCAGCCGAAAGACGTCCACTGCTGAACATAGGCCTCCCCCAAGGCTCGCCAAACAGATCAGTTTCGCGCCATCCGCATCCGACGCGAACACGCAACCTTAACCAGGGGCCCGTTTCTCAAAGCTTACAAGTCTAATAATATTAGTGTTTTGTCTCGTAAATTGGATGAGAAAATGAAATAAAACACTAACCCCCTGTTTCACCATCCATTGATCAAATGTATTTGACGGAAAAATGTGATGCCGTCTCTGTTTGTTTTGTTCGAATAGACGGAGACGGCATCACATTTATCCGTCAGTTAAAATTAATCAATGGCTGGTGAAACAGTCCCTTATATTATTAGATTATGCTTCGAGAAACTGGGCCCTTGTCGTCTCTCCATCTTGTTTGAGGCCTACAATACAATACAATACAAATATTCTTTACTAGCTTTTGCCCGCGACTCCGTCCGCGTGGAATTAGTAATTTGGGCAGCTTATTTTTTTATCCAATTTGCTTTTTCATCAATTATGGCTCTCCTTAGATCCTTCCGGAAGAAGTGAAACTTCATAATAAACCAACCCGCTCCCAATCCGCCCCAACCCGCTCTCAACCCGCCCCCAACCCGCCCCAACCCACTCCCAACCCGCCCCCAACCCGCTCCCAACCCCCTACCAACCCGCCCCAAACCCGCTCCCTACTCCCCCCACCCGCTCCCAACCCGCCCCCAACCCGCTCTCAAGCCGCCCCCAACCCGCTCTCAACCCGCCCCCCAACCGCTCCCAACCCGCCCTATCTAACTGGGCTATCCAACACTGAAAGAATTTTTCAAATCGGAGCAGCAGTTCCCGAGATATAGATGTTTTACTTCCAAAACCCCCGATTTGGAAACATTCTTCCGCTCCGCTCCGCTCCTATTGGTGTTAGCGTGATAATATATAACCTATAGCCTTCCTCGATAAATGTGCTATCTAACACTGAAAGAATTATTCAAATCGGAGCAGTAGTTCCTGGGATTAGCGCGTTCAAACAAAAAACCTGTTCGATAAATTCTTAAAATAGACGTATCTTTCTTACTCGTATTTGTGAACCGATTCAAATGAAACGAACACTAAATGTTAATCCAAGAAAATACCAACATATCAGTGAAAAGCGCATCCTTCTAGGTTAAGCCGTTTCTGATATTAGCGCGCACAAGCGCACAGACAAACAGACAAACAGTTTTGGGTTCTATTGCGCTAATAAATAGCCCTAGTGACAGTTTTTCTCAAATATCTTCAATGTACAGACACCGACTTGTTACAGATTTATTATATGTATAGATTGATCACCAAAAACAGTACAGTGACATACGTGCTACCTTCATTTCCCATTACATGACACACCACGACGACAGTATAGCCTAGGCAGCTGTTAGGGAACCCGACTACGAATCTTTAGGTACCAGAGGCCGTATTGTCTAACGCTTCTGACGCTTGCCTTCGCTTTCACCATCTCTTTCTGTCATCATCTTATACCGTTTGACAGAAAGAAATAGTGATTGCGAAGGCAAGCGTCAGAAACGTTAGACAATAAGCATGCTGGTTCGATTCCCGGTCGGAGCAGATATTTGTGTGAATAATATGCGTGTATTTAGTTTTCATCGTATTACTAAAACAAATACATATTTTAAAAATGTGGCATCACTATAGGCCCTAGAAGACATCTTGTTTTATTGACATACAAAAAGTCATGACCTGCCGTGCAGTATTTACGCTGTACTAAGGATTTATTTTATTTATTAGAGACGACTTTGGATTGTTTTTTTCTATCGAGCAAACTACAAATAATCGTGTTTCAAAAATCACTGATAATTAGGCTGGCCGCATACCTACATGCGGAATTTTTCTTCGGATACTGTACGGAATGACGTGAGTGGGCGAGACAGGGCTACGAAAGTACTTATATAGCGTTGACTCGCTCGCACATGTCATTCAGTATGGAAACCGAAGAAAAATTCCGCATGTATGCGGCCGGCCTTAGAGTAAATCCTTAAATATCTTACACTTGAATTTCAGAACCAAAGCTTTGCTAGTAATGACAGCCAAGGATTAAATGAATGCAACAAATGCGCTAAAACGGTCGCTAGGAACGTCGCACCGCCTTAAAATTGAAGGAACTTAATATAAGCGACGTAAAAACAGCGTCTTAAATCGGGTGGCCCCTTAACTAAATCGTTCACCCTTACTCGTAAAATAAGTGTTGTAAGAGTCGTCGCCGCGCATTCATAGCTAAGCTTACACAAAGTAATCCAATTTGGAAGTCGGAAAGCATGAATTAAGGACAATGAAGTTAGCTTTATGAATATTAAACAAGCGAACGCTTGAAAACGGGCCTCGGTTCGACTTGCTACGTTTTTTGGTTAATTGTCGACCAATTAGTATTTTTTCGACGTCCATTTTTATTGGGGTTCCGTACCCGTAGGGTATCAAATGGACCCCTGCCTAATTAATAATAATAAAAATTCATTAACAAAATTAATTAATAGGGAAAATTTAAAGATGAATATGAAAATATAATATGTTCGGAAACTCATACGAAAATTTAGTGAAATCCCGAAAACTTATTTTTTGAGATTTTAGTCTTCTCATTTTCTGAGTGTAGGCCTGTTCTCTGTAGTGGGGGATAGCCGAGATTATGTTAATGATGACATTGTAAGCTTCATTTAAGTATGAAGAAAATCCGTGTAAAATTTTATGTCTCGCGACCTGACGTTTAAGACTTCGAAATTTTACGTTCGTACTTTTCGACACCACGAGAATATAAAAATAAAAAGTACTTAATCTGTGTTATTCCCGAGATTCTACTATCTAAATTCCGTTTAACTCAAGATCATACTTTAAGAAGGTTTCATGTGTTCCTTCCTATGTTTTCCTTCACCGTAAAACTCGTGGTAAATACGACCCCACGGTGACTTTTTGTAGCAATGCTGTCGCGCGTTTAGGAAACGTGCTACAGCATCGCTACTAACGCGCGTTAGTCGCATTTGTAACGCGCTATAGAAGCGATGCCAGCGCGCTACTAACACGCTACAGCATCGCGACTGTATTGATGCAAACGCGCGACCGTGCCGGACGACATCGGGGAGGGAACGGAGGGAGGGTGACGGTATCGCGTTTGCATCGCGTCAGAAGCGCGACGGTATCGCGTTTGCATCGCGACTGAATCGTGTTATGTGGGCGAGGGCACACAGCTAGCGACCGCATCGCGACTGTATCGATGCGAACGCGCGACAGCATCGCTACTGCATCGCTACAAAAAGTCGCCGTGGGCGAGGGCCCTAATGAATGTAAATTCACACACCATCATCATCATCATCATCATCATTTCAGCCAAAAGACGTCCACTGCTGAACATAGGCCTCCCGTCCCGTCCCGTGCCATCCGCATCCAACGCGATCCCGCAACCTTAACCAGGTCGTCGCTCCATCAAAAATCAAAATCAAAACTTTTATTCTGCAAATAGGCCGCAAAGGGCTCTTTTACATGTCACTTTTTTAAACTACCAGCGCTTTCGTAAGGACCATCATTGCCAAGAAGAATGCGCCGCAAGAAACTTGGCAGGAAGTCATCTTTTCAAATTAAAATATAATAAATTACAAACTAAAAAACCATACAAATATAGAATTAAATAAAAAATAATAATTATTATATAAAAAAACAATACAGGGATGTATTGGGTCCCACAGTTAAAAAAAAAAATATCGGAGATAGTCTTTCAATGTCACAATCATTAAAAATGAATCTGTTAAAACACATTTCAGGTCAAGTAACCATTAAACTTTTGGATTCCAAAGGCAAGCTTACGCCTGCCGCCCCCAAAGTTGGCTCACACGCACTCATGTCATGCTCTGAACCATCTTGTTGGAGACCTACCTACACAGCGTCTTCCGGCGTTAATTCACACATACATTCCAAAAAATACAGAGATGCGGGCCTGCAGGCTCATTGTCATTCTCATTGCTTTCGCTTGTACTACCTATTTCTTTCTGCCAAACGGTATAAGATGATGACAGAAAGAGATGGTGAAAGCGAGGGCAAGCGTCAGAAGCGTTAGACAATACGCCCTCTGAGCTTGAACCCACGACCGGCTTGAAAGCACCTAGGCAACCACGAGTTTTTTCCAAGATATTGTTTACGGGAATTTCCCAAATAAATAAAAATTAATAAAATAAATTCCCATGGAAATTTTGTGAAATTCCCGGAACTTTAATTGAACTGCCAGATAATGGCGTATGCGAGCGAAAAAGCCTATAATAATTAAAATGAACTAAAACAATTACTTTGCTCACCCGCGACCTTACAATAGTTACGTTTATGCAATAATCCGCATCCCATGAATCCACAGGCGCCAATTCTATATGGATTACCTAAAATTCATAAAGAGTATTATTCGTGTGAAGGCATCCTTTAAACCTTCTTACAGTTTAAAAAATGGTTTAGATTTGGTTATTAAAATTAAGGACATCGGCATACCGCCGAATGCAACGTTGCTTTCTTTGGATGTAGACAGTTTATTTACTAACGTACCATATAGTGAGACACTAGAAATTCTAAAAGACCACTTAGAAAGGAAGCGGTTGCATCCGGGTGAAGTTTGTGAATTAATAGATTTGGTAACTTTATGCATGAAACAAAATTATTTCCGGTTCAATGGTCTTTATTACTTACAGAGTGATGGTTTAGCTATGGGTTCACCTCTGAGTCCTTTAATGGCAGATATATTTATGGATCATTTTGAGAATCAGTATATTGTGGGTAATAGTAATATTGTGTACTATTTTAGGTATGTTGATGATTTGATCCTATGCTGGAGAGGGAGTATGAGACAGCTTGACGTGTTTATTAATGGTTTGAATAACAAGCACGTAAAGATAAGGTTCAAAAAAGAATTGGAGGAAAATTGTTCGTTGAACTTTTTGGATTTAACGATTTCAAAATTAAATGGTAAACATCAATTTAAAATATACCGTAAGCCCACGTACACAGATGCTGTTATACCAGCATCTTCTAATCATCCGTGGCAGCATAAACTGGCTGCTTTCCATTGTTATGTTAATAGATTGTTGACTGTGCCTCTTTCTAAGGAACATTTTGATTTAGAGTTGAGTACTATTTATCAGATAGCGATCTCAAATGGTTATACAAAATCAATGGTAGATAGTTTAGTTCAAAAGAAGCAGGCACGGTTAGTAAATAGCATGCTTTACGCTGCGTTACCTTCTCAGTCTACTAACAAATATAGATCTAGCATCTCTTACGTCGGGGGTTTGTCTGATAAGATTTATGGCATTTTAAAATCAAACAATATTAATGTTGCCTTTAAGACTAACAACTCTTTGTACTCTAGGCTATGTAACCACAAAGAACAGGTAGATAAGGGAACTAGATCGGGGGTATACAAGCTTACTTGTAATGACTGCAATGGGATATACGTAGGACAGACAGGCCGAAGTTTTAATACTAGATTTAAAGAGCATGTTTCGGCATATAGGAATGAGCATCCAGATAGATCGAATTTTGCAAAACATTTGTTGGAATCAAATCATTCATTGTTAGATTCAGATTCTTATGAAGTGTTACATTATTGCGGCAAGGGGTTGCGTCTGGATGCTCTGGAATGCATGGAAATAATTAGGTACAACACTATGGGGTCTATTATTAATGAACAGGTAAATTTAGTATCTTCTCCTTTACTGCGGCTTGGGTCGAATTTGAACAGTTAGTATTAATTAAATATGCCTTATAAATAAATAAACAAAAAATACAAGGTAGTTTTATAATATGTCAATAAAAGTTAATTTTTGTGGGGTAGTTTGAGAATAAGAAAAATAAAGTGGGTACTTGAGAAGTTACAGTGACAAGTTAAAACATTTGTTTTGGTTTGTTAGTTTAACAGTTAGTAGCATAGCATACGGTTGTGGTAACTCTGAAGATGAGCTCTGGTTGAGTTCGAAACGCGTCAGTGTAGCTTGGTGGTGGTGATGGTTGGGTTTATGTGATTTGTGTGTGTTCGTACAGTGTGGAGGTGGAGGAACTGCATGAACGCACATTTCTTGCATAAACGTAACTATTGTAAGGTCGCGGGTGAGCAAAGTAATTGTTTTAGTTCATTAATATGGACCTCCGCAAAGTAACGCCTGATTCAATAAATTACCTATAATAATTTTCTCTTAAACCTCACCCAAGTGTTCTACGAAGCTGAATTCTCTAAGTTAGTCTCTGTAGCTGTATAGCATGAAATAAAGTGCCTCCTCAGAACTGAGCCAACTGCTAGCGGAATACTAAGTAGCTGTACTAGAGTAATAAATAATGCTGCCTAGGGCTTGCTTGTTCGTGATTTTCCTGAGATGTAGACGGAGTAGTCTAAAGTCAAGATTATTGAGATCACCCCTTTCGGATGTCAGGTAAGTAAGTTAACCGTCAGATGCGGCTCGGGTCAGATTCGGGCTGACCGTTAATAAAATCAGTCAGTCTGTGAGTGAATCAGTGAGTCAATCAGTCGCTACTTTTCTTTTAATGTATAGCTTTACAATTGAGGTGAAAACAGGTTTTTTTTTTTTTTTTTTTATGTTAGAAAGGCCAGACAAACGAACTAGTGGGTCACCTGATGTTAAATGATCACCACTGTCCATAGACACCCGCAGCGCTTTACACGATGCTAGTGCGTTGTCGGCCCTGGGAAAAGGAGAGGGAATAGGGGAGGGGGAGAGGTATTGGGCCCCCGGCGCTCTCACTGACCATACGAAACGCAGCAGGAGTACTGCTGCTTCACGCCGGTGTTCTGTGAGAGGGTGGTACTGCCCCGGACGAGCCGGCCCATTCGTGATGCAGCGGCTAGCTACAACATGGCTCTACCACTACTAATCCATCCATCTTTTGTTGCCATCTTTTGGACATTAGCATGTCAAACATTAGGACATTTACCTTACTTCATGATAGTGTTGACTACGCTAGTGGATCTTACAGTGTAACAATTCCGCAGAGACAGCATAATAATATATCTTGTCTTATCCAGGGACCAAAACCAATAAGGATCGCGATCAAATATGTAAGTGTTTTAGTGCACACTGTTTAGACACGAATACCTTCGGGTACCGGTATTTTGAAACGGTAATTGAAAATACCGGTATTATTGAAACCGGTTACAAACAATGGTTGTGCTAAATGCTGGGTTTCTCACGTAATGATTAGCTCTGTTATTCAAACTTGCAAGTTCACTTTTTAGATCAAGAAACGACCGCAACCGTTGACCGAAAAGCCTAGTTTTTAAACAACTTGAAGAAAAAAGAGTTTGAGGAAAAACACGAGTGTATTGTTCGAGTTTTAGATATGAAATTTATCTTTAAGTATGGATTTATTTAATATCTCTCGCTCTGTTTAGTTTAGGATTACGTCAATTTGTGTTAGTTGTCTCATGATACTTATTTTTTATTTCCAAGTATTACAAGGAAATACAGGACAAAGAAACTTATAACGAAAGGTCTTAATTCATCATGATTTTGGTTTTAATACCGTTAAGATATAATGTTCTGAACCAGTATAGTATTGGTACTGATGGAAAAGTACAGGTCCCGTAGATACCGATACCAAGCATGATACAGACACTTACCAGAGCGAGAAGTAGGGACTATTTAGTACTGAAAAATATTATTATCTGCTCAGGGTACATTACGGGCTTGATATCGGTACCGAAATACCGGTATTAAAACGGTAAAAACCGATATTTTATTTTTTTGGAACCAGTTTGAAGCCGCCTTTATTAGATGTATAGCGACCGCCCGCGGCGTTGCGCCAGGATATTAGATTTTCTCTCGTTCATCATATTTGAGGATAACCGTTTAGTGAGTAATGAAAAAAGATTCAAGGAAAATCGTGATGCGTACGTCTATGAAATAATAAGAATTAGTAATAATATTATTAGCTTTTTCCTGTGGCTTCGTTGCTATGGAAAAATAAGAAATGGTTAGCTCTTAATCCCGTTGCAATTTTGAAAAATCCCTTCTCAGGCACAATACAATACAAATATCCTTTATTGAACACCAAAACAGTAGAGTGACATTACAAAAATAAATATTTAAGCACACAATAGGCGGCATTTTCGCTAAAAAGCGTTCTCTTCCAGACAACCAATTATACAGAAATCAATAAATCTTCAAAGATCTTCAAGAATATCTGCCTCAAGTGTCTACTGTAACAGTGGTCCAGGCTGTGCATTGTTTGACTGACAATCTATCAGGGACTCAGTAAAATTGTTACTATTTTACAAGTAAAGATGGAAATTGAATTCAACAGGCGATGTAATCACTTTCAAAATTATGTTCCGAATGACTGACTTATCAACGCCCAGCCAAAATTAACAAGGGGAAAAATCAAAATCAAAATATTTTTTTTGCTAGAAATACAGTCAAATATCAGCAGATGTTGATAATTATTTCAATTTTTGTACAGTGTAATAAATTCTGCTTGCTAAATAGGCACGCAAGTATTCAGTTTTAATTGCAGTCTTAACTTTAGTAAATATGAGGCTTATAATCTAGATATTCTTTTACAGAGTAAAATGCATTTCGAGTTAGAGTTAGAGTTAGAGTTAGATCTTTACTTCCTTACTTAGTATTACAAATGCCAAAACTCTGTTTATCTATCTATCTGTCTGTTACCTCTTCACACTTAAACAGCTTAACCAATTTAGATGAAATTTGGTATAGACATAATTTGAGAACCTGCGAAGGACGTAGAATAATAGTTTTCCTGTTTTCTGCGTGATACTGATTTACGAATACTTCGCCGATAGAATCGCAGGCAATAGCTAGTTTTATAAATAAAACACAGGCAATAAAAATTTGCGAATAATTTCATCCAAATCGTTAGAGTTTCCGAGATACCAATAACACCGCATCCAAAATATGCTTTTTAAAATATTAAAATTATGAACTTCCGCATTTCCAACAAAAAAATACATGTTCACTAAGTCATCATTATCATCTCAGCCTATACACGTTCCACTGCATGGCACAGGCTACCCCTTGGGAAGAGAGGGCTTGGGCCGTAGTTCATACGCGGACTCAGTGTGGATTGGGACACAAACCATTCAATTTCTTCGCAGCGTGCAGATTTTCTCATAATATTTTCCTTAAACGAATTTTAAATTTCAAATATAATTTTACACATAAATTCCGAAAAATTCGGAGGTGCGAGTCAAACCCACGACCTATTTGAGATGCCATAGGCATAGGCAAATCCACTAAGCAACCACTACTCGAAAAGTAATTAACTCTTATTTATTTAATCTTACCAAGTTTCACTTTTTAATTAAACGATTCAACTAAATAAGACTTTATTAACTCACTTTAAGAATCCAAACGGAAATCCATATCCGCTTCCGAAGCCGTTTCCGGATAAATAAATAAAATACACTATTTAAATTACCTTCGTCCAATCCGAGAAAACCGCTGCCATTTCCTCTCACAATGATATTGTACGTTGGTGATTCGGCTACAAACTTATCCACTTTTTACATAACATTTATAACTTACAAGAAAACAGTGCAATCAAAGCCATAACTTTAAATCGTATAGTCACAACGAGCGTAGACGGTCTACGCGGCGTAGACGTGCTACGTTCAGGCTCTACGAACACTTACTGAACGCGGGAACGGGCTACGAATTCTACATCACTTGTCTTTGTTTCTCTTCCACGTATTCGTATGTGTTATCTCGCTCGGCAAATAGGGTGTTCGAGCTATGTTTGGCGAAGACTCAAAGTAGAATTATTTGTTGCCATTTTTGTGAGAAGAAATCTTTTGAATGGCTCTATTGACGTTTTAGATGTGATTTGGATTTACAAGTGGATCTTGATATATTGTTTGGAAAGTAAGATTTATCACGCGTGAACAAGAAAAGTAAGTCTATTGTAAGTGAAAAATTTGGGCTAGTAATTCCCTTCAGGAAAACTAAGTGATTCAGTGTGACGGCAAATTGTGCATTTTTAAGCGCTCTTAAAATAAAAAAAAGATTTTGTTGATTATGTTGTTCTTAGACTTACTAAGATCAAAATCCAATCAAACCAACAGTTTCTATTTGTCATCATCATCATCCCAGCATATACGGTCCACTCTAAAGCACAGATCTCCTCTCAAAACGAGAGTGCTTGAGCCGTATTACCCACACGCGGTTCAAGCGCAGATTGGGAACTTTAGATACGCCATTGAATTTTATCGCAGGTGTGTGCAGATGTTCTCTCCAAGTTTCTCTTTACCGTAAAGCTCATAGTAAATTATAAATGTAATTTCGCTCACGAATTCCGAAAAAGTCAGAAGTGCGAGTCCGGGCTCGAGTTCACGACCCTCTGTGTGACAGGCCATTGGTTAAACTACTAGGATACCACGACGAAAATAAAAACATACTAGGTGTCAACCAATTTGATTCCTAGGCCACTGTATAACCTTATCGCATTAACTACTTCATAATAACAACGTCAATGCGGGTCAAAGGATTATCAACTTTCCGATCACAACATTACGCAATGCAAACATTATGCACGTGAAGAGTTTATAAACGTTCTCGCTTCTTGACATGAGAAGAAATAGTAGATTGTTCAACAAGGGACTAAAACTAGCCACAATGACACAAGATATTTAGCCACCCGAGCAGGGCAAGGGTGGCTATAATTCGCGTCGCGCGCGCGCGGTAGTTTAGTCTCGCGTTAAACACTCTACTTTTCACTTTGAATGCGAGGAAAAAACGATGTTTTATACAAATCTACGATATTACTTTTATACAACGTTCGCTCAAAACGAGCAATGGACGTCTGTTCAGAATTCAAATAGCAATTTAAATTTGTTCCGCGGTTTTTTTTTTGTTCAGTGACGTTTTAAATGTTTGCATATTTAGCCAACAGATTCAAACTTGAAAATTATTTCATAGCTAATTGGACTAAGTATGCATAATAAAATGAATTCATCTTTAATATAATTAAATAGATTAATATTCGTAATTATTCATCGTGTTTCACGAAATTATTATTTTTTTAAATATTTTTTATATAGTTGTCATTTTGAGGTTATTTCCACGCCCTAAAGGCTTCCACAGACCGAAGCGCGGGGCGCTGCGGAGCGCTACAGAGCGCTACGAAGCGCGCTGCGGTCTGTGGAAAATTTTAAAATTGTCTATGCCCAGTCACTGAAAATGGCAATAATCCTCCATTCACAAACACCGTGATTGGCAGTTTAGGGGTGTCCAAAGTAAATTAAAAAAAATTACTTTAATCCCTAGAGATCAAAAAAGAGCTTTAGTCCCGATATGCAGCGACTAAAGTAACATTTTAAGAGCATGAGAAGTGAAAAAGAAGTTTTGACACACGGACAGTGAAATAATGAGAAAACCTGTAGTATTCAGGTTTTAATAAACATAAAATTGTACGATATTTAACATAATATACGGAGAAATCTTGACTGACAATGACATGACAAATAGGAGTAAAGCTATGGTAAAGTAAGATGCCGACAAGGAAGGAGGTTGCAACTCTTAAGCAAATAGATCATATCACGTCAGACAGTGACAACTAAAGTTTTTAATACATAAACAAACTCCTTTCCTGTTGATTATTGTTGAAATGTGTTCGCAAAAATCGTGATGTAATCATGACATACTTCACGCAATAATCACTGTAATCAGTTATTGAAGACTAATATTATAAAGAGGAAAGATTTGATTGTATGTTTGTTTGTTTGCATGGAATAGGCTCCGAAACTCTACTGGACGGATTTCAAAAATTCTTTTGCCGTTATAAAGCTACATTATCACTGAGTGACATAGGCTACTTATTACCGCGGGAAAATTAATTTATCGCGGGCGGGCTAGTAGAAGATAAACAAATTGATTTATAATGACATGGTTCTACAGTGGCCTAGGAATCAAATTGGTTGACTGCACTTATAAATATAGGGTACAGCGATTCGAATTCTTCACATAAAATTAAATGTCAGTCCCCACCGACATTTGAACAGAGCCTCTAGCTTCACAGTCAAGATCGCTAACTAGACTATCCAGTCATATATTATATTAGAATTCTAAGGCATCTGTGATACATAAGCCATTCGTATTGAGCGTACAGATTAACAATAAGGGCGCTGTCACTCAGAAACCCACATCGGACCACAACGGACATTTACAAGCCACTAGCTAGATGAAGGAAATGTGTCTCTGTTTATGCCAATGTGTATGTGAATTGATTTTGTTTTATATGAGACGAGTTTAAGTGTATTTGAATAAAATTTCCTGACTAAAGTGAAGTGGACGTGATTTGATGTGAAGTTTAGAAGACTGAAAAACTTCCTAAGAGCGCTGGAGAACTTTAATTGTTAACTTTGAGTTTTGAATAATTAGAATTTTGACACTATACTTAACCCTAGGTTAGCATTTGACTTTGAGTTATATGAATAACTCAAGTCTTTCCAAGTCCATGGAAGAGATTATTTATTTAAAATTTAACGACCGCTTTAGCCTAGTTGGTAGTGACCCTGCCTACGAAGCAAGAGGTCCTGGGTTCGAGTCCCGGTAAGGGCATTTATTTGTGTGATGAGCACGAATATTTGTTCCTGGGTTATGGATGTTTTCTATGTATTTAAGTATTTATTTATCTATATAAGTATACAAATACAGGCCCACCAGTCTCTGCCTGTTCACCAGCCTTTCTGTCACCCTCCACCCCAACGGCTTAAATCTCGGCACCCTGCTTGTGTGACAGCCCAAAACCTAGGGGATTTTGACATCGGACAGAGGTGGAAGGATGAGTGGAATACGCGAACTACTGGAACTGCCCTGCCAACTATAGACCCCTCGGTTAAACCAGATGGTTTCAGTCTGCCACGCAAGCTCTGGTGTCGCTTGAACAGACTGAGAACAGGGCACGGACGCTGTAACTACTTCCGACACAAGTGGGGTTGGCGGGACTCGGCCCTCTGCGAATGCGGCGAGGAGGCTCAAACTATGGAGCACATTGTACAGCGCTGCCCTCTACACTCATACTCGGGCTCCCCTGGAGATCTATACAATCTGAGACCTGACGCAATCTCGTGGCTGGGGACCCTGAATGTGGATTTATAAGTAGTATGTAGTTTCTTTCTTTAGTGTAATTGTTTGATGTTTTACGCCATACGATTAAATAATAAATATATAAGTATGTTTATCCGTTGCTTAGTACCCATAACACAAGCTTTGCTAAGCTTACTTTGGGACTAGGTCAATTGGTGTGAATTGTCCCATGATATTTATTTATTTATTTATTTATTTATTTATTTAAGGAGAACCAACAGCTTAAAATACAATTTAAGTTATCGACATACATAGCAACACAAAGCCAATTACAGGAACTAACAAATAATGATAAAACAAATTACAAAATTTTAAGCTAAGTTTAAACAAAGTGACACGCACTATGTCAACACACTAATAAAAAAACCGGCCAAGTGCGAGTCGAACTCGCGCACGAAGGGTTCCGTATCATTATCTATAAAAACGGCAAAATAATCTTGGTTTTTGTATGGGAGCCCACCTTAAAATATTAGTTTTATTTTAATTTAATTATTTATTTTTAAAGTGAATATATAACTTAATATTCTGTGAATATTTAGACGACCAGATGGCCTAGTGGTTAGAGAACCTGACTACGAAGCTTGAGGTCCCGGGTTCGATTCCCGTGTCGGGGCAGATATTTGTATGAAAAATACGAATGTTTGTTCTCGGGTCTTGGGTGTTTAATATGTATTTAAGTATGTATCTATCTATATAAGTATGTTTATCCGTTGCTTAGTACCCATAACACAAGCTTTGCTTAGCTTACTTTGGGACTGGATCAATTGGTGTGAATTGTCCCGTAATATTTATTTATTTATTTATTTCAAGCGTCGATCTGTTGCCGTTATCAATATCGAGCAAAAACGAGTAAAACAAACACGTTAGTTGTATGGGAGCCCCCTTAAATATTTATTTTATTCTGGTTTTTAGTATTTGTTGTTATAGCGGCAATCACAATACATCATCTGTGAAAATTTCAACTGTCTAGCTATCACCGTTCCTGAGATAAAGCCTGGTTACAGACGGACAGCGGAGCCTCAGTAATAGGGTCCCGTTTGGGTACGGAACCCTAAAAAAACATAATAACTAATCATCAAGTGCAGCACCAGTGCGCTCAATCAAAACACCGCGCCACCAAACATCGTCTCACAGATGGCATCGGCATCGGCGCATCTCTAGTTTTTACTAATATTATAAATGCGGAAGTTTTTATGTAGATGGTTGGACGGACAGATGTATGGATGGTAGTGTGGACATTTGTTACCCTTTCACGTTAAAACGGTTTGACGAATTCTGATGAAATTTGGCACACATATAGTAACGTAGATTAGCATATAGAATACTTTATTTAGGAAAATTGCATAGTTCTTGCTTTGTTAGATGGAGTCGCAGGCAAGAACAAGTACGAGAATATAAGTAAGATTAGTAGGAATACTGCTTCCACGCCACCAGGCCCTATACTACGAAGCGCGAAATTCGAACTTCGTTTCATGCCGTTCCGCTCACGCTAATGGTATTTATTTCGAGAGTGAGAGGGACCGCACGATCCGAACTTCGTACTTCGAATTTCGTAGTAACCCCCCAGCAGGCTTATTGTCTAACGTTTCTGACGCTTGTCTTCGCAAGCACTATTTCTTTCTGTCAAACGGTATAAGATGATGACAGAAAGAGATGGTGAAAGCGAAGGCAAGCGTCAGAAGCGTTAGACAATACGGCTTCTGGTTTGTGGTCTCTACTCAAGAAAGACAAGAAACTTCTGCAATAGATTATTGAACTTGCACAATCAATATTAACAAGTTGTCAAGACATAACCGGTTGATAAATTCCATTTATTATTAACTTCCGAAATCGTTATTGATTGTAGTTTATAGTTGAGATTTATTAATAGTTAAAGTTTCATCGATTCCAAGTTCTGAAGCTTCAGTTATTTATAAAAGCCGTTTACCTCCACCCACAAAAAGTTTGTTCGAATTTCAACAAGAATACTTCAAGTGAAAATTTGCCTTTATAACTAGAACAAGCGAGCTACCTATTTAGGTCATTGTTCAGACACGCTGGCCCCTTCCCATCTCCATGGTACTTGCAACAGATCTGGTGCAGCTTCTGAAGCGACTGAAAAAGCGAAGGGACTCAAATACAGGGGTCTAGGCAGCGAATACGAATTTGTTCCATTCGGTGTCGAGACCCTTGGTCCGTGGGGTCCTAGCGCTGTAAAGCTCTATAGAGAAATTTCAAAGAGGTTAATCGACGTCACAGGGGACCGAAGAGCTGGCAGCTTCCTCGGACAAAGAATTAGCTTAGCTAAATTTAAAATTTCAAGGTTTAGGAGTTTGGACTAGGCGTTGATGAGTCATTCAGACAGTCAGGCCTTTTATTTTTTAACCGACTTCAAAAAAAGGGGTAGGTTCTATGTTCGACTGCAGATGACTACTCGAAGGTAGATGACTAGGTCCACTCCTGCTGGCTCGTGCTGAGGCACCGACTTCAAACAGATTAGTAGAAAGATATTTTCATGCTTTTTGCTTGTAGTCGGTTTAATTTTTATTTCATATTTTTTCTTCTTTTTAGTTTCTGGATGTTTTTGAAGGCGGTTTTATTTTATACAGATTATCACTTGGTCTATTGTACCGTTTTGGATGTAGCCGTGGTGGTCTAGTGGTTTGACCTATGGGCTCTCAAGCAGAGGATCGTGGGTTCAAATCCCGGCTCCCACCTCTGAGTCTTTCGGAATTTATCGGAAAACGTCGTAAGGAGACCTGTGAAGAAATACAACACTATATAGGCCCCCGTGGGAACTACGGCCCAACCCCTCTCATTCTGAGAGGAGGCCTGAGTTTTGCAGTGGAACGTATATAGGTTGGGATGAGGATAAAAAAAGGTGTAAATGTGGAGCTTGATCCCGAACTATTTATTTTCATAAACCCTCCTTGAACATTTTGATTTCACTGAATAACTTCGGGTATTACATAACGCGGAATACACTGGATAGTCTACATTGCTTCCTTGTTAGTACGAGTAAGACGCAAGCTATACAGAAGAGACGTGGGACGGGGGCGCGTCGCAGTCCGCGTCGTTTGTCCGCAGGCCGCGTCTCCGCACCGTCTCTTCTGTCTGCTTTGGATCACGACGCTTATACATTTAGCATGAAAACTGATTCAAAAGACGCTGCAACTGCGACGCGCCCCCATCCCACGTCTCTACTGCGTGGCTTGTCCTTTAAAGAAATGCGCATTTTCTAAAATGGAGTAGGCAGTTTGACAAAGAAGAAGGATTTACATTTCACGTGTTGTCAGACTAAGAGATTACGTCAGATTGATCACGTCAGATTAAGAGGGCTTAGTCCGTAGTTCCCGCGCGGGCTCAATGCGGAAAGGGAAATAATAATAAATCACGAGACAGTTGAGACCATTTTAACATAGTCCCAAAGTAAGCAAAACTTGTTTAATGGGTTTGGTAATGAATCTATACATATAATAAATCTGTAACAAGTCGGTGTCTGTACATTGAAGATATTTGAGAAAAACTGTCACTAGGGCTATTTATTAGCGCAACAGAACCCAAAACAATGATTTTTAGAATTATTGCATGTTTGTCTGTTTGTCTGTTTGTCTGTGCGTTTGTGCGCACTAATCTCAGAAACGGCTTAACCTAGAAGGATGCGGTTTTCACAGATATGTTGGTATTTTCTTGGATTAACATTTAGTGTTTGTTTCATTTGAATCGGTACACAAATAAGAAAGATACGTCTATTTTAAGAATTTATCGAACAGGTTTTTTGTTTGAACGCGCTAATCCCAGGAACTACTGCTCCGATTTGAATAATTCTTTCAGTGTTAGATAGCACATTTATCGAGGAAGGCTATAGGCTATATATCATCACGCTAACACCAATAGGAGCGGAGCGGAGCGGAAGAATGTTTCCGAATCGGGGGTTTTGGAAGTAAAACGTCTATATCTCGGGAACTACTGCTCCGATTTGGAAAATTCTTTCAGTGTTAGATAGCCCAGTTAGATAGGGCGGGTTGGGAGCGGTTGGGGGGACGGGTTGAGAGCGGGTTGGGGGCGGCTTGAGAGCGGGTTGGGGGCGGGTTGGGAGCGGGTGGGCGGGCGAGTAGGGAGCGGGTTTGGGGCGGGTTGGTAGTGGGTTGGGGGCGGGTTGGGGGCGGGTTGGGAGCGGGTTGGGGGCGGGTTGTTTATTATGAAGTTTCACTTCTTCCGGAAGGATCTAAGGAGAGCCATAATTGATGAAAAAGCAAATTGGATAAAAAAATAAGCTGCCCAAATTACTAATTCCACGCGGACGGAGTCGCGGGCAAAAGTACTTAAATATATTATTAAAAAACCCAAGACTCGGAGAATAAATAAAAGTATTTTTCATACGTATTATCTGCTTTGACTGAAAATAGTACTTAGGTAGTCAGGTTCGCGAACCCCTGTGCTAATTCGCAGGTTTTCTCACGATCTTTTCCATCACCAAAAAGATCATGTTAAAATCACAATAAATATAATTTCACGTATGTGGTGCGAGACCGCGTTTAAATCCAACTTTTGCATGAGCCATTGGTCAAATCTCGTCATCACCATTTCAGCCGAAAGGCATCCACTGCTGAACACAGGCGTCCCCAAATTCTTAAATAAAAAATAAATAAATAAAAAACCATTTATTGCCCATAAAAAAGAAAAAGAAAAAATACACAAAATTATGTGGCAAAAGGCTCAGGCTCAGCATATGCGGTGAGGATTACTCATCACCGCGCTGGTTTTCAGCCTGCGCCCTTATTATAGCGTGCTGACATTGCAAAACAGGCGGGTGGACGATAAAAAAAAAAACGTATAGCGGTATAGTCTACCAAGAAATCCCTTCACCATCCAAGGTTCAATGACAGTTGCATGGCTCAAAACATCAAAAGCTATTTTCACTCACAAGTCAGTGCGACAACCAGGCCGTATACTACGAAGCGCGAAACTCGAACCACGTTTCATGCCGTTCCGCTCACACTAAAGGTATTTATTACGAGAGTGTGAGGGACCGCACAATCCGAACCTCGAACATCGAATTTCCTATTGCTTTCATTCTGATGTAGGAACTGTCATTACAAATGGCAAAACAAGTACCCGGTCGACCACACCTAATAAGACAAAAAAAAACAAGAATAGTTAAACATTTTCAATACAAACTTACAACTTATCCACTTACATTATTCCAATTTAGATTAAATAGAATAGAGCGGTTCTGCGCAATCTTAAAAAAAGTCTTTGACCAGTGTGTGTTGCCAGTGATGACTTATGGCACTGAGACGTGGCCGCTAACGATGAGCTCCATAAGAAAGCTCAGTGTTACTCAGATGTCGATGGAGAGGGCTGTGAGCGGAGTTTTTCTGCGAAAGTAGAAATGATGAAATCCGCGCAAGAACTTAAGTCACCGACATAGTTCGAAGTACCGCCTGGCTCAAGTGGCAGTGGGCAGGGCCCATCGCTCGTAGAGCTGATGGCCGATGGCGCGGAAAGGTTCTCAAGTGGCGTCCACAGACCGGAAAACGCAGTGTGGGTAGGCCTCCAACAAGATGGAGCGACGACCTGGTTAAGGTTGCGGGAACGCGTTGGATGCGGATAGCGCAGGATCGATCTGTTTCCCCAGCCTTAGCAGAGGCCTATGCTCAGCAGTAGACGTCTTTCGGCCGAAATTATGATGCTAAATAAAATACGTGAACTTCTATTACGTAGGCAGTGTAACCGCACCTTAGATCATTAATCATACTTAACCTCCTCATACACGTTTACGTAAACACGATATTTATGTATGGAGTTATATTGTGATTTATACGTTTTCTCGTAAACACTGAGTTTTGACAGATTCCTCGCTGTTTTTTTTATAACTGGTTCGTAGCCTCGTAAGAATAACGCAATTTTTTTTTACCCAGAATCAAAAGCGGTATTGATATTAATCATATTAAAAAAGTGTCCCTAATTTTTCATAAAAATTGTTTTACGTAGGACGAGAGGGAAAATTATACCATTAGTGGTTGGTGGTAGATTCTTCGACGTTCAATGGAGCATCAATTGATGCCTAAATTGAATAAAGAACTTTTGACTTTGACTTTGACATTTTTGTGAAAAATCAGAAAAAAAAATTATAAAACTCCACACTCACTCACTCTCACACACACACACACACACACACACACACACACACACACACACACACACACACACACACACACACACACACACACACACACACATACACACACACAAAATAATTATTTTTAGACGCAAATATAATAAGCGATATTTAAACTTTGTGAAATTATAGAATAGCTAAATTAGATTTAGGTATTATTTTGCAATGCCCTTGCAGGGTGCATGTTTGATACATTATATATTGTATAACGCCTAGTAATTTTACAACATGTAAGCAATAAATCATTTGAATTTGAATTTGAATTTGAAATCCTATGTCACTTGATCTATCGATAACTTTTGACCCTAAGAGCGATTGAAGTACCATATCCACTCCTTACCTTGCTTGAAATGCATAGTAAATATTGCGAGATCTCCAAAAATCTGGGAATAATATTTGTCTTGCTGTATAAACTGGAAGACGCCGCTCGTTATAAGCGCGCAATCATCGGCCTCGCAAACACGGCTCTGTGTTGACCCTGTCTGACCTTGTGCTTGATGTAGAGATGTTTTGAAATCTGTGAAGAAGAAAATTTTGTACTATTCACGTATTCGTTGCCAGGCTGTCCGATGTTTATTGTAGACTAGCTTTTACCCGCGACTTCGACCGCGCACCAACTCCCGATCTTTATCCCGCGGAAAATTCCAAAAATCCCTAGTTACTGCACCTCTGTGATACAAAAGGAATGGTTATTATAAGGTCGGGCCTTAATGGTAACATTTAATTGAAAATAAAAACCTTGACTTGGCTTTACCCCTTGGGATTTCCGAAAATCCTAAAATTAGTTTTTTACTGTTTAACCACCAACTTGCATGCTAAATTTGAAGTCTCTAATAATTGTAGTTACGAAGATAGGGTCACATTTAAGCAAAAATATAAATACCTCCCTATCCCGTTATTCTAAGCGGATCATCATCATCATCATCTCAGCCTATACACGTCCCACTGCAGGGCACAGGCCTCCTCTCAGGATGAGAGGGCTTGGGCCGTAGTTCCCAGTAGTTGTAGTAGTTGCATGGGATTCTTAGCGGATGCCTACGTCATAATAACTATCCGTGTGTCAAATTTCAGCACAATTCGTCCACTAGTTTGAGCTGTGCTTTGATAGATCAGCCAGTAATGCCTTTTATATTTAGGTAGGTACACACAAGAAGAAGAAGAAGATTGTTCTCCCATCATCATCATTTCAGCCGTAGGACGTCCACTGTTGGACATAGGCCTCCTTCATTGATACCCAATCATTACGGTTCGAACTTGCATCCACTTTGAACCTTCGGCCTTTACCAAATCGTCCGTCCATCTTGTTGGTGGACGTGCCACGCTGCGCTTGCCAGTCCGTGGTCACTCTCGATAACTTTCCGGCCCGAACGGCTATCTGTTCTGCGTGCTATATGGACTGCCTATTGCCATTTCAACGAGCTAATCCATTTGGGTATGTCACTGACCCTTTATTCTTCTACGGATCTCCTCATTCTTGATTCGACCCCGTAGAGAACTGAGAGAGAGTGACTCGGAGCCTATTCATCAGGCCTATTTATAATTATTAAGTAATTAGAAAGTAAAATATCTACGCTAGGTCTCACGAAGATATATAACACTATCACGCAGAATTAGCTGTTTTGTACGGGTGCCCGTGGAGTAGCAAGTTTCATTTTAGGTCCTAAAATTAAATGACAAGCTTTATACTCATCGTTCCACTACTTTTTAATGCAGTTCATTTTATCTGGAACGCCAGTTTAACTCTATTAGTTTTTTAAACGAGTTTTCTCAGAAAAGCCGTTGCTAGCACAAAGTTTATCAAGTCTGGACAGAATTACTAACGTAGTTTTTTCCGTTAAAGAGTTTACAGTTGATTAATATTTGATACTAGCTTTTGCCCGCGACTCCGTCCGCGTGGAATTAGTAATTTGGGCAGCTTATTTTTTTTTATCCAATTTGCTTTTTCATCAATTATGGCTCTCCTTAGTTCCTTGATATAAAAAAAATTACCCGCCCCCGCACCCCCCCGCACACCCGCGTTCATATTCAACACCGTGCACCGTACTCCCAAGTCAAGCGTGCCTATAGAAGTTTTACTTCAAAAACCCCCGATTTTGAAACATTCTTCCGCTCCGCTCCGCTCCGCTCCGCTCCGCTCCGCTCCGCTCCGCTCCGCTCCTATTGGTGTTAACGTAATGATATATAGCCTATAGCCTTCCTCGATAAACGTGCCTAAAATGTGCCTAAAAAGACGCCTTTTACTCGGTCTTTCATGGATACGGGAAAAAGGTAACCATGAGTTTGGTCATAAACAAGGATTATAAGTTTCAGGAATTCCCATGGAAATTTAGCAAAATCCCAGAATTTTAAGTCGACAGCCACCAAAAACGCACCCGCTGGTAGAGGCTAGTATTATAGATGCGAAAGTATGCGAATGTGTGTGGGTATCTGTGTGTTCATTTTCTCTTTGACGCTTGAACGAATAGACGGATTTAAATGTATTTCGGTAAGTAGATAAAAAATGCAAAAATGAGATCCTGCTGAAATCCTGCTGAAATGCATTCCTTGCTTTCTTTATTTTTCTTAAAGGTTGCCTGGAACAGATCACTTTGAAGTGATAAGGCCGCCCATTGCTTACCTTACTTCTTTTTTTTTTCATGTACTTGTTTTTCTGTATTGTATTATTTGTGGTGTACAATAAAGAGTCATTGTTGTATTGTAGATATTACCTCCGAAGTAACACATGAAATATTTTTAACCGTAACAATAGTTCCACACCTGTGAAATCAAACTGTCAAAATAATTATAAATAAATAAATCATGTGACGATTGACACCAATTTGAGCTAGTCCCAAACTAATCAAAGCTTGTACTATGCATACAACGGATAAACATACTTAAATAGATAAATGATAAGTACATACTTAAATAAATATTAAACATCCAAGACTCGATCACAAACATTCGTATTTTACACACAAATATCTGCCCCGACCGGGAATCAAACCCGGGACCTCGAGCAGGACAGTCAGGATTTCTAACCACTACACTATCTGGTCGGTCATATTGACAACTGATTTTATAAACAGACATGAAAATTGTAACAGAAAAACTGCGAAGTTTTTAGGAATTTAATTAAAACTGCCAGATCTAGTTTAATGCGAGCAAAGCAGCGGGTAGAAGATAGTTATGGACATAATAGACACCTTCGCAGCTCAAGTAACTCGGCAAAAACTATTAAGAAATACAAGCCTAGCAACCCAGCAAGCACAAGCGCAATCAGCAAAGTTCTCGAGAAGTTTCCGCAAATACACTGACGAGCAAAAATAAAGGGTCGGTTACAAAAATGACGATAACTTCAAAACCAGCTGTGATAGCTTCTTTCGAATAAATTGAGTTTAGTAAAGAATTTTATTCTTAACAAGAAAAGTTTAATTGAGGATAAAACTCTTTACTAAACTCATTTTACTCGAAGAAGCTATCACAGCGGGTTTTGAAGTTATCGTCATTTTTGTAACCGACCCTTTATTTTTGCTCGTCAGTGTATTAACTCTTCCTACCGCATCAAGTCGGAATAATATTGCGTTTTTAGGTCCACTTGAGAGGAAATACGGGGTATGGATCAAATTGTTCGTTATTTTGGTAGACACGTTTTACATTGAGCGAAAATAACTTTGTGTTTCATCTTATTTTGTATCTGGGTGTATATTCAACGTTTTGACCGCTCGGGTATACATCATTAACATCCCACGATTATTACGATAACAGAAACATAAAGTCGCAAGGTTTTTGATTGAACTAGATTTAGCATCGGTACTGTTCGTAGTTTTCGTAAAAAAACCGGCCAAGTGCGAGTCGGACTCGCGCACCCAGGGTTCCGTACAAATTTATATGTATCTACGATATCCAGTCTAAGCAGACCCCTGCTCCTAAGCAAAATGTGCGCAGTGTGGGATCATTGTAGATTGGTTACTGATATAGACAGACAGACAAAAAAATTTATGCTTTTCGCAATTTTTCCTTTATCTGTGCTATAAGAAATTGCTTCGTACCAAATTTCAAGATTCTGAGTTGACGGGAAGTACCCTGTAGGTTTTGATTCCCTTGCGAGTGTCGACAATTTTGCGGAAATTTGCGGCATAAAAGGCTTTCTCTTTTGATTGCGTTAAAAATTTATGCTTTTCGCAATTTTTCCTTTATCTGTGCTATAATACGTTGCTTCGTACCAAATTTCAAGATTCTGAGTTCACGGGAAGTACCCTGTAGGTTTTGATTCCCTTGTGAGTTTCGAAAATATGCGGAAATTTACGTCAATACTCAGGTCTACGGTCCATTGGAGCTGTGAAAAAATCAAACTTCTAAGCCAACGCAATCAAAAGATACAGGTATCTTTTGATTGCGACTAACCTCATTAATTTCAGCTTGATACCTCCACGCGTTCCTGAGAAAAGGGGTCTTGACAGACAGACGGACGGACGGACAACAAAGTGATCCTATAAGAGTTCTGCTTTTTCCTTTCGAGGTGCGGAACCCTAAAAATAACCCTGAGCATCATCTCTTTAAAAAATATAAGCTGAAACGGTAATAACGAAAAGGAAACGCCATAACAACGCTAAATATTATTCATTATTCTACGTTATCGTATGTCCAAGAATTACGTTGTTTCATTGAAATACTATGACATTCTGACAAATAAAAAACCGGCCAAGAGCGTGCCGGACACTCCCAGGATAGGGTTCCGCAGCCTACTGTCAGATTACAGGGCTTGGGCTGTGGTTCCCATGCGGGGTCAGTGCGGGATTGGGAACTTCACACACACCGTCTGTACAGATTTTCTCATGATGTTTTCCTAAAAAAAAGCTAAATAAATTTGAATTGTAATTTTGCACATAAATTCCGAAAAACTCAGAGATGCGAGCCCTGCTCGAACCCACGACCCTATGCTTGAGAGGCCATAGGTCAAACCACAGCCCACCACGGCTTGAAATATAAATAGACCTTAAAAATGACAACAAATTTTAAACCCATTCAAATTATATTCATAAATCATGTACACTCCACTTCGACCTAATCTAATTAACATATTTGAAATGGAAATGAAAACAAAAAAATATTTATTCAACATCTCGGGGTCGAGACTTGAAAAATCTATTTTGATCTTAAATAAGTAGGTCAGATTATTGATTACATAATATGGACTACTAGCTTGTACAGTCAACGTCATAAATAAGTGATCACTTTTCTACTTTGTCGCTTTCAGTCGTTACATAATTTCGTATGACTTTTCAAACATGCGTTAAAGTGACAAGGTTTAAAAGTCACCACTTATTTATGACGTTGACCCTACGCGGTCTCGCTTGAACACATGGCAGCTCGATTGAAATTCTGAGATTTTACTGACTTCCCAAAAAATAGTTCATCATTGCTATTTCATCCATAGGATGTCCACTGCTGGACATAGGTCATCAATACCCATTAATACGTTTTTAAACCGAAATATTTCACCTCTTCATTGGTCTAAGATCCGGCTGCAAAAGTACTACATTCATAATGTAGTTAACCGAGACTTATTTTTTACATATCCTTATAGATGGGGAACCCATTTCTCATGAGGTGCCAATTAAAAAGTGGAATAATAATTTAGAAGACCGGATAGCCCGGTTGTTAGAGAACCTGACTACGAAGCTTGAGGTCCCGGGTTCGATTCCCGGTCGGGGCAGATATTTGTGTGAAAAATACGAATGATTGTGCTCGAGTCTTGGATGTTTAATATGTATTTAAGTAGGTATTTATCTATATAAGTAAGTTTATCCGTTGTCTAGTAACCATAGTACAAGCTTTGCTTAGTTTAGGACTAGGTCAATTTGTGTGAATTGTCCCGTGATTTTTTTTAATAATTCAAAGTTTTTCTATTGCGTAAATGTCATCCTAACAA